>CM043316.1:59201250-59801250 GCA_023736055.1 Quercus glauca
TATTTTTTTAATATTCAAAATCATCAAATTAAAGGATTTTAATTTTACACAATTCTTTAGAAAAAATATTAAATTGATAGAGAGTTTGAGATTTTGGACATGTAGCAAATGAGTCAATATACATGATCATAAATTTTTTTTCTTGAAAATGTGAAATATTTCCGGTCAACAAGTTATAAAAATAAGGCTAAAATACAAATTGTATCTTCTAAGTTTAAGTTAAATTCATTTCAGTGCTCTAACTTTATTTTTGTTCAATTAAATCCTCTAAGTTTTAAATTTATTCAATTCAAGCATTTTATCTAATTTTGTTAAAAAATTGCCGTTAAATATGCAATTAACTAATGAAAAAAATCTCATTTAAAAAATCTATAAAATATTTCTATTCATTTTATAGTATTTTTTTTCATGTGAGAAACATGTTTTTTTAATGACAAATTTTTAACAAAATCGGACAAAAGGCCTGAATTGAATATATTTAAAACTTAGGGGATTTTGATTGAATGAAAATAAAGTTAGATGACTAAAATAAAATTCAGTCAAACTTAAAGGGTACAATATGTATTTTAGCCTAAAATAACCTTTTGATATGTAATAATATAAAATATTATTATAAATATGTAACCCTTAATTTTTTTTATAATTTTGAGAAGAGCCTATAAAATATATTAAGATATTGTTATAAATATGAAAGTTATGGTTTTGTAAAATATTACTGGTTATTGTAGTTTTCTAATAGTATGAGTTATCGTTTATTATTCAAAAAAGAAAAGAAAAATAAAGTACCATGATTTAGGAAAATTTAGGTTACCATACCAAATTCAATGTATTATTACCATAACTTAAAAAACAAGCTAATGCAGTGACAACTCCAGGAATTTTTTTATAGGGGGTTCATTCAAATTTAAGTTAATATAACCTTTTTGTAAATAATATTTTTCTTATTTCATCTTGATTATTAGGAAGATAAGTTGATATATTTTCTCATAACTCATGATTATAAGGAAGATTTTTCAAGACAGCATGAGTTCTCTGAGAAAAAGAATCTTAGGTAAGAGATGAATTTTGCAATACACATGATTTCCTTATCATAAATTTATTTATAGTACTAGTAAGAGAATAAAAGGGTAATTAGACTTAACTCACCTATGGTTAGACCGGTTTTGACTAAGCCGGCTATGATTTAAAAATTGTCACTTAACCCACATGTGATACCCTCCTTCAAGTCTCTATAACCCACCTTAACTATTCACCATTAAAAAATGAGGGTAAATATGTCTTTTTGCTACCATTTTATATCTTTCTCCTCCCTAAACTTAAAAACTTTAAAAAACAAATAAATAAAGATCAATACATTTGGTTTTTGTAAAAATCAAGAACATACATGGTTTAAAAAAACTGTGGGTTCCAGTTAACTCAACTAGTAAAATCTCTGATGGTTGTATAAGAGATCTAAAGTTCAATCCCCGCCTACACCAAAAACTAATTGGTGTCTTGGTCTGATGATAATGAGCTATCATTAGAAGTGAACGCCATAGGTTGAAACTCTCTAAAAAAAAAAAAAAAAAAAAAAGACAAAACAAAAACTATGGAGTTTCTTAAATCCTAAATCAAAATCACAGCCACTCAACACCACAGATTCCACTACCATCACAACCACCATTGATCCCCTGCTACCCACAAGCAACCAAATCTAAACCCAAATCCATTGAAACAACCAAATCCCAAAATAGGAGAGAGAACGTGAAACAGGAGACAAAGTGACACATAGGGAACAAAATAGAGAGAGAGAGAGAGAGAGAGAGAGAGAGAGAGAGAGAGAGAGAGGTGAAGACAAAAAAGAGTTGTAGTGGCGTCGTTGCAAGAGCTGGGGTGGGAATCTAAAAGATCATCTTTAAAGGAGACTTACAAAGCCATGAAGATTTTGGGTTGAGGGACTAAAGAGAGTCACACCACCATCTACGTCCAAATTTTTTCTTCACCACAGTCGATAACCGATCTTGGATCTCCACACTCCAGCAATGACTCCCTCTTTCCCCTTGATTGTGATCAAGCTCTTTGCATAATGAAATACCTCAACTGGTTCCTCAAGTCCTTGGATTTTAAACGCTTTTGCTTGTCTTGTACATGGATCAAATTGGAAGATTGTGGTTTTGATTCTTTTGACTTTGTGGGATTTGGGCTTGGATATTTGTTAGGAATCTTTGGTTTATAAGTTATTTTTCTGTTTCTATCTTGGATTATATATTTTTTACGTTGGAGGATTTAATCATTTGGTATTTTAGTAACCGTGCGTTTGGTGTGTGTGGGTGTGTTGGTGTTTGTATTTTGAGAATATTGGGATTGAAGAAGAAGAAGAAAATCAAAGACAACAAGGAGATGAAGGAATGGGGGTAATTCCACTTAGGAATTGAAAATAACATGATTGAGTGTGATGTGTATCTGATTTTATGTTAATAAATCCTAGGAAAATATTGTGAGAAAGTTTTTATTACGAGGTGTTTGATTTGTTTTCTTTTATGTTTTTGTGTTAAAATATGTTTTTCTAATGGCAAAGGAAGAGGTGGGTAACGCCTCTCTAACATAGACCACCTTGGTGGGTTAAGTGACAAATTTTAAACCACAGGCAGCTTAGTCGAAATCGGCATAACCACAAGTGGGTTTAGTCTAATTACCCCAAGAATAAAGGATAAATTGCAAGCTACACCCCTAAAATTTGGAGGAGTTAAAATTTTACATTCTAAGTTTTAGAATTTGGATTTTATCCTCTAAAGTTTTTTTCCATTTGCATTAGCAACTCCTTACTCCTCTATTCATATTTTCCATTAAGTGCCACATAAGCTTGCCATGCTTATTTAGTCTGTCCTATAAAATGATGTCACATCATTTTTATTTTATTAAGTATATAATATTTTAGACTAAAAAAATGAAGTGTCATCCTTTTATTGGACGAATTAAATACGAGACAAGCTAATGTGGCACTTAACAGAAAATATGGACAAAGGGCTTGTTGATGCAAATAAAATATAGTAAAATTCAACTTTTGAAACTTCATGATGTAAAATCCAAACACTCACAAATTTTAAGGGTTTAGTTTGCAATTTACCCAAAAATAAACTATAATTTCATTGCACATATTGTTTCTTTCTTTCTTTCTTTCTTTCTTTTTTTTTTTTTTTTTGACTGAACACATATTGTTTCTTAATATAATGAAGGTATTAATTATTGTTATTAAGATTATTTATTGGAAATCATTTTTTGTCTCTTACTATACATAATAAAGTTATTAATTATTGATGTTAAGTGGACTTTATTTATTATTGCTGAGAATACTTTAGTTTATTATTTATTAAATTTTTTTTACTCCTTCCAATTCTTTTATTTAACAATTCAACTAAATTTTGACAACTTATTGGTCTTCGTAATTCATTAAGAAGAATTTTTGTTGTATTTTTTTCACTCTTTTGCATTACTCTATTAAGAATTCAACACAACAATATAATCATTAAAAAAAAAAATTCTTCACTCTCCATTATCTCACACCCCACTTCCACTACCTTGTATTTAATTTTCTTTTAGTGTTTACACTTTACTGCCCATTTAATTCTCATTTTTGGATATTTAAGATCAACAAATTACTAATTTTTGTTGTTGGGCTTGTTATTTTTTCCAAATTTTAGATTAAATTGGTTTGTTGTTGGATTTTTTTTTCTTTTGTTTAAAAATGCCCAGGTAAAAATTGTTGTTGAATTGGATTGTTGTTGAGCTATTTTAGGATGTTCAAATTTTTATTTTAGGGTGGTCAAAATAATTTTTTTTTAAAATATTAAAAATAGTCTTTTTTCCAAGATAGAATTGAACCCCCTGGATACAATGTGGTGCTGCCATTGTGCTATGTATTCTGTATTGTATAATGTAACCATTTGGGACTTTCTACTATAAGAGCATTCCCATCAAGCCTTTTAAAAAATTTACCATTACCATCTCAAAACCTATATTTATAGCATATAACACACCACTTTACAATATCCCTTACATCAAAACTTCTACTTTTTTAACACTTCGTTTAAATATTCTTTCTTTATTATTTTTTATTCATTTTTTTTATTATTTCTCACTCTCCCTCTGTCTCTCTCTCCCATTGCCTTTCCATCTTTCTCAACCCAGTGAAGCTTCTCCCTCCCTCTGATATTTGCTCTCAAAACCTCCATGGCCTGAGCTTTTCAAGCTCATCACTGATAAACCAAGGCCACAACCACAGCCACAGCTACAGCTACAACCACCACCACCAACCACAACCTCAACCCCCAACCACCAAAAAAAAAAAAAAAAAAAAATCCACGGCACAAATCGAGAAGCTTCTCCCTCTCTCTGATATTTGCTCTCAAAACCTCCATGGCCTGAGCTTTTCAAGCTCATCACCTCTAACCACGGCCACAGCCACAACCACCAACACCAACCACAACCTCAACCCCTAACCACCAAAATAAAATAAAAAACCCACGGCATAAACCGTAGCGAAAACCCACGACAAAAGTGCCACAAAACCCACCATCCCAGCAACCCCGATCCTCACCTCGACCCCGATCTTCAACCCATGGCCTCAATCAACTCAACCCACGATCTTAACCAACACCAACCACCATCGGACCCAAACCCACTTGCAGTCATTGAGACCCATCAGACCCATAGAGAAGTGTTGAGGTTCAAAATATCACAACCCAAGGCCCAAGGAAATAATACATTGGGCTGATCCCATGAGAAATAAAACTAGAGAAGTAAAAGAGTTGGGATCCAAAGGTCCATGAAGGAAAAAGCTTTAAAACCCATGAATCAAGAGGAAAGGCCTAGCTAGCCAAGACCAGTAAGCCAAAAGAAGCCTAATAGAAGGAACTGGGCCGGGATCCCCAAGATTGCCAAAGGTCCGGGATCCCTGAGATGCACAACCCGGCCTAGGAAGGATTGAAACAGCTTGAAAGAAAGTACCAAAAAACCCAAAGAACGAAGGACAGATAGGTCCTTCTTAAGCGCCCAGTAATGCAGTAAGAAATCAGAAGGCATAAAGCAACTATTCATGAACAAAGGAGCAGAACTTCGAGGAACCCAGAATAAGAAACTACAAGTGGAAGTGGCTGGAAGGAAACTTTCAACCTAGCAGTAAAAGATTCCAACTACTTGGAAAAAATGACAATAAAAGAGGGCAACCAAAAGCTGAAAATGTGAAAAGTGCCAATAGCTAAGGTCAGCAACCTGAGATGATTTCGGAATAGAAAGTTAGCAAGAAGCTTTCAAGCTTGGCAACACCAAATGAAGAAAGTTATGAGAAAGAAGGAAAGAACCAGCCCTCTGGGTAACTGACGCAACACAAGCTCTAATACCAGGGAGGGGCAAAAGAGAGATATAACTGGTACCCCAGAGCCCTAAAATTGCACTATAAAAGGAAGAAACAACCAACGTTAGAGAGGACAGAAAAGAGAGAACATCACAATAGAATCATTGAGAATACTCTGTTAGATTTAAGGAAAACGGAGGAAACATCTCCCGGTATCCCAGAAATAGCCACTATAGCACATACTTGAATTCAAAAGGATTCAAACTTTGCAAGTCTTAGAGGCTTGAATGGCCATCAAAATCTGTAATTTTTGAGCTTATTTTAACCTTGTATTGCGTCTTAGTGAGCACACTGTAACTATGATCAAAGAAAATTAATAAAGTGCCTCTCTTTAATCCGAGGATCCCTAACCGCTATTTCGTGTATTTCTTGATTATTTTGCATTCCTTTGCTATTTTCTTTGTTATTCAATACAGATATTCTCGCTTGTTAGTTTATTTGTGTTGTAGGAAACTTGCCATGTGCACTTGGTACTTAAATAGCCCCTCCTAGCTGCGGTGAACCAACCCCAGTCCACCAAACCACAATCATTAGGCTAAGATCCTAGGGCCTTTGTGCTAAGAAAAAAGACACTCACACAAGAAGTTACGGGAAAGAGAGAAGAGGAAAGTGAGAGAGGACAGAGAAGAAAGAAGGAAAAATAAGAAACAAATACACGCACAGTTATCGTTGGAATAAAAAAATAATTTTTTGTTTAAGATTTGTGCTAGAATGAGGTTGTATTAATACAATCTCACTGTAGCAGTATCTCAAAATTTTTGAGATTTGAAATGTTTGATGAAGTTGGTTTTTTGGTGTATTGGTGCTAAAATTTAGCATATGGTACTTTAAGCATCCTTAATGTGAATGCTCTAAACGTGTGTCACTAGATTGAACCATGTTAATTCTCTTGCCGATTTTTCTCATTGTACATCTTTTTATTTTTCTTGTTTAATATAAGAAGTGACATAATTCTTTGTGAAGGAGGAAAAAAAATGGAAGCTACACAATTCATATATATAATTTGAATCTTATTTGTTTGTGAAAATAGGTTAGGATAAATGGATAATACATGAAATTAACGGGAAAAAAGAGAGCATACATTCAGAAAATTGAGCATAATATTTTGAAATGTCCAGAAAATTATTTAAATTCAGGCAACGAAAATCATTATTTATAATAATAAAGTGTACGAGTCATGAACATGATCGACCGGCAGGTAGGCTGTTAGCTACCCTTCTTCTATCTTTAAATGCACGTTCAAATATTATGATCTGACACCAGAAAGAGTGAGGAATGAAGACTGAAGAGGGGAAAGTAATCTATATATATAATAATAGGTGAAGCAGAGAGAGTGTAAAATTGAATTCCAAATTAGAACTCTAATTGTGTGCCACGTGTCATTCCAATTGTTCAATTAGAATCTGAAATTAGAGTCTAATTTTACTATACACGTGTACAAAGAAAATAATCAGAAGAATATAATATGATTTGGGGTTGTTTTCGAGAGAATCATTACTTTGATTCATTGTTTTTATTTATTTTTACGTAGGTTCATTGTTCTCTTGGTTCAAACTTCAAAGTGCCTAGGGAACTATAATAGGAAGCCGAATATGGAAAGTGGCCATGGGAATTGAAAATAAATTTCAAAAAATTAATTAAAAATAAAAAAAATGAAAGAATATTTCAAGAGATGCACCACTTGGAAAAATTGAATTCCAATTAAAATTCATTGGACTTGGTAATGAGATGAGATGAAATTAATAATACATTAAACACTCATGCTTTGGGAATCGGTAGTACCAATCTAAATCCATTGGACTTGCTTCGTTATAATACAACTATGAAGGATGTATAAAAACACGCACAAATCCATCTCTCTATAAAAAGAAATTGGAGAGAATTTCTTTTATCAGCCATGCAACTTCAAAGGTTTTTTTTTCACACAAATGCCCATCATGTTACAAAATGACCCATCATCAAACTACAAAATGAGTACAACTCTGAGGGGGTTTTTTTTTTTTTTTTTAATTAAAAATTTTTTAAGCTACGAAAATTTCAATCACCAATAGAGATTGAAGATTCAAAAGCGTGAATGGATCTTTTGGATAAACATCGTCACCAAGGTTCATCTTTCTGCGTAATATTTCCATTTAGTTTTGATTCTCTTAATTGATATAGTGATGGATTTGTGTGTATGCGCATACATTGAGTCAATATTAACATTTTTTGAAATCCTTTGGTCCTTGCTTGATGATTGACTTCTCTTGCAGATATCAATCTTGCACGAAGATGGCTTTCAACCTATTTGGTGTGACCTTATTGAAAACAATATCTAGCACATGGGAAGAATATCCAATGTCTATATATATATATATATATACTGCTAAGTTTTGTTAATAAAATTTTATGGTTAATAATATGAATTTAGACTTAATTGAGCCTTTTATACATGAATAAACTTATGATTAATAATATATCCATTCTCATGCGGTAGCATGGGTTACATACTAGTAACATATAATTGTTGAACTTGAATTTTATTGTCTGCTGTAATTCTTTTGAGACGTCGGAAGAGTTGAAATTAGAACCCGCGCGTTTTTTTATGCCTCTTAGTGGGTCTATATACTGTTTACTGAATTAGGATTATTCACATATTTAAAAATTGAATCATGTTAATGAATATTTTTAGAGTATTGATTAATAATCAATTTTAAGAAAGTCTTGACATTACTTTTATAAGAAATAAAAAAAATTATTAAAATATTAATTATTATTTTTTTCTTATTTCATAAAAATTTTCTTTAAGTAGATTGTTAATCAATGCCTTAAGGAATTCGTCAACTTCCCCCTTAAAAATTATTTTATTATAATATTTTTAATTGTCAATAAAATAATATACAGAAAGTCTAAATCAAGACGTTTAAAAAAAAAAAAAAATTCTAGAATAAGACAAGTTGGAAAGTACTAACAGATTGTGAAATTTTTTTTAGGGACATTAATTTCTGTCTTTACGCGTATGGGAATGCGTGAATTTTGAATTCAAAGCATGTGTACGGCTTCGTATAAGTCAAAGGTTTGATTTATTTTATTTTATAATTTTATAATGAAAAATACTAATGAGAGCCCTTAAGGTATTGTTTAATAATCCATTTAAAAAAAGTTTTTATAGGGAAAGAAAAAAAAGTAATTAATATTTTAAAACTTTTTTCATTTTCCATAAAAGTGACGTTAAAAATTTCCTAAAATAGATTTTTAATCAATACCCTAAGAGCACTCGTTAGCATGACCCTTTTATAATAACTATCGTTAACCGCTGTCACGTTTAACTAGAAAATTGAAAAGAATAGAAAGAATAATTTTAAAATATTTTTTCATTCTTTTATTTGAGAGTTTAATGAAAGAAATGGATAGTATGAAATAGGGAGGAAGGAATACGCGTTCTTCTCTATTTTCTTAAAATCTCAAATTTTTATTCTTCCAAAATGGGAGGAATATGAGAGAAATAAAATTAGATTTAATGATTTTTTTTACTAAAACTCCTAAAATACTTCTATATATTTAACAATTTATTTTAAAATAGGGGTCTAATAATAATATTGTCATAAAATGATTCTATTCCATTCCTTCTATGTTACTCCCAAACAAGATTACTTACATTCCATTCATTTTCATTCATTTCCATTTTTTTATTTTAAAACATCCAATCAAGATTACTTAATTTCATTTCATTTCATTCTTTTCCATTTATTTCCTTTGCTTAAATACATTCTATTCCATTTCATTCCCTTATTATCATTTTGTTCTATTTCATTCTTTTATAAACTCTCAAACGAAGCTTAAGCATTAGTTAATAGACAATTTTAGCAAAATTTGATACCAGTTTAATAGAAAAAAAAATTGTAAAAACAAAACCAATTACTTTTTTCTTATTCCATTAAAAAATTAAAAAAAAAAATCTAAATTGACACCCTATAGCATCTTTTATTTTTTTCCCTTTCTTAATATTCCTTTTAAACATCTTGTTTCTATTTGAAAGAGCTTCGATGGCTTTATTTTGCTTAGGTAAAAACAAAGTTATATTTAGTGTTTATTTGGGAACAATTTATTTAGTTTTTGGCTAATAGTGTATTAAAGTATATTTATATTTTGAAAATGAGAAAAAGTAAGTACATGTGAGAATTTAAAAAACTATACGTAAAAGTAGCAAAAAATTAGCTTAAAAACTAGGGCCAAACACACACTTAATCAAAAGATTTTTAAAACTATACATAAACTAGATTTTCAAACTAAAACAAGAAACCTAAATTGTAAATTTCATTTAAAACTAAAACAAGAAACCTAAATTATAAATTTCATTTGAGACTAAAACAAGAAACCTAAATTATAAATTTAGTATGAAAGCATGCGTTTTCAAATTTTTTTTTTTTTTTTTTTGGTAAAAGATAATGAATGCTGTAAGAACATTAGTTTTAGAAATAATTTTAGAAACTTTTTACTGAAAAAAAGAAGAAGAAAAAGTATTGATTTTTTTTTTTTACGGTTCATTATATTTTTCATAAAAGTGGTAGTAAAACTTTCTTAAAATGACTTATTAACAAATGCCACAAGAGTACCCATTTATTGACCTTTTTTTAAATAAAAAAAAAATAATATAGGGAACAATACATTTAAAGGAGACAAACCCAAATTATATTGTTTTTACTTTTACATTAGCATGTAATATGGGGTGTAGTAAATGGACAAAACTTATGTAAAGTACTTTAGATGTGATTCCTTAAGTTCCCCAATTAAAGCATTCCATGTGGTCATTTAATCCACATTTGCCTAACAATGTCAAACCATTTTAACTAGTAGTGTTCATTAAATCGCACGATTGCATCCAAACTGACCAAAATTGCTAGCAAAATGGAGTATCCACACGCACCACAATGGCCAATGAACCACACCACACTATGCGGTGTAGTGTGCGATTTTGTTATAAAAAAACCACACAAAACTACACCTTACCGCACTCATATATATATATATATATATATATATATATTAATAGTTCAATATTATATGAAATAAGTGGTCAGCTTGGCATTAGTGTGTTCTCATGTTAAAAATAACTTTATTTTGGTTTAATACAAAATCAAATGTTCAAAAACTCATTCATTTCTCTATCTCACACTCTCATTCTTCTCTATCGATACCCTCTCACTCTCAGTAGGCATGACTAGCAGTATATATGGTATATTGTTATGGACCTTATGGTTTTTGCTTGTTAAGTATTTTTGTGTCACATGTTATATTTTTTTAACATGTATAATTGTATATGATTTACTGTTATGGATTATTATTTTGTTTTGTATATATTTGTGGTACTTTTAATTTACTGTCAATCTGTCATGTATTTTTTTTTCCCTTTGTATATATTTGTGTTTCTTTTGTGTTACACATGTTCTATCGTTTTTTGAAATTTATTGTCATATCGTAATAATTATTAATAATAAACTCAATTTCACAATTTGTTGACTTGTGTAATTGTGAGCCAAAAACATGTTTTTGTCTTGTATAACCTGCTGCTTTGCATTTCCCAATCAATCTCATAACGGCACAAATGAACAAAATGTAAAATTGGGCGTGAGAATTAGCCGTATCCCCGACTGTCCGTAGGCATTAGTATGCTAGGGTGAGCTTTGTACAACTTGCGGTGCTGTGCAAATGCCATGCTTTTCCTACAAAAGAGCACGTGACATTTTGGGAGTATTGCAATTGAATTTTTGTTCTTATTAGTTTTCTTTCGGTTTTGACTTTTCACCAATGCATTCAAAAAAGAAAAGAGAAAAGAAAAAAAAAGACTTCTCACTAGGGGTATGTGTGGTTCAGTTGGCTCAGTTTTTTCCTAAATTTATCACCGAATCGATATGGATCGGTTTTCTCATAATTAGAACTGATACATACCGCTTAGGGTCGGTTTTCCAACCTATAGCTGTGCAGTTTCTTGCTGTCGGTTTAATCGGTTCGGGCGGTTTGAAACATTAAAAAATCTGTTTGTTTATTTTATAAAAAAAAAATTGGGCTTTCAAGCCCAATACACAATACTTTCAAGATTTCAAGCAAAATGCTCACTTGACAAACTATTTAGTATTTACAGTTCACACGTCAACCTATTCAATACATCTTGTTCACCAAAAAAAAAAAAAAAAAACTGTCCCAAAAAAAAAAACTGTCCAAAATCATAAATCTGTTCAATCTGTTCGCACATAAAATCTGTTCAAATTACGGATAAAATCTGTTCAAATTTCACACATAAACTTCATAAAAAAATCTGTTCAACCTGTTCAAATCTATTCAAACTTCATCATAAACATGTCCAACCTATTCACACATATAAAATCTATCCAAATTTCATCATTTCATTCACCATGCAAAAAAGTTTTGAAATTGCTTCAATAAGAGTTCAACTCCCAAAATACTATCATGTGGCATATAATATCATTAGTGTCACTGTGTGTGTTAGTATCAATAACAATGAGTGTTAATGTATTCACTTAATAACGTTTTACACAACCATTTGTCGTTGTCCACAAATGCCAAAATAAGGATATACAAAGTAAATTAACATTTAGGCAAAAGAATGCTAATTGCTTGTATCCCCAATGATAATCTCACCCATGAGTAATTAAATAACTACTATTAGTGAAAATTCCACTACTAATAACATATACAAATATAATTAGCATATAGGCAAAAAATGCTAATTCTAGTAAGTCCATTTTTCCAGAAGTTCTCACATATACAGCCTTCCACCGTGGTGTTGCCTTAGGGCTACAGACATGTTTTGGTTTTAAAAGAAACTTTATGCGATATTAAAAATACTACAAATTTTATTATATAATTTTTATAAGACTAAAATACAAAACTCACATTCTAAGTTTCATCACTTTTCATTTCAGTCTTGTAAGTTTGTTTCCTGTCATTTTAGTTCTCTAAAATCCTCCTTGATTCAGTCCTCCATTAAGATTCTATCCAAATCTGTCCTCTAAAATCCTCCTTGATTCAGTCCTCCATTAAGATTTCATCCAAATCTGCCGTTAACTATATTTAAAATTTATTTTTTAAATAAAAAAATGTTAATTAAAATGTAAAAGAAAATCCAGAAATTAAAATAACCCCACCCATGTCGTCTCTCCCCACGTTTGAAGAACACGAAATAAATACGTGGGGTTCAAGTATGTTCTGACAATTGAAAAAAGTGAGGCTCTATTTCCATTGATCATAAAAACATTCAGCTGCACCAATCATTATAAAACAACTTCTGGAAAATATTTTATGCCAAAAAAAATAGTGTCAAGTATCTAGATGAGTTTGGAAAAATCACACTGAGCTTAACAGCAAACATATAAGATAACAGTTTAAGGATACAGTGGATAAAAGTGTAGATAGAATTGTTGAAGCCTGATGACTTTCTATTCAAAAGATGAAGCTACTCAGAACTCTCTCTCTGTGTCGCATACACTGTAAACCGTAGATGAGTGCTTCAAAAATCTCAGAAACAAAAATCCAACTTAGTCTAAAACAAGATCAGAGACAAACCAAACACACAAAAAAAAAAAAAAAAAAAAAAAAAATCCACTTTTCTAAAATAACTGAAATAAATAGCCCAAAAAGGAAAAAAAAGAAAAGAAAACAAAGCAGGATCCTCTCATTTTGAACAAGATCCATAGATGAATGTTGATCCGTACATTTTTTTAGTTCTTCCTCTCCTTCCAATCAGATCCCATTCTCTCGTTAAACTCTTCAATCTAAGCCCCTCTACTTCTCTCTATTTCTCAATGAATTATTTACTTGAGTCCGGTTAATTAATGTCCTTAACAATCCATTTTAGGAAAAAAAATTTCAGGAATTGAAAAAGCTATTAAAAAGTTTGACAGCTTTTTCAATTCTCGATAAAAAATTTTCTAAAATGGTTTACTAACATATGCTCTAAGGACATACGTTAGTAAAACCCTTTTTACTTTTATATTCTGGGTACTTTTTTTTTGGTTTACTTCATGTTCTTCAAATGTTGGAAGGGATGCCATGGGTGGGGATTATTTTAATTTCTGAGTTTTTTTTTTTAATTAATGTTCTTTTTAATTTAAGAAATAAAAATTAAGTAGGATTAACGATAGATATGGACAGAATGTTAATGAAGGATTGAATTGAGAAAGATTGAAACTTAGAGGATTGAAATGATAGAATGCAAACTTACAAAATTGAAATGAAAAATTTTGAAATTTAGAGGGTGAATTTTGCATTTTGGCCTTATTATAAATTGGTATTGTGTGGGCCAGATAACTAGAAGGTGTTGTAAAAATTGTATATATTGAGCCTATGGTCCAATCCGAGGATATATACTTGTTCAAGGATGATCAAGCAACGTTATTATGGGAATGATATGAGAGGAAGAGATACGAATTGTACATGACAATCCAAAAGTTGTCTGAGGAGAGAAGTTATATCGAGACTATAGATCCGAGATCAGTAGGAATATCCTACCACCCTGAGCATCCTATCAGGTATTATCGCGGTTAGAAATCAGACGCTAGATAAGGAATGAGTAGATGAAGGTTACAAATATCTACTAAAACTGCTACCTCCGCATTAAATGCTCTGCATCTAACTCCCTGGCCGCATTAATGTGGAGGTGATATCTGAACAGTGCAAAGTTAGCTGCCCCAAAACCTACACTATTAGAGAGGGTGTTTGATGGGACATACACTCAAGTAGTAACGTAGATGATTAACAAGTGTAAGATCAAGATGTTTGGAAAAGAACTATATAAGAGAGAATATCCTTCTTGAAGAGGGGACTGGGAATTTAAAAGAGAAAAACACTGTGATATTGAGGGATAAGACTTGTAACCTAATTTGAGGATAATATACATGAACAGATCACCTCGGATAACGCCGAGGACGATTTTTCTTCAACGTAACCTTGTCTCTTTACATTATTTTATCATCCAAACCTGATCCATTGTTGGGTTAATCATCTAAAGCCCAGTTTTCCAATCCATTCTCTACCAATTCATTGTTTTGGGCTTTTTGGGCCTAGGTCCATCCACATAGTGGTCTAGGAACTCAAATCTGGTCCATACAGGTATGTCATCAATAGCAAAAAGATAATATTGAAAATTATTTATGTTATTGATATCTACAATCGCATTAATCTATCTATACATATCCAAAATTTGAAGCGTAGTATTTATTGTTGCTATACTCCAATTGAACCACATCAGTGTTCACGTCATTATCCTATTTCTTTCCAATTTTTCTTTAATTTTTTAAACATTTTTTTTTTAATATTTACACTTTCTCCAATCTTTCTCTCTCCTTTACCTTTTCATCTCCTTACTACCCTTTACTTTAATAGCATTTTTTTTTGGGGTAACATATGGAGATAATTTACTTTAATATCATTCTTCATCTTTCCTTTCATCTTTCCCTTATTTTGTCTCTTCTTATTCACACTATTTTACTATAAATTTGTCATTCTCTTTTCCATTCTTTACATGGTTTTTCCTCACAAAAAAAAGGTATTTCTCTCTCTCTCTCTCTCTCTCTCTCTCAATTTTTTGGTTAATTTTTTTTGCTTGCATCTTTACTTTAGGTTGATAAATTTTTGTATTCTTTAGCATTCTACTTTTGGTTGATGCGATTTAATTTTGTATTTTTTAAGTTGTTATTTTTTTTTGGTTCTCTTTGGTTGTTGATTTACTCTAATCGATTATTTTTTAAAATAATCATAATACATTAATTTAGTACAATAACAACCTTCATATCCAATAATTGTTAAATATGTTTTAATTTTAATCTTATATTATGAAAGAAATGTGGAAAATACTCGAATTGAAGGAATTCCTCTACAATTCTAGGAAGAAATACCACTTGAAAAAAGATCACAAAAAATAGAAGGAAAATCAAGCATACAATATTCTTGAAATGAGAGTCAAATGATCAGGTACACTACATTTTTTTCAATAATGTTGCACCAATAATATATTTAGTTTTCAATAAACTTAACAAAAAGGTAATTTTTTCTTTCTTTTATATTGTCTGAAACTGTATTCACATGTCTTGTAACAAAAAAAAATATTGAAACAAACTTTGGATGGTACTATATCGGATGCGTAAAGTGCAACAAGAAAGTTAAATATGAAAATAATTTTTTGGTGTAACTATTGCAAAAGTAACTTTTCCAATTCTAAGGTAAAATATAAATTATTAATTTTACAATCATACACTATATGTAAACATAAAAGTAAATTTTTTTTATAAAAAGATTTTTTTTTAGAATACTAAATATTTTTAACATACACACACACACGAAGAGAGGGGAGAAGGTTTTTTAAAAAAACTTACAGTAGTGTATATCCAAAAAGGCCTCACTCTTTGATACATAGCACAGGCTTTAAAATCTCTTTAACTCACACTCATTTTTCAATGTGGGATTAAACCACTATTTTTTCTTTTTGAGAATACGAAGTATCTTTAACACACACACACACACACACGGAGAGAGGGGAGAAGGTTTTTTAAAGAAACTTACAGTAGTGTATATTTAAAAGGGCCTAACTCTTGGATATACATCATAGGCTTTAAAACCTATTTAACTCATACTCATTTTCCAATGTGGGATTAACCCACTGTTTTTTTTTTATTTAAAAAATTTATAAAAAGAATTTAATCAAATTAGATATTTATATATGCAGGTATAGAATTCAACTCAATGTTGATGATGGAACAGAGTGTGCTATATTTATTTTGTTTGATGAGGAAGTTGAAAAATTACTTTAAACAATAGTAAGAGAACTATCAAACAAATGTGCAATTGTAAAACCATACAAATAGCATAGATGATCTTTCATTTACTTTGACAAGAATAAGCTAAATTATATTCAATGTTTTATCAGACGAATGCAAATTTCAACCTACGGAATGAAAATAAAAAAGCTCATTGGAAAAACATTTGTGTTTCAACTAAACCTTAACGACTATAACTGGAAGGAAGGATGAGACTTCTGATATAGGAATTCATATTTTGTCAAAACAATCAAATAAAAGTCTTTGCTCCATTAATAAGAAAACCTTTTTGGAAAATCATAACTTATACAAATTTTACTAACTACATTTTTAGCTTCTACCTACTTTGATTATTATTAAAATAACCAAAAATAATAATAATAATAAATTAAGCAGAATTTTTTTTAACCCCATGAAGTACATGAATCAAGGGTATCCAATTAAACACTAGCACTGATAAAAATAAACTGTAAAAGATAGAAAAATAATTAATTGCATCAATACTAGCTGGCAACTATGGCTACTACTATTCCATGAAATTTACTTATTTAAGCAAAAATAAAAACTTCATTATTTAACAATCAAAATATAATCTCGGCTCATTTTATTCAATATTTAAATTCAACTACATCCTCAAAATCTATTAAATTATATATATTTTCTCTCATTTCTTATTTTAAAAAAAATAAATTTAACTTGGAGAGAGAGAGAGAGAGAGAGAGAGAGAGAGAGAGAGAGATTTATGGTAATAGTATATGTTTTTAATCATCTAAGGAAGTAGAATATATAGAGTTTCTAAACAACTTATAAGTTACAACCCAAATCCGTAATAGAACTACACAATCAAAGCATGAACATACAACATCAATTATTTTTTGAATTACTGCTTGAAATTTACACAATTGTTGGAAGCACTTAAATTCAAATAATAATAAAATTCCACATAATGTGTTCTCATGAAACGATACAGTGTCTTAGAAAAAATAAAAATAAAAACAACATTGCTACTAATGGTATGTCCTCTAGTAATAATATAAATTACATAAAAAATAAAGTTACCCAATTTAAAAATCTCATTTTCCAACATTTCATTTTCACCTTGTTGAGGTCCAAAATATTACAAGTATTGAAATAAAAAACTAATGAGCCCTCAAGGATAGGAAAGGCCCAATTCGTGAGCCAAGACCCATTTAAAATGGGTAAAAGGAAGCTCGAGCTTATGAATGGTAAAGTTTTGGGGCCTTGAAAAGAAAGGAAAAGGAAAAAGGAAGCTCAGTCTAGCCTTTGTAAGGAAAGTTTTCTAGGAGCCTAGAAAAAGACTGAACCAGCATACCTTGGGACTGCCAGAACCACAGGATCCTTAGGAAATGTAGGAAACAATCAGTTGGGAGTTGGACAGCTCAAGAAAGCATGCTCATGGGTACAAGGAACGAAGAAATACATGTCCCATCAACCGCCTGCAACTTAGAAGAAAATACTTTAGAAACAATCGATGACTTAGGAACCAGCACCTATGAAGGGAAGCCTGGTACCTCGGGAAGAGTAGCAAGGTGAACCATAAAGGAAGGTGGCTGAGGATCTTTCAGCCTAACAAGGGGAATCTACCTATTTAGAGAAAAAAGACAAAGGATAAGGCAGCCAAAAGGGGGGTTCTGAAAAGCCTCTCTAGAAGCTTTAGAAAAAGAGATTAAAAGTTAGCCCTTAGGACCCCCCAAAAGAGGAAGGTCAGCTGTGGACTTTTTAAAGGGAAATCTCAAAAGAAGTATATAGTGAGAAAATGAGGAAATGACAAGCCACCAATGTTGTTGACACAAGATTGGTTCTGGTACCTAGAGCAGCAAGAAAAGGGATCTTGGTCAGGCTAAAGGACATGCAACAAGAAGAATCAACGTCTAGGACCTTGATGTGTCCTTTTAAAGCCTTGAGAAAAGGACCTTGGCTGACACATGGGAAAGCCAAGGTGTATGTTAAGATTTCCAGCAAAAGCCATTTACAAATCCAGCAAAACCAAGTATTATCTTTGTAACTCATGGTCCAAGCCCACGGGATCTTGAGTTGGTAGTAAGGGAGAAGTGGTTTGGTCGGTAGGGAAGTGATTTCTGGTGAAAGGAGGGTTCTGAAGGTTTTCCTTGGTTTATATATTTGCTTGGAATGCATGAACTAATGGAAAACTCAGTTCCTCCATGTGCATGACATCTCCCCACAATTTTCTCTCAATTGTCATTTTTAATCAAAGTTATCATCCATTGCATTGAGCTGCCCACCCATTCCTTTGACTTTCCAAGAATGAATTTTTCATTTGTAGCTAAAGCCAAATACCCCTTTTGAGGTATAATTGCCTAATTAAGCTAAACCTCTACCCAATGCACTTTTTCAGGTTTTAGAGGACATGGTTTTACCCAGCAAACCAAGGACGTCCTCACCCGGGATACCAGACCATGTCCACTATAAAAGGAACACTAAAACATAGTAGAAGGGGGGAAAATGGGAATTCAGATGGAGGAAAAAGGGGAGAGTTTAGAGGTTAAAAAAGATAATTCTTAGAGCTTTAAGAGCCCAACAAGGGAGAGAAGAGAGCTAAGGAGGAGGATTCGTCCCACATCCTTGAGATGATTCAAAATATCACTTAGCCTCCAAAGAAACATAAGCCAAAACATGCACACATTAGATATCACTCTCTCCCACAAAATCCTCTTCACCTGACTATCTTGGAAGGCAATGCCCAAGCACAGTTACTTGGACTTGAGTTCCAAATCCTACAAGTTTTGTGTAAAAGCACTAAGTTTGTGAGAATTGGGGCCAGGATCCTCATGGCTGACTCATTCTTATGAAATTCATTTACATATATGAATGTATATCCTAATCTGAGGGACTAAAAATTATTAGAAGATATGTGTATTGTATAATTGTTCTTATGCTGGACCTATAGAGGTAAAGGGAAATGACAAAACTCCATTGCATAATAAGCATGGAGAAATATCCTATAGTTCAAGAAATCAACATTCTGGGTTCCATGGATTACATGCCTAGTACCCCTGAGAACCACGACATCACGTTCGGGGTACCATGACATCACGCTAAGGGAACCAAGTGAATGTTCTCTTTTAAATGTTCACATAATAAAAGATAAGTCTTAAATATTTTATTTCAATCTCCTTCTCATTGTGAATATTATGAATAATTATTTTACTAATTTTGTAAGAGTAAAGGGTCATTTTATGACACTAAAACACTTATAATGGTATTTTATTGCTTAGGAGGAAATCACATTTTTGCCTTGAAGAGATTTATGTGACTTGAGCACAAACCAGTTCATATAATGACCCCAATAGGCCGCTGAGAACCAGACCCAGTCCAACCATCCATCCTTGGAGGCCTAGGATCCTTTGTCATCAATGGACTTGGGTACTTTCCAAAAAGGAACCCACACACCTTTTACTATTTGAAGGTAAAATAACTGATGTGGATATTAATAACTTTTTAGCTACTTCAAAATTATTAATAATTAATTTATATAGGAGTTTTTATTTATTTTATTTTATTTTATTTTTTATTTTTTAATACAAGATAGAAATTTTACTCTATCCTAATCTAAGTGTATATATGTGTGAAGCTCCATCCCAGAGACTTAAACCTCGACTCTTGCCCCTCACAGCCCACAAATACTTAGACTTGTGGAGTGACCACCGGACTAAGGGTGCGCGGTGGTAATTTATATAGGAGTCGTAATAGTTCAGATAAATTGTCTTTTGATTTTTTTTAAAAGGAAAGTGGCAATTGAATTGGTATGAAGAAGTAATTAAGTTAAATAAAGAGAGGACGAGCTGAAGAGCTGGATATTAATGATTGTTTTAGCTATTTTAATATTGTTAATAATTTAATTATAAGAGACTTTTGATAGTTCATATATATTGTCTTTTGATTTTTTAAAGAAAGTGGCAATTGAACAGGTATTGTAGCGTGAAAGACTATTTGGCTTGGGCTTTATTGAGGAGAACATTAAACTTCAACTATAATTGAAAAATATATTAAATACTATAAGACTTGGGCTTTATAGTGGAGGGTACATGAAAAGCTTTTATTCACTTAATCGACAATGAAATATTATTGCTAATAACTAGAGCAATCACTAATCCATAAAACACATACAGCACTATAAATTACAATCCTAAACAACTCAGAAACAACAAACTAAAAACATCATACAACTACACAATCACAAAATGAGCATACACCATGATCACAAATATTTTGTACAAGATCAAACTACAAGGGGAACATAAATCTTTCTTCAAGCCAACATAGAAGGAGACAAAAATGCAAAATATGGACTTGCAATTGCTCTGTTATGTGAATCAAATGACGAGGGAATATAACTACTATTATTGATTCTAAATCAACCAAATGGAAAACAATTGCTCCAAAACTATCGACAAATCCTTCAATATACAACTTTCGGAACAAACACATTTCACATCCCAAAAAACCAAGCATGCAAAAATATTGGAGTGGATCATTGGGATTAGGAATGTCCTTACCCTTATGGAAACAAGGAATTACATATAACATGTAAAATGTGTTCAATTGACTTGAAAATGTATAAATTAGTCAACTGAGTATGGTAGAATTAATATTTCAAAAAAAAAAAAAAATCAATTCTACTATAAATTATCCTTATTTTGTTCCAAATAGTAATCTCTAATAAAAAAATATAGTTCCATTTTCCATGAGCAAAAGCTCTTGTCATCATGAATCCTACTATATATTGGTGATACTTATATAATACAGCTTGAGTTGTAATAACATGACAAATATTATTAATAATAAGACCACCCTAAAAACAATTATCACGCGCAATGCGCAGGGTTGAAACTAGTTATTTATAAGGGCAAATTACAACTTATCCATTTGTGGTTTGGCTTAAATTTAAGTTACCTACCTGTGGTTTAAAATTTGACACTTTACCCACCTGAGCTCTGTTCTATTAAGATTCTATAACCCACTTCTGCATTTGCCATTAGAAAAAAAGATTTTAATTCTAAAATATAACATAAAATAGATAAAAAAGCTAGGGTTTAAAATTTTGCAAAAGATGACTGAGCATTGCATAAAAAAATTCAAACAAATACAAATCAATATAAAAAATTCTCTTAAACAAACTTCTAACTGTGAAAGCTTTTTGTGACAAACCCATAAAAATGAAGCACACCAACCCCAATCATCAAAAGGCCATAGCATCCAAGTGACACAACGAAATATACTGGCAACTGGAAAGTAACAAGATGAAACATTTAATCAAAACTAAAAGGAAAAGGTGAAAACTACTAAATGCCTTCAACCACTAAAACACAGATAATAAAGGATGAATTTCTCACCAACCAAGCATAAGAATGTGGGATCACTGTCTCAAGAAGACCGATCCAAAAGGCAGATACTCACCAGCAATGCTAAAAGCTTTACGATGTGCTTCATATGGATGTTTCAATGAGATGATGCTTCTTAATACTAGAAGTTTGCTTCATTTTGATGGGTCTGTCACAAAAAGCTTTCACAATTAGAACTTTGTTTGAGAGAATTTTTTATATTAATTTGTATTTGTTTGAATTTTTTTTTTTTAAAGAAATGTTCATTCATCTTTTGCAAAATTTTAAACCCTAGCCATTTGATCTATTTTATATTATATTTTTGAATTAAAATATGTTTTTCTAATGGCAAATGCAGATGTGGGTTACAGAAATTTAACGGAACAAAGCTCAGATAGGTAAAGTGTTAAATTTCAAATCACAAGTAGGTAACTTAAATTCAGGCCAAACCACAAGTGAGTAAGTTGTAATTTTTCCTATTTATAATTTTTAAGGCAAAATTCAGGTATAGTTCTTTTAGTGCAGTATATTAGGTTCTTAAGAAAATGGCCACATCAATCACAGATTTTTTTTTTTTTTTTTTTTTTTTTTTTTTAAATCGATAGCTATAAGAGCATTCCCATTCGGGATGCATTTTGAATCTTCAAAACACCATTTTATCTATTTTATATTCTTTTTTAACAATTACATCCCAATTTTTATTTTGCATTCTATCACATTAAAATAAATAAATTTCTACCCACACCAATAGTAGCAACTAAATCCAAACGGCAAAATCAACCGCCACTTTTCCCCAAATCTGCCACCCAACCTAGCACCACCCAATCACCACCACCACTACCCGTTACACAACCTAATCATCCCATCACAAAACCCAACCAACCCATCAACAAAAAACCCAAATCAAACCCAAACCCAACAGTAGCTCAAACCCAAAATCAAATACCATTGGCACCACCACGAAAACCTAGCCTTACCCTAAAATCAGAGATAAAAAAATAATCGACCCAACAACCACCACCTAAATAATCTACCTAGCAACCAAGACCCACCACCATTGACTCCTAACGGCCACCCATAAAGACCCAACAGCCTAGTGATGCTGTTGGAAGCCCTTAGTTTTGGAAGTTGCAAAGCCTATCTCCTTTGTGTCGACGAGAGAGAGAGAGAGAGATAATAAAAAAAGGCCAGACATGTTTAGAGTTGCAATGGGTTTTATTTTTAGAGCTTACTATAGTAAGTTGTAAAAATTTGCGCATTGATAAAGCTCTAGATGTGAGGCTAATATTGTGTGTTTTTAGGTCTTTATTTTGCATTTTACATTCCCTGAATGTATGCTTTACTAATAAGAGATGAGAAATTTGAACCCTGGTTCTCCTTATAAAAATACCATACGATATCAAAAAGTTACAAAACTCTTAAAATTTTGAACATTTTCAAGTGGATGACAACTTAAGAATTGTTGGGGGCGAAAAAAGTTTTCCTTCTGACAAATAAGTTTTATAATGGGTTGGAGGTCTAAACCGAAACTCAACGATGGGCTCGAAGCACGGCCTAAAGGCTATCGGTAAAAATCCAAGAAATCCACTATATTTTATGCCTTGGGCCTAGATTGGAACTGACAAGAGTAGCCCATAAGCAATCCTTTCAGCGGATACATTAGCAAGATTAAAAAGCATACTGTAAGATATAGCCCAGCAATGAAATGTTTTTGCAGAAGATAGCCCAGCGGTAAAGTTTCTCTACAGAAAATATCCCAGCGGTAGAGTGTTTCTACAGAAAACGGCCCAGCAGTAAAATAATACAAACAAAATAAATTTCCAATTGTTAGCTACTTCACAAATTAAGAGAAATGTCCATATTTTCAGACTCAGCATCTGTTAGCTCTGGAGAAAAGTCTTCTAACACAACAATATGAGGGAAAAATTCTATAGTCACAGTTACATCATAACCATTAATAGTAAATGAATAAGTAAATATCATGGGTTCCATAATAATAAATGATGGAGAAACTTAGTGTGAGATGAAGGGAGAGAGAGAGATCCCAGCTAGGGCAGCAAGATCATTATGGTGCCATGGCATGCTCATGAATATAGTATATGTAGTGAGTAGAGATAATCATTTGTAAGTAGTATGAGTAATGAGTGAGAGAGTATGTTGAGTAGTATGAGTAATGAATGAGAGACTATAGTGAGTAGTATGAGTAATGAGTGAGAGAGTATAGTGAGTAGTATGAGTAATGAGTGAGAGAGTATAGTGAGTCTGCTGGAGCTTTCTGCTGGGGAGAGCTGAACGTTTTTGAGTAGAAGTATAATGAGTGTTTGAGAACTAAGAACTGAGGAACTCGGTTTCTAAGCTTGAGATTGAGAACTCAGTGACTTTTCAGAGCTTAGAGAAGACTTTTTGCAGAGAGGTTGAGGAAAAATCTTGGTGTGTAGCTTAGTGAGTTGGCTTGAGTTGGTTGAAGCATTAATGGAGAGTTTCATTTATACCTGAGTTTTTAGGGGGTGATTAGCAAAATAATCTTTGCTAATCTTTCCCAATCTTTAGAAAATCCTTGGAAAATCGTTCTTAGGATTTTTAGCTAAGAGTAGTAAGCTCAACTTTAGAAGGTTGTTGTTGTTCTGGGTAGTAACAACTGGGTTTCTGGCTTACCATTAAATGCTTATTAGTCTTGACTGATTGGATTAGAGCATGCTTGAGGCTAATGATCTTGGTTATGCTGCAATTAGAATCAGAGTTCCCTAGGGCAGATTGGACCACCCAAAGCTAGGTGTCAACCTTGGAGCCCTTGCTGGGAACTTTGCTGGGATCCCCTTGGTGCCCTCCAAACCACATTTCCCTAAGTTTCTCCATTTGGGGTTCATGTGCTTGGTTCATGATCCAGAGAATACACATTTTTAGTATGAAAATGAACTGGTTCTATCTTGTTTCAGGAGCTTTGAAGGCCTTGTCATGGCAACTTTGGTTTCTTGACTGAAATAAGTTGGAGAAGAAAGAAGTGACATCTGGCTGAAGCTTTCCCAGCTTTATGTCACATAAGCTTTAGCTTTATGTCATATGAGAAATGATGAGATTTTAGCTTGTGGAGGAAGGATTCAGCCCTTGAGGGACACGTGCCCTCTTTTGATTTGATTTAGACAAGTTGGGACTTGATAGGAAAGGCTCCAACTGTTTGGGCTGAGATTTGGCTGGTCACTTCATGTAAGCTTTCAGCTGCTGGATTCTGTGTGTGGGCTGGGCTGACCCAGTTGAGCTTTGTAGATAAGCTTCCTTGGGCTTAGTTATCCCTACAAAATGAGTAGTTTTTCCATGGGTGATATTCATGGGCTTTGTAGTTAGTTAATTATGGAAAGAATAGGTATAGTTCCCATAAATTTTGTGAAAGCAATATTTTTTGAGAGATGAGTGATTTACATTTCCCTTGAGTTAGGGACTTAGTATATGTAAAGCAAATGTTGAAATAATACTTGATTGTGCCAAAATAATATTGGGCTTTTAGAAATAGTGCCAAATGAATATTTGGGCTTTGTAAAAATAGTGCCAAGTGAATATTTGGGCTTTGTAAAATAGTGCCAAATGAATATTTGGGCTTTGTAAAAATGATTTTAAGATTGCAGTGTAGCAACGGGCTTTTAGAGATGCCGGATCGTATCAGACTTTAGAGATGCCAGATTATACCGGACTTTAGAGGTGCCAGATCGTACTGGGTTTTAGAGATGCCGGATCGTATCCGGCTTTATAAATGGTATTTGTTGGGCTTTTGTGGAGTTAATGTAGTTTTGTGGCCCAATTTTGGTGGCAATATAGTGAGTATTATTTGTGGAAAATCTAAATTTGGTAATATGTGGGATATAATAGGTAACATTTGTGAGAAGACCCAAGGTAATTTATGGGTTTGTGTATGGAGTATTTTTGAAGGCTCAATAACATAGAGAATATTTGGGTAATATATATGAGAATATTTATGTGGGTTTAGAATAATGTGTGGGCTCATATGGGTATTTTTTGTGAGTGGGCTAATAAAATCAAGGCCCAAAAATTTGTACCTCAACATTTAGCCCCTCGAGTCACGTGTGAGCAATTTCTGCTTGGTCACACGTGCTAGTTTGAAATTTGGTGGCAGTTATGAATAGTGGGCTTCTGCAATTTTCCCACATCCAGTAGTCTCCCATGTTCAGCACTTGGTGGGTGTTCAGTTACTCCTCAGGTTTATGGCATTAAATGCTGGTATCTTCTCCATGTCTTGTCATCTGTACCCTTCACGTTTACCATTAAAGGGCTGACCTTGGCTATTTCTTCTTTCATTTTTTTGCTTGGATCGAAAAGTAGAGTGAGAAACGTAGAGAGAGCATCTTTTCCCTTTTCCTTTTCTATTTTCGAACAAGGGTGAGAGAGTAACACCATCTTCAACCAAGGTAGAGAGAGAGTGACTGAGATTTTCGGCCAAACAGAGAGAGAAATAGAGCCTTTTCTTATTCTTTTCCATTATCTTCAACCAAGAGTGAGAGAGAGAGGGCGGCGGCCAGGGTTTAGTGAGGGATTGCATTATTTCTCTCTTCCCTTGTTGATTTCGGGCAAGTGAGAGAAAGACCCACAATTTTTCTTGCTTCCCATTGCGGCCGTAGGTGTTTTTGTGCCTCATTTTGCTCTTGGAAAAATAATATTCTTGCTATTGTGAGTCATGGCTGAAGGAGAAAAACTGCTGGGTTCTGGTGATGTCAGCACTGCTGGGGTGACTATACCAGAAAGTGAGGCTACTGCTAGGGCTGTGGCTGAGGAGGTTGGGTTAGGGGAGTCCTTGTTGCCATTGCAGGACCTGTGGTACTATTCATCCTCTCTGTTCCCAGCAGTTGGGGCCCCTGAAGTTAGCCCACATGGGGTGTCAAAGAAGTGGATTTTGAAAGGCGAAGCCCCTAGTCATGAGACAGCGTGGGATCCAGCTACTTCTGGCATACTATACCTGCAGTTTCAGCGGAAATAGCCTCTGATGTTACTGCTGGAGAGATTGCTGTTGAGGTGCTTGGTCAAGAACATGCTAGCAAGAATCCTGAAGCCACTGTTACTGCTGGAGAAGCTGTTGCTGGTGTGCCCAGCCAAGGACATGTTGTTTCTTCGACCGTTCATGAGGCACATCATGACAAAGAACCTTTAGGCATGATAACTTTGAGTTGTTCATATTTAGTAAAGAAAGTTTATTGTTCAATGATACTTGGCTATATGAATGCTTTTCTGTTATTGCTGGGGATATAACCATGCCTTTTACTCACAGAGCCATGAGTTGAGTCTTCCGGTGCTACTACCAAAGGAATGAGCCTTGAAGAATTCTTGGAAAGATTTGCAGAAGATGAAGAGAATGAAAAAGTAGCAACTGACTTTCATTCCCTTTCAAGTGACACTGTCATATTCCAGCGGTCAGAAATTCTGGTAGAAGGCCAGCCACTGCTAGCAGCAATTATGAGGAAACACCCACACTTCATAGCTGGATGTAAGTTAGGTGCCTCTTCGAGGAAATCTGGTCTTGAATTGCTTGTTGCAGTGCTGCTAGACATGCAGCGTACGAAGCTTGATAGTTCAAACTTGCAGAGAGTACTTGAGTGGAAGAGTGCTCTTAAAGACTTATTTTTGAAATTCAGAGTTCAATTCATCCTTGACAAGATTCGGGCTGCTATCGAGGCTTGTATTACTCGA
This sequence comes from Quercus glauca, assembly GCA_023736055.1. Lineage (NCBI taxonomy): Eukaryota > Viridiplantae > Streptophyta > Magnoliopsida > Fagales > Fagaceae > Quercus > Quercus glauca. The sequence goes on from CM043316.1 coordinate 59,228,508, forward strand.
GATGATGAGTTCTCAAGGAAAATAGCTAATCTTGAGAGAGAAATAGTAGCAAAGAGAGCTGAGCTTGCACTTTTGCTGAGTCAAAGAGATGCATTGATGTAGTCATCGTCAGCTGGAGGTGCTTCCCCCTCATCGGAGACCTTTGGCAATGGCTTATTTGACTAGCTTTTTTTATCATTATTAGTAGTTTGGAATTTTGGACAGTTTGTCTTTTCATTGTGATGTAATGAAACATGTTATGTATTTTGAGTTTATTTAGCTATGTAGGCTGTGTTTTGTGCAGAGGTGCACCAACCATATAAACTTTGTGTAGTAACTCAATATTTCTCCAGCTGTGCAAGCTGTGTTTTTGGTTTATGCACAAGTACATGAATTTATTTTATGAAAAATACTTCATTTATCAAAGAATAGTATGTTCAAGCTAAAATATAGTCATGGAGATCATTTACATAGTTTTGCAAATGTTTTTTTTTTTTTTTATGTTCATGACTATTTTGGTTCAAAATACCCAGCTGTTAGGGCTGTAACCTTATTCACAGTTTATGTATGAAAAATAATATTAGAGTACTTGTAAATATAAAAAGTTCATATATGAGGTAGAAGGCAATGCTTAATTCTTTATTGGCATAGTAGTAGTAGTATAAGATCATAAAAAAGAGAGTTACTTGGTACATACTTGAAAAGTCGAGTTAAGCGTAGTACAACTTAAGTTATTTGCCATTGATAGGTTCCGTGAGACTTTCGCCCTCCGTTGTAGCTAGACGATAATAACCGCTGGGACTGGCTTCCCTTATGAGATAGAGCCCTTCCTAACTTGGGGCAAACTTAGAGGGTGCTGAGAGATTCCTCTTAACATAATCTGCTGCCTTCAAAACCATTTGTCCCTTGACAAAAACCTTGGATTTCGTGGCCTTGTTGTAAGCATTGGCCATCCACTGTTGATACCGCTTGGTGCGGTTATAGGCAAGATTTCGTGTCTCCTCCAAGGTTTCAAGGTCGGTAGTTCTGATTTTCACACAAGTGGCAGCATCTATATTTGTTTCTTGTCCATGAACAACCCTTGGAGTGGGAACCAATAGCTCGACTGGAGATATAGCCTCAGCACCATACACAAGAGAGAATGGTGATAGTCCGGTGGCCGTTTTGTTTGAGCTTGGGTATGCCCACAGGGTTTCCAGCAGGTGTTCTGTCTAGCCACCCTTATATTCATGCACCATCTTGCTGAGAATTTTCAATAACGCTCGATTGGTAGCTTCCGCTTGACCATTGCCTTGTGGATAATAAGGAGTAGACTTGCGGTGCTTGATGTGGCGATGGTCTAGTAGTTTTCGGACATCTTTGTTGACAAAAGGAGTGCCATTATCTGTAACGATCTTGTGAGGGATACCAAACCTACAGATTATGTGCTCTCGGATGAAATTGGCAACAATGGCCTGTAGCCTTCTTTAGTGAGATGGCCTTAACCCACTTTGTAAAGTATTCGATGGCCACTAATATCCAAATATAGCCCTTGTATGGCGGATTGATTGGGCCTATTAAATCGAGCCCCCAAGTATGGAATGGCCAAGGAGTCATCATGTTTTGAAGGTTGGTGGGGTGAGTATGTATAAGGTTCCCATGGACTTGGCAAGTATGGCATGTCTTCACACATTCAGCTGTATCTTGCTTCATGGTGGGCCAGAAATACCCCAGATTGAGTAGCTGCTGGAGAAGTCACCTTTTGCCTTGATGGTCACCACACTCCCCTGCATGTACCTCTTGCATAACCAATTGTGCTTCGGGAGTCCCTAGGCATCTCAAAGGCTCCCCATTGATCCCCTTCCTGAAAAGAATACCTCATTCCACAAAATAACGAGCAGCCAACTTTTTCAAGCGATATGCCTCTTCATGATTGTCGGGCAAGATGCCCTCTATGAAATACTCAAGGAAGGGTAGACGCCAATCGCTGGTAGTAAGAACTGCACATGATTCCATCTGATCAAAGACATTTTGGCAAATGGTGCATTGCTCTTGGATAGTGGCAGCTTGTTTGCCCATTTCTGGCTAGTAATAGCCTAACCGCCGCTGGGGTCACAAGATTTTTCATGAACTTCTTTTAATCGCTTAGTGCACTCATCAGGGCTCAAGCATTTAGCTAGAACTCCTTTAGGCAGCTTTTTGTACAATTCCCCTGCCATTAGAGCATAATCCTTGAGTGCTTTCAAATTATCATTCTTATCCGGTGATAATAATGCTTCTTTGATAGAAGACCGCTAATTTGTCTGTCCTAACGGTTGATTAGAGAATTCTTCCTTTAGCATTTGTACCACTGGGTTTGGCCTTTTCACAATAGTAATGTCTATAGTTGCACCTTCAAATTTGATTTTTGATCCCAATGTGGCTAGGGCATCGGCAAAGCGATTATCGGACCTTAGGGAGTGTTCAATGTTGAATTCTTCTAAAGCGTTCTCCAACCTTTGAGCCATTGCTCTATATGGAGCTAAAGATGGTTCCTTGAGTGCAAAATCTCTTCTAGCTTGGCACACAACCAAATTTGAGTCTCCAATTACTCGAAGACGTTTGATACCCATTTCACGGGCTACTGCTAGGCCCGTGAGATATGTCTCGTATTCAGCCATATTATTAGTGCATGGAAAATCGAGCTTGAATGACATACCCACTGCTTCTCCGAACTATTGGATAGGACTATTCTAGCCCCTCCTTCAGAAGTAGTAGAGGATCCATTAAAATGTAAAGTTCAAACTGCCCCAGCTGTTTCCACCAATGCAATTGCTAGCAATTCTCTAGGTACATCATCAGTAATGTCCTAGCAGTCCTTGCCAGGAAAGTTTGACAATAAATCAGCAATGGCTTGACCCCTTACAGTCGTTTGGGTGATTGCTATGATTTCAAACTCAGATAGTTGCAAGAGCCATTGTGCTAGCCTCCCGGAAAGAACTGGCCGCCTCAAGAGTGAGTGGATTGGATGAGATTTTGTCAAGAGTTGTACCGTGTGAGCTAGTAGATAATGGCGTAGTCGCTGGGCAGCATATATTAGAGCAAGACAAGCCCTTTCAGCCCTTAGATAACGGGTTTCAGCATCCTTTAATTTTCTACTAACATTATAAACTGGTCGCTCAATCCCTTCTTGGTCATCTTGGGCTATGAGTGCCCTTATTGCTTCGTTATTGGTAGCCAAATACAGCTTGAGTGGTTTCCCTGGCATTGGTGCACATACAGTTGGCAGTTTGGTCATGAGTCGCTGCAGCTGGAGAAATGCCTGCTGATATCTGGAATCCTAGCGGAATGGTTTTCCTTTCTTCAGCAGTGGTGCAAAGGCAGCTGTGAGGGCAGCGAGACCTGGAATAAACCGCCGGATGTATGAGAGTTTACCAAGGAAACTTTTGAGCTGTGTGAGTGTTGCAGGTGGCTTCATAGTAGCAATAGCTTGTACTTTGTTAGGATCAACATCTATGCCTCTTTGGTGTACAAGAAACCCCAGAAATTTCCCAGCCATAACTTTAAAATCACATTTGAGTGGATTCATGTGAAGCTTGTAAAGTCGACACCTTTCAAAGACTTTTCATAAGATAGCAAGATGATCTCCTCTGGTCTTTGACTTCACAACAATGCCATCCACATAGTCCTCGATTTCTTTGTGCATCATGTCATGAAAGATTGCGGTCATGGCCCTTTGATATGTGGCTCCAGCATTTTTGAGACCGAATGGCATGACGGTGTAGTAAAAGTTACCAATAGGAGTTCGAAAGGTTGTCTTGGCCGCATCTTTGGATGACATTCTGATCTGGTTATAGCCACTAAAGCCATCCATGAATGAAAACATAGCGTGCCCCGCAGCTGAATCAATGAGCATATCCATGTTGGGCAGTGGAAATTCATCTTTGGGGCATGCTTTATTAAGGTTTCGGAAGTCGACACAAAATCTGTTAGGACATATGTGTTCACATGTTAAGAACATATGTCATATTTTATGTAAATTGGCTAATCCTTTGACAAAACGCACTCTACTTGTAATTGGGTAGTTCTAGGTGTTTTTAATACTTCAAGAAATAATGTTTCAAGATCAAGTGTTGAAGTCATCAAGTCTGTCCAAGAAAAAGTAAGCTGAAGTGCAGAATTTTTAAATCTCGACACTTGCTCGACACCTACCTCGTCACCTGCTATCTGTCGAGAATTAAAAAGTCAGATTTCTGTTCTGATTTTCTTGGGATCCGTGAATGTGTTTTTGGGTCTTCTTTTCTTCTAACCCTAAACATATTTAAGGAGTGTTTTAAGAGCCGTCAACAGAGACACAAGTTGCATAAGCATTGAGCAATCCTTGTTCAAGCAAATTGTGATCTAAGACGAAGTTCTTGACCTAGTTCATCTTTCTTCAAGAAGTTGTTGTGTATTTTGCACCGTAGGGTTTTGTGACCAAGCATCTTCTTGATCTTCATTGCATAGGATGATCTGAAGAACTTTGCAGCCAACCTCTCTTCCTAAAGTTGGTGTTTGAAGTCGCGTACTGGGATCCGCGCATCTGGTTAGTCACGTACTTGGGAGCCGTGCATCAAAAGGGGGAACTGTCACTACAGATCAAGTCCAATTGGGTATTGGGGTAAGGGTTCAACTGTAGGTTGGTAAGGTACTTGGGATTCCTTATTTGTAACCGCTTGATTTGATAATAGTGGAGTTTCGGGAGTGGTGACCTGAAAATCACCCGGTGGGGTTTTTGCCGTTAGGGTTTTCCCCATTCATGAACAAATCACCGTGTTATTTATTTTTCTGCTGCATATTTAGTTTTGGTGATTTGTTTGTACTGCCACGTGTTTGCATGATAAATTGATTAATTAATAACTTGGTTAAATTAATTAATTTGTTTAAATCACAAGGGGTCATTCAATTTGTGGCCTATCAAAATCGTATTTGCCCATTCTTTTTCTTGACCGGTACAATATTTGAAAGCCACTTTGGATGCATGATAGGCTTGATGAACCTGGCTGTGAGAAGTTTCTGGATTTCTTGAATGATTTGAGTTTCAACATCGGGATAGAAGGTCTGCATGGGCTGTACTACTGGTTTTGCCTTTGGTTCCACGTTAAGAGCATGTGCTACTAGGTTGGGATCCAAACTGGGTATCTCGTGGTACTCCCAAGCGAAGACATCAATGTACTCCTTTAATAATGAAATGAGTTGAGCCTTTTCCAGCGGTGGCAGGGTTGCATTCACTGAAGTTGGTCGCTGGACATTAGGATCATCATTGAGATTAATGGTTTCCAGCTCCATATCAGGTGAGAAGTTAGTTACCACTGGGGGTTCTTCAGACAGTTTTGCCAGACTACCGGGCAGATTTTCTTCAATCGCTGGTGCTTCTTTTTCTTAAGTATAACAGCATGTTGGTGTAGTGCTTGCTTCATTTAGTCCGGGACCCTTCTGTTTAAGACAGCTAGGCCCTGCGTACCATCATAAACAATACCCCAAACGACCATCCAGCAGCTGGGCTTGTACACAACGTGGCTGTGAGGCACCGCTGGAGGTTTCCCCATGTTCTCTTTTCTTTTTTCTTTGATCAAGGAAATACCTCATGTCTATTTCTAGATTATTCTCAATGTCTTGCCAGCTGGGTAAAGGGATTCCAACAGGTTTTGAAGGAGAATCTTCCCTACTTGGGGTGAACTCATTATAAAAAGTAGCTTCAAAATGGTGTGCTTCGGATAGATCAAATGGTGTAGGATTAGCAGGGATGCGTATGGGCTTACCATTAAACCTTCCCTTGACACATTGGTGGTAAGTAGATGGCATAAACTTGTGTTTGTAGAGCCATGGCCTCCCAAGTAGAGCATGATAAGAAACGGGTGAATCGATAACATGAAATCTAGTGAGAGCAACAATGGGCCCCACTTTGAAAACTAACTGTATACTCCCAATAGTGCATTCATGAATTCTAGCAAAACCAAAAACCTCAATAGGAGCCCCAGCTATTCTACTGAGTGGGATCCCAATTGCTTTGAGTGTGCTGGTTGGAATGAGATTAAGTGATGCACCAGTGTCGACTAGTGCCCTTCTTACGTGAACATCATTAATTTGAGCAGCAATATATAATGGTTTACTATGGTCAGGGTGTTCTACCTCCATATCCTCATTGGTGAAGGTGATGACATTAGTAGTCTCTAGGAAGGCACAACTGGCATGAGCTTCAGCTGTGAGGCAATGTGCTCTAGAGCTGGCAGCGATGGTTACAAGAGCTTCGGTTACTGCTCTTCTTGACTCTTCCTTGAGCCCCAATTGATTGAACAAAGTCCGAAAGGTAGAGCTTCTTTGAAGTGCAGAGATAGTTGCTGGAGGCATGCTTGTACCGCTGGCAGTCTCACTCTCATCAGCCCCATTATGAAAAAGTACAGTGGTTGTGGCTTTCCCTTTGTGATGTTGAGGCAGTGGGTTTCGCTGGACCCCTTGTTCGCAAGCGAGACTCAAAGTGCCATCTGAAATTTTTCGGTGAAATGTCCCTTGAACCGCTCTACAATTTCTAGTCCTATGACCTACATATCTATGATATCGACAATAGAGGGGTTTTTACATATCTTCTGGAGTGGGCTCACGGATAGGCTTGAAAGGCCTAAGCACTCCATCAGCCATCCATTCATCAAGGACAGCATTCATTTCTTCATCGATGCATGGAATGGGAGGATACTCCTCCTCTTCTTCCCTTTTTCCTTTCTCTCCCACCATTGGTTCATTGGTGGAGACCATGAGAGCCTGAGGAGTATTTTCTTTTCTGACTTGAGTTTTCAGCTGCAGAAGGCTTGACTGATACGGCTTTCTTATGAGCCTTTTGGAGCAGCTGGGCAAACTGCATAATATCAAGATTCTCTAAATGGGCCCGGTATTCATGGGACATGTTGTCAATGCAAATCTCAACTAGCTCTTGCTCTTTGAACTATCCATAACAATCAAGAGCAGCATTTCGGAACCGTTAGATGAAATCAAGGAGTCCTTCGGAGGACTTTTGCTTAGTGTTGTGAAGAGTGAGGATAGTAACCTTTTCCTCCCCATGAAAATACTTGGAGCAGAAACTTTCAACCATATCATCCCATGTAGCAATGGAACCTGGTTGTAGAATGGAGTACCATGTATAAGCATGATCGGTAAGGGATTTTGAGAATTCCCTTAAGCAAAGATCACCATTTCCAGTAAAAGGACCCATGGAATCAAGGAACTTGTTGACATGCTCAATCGCATTTCCTTTCCTCCCATTATAAAGAGAAAAGGTGGGAGTTTCATATTTCTCCGGGTATGGCTTGCTAAACAGCTTAGCTGGGTAGGGTGGCCTACGAACAAAGTGCCTTGGTTCCTTTGGCTGGCTAAGCCTTTCCCTTCCAGCAAAGCAGTAAGATCAGATAATGTAGCAAACTGAGGAAGAGAGGCATTTTGCTCACCAGACTGAGGATTCCTAGCTGCTGATCCCCTCTCCTGCTGTGTTATGGGATCTAGTTCTTCGTGTAATGGCTGGGGCGTTGGCCTTTGAGTCTCTCTCAAGACCTTTAAAGATTTAGCAAATTCAAACTGAGCTTACTGCATTCCTTGTATTGTTTCCAAGAGGAAGGAAAATCAGTGGTCTGAATCTTCTTGGTTGACCTTATGTTGGTCGGCTTGTTCTCCTTGTTAAGCTTGACTGTTATGGCTTTGTGCCACTAGGGGACTAGTGTTTTTGGTCCCCTCTTGACAGCTGTTCTGTAACCTAGGAGGCATGGTGAACTCTTGGCTTTAGTAGACTCACCAGTGAAGTCGCCAAAATGTCGGGGGCGAAAAAAGTTTTCCTTCCGACAAATAAGTTTTATAATGGGTTGGAGGTCTAAATTGAAACTCAACGATGGGCTCGAAGCACGGCCTAAAGGCTATCGGTGAAAATCCAAGAAATCCACTATATTTTATGCCATAGGCCTAGATTGGAACTGACAAGAGTAGCCTATAAACAATCCCTTCAGCAGATACATTAGCAAGATTAAAAAGCATATTGTAAGATATAGCCCAGTAGCAAAACATTTCTGCAGAAGATAGCCCAGTGGTAAAGTGTCTCTGCAGAAAATATCCCAGCAGTAGAGTGTTTCTGCAAAAAATGGCCCAGCAGTAAAATAATACAAACGGAATAAATTTCCAACTGTTAGCTACTTCACAAATTAAGAGAAATGTCCATATTTTCAGACTCAGCATTTGTTAGCTCTGGAGAAAAGTCTTTTAACACAACAGTATGAGGGAAAAATTCTATAGTCACGGTTACATCATAACCATTAATAGTACATGAATAAGTAAATATCATGGGTTCCATAATAATAAATGATGGAGAAACTTAGTGTGAGATGAAGGGAGAGAGAGAGATCCCAGCTAGCGCAGCAAGATCATTATGGTGCCATGGCATGCTCATGGATATAGTATATGTAGTGAGTAGAGATAATCATTTGTAAGTAGTATGAGTAATGAGTGAGAGAGTATGGTGAGTAGTATGAGTAATGAGTGAGAGAGTATAGTGAGTCTGCTGGAGCTTTCTGCTGGGGAGAGCTGAACGTTTTTGAGTAGAAGTATAATAAGTGTTTGAGAACTAAGAACTGGGGAACTCGGTTTCTAAGATTGAGATTGAGAACTCGGTGACTTTTTAGAGCTTAGAGAAGACTTTTTGCAAAGAGGTTGAGAAAAAATCTTGGTGTGTAGCTTAGTGAGTTGGCTTGAGTTGGTTGAAGCATTAATGGAGAGTTCCATTTATACTTGAGTTTTTAGGGGGTGATTAGCAAAATAATCTTTGCTAATCTTTCCCAATCTTCAGAAAATTCTTGAAAAATCGTTCTTAGGATTTTTAGCTAAGAGTAGTAAGCTCAACTTTAGAAGGTTGTTGTTGTTCTGGGTAGTAACAGCTGAGTTTCTGGCTTAGTGTTAAATGCTGATTAGTCTTGATTGATTGGATTAGAGCATGCTTGAGGCTAATGATCTTTGTTATGCTGCAACTAGAATCAGAGTTCCCTAGGGTAGATTGGACCACTCCAAGCCAGGTGTCAACCTTGGAGCCCTTGCTGGGAACTCTGCTGGGATCCCTTTGGTGCCCTCCAAACCACATTTCCCTAAATTTCCCCATTTGGAGTTCATGTGCTTGGTTCATGAACCAGAGAATACACATTTTTAGTATGAAAATGAGTTGGTTCCATCTTGTTTCAGGAGCTTTGAAGGCCTTGTCATGGCAGCTTTGGTTTCTTGACTGAAATGAGTTGGAGAAGAAAGAAGTGATAGCTGGCTGAAGCTTTCCCAGCTTTATGTCACATCAGCTTTAGCTTTATGTCATATGAGAAATGATGAGATTTCAGCTTGTGAAGGAAGGATTCAGCTCTTAAGGGACATGTGTCCTCTTCTGATTTGATTTAGACAAGTTGGGACTTGATAGGAAAGGCTCCAGCTGTTTGTGCTGAGATTTGGCTGGTCACTTCACGTAATCTTTCAGCTGCTGGATTCTGTGTGTGGGCTAGGCTAACCTAGCAGGGCTTTGTAGATAAGCTTCCTTGGGCTTAGTTATCCCTACAAAATGAGTAGTTTTGCCATGGGTGATATTCATGGGCTTTGTAGTTAGTTAATTATGGAAATAATAGGTATAGTTCCCATAAATTTTGTGAAAGCCATATTTTTTGAGAGGTGAGTGATTTACATTTCCCATGAGTTAGGGACTTAGTATATGTAAAACAAATGTTGAAATAATACTTGATTGTGCAAAAATAATATTGAGCTTTTAGAAATAGTGCCAAATAAATATTTGGGTTTTCTAAAAATGATTTTAAGATTGTCGTGTAGTAATGGGTTTTTAGAGATGCTGGATCGTACCAGGCTTTAGAGATGCCGGATCGTACCGGGCTTTAAAGATGCCAGATTGTACTGGACTTTAGAGGTGTCGGATCGTACCGGGGTTTAGAGATGTCGGATCGTACCGGGTTTTAGAGTTGCCATATTGTACCGGGTTTTAGACATGCCGGATCGTACCGAGTTTTAGAGATGTCGAATTGTACCGGGTTTTAGAGGTAACGGATCGTACCGGACTTTAGAGGTGCCGGATCGTACTGGACTTTAGAGGTGCCGGGTCGTACCGGGCTTTAGAGGTGCTGGATCGTATCGAGCTTTAGAGGTGCCGGATCGTATCGGGCTTTAGAGATGCCAGATTGTACCGGGTTTTAGAGGTGTCGGATCGTACCGGGCTTTATAAATGGTATTTGTTGGGCTTTTGTGGAGCTAGTGTAGTTTTGTGGCTCAATTTTGGTAGCAATATGGTGAGTATTATTTGTGAAAAATCTAAGTTGGGTAATTTGTGGGATATGATAGGTAACATTTGTGAGAAGGCCCAAGACAATTTATGGGCTTGTGTATGGAGTATTTTTGAAGGCCCAATAACATAGAGAATATTTGGGTAATATATATGGGAATATTTATGTGGGTTTAGAATAATATGTGGGCTCATATGGGTATTTTTTGTGAGTGGGCTAATAAAATCAAGGCCGAAAAATTTGTACCTCAACAAGAATAAAGATGCTAATTACAAAAAAATTGATCTATATCTCAATTTATATCGTTTAAGTTGAATTTTCAAACTTACAAGTTACAACATCATTCTTTTGTCTAAAATTGACCATATAGAATAATATAAAATCCAACTCAGCACCTAGTCATTATCATTTTAAAATTTTATTTTGAGTTATATTTTGTTGAGAGTGTTCAATAATCACCCACCTATTTTACTAAAGCCAATGTCATTGAAACGACTTTGGTTTTCAAGAGTTTGTCAATGCTATATTTTTTCTTACATTAGTGGTACAGCCGTACAGGCACTATAAAAACCATAGAATTTTTCACACTCAGCTCGTAAGTATTCACTATTTTGATATTTTCGGATAACCTAGTGGCATTAAGATGTAAAAACATTGGTGCACATGTTCTATGATTTTAGGCTTTCTCCCCGTCAATTGAATCGACCTCTAAGTGTTTGGTTTAGTTTGGTTTGGTTGGTTTGTTTGTTTGGTTTTTTTTTTTGGTAAATTATTAGTCCAGAAAAGAGGTTTTATTTATTTAAGTAAACCATTTATTCATAGCGTTTACAGAGCACTTTTACAAGTGCCCAAATATATTAAGTCCCACATATAACTGTGGTACATAAAAGAGGAATTACTATCTAGGGCTGTAAACAAGCCAAACTTTGTCGAGTAGTGCATGTTCAAGCTTGGCTTGTTAGGAAAAATTAAAAACTCGAGCTTGGCTTGAGCTTGTGACAAGCCTAAAAATAGTGTTTGAGCTTGAGCTCGTGAGAAAGCCAAAAGGCTTGAACTTGACTTGGCTTGATTAATTAGTCAAGCCAAACTCAAGCTCAAACTCGAGCTCAGGTCAAGTTTTTGAGCTTGAGATCTAAAATTTACATTATTAAATACTTAAATCTCTAAAATTAAGAAAAAAGAAAAAGAAAATAGTATATTCATTTTATCATGCATCTAGTCCTACTTATAATTAGCCATTATTCAAATTAATAATTTACATAATTAAATTCATTCATTCATAATTTCTTGTTTACAGCTTCAACAATTGTTCAAAATACAATTTTTACATTCACGTTAGATAGTGAAGGACTAGAAAAATACCTGTTTGTAACTATTATGAATGAGAAAATACTAATATGTTTCATAACTTTACTTTGGATTATTGATAGGGAAGGATCGTATGTGGCTTATTTAATTATTTATTTATTTATAAATGTAACTATATGTTATGATCCTAGTGTCCCACATGGATTAAGAATAAGCTTAATCATGTGTTTATAATATCTTGGGCACCTTCCCCTTGCAAGTCAGTTTTCAAGGGTGAGTTCTACCCATGGGTTGTAACATTTGATATCAGAGCCAATTACCACCCCAATTAATTGGGCATAGCTCATTGAGTATGGGATTAAATGAGTTGTGGCTTGGACTAGAAAAATACCTGTTTGTAATTATTATGAATGAGAAAATACTAATATGTTTCATAACTTTACTTTGGATTATTGATAGGGAAGGATCGTATGTGGCTTACTTAATTATTTATTTATTTATAAATGTAACTATATGTTATGATTCTAGTGTCTCACATGGATTAAGAATAAACTTAATCATGTGTTTATAATATCTTGGGCACCCTCCCCTTGCAAGTCGGTTTTCAAGGGTGAGTTCTACCTATGGGTTGTAACATTTGGTATCAGAGCCAATTACCACCCCGATTAATTGGGCATAGCTCATTGAGTATGGGATTAAATGAGTTGTGGCTTTGTGGTTGGATCTCGGAAGGGGCGACCTAGAGGCTAAATTAAAATTACCCATAGTATGGGATTAAATGAGTTGTGGCTTTGTGGTTGGATCTCGGAAGGGGCGACCTAGAGGCCAAATTAAAATTACTGGTAGTATGTTACAAACCCATGGGTAGAACTCACCCTTGAAAACTGGCTTACAAGGGGAGGGTGCCTAAGAGCTTATAAATACATGGTTAAGCTTACACTTAACCAATGTGGGACAGTAGGATCTCACCCTTGAAAACTGGCTTACAAGGGGAGGGTGCCTAAGAGCTTATAAATACATGGTTAAGCTTACACTTAACCAATGTGGGACAGTAGGATCATAAAATACCATCACGCTCTGCAGGCGACGTCCACGACGGCTCACTCTAGCGATACTAACCTGTTGGTAGCCCTTTCTCTTTATGGTAGCTTCACTCAGCTATCAGTAATTTTAATCACTCACTCTAGCGATACTAACCTGTTGGTAGCCCTTTCTCTTTATTGTAGCTTCACTCAACTATCAGTAATTTTAATCCAGCCTCTAAGTTGCCCATTCTGGGATCCGACCACAAAGCTGCAACTCATTTGATCCCATACACAATGAGCTACACTTGATTAATTGGGTTGATGGTTGGCTTTGATACCAAATGTTACAAACCCATGGGTATAACTCACCCTTGAAAACCAGCTTGTAAGGGAAGGGTGCCTAAGAGTTTATAAGCACATGATTAAGTTTATTCTTAATCCATGTGGGACACTAGGATCATAACACTATAGTCTAAAGTGGTTCTTAATTAGTTTAAAGGAAGGAAAAAATTAAGGTAATATAGGTAGTGGTCTCATGTTGGCAATGTCATTGTTAAGATATGTGTAATGAGTATACTTAGCTAACACGTATAAACTTATAAATGAGTCTATGCTTGAATTGTTGTGTATCAAGCCCAAAAGCTCACGAGCTTGTTCTGAACAAATTGTTTTGCTTGGGCTCGGCTTGTTTATTAAACGAGCCTAAAACTAAGGCTCAAGCTTGGCTTATTTATAAACAAACAAATATAAACAAGCTTTTTATCAAGCCGAGTCCGAGTTTTTCATGATCGGCTTGATTCATTTACAGTCCTAACTATCATATTTTTATGCATTGCTTTCTTGTTCATGATCTTTTTTTTGCCAATCCATCTACACAACTATTGGCTTCATGGAAGACATGCTCAAGTAGAATGGTCTAGTCGAGAGTCATCAAGCTCCTACAATCAAAAACCAAAATAGCAATATTTGGTACAAGTTATGTTAACCAATTGTGAATTAATTTTCAAAATCAATATATTTACAACCTAATTGACATGCTAGATTTAGTTCATATCGGAGTTCAGTTAAGTTATTTGTTGCAATACCTATATTAATGAAAAATATTTTTATCCAGTGCCCATTAGTTGCAATAGCAACAATGCACCCACTAGCATTGTCACTCACCTTTTTGTCGTCATATTATTAACAATATTATATTGCCATCACCAGTGTCATTATTTTTATGAACTAGTCGATTGTGTGGCCGAACATGTACATGTCACGGAAAGGAAGATGGGCAACATGTGTTCACTTCTCTATCAACTAAATTCATAAAAATACCGTATTAACGTTTACGTCTCACGTCCAAGTGGTAAATTGTATAGTGCAACAATCTTAAGTATTGTATTAGATCCAAATCCAACATTCTTTGATACCAATAAATGAATGCAATCACAATCTTAGTTTATAGTTTATACAACCTAATCATCTATCTATCTATCTAAACATCCATCTTAATTTTTAACAGCAGCAACGGCCTTGGTTGCGACCACCAATTTGCAACTGGGGTCCACACCCTATCTGGTTCTGGTCGTTCTTTTTGAGGCTTCCAATTCAGGTCCACAAAGGAAGGAATCCAAAAAGTGATCCTTTTAAAGGCTCTGAAGTGTAGCCTACAAATATATTTTTTATAAAGAAAATCAATTTCGATTTGGATAGAGACATGTTAGTGCGGATATGTATGTATAAGAATAATACTGCCAACGTGTCAAATCTGCTATAGGTTCTCTAAAAGAACCACGAACCCCACATGCACTGCGTGCAAATCTGGATTGTCCATGAATATGATGGACGTGAATTTCATGTGATGCTTTGCTTTGCAAATACAGCTGATTCTAATTGATATACTGATGTGTACTGGGTAGGTTTTTGGTGCTTTCCTAAGGTGGAATGTACCAACACATCATCTTATCTATCAACTGCATATAATTCGATTCCTACTTATACTGTTGTACATATTAAATTTACTTGCCAAATCAGATTATATTCCAACTTTAATTTTCAAATTGATTGAAATGAAACTAGACAGAACACGTTGAACCCATAAAGATGGAATATGTTCAACTTGGTGACAAAACAAGTTGAATAGCTTCTGTTAGCTTAAGAGTTATGTGCTGCCAATGGAAACAATATTGCAAGTTCGATTTTGTGCTTTAATTCTCAAATCACAATTGTAGAACATTTAGTTAGGAGTGAGAGGATAATTGTTTGCAGTGAATAGAGGTTGATTTAAAATTTTAAATGCCAAACTCGGGTGTTTCTGGAAGCTTCTATCTGTCAAATTTACAGAACAGAAACCAATCTTGTAGATGGGACACAAACTTGTGATATTAATTTTAGAAGAAACTACATACGGTGCAGGCTAGACTCAGTTTAACAGGGTGCACTCCAATTCTGTGCTTTTCCCACCATTTCTACCATTAAAGCCTTTTCATAGCAGAAACAACAGCCTTTGTCGATTCATGACTAAAATTATAAAAGCAAAAATCTTGGGAAGGCCCAACTTTATACCAACGTGTATAAGAATTTGCTTATCAAAAAAAAAAAACGTGTATAAGAATTTTCCATATACAACATCTGCAACAAAATTTTGTAATATCATTAAGAAACATGCTATCCAGCTAGTTCAGAAAGAGTTGGAACTACAGGCACGAGAAAATTCCCATACTGTGAATCGAAGATTTTAAAATTTCCCGTGCAACCATCTTGCTGTACTTCTGTTACTGCGATGTTTTTGGCCTGTTGAATTGTCAAATTGACTCCACTAGTTTGGGCCACAGGAACCTACAAATTCCAATCACATAGTAATGTGTTTAAAAAAATGATATAAGATGCTATGATAGCATATCCAACTCCATGGTTACCGTGCAAGTATTCAGTGATGTTGTGACTCTTTCTTTCTTATCAACTTTTGAAGAGACATTCCTGCACGTAAATGTGGTATTAACAAATTGTACTACTGAATTTCATTCTAGTAATAAATTTGGAAACAGTAAGACAGTCTTCTCAACTGACCCCAAAATTTTGGTTCTAACACTTTTTTTTTTGTAGTTGTAAGACACTAATCTTGGTTGTGTCGAAGAAAAGATTTGAAAGAAAGAGAAGTAGGGTTTCAAAGTCACAGTAAGACAGTCTTCCCTCTAAACAAAGCCCCAAAATGTATGCCTCATAGCATGGATGGAAAGAACAAAATGTAGTTTGTAGTTGGAGTGAAGAGAACCTACTTCAAGTGCACTTTTAAAATGTGGATCACTAAAACTGACACATTGTTCGTTTCTTATACTAGTTAGCTTAGACTATTAAGTTCCAGATCTTTCAAAATATTAACTGTGTGCTAAAAAGCAGAGAAAGGGAAAAAGACCGAAATTTGATACTGTCCATGTGCATTAAATAGAATAAAAAGGGACAAAAAGAAGGTAGAACATTTAAAAAAAAAAAACTGTAAATATCATTAACCATAACTTAATAAAATCAGCTAACAAGGATATTGATAGCTGTAGAAAAGCATAGCAAATCATAAACCACCTATGATTTAGATCAGAAATGATGGGAAACAGAAAAGTAAGCAAGCAACTAGAAAAGCATGCACCTCACTAAGTGCCTTGTTTTTCTAAGAATAAGCAAACAACACTGCCATATGCATCAGCTGGGCAATTGCATCTCATATCAACTGCAATGGTAAATTCAGGTTTTCATCAAATCATGTCATCGGTTGACAATTTGGTATGACAAATTTTGACCCAAGAAAATGAAAAGAAAAGAAATTTACATCTGTGCAGAGATAGCTTGATCATACTCATCAATTCTCTTCAACTGCAGGTAGTGCAGTCACAAACCCAACAGACAATCAAACTAACAAGTCCTAAGTGCCATATCCAATCTCGGATGTTAAAAGTCCAAAACTTAGCTTATTATTCAATTCCCTACTTCTACAGTTTCCCAGATAATTTCAGATGAATATATCGTATCTCTCAGTCAATTTAAGTACACAATGCACAACCTTAACTCCCAGCCCAACCACAATTTGTTACAAATGAATAGCTGAAAAATTTTTAACAATTCAGTACCAATCCCTAAACTTCAATCAAATCCCAAACCCCAGTCTAACTGTTACCTAGGAAAACATTTACAAGTTCCAAAATAACAAAAAATTTCATTAAAGAATTACTTTGACATGAACTATTTGCAAAAATATATTATAAATGCCAATGTATTTTTAACAGGAAAAAAAAAAAAAAAAAGGCTATCCCAATTGAACTTAATCTCGATTACACTCACCTGATTTTTTTGCTGATAAAATTAACAATATGCAATTGCTAATAGTAAATGTGAGCTATTTATATAATAAAAAAAAAAAGGTAATAGTTAATTTAAAATTAAAGGAAAAAAAATCACATATAAGAGATATTAACGGCGACTAGGATTACCGGCGAGGCGGTGGTCGGTAGGTTTTTCTACGTTTCGGCTCAGGCTCCATATGCAGTGGCTTTCAAGTTCCGAGTTCGTACAATGAAACCCATAGGAAAAAAGGCTAATTATTTAATGGAGTATGGGCCGCTAATTCGAGTGGGCTCGCATTGCAAATTATATGATTGTTTCGATAATAGCTTAGGATGGCTTTAAGCCCATCAAAAGTGGGCCTCGCCTAAGTAAGGAGCTCTTTTTATTATTCATTTTACCTTTTTTTTTTTTTTTTTTTTTTTTTTTTTTTTTAAAGCAGGGTTGGAGGTGGTGGTGGCAGCACTAAAACCCTTGTCGCGCAGCCTTGCAAAACATTTTGAGACCATACACCATTGATGAAACAATTTACTAAACTCACCATTTTAACCGGTTTTTATATTATATTATATTTTCGTAACAAATCTTAAGTGACAAAATGTTATTGGTGGGAAAAAAAAGTAATTTAAATGGTAGATTTAGATTAGAACTAATAACAACTTACCACCCTGGATTTGTTGTGAAAGTGTTGTGGACGTAACACTTCTCAAATTTTTTTAGCTTTGTCTTACTTGCACAAGTTCTCCTATACTCCAAATAGGTGATTGAATAGGAATAGATTTTGCTTACCTCGTTCTGGCGTTCGTTTGTGAATAATTTATTTATTTTTTTGTTGAAATATTTTTACTAAAAATATTATTTATAAAGATAAAAGCTAAATAAAATAAGTACATTAATTTTTTGTTAAAAGTATTGTAGCAAAAAAAAAAAAAAAAAGTAGAGTAAAACTGAAATAAACAAAAGAGTACTTGGCATTTTAAGAAAAATCAAAACATGAGACCCGCATTCAGTTAATTGTATTAATTTTTTAACCAAAAATATAATAGTTAGATCTGCAAAAAATTAAGTTACCAAAGCCAAAAAAAAAAAAAAAAGATGGCTTTTTTTTTTATAAAAGAAATAGACGGCTTATAATCTAATCCCAAACGCACAGTTCCTTTCACCACTCTCGACTGCCCTTCCTTTTTATTTTTCATGTCTACTTAATTAATGTTGAGTCACCTCTTACATTAGAAGTATCTAGGCTTACGTTTGAACCAAGAGTAATCTAAGAATCATACTTTGGTTCAATTGTAGAGAAGATCCATCTAATGGTGAAGGCTGGAAACAAAGAACCTTGTCACAAGCAGCTAGGACCTAGAATATGCCAAATAAAATCAATGGCAGCCGCAACTCCAACCTATATGATGTCCACAATGGGGTTTCCCAAAAAAAGTGTCCAAAAATTGATAATTTATCAGGGATTGATTCAACTCATCAAGAATACAAATTTGATTTTAATTTTATGTTTTTACAACTTTTTAAAGACTTATATTTTTAGGAACACCTTATTAAAATGAGTTCAACTTTTAAAATAAGTGGTCCAAAATAAATTATATCAAATGAACACTAAATTTTTTATATGAGCCAAGAGATTTGTAGTTTAATTGATATTTTTTAGTATTTTCAATGCAATGGTGGCTCTATAAGTTTTTTTAGGGTGGTCATTTAGAAACTTAAATTATTCAAAATTTCATTAAAAAAAATAACTTCATATATTGACAACAAAAAAATATAACACATAAATACATAAAATTTTACAATTTCCTTTTATATTTTGAAATCGTTGCAAGATAGTCTCATAATTAATACTGCAAACTACATCTCTTTCAAGTTTTAGTTCAATAAAATTTTATTGGGTTTTTTTGTTTTTGTTTTAAAGGGCCTAATATATTGTTAAAGAGATCAAAGTTTAATTTTGTTGGATTTAAAAAAGTTTAGGGGGTCACAAATTTTCTTTTAAGGGTAGACAAATCATAATATATATATATATATATATTATTTATTTTCTAGGTCAGGGTGGTCTTGTGACTACTCTGCCTTCAACATGGAACCGCCTCTATTTCAATGAAGACATCTAGAGTTTAAATTTCTCCTCACCCAACCATTGAATTATTAAAAAAAAATTTGGTATGACTTCAAGATCATATCAAAAGGTTTGGAACCCAAGCTCTTACCTTATTATTATAGGTTTTGATGATGTGTTAAATCAGTTGGTTGAACACTTCGGCTTCGGTGGACTATGACGGTAGCGAAGGCCTGAAAAGAAGAAATAATCAAGGGGTGACCGGGGTGGACCGGCCAAATACCCTCCGATGATAAAGTTAGTTTTCTAAACAAGGAAATGTGGTTTCAACTTTTCGAGAGTAAAATCTCAGAATTTTTCATACCTTTGTCTGGTTCAAACCGGTCTTTATATAGGGAAATTTGAGGCGGTTTATCAGTTCAATAACTTCCCCTCAGATTTGTGGAATCCGGACATAACTTCCCTAAAGGCTGGAGAAATCATAACCGCCGCTGGAAGTTACATACTTGGGAGGTGGCGATGAACACGGGTTGATTAACCGCTCCAGATTTTGCTAAGTGTTGCATGGTTGTCCATGTGCCTTGCCCACGAACGACTCTGTATATAAACTGTCGTGTGGTCGTCCATGAGCTTTGCATGTGGACGACCCTTCCGTCCTGAACGCCCCGGGGTTCATTCAATTGACTAAGAGTCATGGACGATCATACTGGACGAATTGGAGACTTTCAGGTCATTTAGTTGACTGGAGATCTTGGACGACTCCTTTGGACGAACCACAGTTGGTATTTTTTGATACCCCACCAGTTGCCCCCTTGTCCAGGGGTCGTCTATAGCACTGTAGGTTTTTTTTATTTTATTTTATTTTATTTTATTGTTTTGGACTTCTGACACGTGTCATCATTGTATTGTTCCAGATCGTACCACGTGTCAGAATCATATTGGTTTTCTGTCTCGTCGATTCCATTTTTCAATGAAAGCGCCACGCGTCATTCTCTGATTGGCTCACGCCCTGTTGTGACCCCACATGTGGGCCCTATAAATAGGTACATTCTCATTCTTGCCCTTTACCTTTCTCATAATCTCTCTTCTGCCATCTCGTCCAAGATTCACGTCTAGGCTTCGTCATCTAGTCTCGTCAGGTATTCTCCTTCCCTCTTCCTTAGGCTTTTCATCTTAATCCTTTTTCAAATAATCATGTCTGGGTCCAGTGATAGCGTAGATAGGGAGATAGACGAGTATCAGGACGTCTCCTCTGAAAGTGGGGATATTTATCAGAGTGGTGAGGGAAATACCAGTAGTAGTGATAATTCTTCAGACGAGTATTATTCGTCTGGGGTCCCTGGTATTTCCTTAGAGGAATTACAGGAAATGCAGCGTAGCATGGCTTTTGGGGCTGGGGCTAGCTCGTCCAGAAGGTCACCTAGCCCTCCTTAAGACGAGGAGGAGGAGGAGGAGGAGGTGATATATAGCTGCGCTCCTGAAGTATCGTCCACCTTAGATGCCCCCAAACTTAAAACTCTTGTAGATAGATATCAGATTCCTAAGGAATTCAATCCTCATCTACCCAGAGAAGGGGAATGGTGTTGTTCACATTCTTCTGGTTTGGGAGTATACTCGTCTTATCTCTTAGCTGGTCTTAGGTTTCCCCTAAATTTATTTTGTAGAGGTCTTCTTCATAGGTTAGGTATTGGTCCTAACCAACTTAACCCTAATGGATGGAGGACTGTGGTTGCCATGCAAGTGCTATGGCGTAAGGCATTGGAAGGGAACTGTCCTTTAATAGTGGACGAGTTCCTTTACTGTTATAAGCCCTCGGAGATAAAGAAGTCTGCTGGTTTTTACCAGTTCTCGTCCAGAGGCTCTCACTATAGTTTAATAAAAGGCCGTAGCTCGTCTGACAGGCTCTGGAAACAAGAATTTTTTATTATTTTTTGGAAATTGGGCTGGGGACCCAACAGATGTTAGTAATGCCCCCTTCCCTCCTTTTACCAGCCCCATAGGTCGCCTTCGTCCTGAGGGTATGTTTTCTTTCCATGTTATTTATTTTATTCTTTACACTTTTTCTAACTTTCAATCGTCTAACCACCTTTCTTTTATTGGTGCAGCTGTTACTCGTCCACGTTTAGACAGGTCTTACTTGGATCGAATAGATAAAGTTCATGCCTTCCCTATAAGGACTTTTCACAAACTAGTAACCTTCAGTAGTTTGGCTACCTGGGGACTTGGTCCAGAACCCACTGTTGAGAATTTGGGCCATGAAGAAACTACCCGTAAAAGTAAGTGTTGTCCATCTCCACATTATTTCCTTTTTGTCTTCTTTTCTCCTCTCTTTTTTTAACTGATTTCTTTCGTCATAGGAATTATTACAATGAGGGAAAACAAGGAAAAAACAATAGCTAGTGGGGATGAGGATGCTCCTGCGCCTCCAGTTGTCCAGAAAGCTCCCGTCCAGGTTGGAAAGAGAAAGTCCAAGAAAATTTCTAGTGCTGTGGACTTGGACGACCTTCCAAGTCGTCGAGGCCCAAAAAAGCCAAAAACCACTCAGACTTCATCTCTTCCCAAGGTCCCAAAATTCATACCACCGACGGTGAATCTGGACGACCCTCCTGTCATTGTGGAGCCCGTCCAAGTAATTCATCCTGTTACAACTGATCCCACTCCCCCTCCAACTAAGACTCCTTGCAAGCCTTATTCATCAGAGCCATCCGATCGTCCTTCCAACTTGGTGCTGGACGAGAGCTATGCATGGAGGATGTTCAAAGGAATCGTCACTGACAATGAAGTTAATGAATGCTACAACATATCAGTGAAGGAATTTGAACGCTTTGGTATCCATGATCTCTTCAAGGTATGAGTTTCATTCGTCTTTGAGTGTTTTTAAAGAGTTTTTCAAGAAAGTAGAATTTTCTAACTTTCTTTCGTCCACGTACAGGCTATGTCAAAGTTTTACACAGCGACGTGCCAAGCGAAGGAACTTGCTGAGGAGGCTAAGATGGCGAAGACTGAAGAGCTGAGCAAGGAAATCCTGTTGAAGAAGGGGGAAGTGATCAAGTTGACGGACGACTTCAACCGTTTGCTAGCAAGTGAGACGAAGTTGAAGAACGAGGTGGAAGAACTTAAAGCAGATGCCATTGAAAAAGATACTCTCATTGCTTATCTGGAAGGACAAGCTTTAGAGTTTGCCTCGTCTTTGGGAAAAGCACGTGAAGAAGCCATAGCAGCTTTCAAGAAGTCTGACGAATACAAGAATCGTCTAAACAGCCACTACGCTGCTGGTTGTGAGAACTTCTGTGCTAACGCTAAGGAGGCCTTCCCTGAGCTGAATTTTGATTCCTTCCAGCTTCCCCTTGGTGCAGAAAGCTCCTTGTTGTAGACGAGTTCTGAAGACGTCAACGTCATGGACGATGCCAGCAATGAGGTCTTGCAGGACGATCCCAAGACTAACCCACCAAAATGACTTCAGCTATTAAAAAGTTTTTTTATAGTTTTACTTTTATTTTAGAAGTGCCCTAATGTTTTGGGCTTTTATCTTTCCTCTTTTTTAAAAAAAAAAAAAAAAAATCCATTCAAGTACAATTTCCTCGTCCAAATTTATAGACGAGTTTTATTAACTATTACTCTACTTTCAAGGGTTTTTGGACGATGATCGTCCACCCTTAGAGTTTATGAATGAATGAATGCTTTTTCTTTGTTTTTATCATATTTAAATGTGTTCAAGATATTCCTTAAGCTTCGCAAATAAACCTCATTTATGTCGTCCATACCATTCTTGTGGTTGTGGAATTCTCTTTTATGGAGGTTTTATCTCGTCTTGAACATATGGACGAGCTCCTTCGTGTATAACATCATGAGATGTTTATTTTCTTTGTATAGTTCATCCATGAATGACGTCTTTTCGCTAGATTTAATTGTTGCTCAAATTTTGGACGACTGTATACTCATCCTTAATAAAAATTTCCCAACAAATGCTCGTCCATGGGCTGGATTGTTAAGTTGGTTAGATTCGTCTATGGGGCTGTGGTGTTTTTACATGCACATTGTTCGTCCATGGTGTAGACGATTACACTTCAAGTTTGTCTCGTCTTGAGCTTAGACGAACATACCTCGTTTATTTTTCTTGCTTTATCCTTATCTAAAGGAAAGCTTTTAGACGATACTTCCTTGCGTCCAAGGATTTTACTCGTCTTTGGCTTTTCGCCTTCCGTGGATCATTTTGAATCATAGAAAATGAAGGATTCCCATACAATCATACATATTTAAAACACACCATATGTATATTTAGAAATCCATACTATGTAATCATTCGTCCACAATCATGGCACATGCTTAAGAGCTTGTGCTTTTAGGGAATTAAAAACACATAATACAACATAACTTTGTCCATGAGTAGCATAAAATACTTATACACTTAAAACACAATAGTAATAAGCAAATACTGGAAAATAGTATTAAGCATTACTTCAAACGTCCAAGGGTCTCGTTTATGCCAGGGCTCATCCATGATCACCCTTCATTGATAGTATCTCCTTAGGTGTTCAACATTTCACGGGTGCTCTAACTTTCGTCCATCCAGGGCTTCTAAATAGTAGGATCCTTGTCTCTTGGAGTTGATAACTCTGTAAGGTCCTTCCCAGTTTGGTCCCAGCTTCCCATAAGCCGGGTTTTTGGTTGCCAAAGAGACCCTTTTAAGGACGAGATCCCCAATGTTGAAGCGCTTGGGTTTCACCATAGCATCATGCTGCTTTGCCATGAGGTTTTTGTACCTTACTATTCTTTGCTCCGCGTCCATTCTTACCTCGTCTATGAGATCGAGGTTAAGGCGAAACTGTTCGTTGTTTTCCTCATCTTGATACTTCATCACCCTATGGCTGGCCATATGCACTTTTGCAGGTATGACTGCTTCGCTCCCATAAGCCAGTTTGAAAGGAGTCTCTCCTGTGGGAGTTCTCACTGTTGTTCTGTAAGCCTACAAAATACCTGGTAATTCATCCGGCCATACTCCTTTTTCCCCTTCAAGCCGAGTCTTGATGATTTTCAACAAGGATCGGTTTGCTACTTCTGCTTGTCCGTTAGCCTGTGGGTAGGAGGGTGAGGAATAATGATTCTTGATACCAAGTTGTTCACAGAATTCTCTGAAGGGAGTGTTGTCAAATTGTCGTCCATTGTTAGATACTAGAACTCTTGGTACTCCAAATCTGCATACAATATTCTTCCAGACGAAATTTTTGACATTTTGTTGTGTAATTTTCACTAAGGGTTCAGCTTCCACCCATTTAGTGAAATAATCTATGCCCACCACCAAGAACTTTATCTGTCTGGTTCCAGTTAGAAAGGGGCCCAAAATATCCAAACCCCACTGTGCAAAAGGCCAAAGGGCCATCATTGGGGTGAGGTACTCTGAAGGCTGTCTAGGAATATTACTGAAACGTTGACATTGGTTACATACCTTAACATATGCCTTAGCATCAGCTTGGATGGTTGGCCAGTAGTACCCTGCACGAATGACCTTGTGGACGAGTGATCTAGCTCCTGAGTGGTTTCCACATGCTCCTTCATGAACTTCTCTCAGCATGTAATTCGCCTCGTCTGGAGCTAAACACCTCAGGTATGGCTGTGAAAAACCTCTTTTGTACAACACTTCGTCCATAAGGATATATCTGGCTGATTTAACTCTGAGCTTCCTGGCTTCGTCCTTCCCATCTAGAAGTCTTCCGTTCTTCAGGTATGAGACTATCGGAGTCATCCAATTCTCCTCACCTTCTATTTGCAACATTTCTGAAAGGTCTATGCTTGGCATGTATCGTATTTCATCTAACTTGTTGATTGCTTCATTGGCGGAGGCTTCCTTCGCTAGAGTGTCTGCTTTCGTGTTCTCTTCCCTCGAGATTTGAACGAAATTAGCTTCTCTGAATTTCTTCACAAGGCGTAACACCTTCCTCAAATATTTCTTCATTCTATCTTCCTTGGCTTCACATGTTCCATTTACGTGGCCTATGACCAACTGTGAGTCTCCCAGGACGAGTACTGAGCTTGCTTCCACAGATTTAGCCAACTCCAACCCTTTAAGAAGGGCCTCGTACTCCACCTTATTGTTAGTTGTCTGGTATTGCAAGCGAGCTTTGTACTTTAGTTTATCTTCTTCTGGTGACTGCAAAACAACTCCTATACCTCCTGTATATAGTGTAGATGACCTGTCTACATGGACGACCCATTTTTTACTATCTTCTTTCTCATCCAAGTCCTCATAACTTGGAGTGAATTCTGCAATGAAATCTGCCAGAGCTTGAGCTTTTATTACATTCCTCGATTGGTACCGAATGTTAAATTCACTGAGCTCAACTGCCCATTGGATTAATCATCCTACAGCTTCAAGTTTGTTCATTGCCTTCTTGAGTGGATGATCAGTCATGACAATGACGACATGACCTTGGAAGTAGTGTCTTAACTTCCTGGTAGCCATTATTAGCGCGAAGGCTAACTTCTCTATCAATGGGTACCTTCCTTCCGCTCCTCTCAATGCCCGGCTAGTATAATACACGGGCTTTTGCACTTTTTCTTCCTCCCTGATCAAAGTTGAACTTACGGCATATGGGGACACTGCTAAGTATAGATACAATTCTTCTCCAAGCATGGACGGACTTAGCAATGGAGCCGTAGTAAGATAGTGCTTTAGGTCTTGGAAGGCCGTTTGACACTCGTCCGTCCATTCAAATGCCTTCTTGAGAATTTTAAAAAAGGGTAAACACTTATCAGTGGCTTTTGAGACAAACCTATTTAGAGCTGCAACTCGTCCAGTTAGGGATTGGACTTCCTTGATGTTCTTCGGTGGTTCCATGTTCAATATGGCTTGGATCTTGTCTGGATTTGCCTCAATTCCTCTCTCTGAAACCATGAATCCTAGAAACTTTCCCGACGATACTCCGAACGCACATTTACTTGGGTTCAGCTTCATCTTGTATCGCCTGAGTGTTTCAAAGGTTTCCTGAAGATCGTCCAAGTGGCTTCCCTCATCTAAGCTCTTCACAAGCATGTCATCCACGTATACCTCTACATTTCATCCTATCTGTGGACGAAACATATGATTCACCAACCTTTGGTAAGTTGCCCCTGCATTCTTTAGACCGAAGGGCATCACCTTGTAACAAAACAAACCTTGACTGGTAATGAAAGATGTCTTTTCCTGGTCTGCCTCGTCCATCTTTATCTGATTATATCCTGAGAAGGCGTCCATGAAGCTCAACAGTTGATAGCCAGCTGTAGAATCAACCAGTTGATCAATACGAGGCAAGGGATAACTATTCTTAGGGCAAGCCTTGTTCAAGTCAGTGAAGTCAACGCACATCCTTCACTTGCCATTTGCTTTTTTCACCATCACTACGTTTGCCAACCAATCCGGGTAATAGACTTCCCAGATGAACTGTGCTGTGGTCAGTTTTTGAACCTCTTCCTTGATTGCCTTCTCTCGTTCAGGGGCGAACACCCTCCTCTTTTGACGAATAGGCTTAGAAGAGGTGGACACGTTCAGTCGATGAGTGATTACACTTGGATCAATGCCAGGCATGTCGTTATGACTCCATGCAAAAACATCGGCATTCCTCTTTAGAAACTGGACGAGGTCTTCCTTCGCCTTCTCCTTCATACTTGTGCCAATTCTAGTGAATTTCTCAGGATCATTTTCTTGTAATAAAACATCTTCCAATACTTCAGTGGTTCTGCAACAAATTTTCTTTCTTCTATACTCATAGTCTGCATCTGCTCGTCCATAGCCAACATGGCTAGATAACACTCCCTGGCTGCCAACTGATCTCCTTGTGCTTGTCCAATTCCACACTCCGTAGGGAATTTGACTGATAGATGATAGGTAGATGTTACCGCCTTCCAACTGTTCAAGGTTGGTCTTCCAATGATGGCATTATATGAGGATGAACAATCCACCACAAGGAAATTTACTTCTTTAGTTATCTGCTGCGAGTATGACCCTACCACTACAGGCAAGGTAATGGTACCTATGGGCTGCACTTTCATTCCTCCAAATCCTATCAGTGGCGAGCATGCTGGACGAAGCTGATCTCGTCTAAGTCTCATCTACTGGAAGGCAGGATAATACAATATATCTGCTGAACTTCCATTATCAACCAATACCCTCCTGGTTGTATAATCTGCTATAAGTAGGGTAATGACAATGGCATCGTCATGTGGATGATGAATTGTTTCAGCTTCTTCATCTGTGAAAGAAATGGTTGGCTCGTCCGTCCCCCTCGTCCCTGGAGATCGTCCAGAGAGTTGGACATTTTGCACCACTTTAAGATACGTCTTCTTTGATCTAGAAGATTGTCCTTCAGAAGTCCCTCCAATAATAACCCTTTATTTCTCCGAGTGGGGGCCGTGATGACTTTTCCATCTTTGCTTTCAGTTTTTCATCTTTATGATCCCTTCCAACGAAATGCCTCAACTTTCCTTGTCTAATGAGATTCTCAATCTGCTGCTTCAAGTCATAACACTCGTCCGTGTCATGCCCATGGTCTCTATGGAAGCGACAATATTTATTCTTATTGCGCTTATTAGGATCTCCCTTCATCTTCTCTGGCCACTTCAAGGAAGGATCATCCTTAATTTGCATGAGCACTTGATCGAGTGGGGCATTTAAGAGTGTGTAATTCTGATTCCTCGCTGAAGGGCTTGCCTTGCTGCTATCTCTATCTTGTTCTTTCTTGTCTTCCATTCGTTCCTTCTTTGGACGAGGCCCTTGGTTTGAGTGACGGGTGGGGTTTGCTTCCATTCTATCAGCTCTCTTCCTCTTCTTAGCTATGATTGCGTCTTCTGCATTTATAAAGTTCTGGGCTGAATGGATGAGTTCTGCCATGGACTAGGGCTCTTTCTCATACAGCTTATTAATGAACAAGTCTGAGTTAACCCCATTGTGGAAGGCTGCCAATAATAGCTTGTCGTCCACCTCATTTACTGTTAAGGCTTCCCTGTTGAAACGAGTGATGAAGGAACGCAGGCTTTCACTCTCTCCTTGCTCTATGGTCAGCAAACTGGACGAGGAACGTTTGTGTCTCTGTCCTCCAATGAAATTATTGACAAATAATTTGCTTAACTCCTCGAAAGAACTTACAGAATTTGGGGGTATTTTGCTGAACCATACTCGCGCTGGTCCCTTAAGGGTGGTAGGGAAGGCTCTGCACATAATCTCGTCTGGAACTCCTTGGAGATGCATTGTGGTATTGAAAGTAGCAATATGATCAAAAGGATCACGCGCTCCATCATATGAATCCAAGGAAGGCATTTTGAACTTCGGCGGCAAGGGATGCCCATTGATGGAAGCCGTGAAAGGGGAATCTGTTTGGTGAACCAAATCCTTGACGGGATTTGCCCTTCTCATGTTCTCCTTCATCTCGTCCATAACCTTCCTCATCTGATCCATTTCCATCTCCAAATGTGGCACCCTTCGCGAAGTGGTGCCTCTTGACTGAGCCTCGGGCTCAGCATTTCCTCCTCTATCTTCTTGACTTTGGGATTGTCTCTCAGCATGTCCTTCACGGCGCTGCCTCTCCATCTCCCTAGTCAACTCTTGATTCTGGCGAGTTAACTCCGCCATTGCGGCCGCCATGGATTGCATGTGTTGGATGGAAGGCGACTGCATGACAGGCGCTGATTAGCGATCGCGATGGGCGTTGCTTGAAGCGTCTCTACTTCCCTGATGGCCTGGGCTTGTAGCCCTCGACCTAGTCCGAACCATTCAACCTTTTCTCCAGAAAGCCAAATCGTAAAACAAATTACGCTTCCCACAGACGGCGCCAACTGATGATGTGTTAAATCAGTTGGTTGAACACTTTGGCTTTGGTGGACTACGACGGTAGCGAAGGCCTGAAAAGAAGAAATAATCAAGGGGTGATTGGGGTGGGCCGGCCAAATACCCTCCGATGATAAAGTTAGTTTTCTAAATAAGGAAATGTAGTTTCAACTTTTCGGGAGTAAAATCTCAGAATTTTTCATACCTTTGTCTGGTTCAGACCGGTCCTTATATAGGGAAATTTGAGGCGGTTTATCAGTTCAATAACTTCCCCCCAGATTTGTGGAATCCGGACATAACTTCCCTAAAGGCTGGAGAAATCATAACCGCCGCTGGAAGTTACATACTTGGGAGGAATTGGCGGCGATGAACACGGGTTGATTAACCGCTCCAGATTTTGCTAAGTGTTGCATGGTCGTCCATGTGCCTTGCCCACGGACGACTCTATATATAAACTGTCGTGTGGTCATCCATGAGCTTTGCATGTGGACGACCTTTCCGTCCTGAACGCCCCGGGGTTCATTCAATTGACTAAGAGTCATGGACGATCATACTGGATGAATTGGAGACTTTCTGGTCATTTAGTTGACTGGAGATCTTGGACGACTCCTTTGGACAAACCACAGTTGGTATTTTTTGATACCCCACCAGATTTAATAAAAGGTAGTAGGTGTAAGCCTTTCCTGTTGGATTCATTAATGCAATGGAACTCCAAAACTCGAAGAATTGGCCTTGGAAGGAAATCATTTTTCAAATCATAATTGATGAAGCCAAAAATTGTCGTCAGTCTGTAGCCTCGTTGGAGCTTATGACAAGGTTACGTTCCCTGCAAAGATGAGAGAGAAAGTCATCGGAGTGGCGTTAGCTAACGGTTCTCCAATGATAAAGTTAGTAGAGTTGTTAATATCTCTTAGAGAATAAGAATGTAATTCTAAGTGTTTAGATTTGTGTACCTTGTTTTTAATGCTTTGTGGCTTATTTATAGCCTTCATATAGCCGTTGGGAGCCTCATTATGAGTGTAACTGTTGTTGACCTCTTAATGGCTCTTTTGGCTGTTTGAGTAACGTCTGCTTGAGCTTAAATGGAGGTTTAATTAGCTCATGATTGGACTTTCTAATTGTTGGAGCTCGTTGGTTACAAGGCTATTGATGGCTGTACCATTAATGTTGTATGGTTGTCTTCTCATATGATGGCCTTGTGGACCTTATGCTCGTCCTCCATATGGACTGAATGTTCGTCAGCTATATGATGAACCTGTGATTTTGGTACTCATCAATAATCTTTCAGAAGTTGGCATCACTAGTTTACTCTTCTTCATTGACAGCCAGCAGTTATTGGGCTAGCCTTCCTTTCCTTCAAACTTGCCTTGCTTTCTTGCCCTCGGCCTTTAGATGAGATGCTCTAGTTGTTGCTAGTTGCTCTTAGCTAAATGCCTTGCTTCGCCCTATAGCTAGTGGAGATTGTAAACATTGCATTTTGTACCCTTATGACTCGGGCCCTCGTTCTCCAATGATGTTGGAATTCTAAAGCCCAAGGTTGGTTTAGGGCCCGATTAGATTGAAATTGACTTGAGGAAAGTTTTTTCAAAAAAATATAACTTTTTTATAAACTAAATAAACTATTTTTGGAAAAGAAAGGTCACGGAAACCTTAGGGCATGCGTACGCATACATGCGTATACGCACGTATGTTCAAGCTCTGCGTGCGCATGCTTTATGCATGCATACTCATACATGGGCATGTATACGCATGCCAGGGTTCCAGAAACTACGAAAGGCAAGTTTTTTGCATTTAAAACTTGGTTTGGAACAAATCCCACATCGTTTGGGAGTTGTTCCAAACCCCTATTTTCTGACTATAAAAAGCCATACATGGTAGCTTTTCAAAACACATAGAAAATCCGAAGGGAAAACACAAGATTCACTAAAAACAGTGAATCAAAGAGGGAGTTTTTCAAAAAACATCCTCAAGTCAATATTGATTGAGATCTTTTTTGGTCTTAATCTTTGAGTTTCAAGGTTTAACTAACTTATTTTAATTTGATTGTGACTAGATTGACTGAGGGGAACGGTCAAAATCAACTAAAGGAGCCTTTGTTTTGGAGGTAAAGGTTCTAACTCTTCTTGCCTCCTTTTCTTTGTTTAAATATTTTTTTTCCTCTTGTTTAATTGCTTCATATGTGTTCTAATATGTCTATTTAGTTTAGGTTTATCTTGCTTTGTTGTTTTATGCATGTTAGGTTGTTAGATTTAGTTTTTGTTTTATTTTTGTTCTTGTTTTCTGGGTTAGGGTTTAGGGCGTGTATGCGTACGCATACTTCAAGTATGCGTACGCATACTCGTGCCTAGAAACCTTAATCCGAAGCTTTTGGCTTCTGTTTCTTGGTTTTATTTGCTTAGGTGCCGTTTGGATTGGGCTGAAACATGCGTCTGCGTTTCAGTGTTTTTTTTTTTTTTTTTACATAATTTTTTTTAAGCCGCAACCTTTGACTTTTCTCCTGTGAATGGTGAACCCATGCACTGTTCACGAGTCCCGCAAACTTCACTTTTAGCAACTTTTTCGTTAAAATGGGTCTCACGACACTATTCACACATTTAAAAATTATTTTGCTACAGTGTTTTCAGTTTTCAATTTTCAACAAAAATAAGTTGTATCCAAATGGACCCTTAATATGCCTCTGTTCTTTCCTAGTTTTCTATATGTATATGTCTCTGCTTTCATGTGTTGTTGTTTGTTTGCTCTTTGTATGCTAGTTAGGTTTTGATTCTTTGTTTTGCCATGAACATGCATATAATATGACATGTATTGATGCATAGGTGCTGAAATGCGGTAAGGTAAGTGAGAGGTAAGTCATGCATCCATATGAACATGCATTTGTTTGGGGACATGATTTTGTCTTAGGTTGATGAATATGAATTTTGGGTGCCATGCCTTTGATTTCTAATATGCAATAACATGTTTGTTTAATTTTGCTATGATTTGTTTCTACCCTTGGATAAGGTACGATGCTATGCATGATAGATGTATGATAGGGTTTGGGATGAAAAATATCATGTTCATTGCTTAGATGTATGGCTAGCGTGTGTGTGAGTCTAGAATGATATATGTTGAATATGTCTTTAATGAGATTAAGACGTAAGACACAATGAGTGGAAGCCGACCCACGAGTCAAGTAGGGTTGGATGCCTAACACCTTCCCATCCCCATACCTAAACTTTGGACATGTGCTCTCGTAGTAGATCAGTCTTTTCACGAAAGGCGCTATATTTATGGTTTCTAAACCTAATCTAGGTGGCGACTCCATTTTCTTTTCTTTGCCACGGTCCACTCGGCCGGGGTGTACTCCCCTCATTGCGCCCACATTGGCGACTCCACTAGGGATACAGAGTTTAATTCCAATGTGTCTCATTTCTTAATCTTAATAAAAACTTATTCAATATTTTCTTGCACATACTTTACTTGGTTCTTTTTGTCCCTTTCGCCTTGGTTGGTGATCAGAGGGAAGGTGGAGACTCCATTCGGGCCAAAATCTTTTGGATTTTATCCCACCAACTCACAATCTGTGCCATTACTTATAACGGGCTTTGTGTGCGTTAACGGTTTGCCACCAATCCACTACCGTTCATTTAGGCCCAAGGTTGGAATCATGGCTCACCTAGTTGTGAGTGACCTACAGATCTATCCTTTTAGCTCTAGGGAACCTACCCACACTTAGAGAGATCCTAGATCCTATCAAAAAGAGGGTACACTTTATATCTCTTGTTTGTTTAACCATATATCTTGTCTTCACCTAATTCTAAAGGACAAATAAAAGTTGTAAGAAATTTGCGGATGACCCAAAAGTTATGGCATACCCTAAAATGTTGCGATAAAAGAAAAGAAGTTCTCACATATAAGAGGCTTGTCCCAAAGTCCAAAGGTATATCTTAGCTTGAAAGGTTCATAAGACCATAGCCTAGTTGTTATCATAAGCCCAAATCAAAAGGCCTCTTGAAAATGAGAACCTTAGGCCTAAAATAACAAATATGCTATGAACTTAGTGTCCAACATCCTACAAAGTCAATATGGACCTCCCTAATCTTGAGCCTCCTTATTGTATGCCAAGGCCCAAAATGATGAGAAATTCATAGACTTTGAAAGGAATGCCGCAATATGTTCTAGCTAGAGAGCTGTGTGGACTAATAGAGTTGCCACCTAGATTAGGTCTAGGAACCATATTGGGCACTTTGGGCCAATCACCTACACACATGAATCCACGTACTAGATTATGGGTCTAGAGTTTGGGTACGGCTTGGGAAGGTGTTAAGCACCCAAGACTGCCCGGCTTATGCACCGGTCTCCATTATGTGTTGCTAGGCCATATTTAATTAAAGAGTTTATTAAGAAAACCCTAATCCTTAACCTAAACATACATCATGCACTTTAAATAATAAAAAAACACATAAAACATGTTAAAAACATATCACAATATAAAATGAAATAAATAAAACATAATCAAACAAAATAAATTAAACGTGGCAAGTTGACAATTAAATAAAACACTCAAGAAAATAATATCAAATAGACTAAACATGGCAAAAATACTAAAACAAACAAGGAAAATAATTAAACCTAAATAATTAACCTAAAATAGAGTCAAACAGAATCAAAGAATATGTGAAAAATTATTAAAACAAAAAAAAAACAAGATTTTACCCTAATCTGGATTCGGGGTGCGTGCTCATACTCAACTATGCATATGCATGGTTAAACTACACGCATGCATACTTAATGATGCGCACACATCTTTTAACACAGATTTGAAAAATTACATTTTTAGAGATTAAATCAAACAAACATACATAATATGTGAGATGAAACTAAACATAAAACTAAAACATAAAACAAAAACACAAAGAATCAACATAAACAAATAAACATGAAACTAAACATATAATTAAACTAAACTAAATAAAATAAACATACATGTTATACTTTACATGAAACCAAAATAACAAACCAAGTACAACAAGAATAGATTATAAAGAACCTAAAATCATATTAGAACATATCAAACATAATTAAAACATTAAACACTAACTTCACTTATCTTACCACCATTGTTACCACTATTACTTGAATTTCCTACCCCAAACTTCTTTTGAGGTTTTGCATCACTCTTCTCAATAAGTCCACTATTAATAGCATCCTCAACTTGTATGCCAGCATCATACAAATCTACAAAAGTCTTCAAAGGAATTGGTGCAAGTTAGCACCCATAAGTAGGTAGAATGTTCTTCATGACCATCCTCACTCGGTCTTTCTCACTAGGATGATTAGGCATCTTAGAAGCTTTTTCTCTCCACCTCATTAGAAAATCAAAAAATTTCTTATTGCTCAATTGCTTTATAGTCTCCAAGCCTCTAAGGCTTACATCCAATTGAACATTGTATGAATATTGTTGTACAAAAGCTTCAACCGTCTTGTTCCAATCATTCATCTTAGCATTTTCCAATGAGAGATACCATTGTAGGGCTACACCACTAAGAGTTTGAGGGAAACACAAAATGATTTGCTCCTTAGTAATACCTAGAGGTTTCATGACAAGAACATATTGCTTCAAATGATTCTTGAGATTTCTAGTACCATCAAAAGATTCCATCTTTGGCTTCTTGAACTTTGGGGGGAGTTGGACATCAAGAAATGGACACAATCCCTCAATATCAAGCATGTAGTCCTCCATATCTTGGGACCTCTTAAGCATACCTTTCATCTTCTCAATTTCTTGACTCATCTCTTTGGTTTCCTTTGACTTTTCTTTCTTCTTAGGTTCCTTGTTGATCTCAGCCTCTTTTTCCTCAAAATCATCATCAAAGATAGAGTCTTCATCTTGAGGTTCTTGTACTACCTTCTTCTTCTTTCCTTGAGCATCCTTAAGGTGGTAAAGCCACTCAATGATAGTAGTCATCCTTGCCATCATTTCTTCCATCTTCTTTAAAATATCTTGGTCACTTGATGCCATTTGGTTGACAGAAGCAAGATCGGTTCTTATAAGGCGATTATCAGAGGTTCGAGACCAAGAAGGTTGTGCAATATCCTTTTTAGGAGCAATGATGGGTCACCTACAAGAGAATTATCCTTATGAGAAACATCTCATGAAGATCACTAGCAATAAATTTTACATTCAATTCCCACTTAACCATGCCCCTAGAATGAGACCACAAAGTTTAGACAAGACCCAAGAAAGACAAGACCCATAAGAAAGAAAGTTGAAGACATGGGCTTAATGCCCTTAGACAAACAAGTGTGGACTTAGGGCCCCAAACAAAAGCCAAGATGAGGTAACAACCCTAGATGACACGACATGGGCCTAAGGCCTTAAAATATAAACAAGGAAAGCTCAAAGTCTAGACAAAACCAAGTATGAGTTTAAGGTCCCAAGACAAGTCAAAGATGGGTCTAAGGCCCAAGATAAGACAAAAGTGGGCTTAATGCCCCTAGTCAAAACAAAGATGGGCCTAAGCCCAAGACAAACAAGGATGGGCCTAGGACCCAAGACAACACAAGGATGGGCCTAATGCTCCTAGACAAGACAGAGGTGGGCCTAAGCCCAAGACAAACAAGGATAGGCCTAGGACCCAAGACAACACAAGGATGGGCCTAATGCTCCTAGACAAGACAAAGGTGGGCCTAAGCCCAAGACAAGACAAAGGTGGGCATAACACTCCTAGACAAAACAAGGATGGGCCTAAAGCTCAAGACACAATAAAGACAACACAAGGGTAGGGCTAATGCCCCTAGAAAAGACAAAGATGGGCTTAAGGCCCAAGACAAGACAAGACAAAACACAACACGGAGGGGCCTAAGCCCATGACACAACGAAGGAAAGACTCAAAACTTTAAAATGGGCTACTAGAATGGGCCAACCTTTAAAAAATTTTATTACTAAAGAAAAACTCAAAAGATTTTTTTTTTTTTTTTGAAAAATTTTATTTTGAAAACTCAATTTGATTTTTTTATTTATTTACAGAAACTCACTTTTTTTGAATTTATTTTTTTGGAATTTATATAAAAAAAATATCACTAAAAACTCACATTTTATTTTTTGAAAATTTTTTATTTTGAAAGCAACTCTTTCTTGGAAAAAAAATATTCACAAAGAAAATCAGTCTTTTTAATTTTTTTTTTGGGAATTTATAAAAAAAACCTAACTAAAAACTCACACTTTAAAAAAAAAAAAATTTATTTATTTATTTTTTTGGGTGAAAACTTCACACATTTTTTGAAAAAATTTATTCAAAAAGAACTTGAAAACTTGAACAACAAATTTTTCAATTAAAATTTTTTTTTTTTTTTGAAAACATAAAAGACTAAAAAAAGATTGACCCATTTTATTAGCCCAACAAACAATTCAAACAAAGCACACACACACACACACACAATTGGGTAACCCTACATGGTTGGGTTTTAAGTTCATTTACGTGTGGATAAGCTCCTAAATGCTAAAGGAACATATTAGTAGGTCACTTACAATTAGGTGGGCCATGATTCCAACTAAGGGCCTAAGTGGACCTTTGTGGATTGGTGGCAAACTATTAGCGTACTTAAAGCCCATTATAGGCAATGACACATATTGTGAGTTGGTGGGATAAACTTTGAAAGAATTTGGCCTGGATGGAGCGTACTCATCTTCCCACTCATCACCAACTAAGGTTACATGGGTACGAAGTGCACGTGTGTGAAAAAATATAATAAAATGGGATTGTGATCAATTAATAAAATCTTTATTTAATTATGGCCTAACAATACGTTGGAGTTAAACTTCATCTCTATCCCCAACAGAGTCGCCACTGTGGACTAATGGAGTCGCCACCTAAATTAGGTCTAGGAACTATATTGGGCCAATCACTTACACAAATGAATCCACGCATCATATTATGGGTCCGGAGTTTGGGTAAACCTTGGGAAGGTGTTAAGCACCCAAAACCACCCGGCTTGTATGCTGGCCTCCATTATGTGTTGTTAGGCCATATTTAATTAAAGAGTTTATTAACAGAACTCTAATCCTTAACCTAAACATACGTCATGCACTTTAAATAAAAAAACACATACAACTTGTTAAAAACATATCACAATATAAAAGGAAATAAATAAAACATAATCAAATAAAATAAATTAAACATGAGAAGTTGACAATTAAATAAAACACACAAGAAAATAATATCAAATAGACTAAACATGGCAAAAATACTAAAACAAAGATGAAAAATAATTAAACCTAAATAATTAACCTAAAACAGAGTCAAACAGAATCAAAGATTATGTGAAAAATGATTAAAGCAAATAAAAACAGGATTTTACCCTAATCAAGATTCAGGGTGCGTACGTGTACACATGGTTGAACCACCCGTACTCATACTCGCTGATGTGCACGCATCCTTTAAAACAGATTCGAAAAATTACATTTTTAGAGATTAAATCAAACAAACATACATAATATGTGTGATCAAACAAGCATGTTAGAAATCCTAAAAACTAAACTAACATAAAACAAAAACACAAAGCATCAACATAAACAAATAAACATGAAACAAAACATATAATTAAACTAAACTACATAAAATAAACATACATGTTATAATTTACATGAAACCAAAATAACAATCCAAGGACAACAAGAATAGATTATAAAAAGCCGAAAATCATATTAGAACATATCAAACATAATTAAAACATCAAACACATCAAAAATAACAAATGGAGAAACTATATCAAGAAAATCATGTGAATCATATTAAGCAAGGTAATAAATCATGGAAAAGAGACTCACTTTGCTTTAGAATCACAAATTTGATTTTATTTAACCAGCCCCTTAGTGCCTACATCACAAAGGTTAGATGGAGAAGACAAAGATAATCAAAGAACACAATATTTGACAGTAATCACAACTCAAGAACAAAAGGTTTTGAAAAGGTTTTTAGATAACAATTTAGAAAAAAAAATTTCTGCCTTAGAAGTAACTAAAGAGAGATTTTTTGATGATTAAAAAATGTGCTAAGGGGCTGCCCTCCAGTTTTAAAAAGAGAAAAAAAGAAAAGAAAAAGGTTTTAGAGAAGATGGATGCCAAAAAATCACTCTCTCTAGCTAGGGTTTTGATTGGAGATATTAAATGAATATTTATAAGTTAAAATTCAGGTTTTCAGGATTTTTAATGATTTTTGGACGTTCTCAAGGGTCTATGGGCCAGCCCACATCAAAGTATTATGTTTTGAGCCCTTAAAATAAAGTTTTAAAACTTAGAAAATTGGACTGCCCAGTTGGCCCAACTTCAAATAGTCATAACTCACACAAAATAAGCCCAAATTAGGTAAAATTTTTGTTCAAATTGAAGCCCAAGATGTCTACTTTCCAATAAAACAAACTTCACTCAAATATTATTTGTAGTTAAAAAGTTATAGTCAAAACAGTGAGCAAAGGTTATTTTTCAGAATCGATTTCAAAGCAATTTGAGCACTTTTGAGTTGTGATTACTTCCAAACTATTGTGAATTCTTTAATTAACCTTGGTTAACATATGTCAAGCTCATCATTGGGGCCAGGGACCAAAATTTATTAACTAGTACAAAATGCGGTGTCTACAGGCTGTTTCAAAAAAAATGTTGTTAATAAATTAAAAAAAGAAGAAGAGCCCAAAGGTGATGGATACATTGTAAGCCCATATTTGAGACAAAGGATTGAAAATCTCTAAGCACATTCTAATGAAAGTCCACGAGAGTAAGACGAGAGCTTTATTGTAAATGGACTAAATCCCAATGAAACAAATGGTAAGGTTCATTGAGAGGAAAGAGAGTGATTTTGTAATTGGGCCTTTATTAAGATGGACTTAAAGATTTCCTAAAAAAATCTAAGTTAATAAAAAAAAAAAACCTTTTAATTGGGACATGGGCTTAATAAAGTGGGACTTCTTTTCAGGCACCATTGCACCACCAAGATCAAACAAGCACGTCCCTACTCCAATTTGGGCCTGAGAAAAGAATGGAAGACGTTTGATTAAGGTTGAGGTCACACATCAAGAGGAGACATTTCAAGAGGAAGTATCTCAAGAAGAAATGACCGCTCTAATCGATGAAGCACTTGCACAAAAGATATACAAGACTATAGAAGAGCAAGCTGATGCCTTTAGGAAAATAGGGAGTCGTCTCTTTAAACTTTAGGAAAGCAAGCTAAAGAAGCCTGTGCATGTGGAGATACATGACGAGGATGAAAGACAAGAATGGGATGAGCAGGATAAAACCGATTATAAGAGAAATAAGCAATTTGAGAAGCTTACCACAGATACCGTAGCTATGAAAGAAAAGATGGAGAAGATGCAACTAGCCTTTCACAAGGCTCAAGGAATGGATGATTGCCTCTACAACATGGGTGGATTGAGTTCTAAAACCCCTATCGCTTTGCCTCCTATGTTCAATATTTTTGATGCGGAAAAGTTTAATGGGTCTAGGATCCTAAGCAACATATTAGGAGATATATAAGTATTGCCGAAATGAAAGGGTTAGATGAGAAGCAAACTTTACATGCATTCCCTCTATCACTCACAGAAGGTGCATTGAGATGGTACTATTGTTGAAAAACACATGAAAATATAGTTTTGTATCTCATACAAAACATATGCAGCGAAAAATTAACGGATCTACCTCATTTGCAATTGATAACATGTACTATGTAAATTTTAGAATTTAAGAACAAGAGAGATACACACCATTTTTCATAACTGATTATATGTTATTAAAAATTCTGTATGTTTCTCTCCTTATATATAACTGATTATCTAATTGGGCTAGCCTTTTGGGCCATTCCAATTGGGTTTTAGTATGTGGCTTGGAGTGGGACCAAAAGGGACAAATAAGACACTAGCTCTAATGAGTTTTGGGCTTTTCTGTCAACTCTTGACAAGCTCAAAATTACCATTAATTATATTTAATACCACTATACAAATATAATTGCATTCTAGACCTTATTAATAAATTATCTCCCAAGACTTTATTATACATTCAAACCATTCATTAAAATATTCGTAGTAATACAAAGTCATGAATGTTAACTGTCACTTTGAAGATTACTACATCTTAATCCTTGAGTATCCGGTTTAATCCTTTGAGTTGCTCATCATATATTTATGAAATCCAATTTCATAAATATATACTTTAGTAACTTCTTACTAAAGTGGTTAGGCCTAACACTTTGAATAACCAAACCCATTAAACTTATCTCAAGAGAATATTTTATATCTCTGTTAAGAGATTATGAATTCTATCTTGAGAATATATGTTCCTTCAACATTAAATGTGGCTACCCAACATACTGAGGTTTTGATCGTGACTTTAGATCTCACTCCTGATATATCAAAGCAACATACACTTCACGATCAGGTTCATTATTCTCTCAGGATTAAGAGTGGATGTAAATAAAAGTTGTGAGATTTATTATTCATTTGACAGTCGTTCGTACAATAATAAATCTCACAGTGGTCCAGTTCAATATGTCTTAACACTTAAAACATATCAACTAGAAGTCTACACTTCCATGATCAAGACAAATCATCTTAGTTGATATGTTATAGTCTTCGCAGATGAAATGCCCAATTTCATTACCAACTACAAACTAAAATTCTGAGTTTACAAAGAATTTGTGATTTATATCTTCTGTGACTAAATCACATAAATCACATAGATCACATACTATGCATCTCATGGACTATATGATAATGTCTAAATATTCATGTTACCATTATTTTAGATAATAATAAAACAAGTTTATTACATAGAACATAATGTCATACATCGCATCATACAATAGGATTTAAAGGGCACATATCCTAACAACTATAGCTTGGATCTGGACAAGACCAAAGTGTAGAATAACCTAGTGGAATTGTTTATGGATCAATTCATTTTCAATATCATGATTGATGTAACTTTGAGGGACTTGGAGACCACTAAGCAAGGAGTTGGGGAGACTTTCTCCGAATATATGACGAGGTGGAAAGGAAAAGCATCCAAAATGGTTAAT
Organism: Quercus glauca; assembly: GCA_023736055.1. Taxonomy (NCBI): domain Eukaryota; kingdom Viridiplantae; phylum Streptophyta; class Magnoliopsida; order Fagales; family Fagaceae; genus Quercus; species Quercus glauca. Next base: position 59,269,337 of record CM043316.1, read on the forward strand.
AGGCCAAATGAGAAGGACCAAATCAACATGATTATCAATAATAGTAGGCTCCTGTCATTGCCTATTAGTTCTTTTAGGGAGTTGTGTGGGAACTAGGATCGAGGATGCCATCAATAATGGGCAACTGGAGAAAGGCAAGATTAAGTGGAGGAGGAGAGGCCGCTTCTAAAGCACCTAATCCCGTGAATGTAAGTGTCATTATACCTCAACAACCCCTAGCCTATCAAAGTTTCACAAAGAAAGCCTGCCAAGAGTTTTCTGACTTAGGAATGACCCTAGCCCAAGTATATGAGAACTTAACCTCCAAAGGATTCATCAAACCCTTAGACCCCACACTTATGCCTAATCCTGTGCCTTCTACTTGGAACCTCAATGAATACTACCACCTCCATAAAACATTTGGCCAAAAAACCGACAATTTTTTCCGCCTCAAGCATGAGATACAAGACCTAATAGACAATTGAACTCTCCTAATAGGCTAAGAATGTATTAACCCCTTGTGATAAATTAACCAATTGATTTAGCCAAGTTAATTAATTAATTCAATTAACATGCAAAACGCGTGGTAGCACAAACAAATCACTAAGTAACTAATATGCAGTAGAAATGAAATTGACACGATGATTTGTTTACGAATAGGGAAAACCTACACGGCAAAAACCCCATTGGGTGATTTTAAGGTCACTACTCCCGAGAATCTACTATTATCAAATCAAGCGGTTACAAGTAAAGGAATCCCAGCACCTTATACCAACCTATAGTTGAACCCTTACCCCAATACTTAATTGGACTATTTTTGTAGTGACAATCTCTCATTTTCAATGCACGGCTCCCAGTACATGACTAACCAATAGATGCGCGGATTCCAGTATGCGACTTAATCACCAACTTGAGAAAGATGTTGGCTGCAAAGTTCTTCAATTCATTACACGATGAAGATCATGAAGCTTCTTCGTTACAAAACCCTAAGGTGTACAAACACATCAGCTTCTTCAAGAGAAAGATGAACTATGACATATGTCTCTGGTTCACAATATGCTTGTGAAAAATTTTTGCATTAAGTTGCATCAGCTGTGACGACCCTTAAAATAATCCTTATATATGTTTAGGGTTGTGAGAAAAGAAAGCCCAAACATATACACACGGATTGTATGAAAAACAGCTATGAAAAACTGAATTCCATAAACCTTGACAGATAGGGTATCTATCGAGCTAGCTGTCGAGTTTCAGGCTTCAACAGCTTTTTAAACCTTGATAGATACTAGTTATCGAGCTAGCTGTCGAGTTTTAAAATTCAGCACTTCTTGACTTGTTTCTTGGACAGATTTGCATGGCTTTAACACTTGATCGTGAAACCTTGTTCCTTGAAGCATTAAACACATCTTAGATCCACCCAATTACAAGTATAGTGCGTTTGCCAAAGAATTAGCCAACTCTAAATTGACATATGTTCATAACATCAAATCACATATGCCTTAACATCTCATAAATCCAAACATTATCACTAAGCCTAACATTAGGAAGAACCCCTTGCCTGATTATCATCGAGCTCCTCATTCGTATCAAAATTGGGTGCAAGTAGAAGAGATTGATTGGGACTGTTTGAAGTTGATAGAAATCGTGGAGGTTAACGCAGTGGAAGACCAAGGAATATGGGATGAAGAGGATGAGGTTTGGAAAAGTGTGGTGGTTGTATGGGGAATACTCCTCAAAGGAATGTTCGAATTAAAAAAGAGGATCCTAGAATACGATGTGGCAAACATCACTAGGAGTGGGAAACACAGCAAGCTATCCTTTTTGGAGAAGGATAATCCTAGTAGGAACATGGAAAAAGGGTCCAAGTCTGTTGAAGTTAAGGGAAAGAAGAGAAAGAAGAGGAATATAAGGTTTTGACTCAATTAAAGAAGACTCAAGCTCATGTGTCTGTATGGGGTTTATTAATGGCTTCTCACAAGTATCGTAGTGCTCTCTTGGACACTTTGAATGGGAAGGAAGTACCCATACACTAGACCTTTGCAAATCACCATCGAGTGCATGGGTGCCAAGGTTCCAACAGTGCCTATCGATAATGGATCTGCATTAAATGTGTGCCCTTTTAGGATTGTTCTCAAAATCTGCCTGGTCGTGGAGATAATCATCCCCTCTCCTTTGACTGTTAGAGCATATAATAACACTTCAAGGAAAGTTATGGGAACTTTCAAGGCTCCTTGCAACATTTGTCCATTGGAAACAATTGTGGAATTTCATGTAATGGACATCACCCCTAGCTACAACCGCCTTCTAGGGAGAGCATGGCTTAATCCCATTGGGGCTATCCCTTCTACTCTACACCAAAAGATGAAGATCCCATGAAAAGGAGGGATTGATGTGGTACTTGATGATGGTGAGATCCTAGCTCCCGTTTGTGGACTTGAAGAGGAAGGAAATCAGCTTCAAATAAGTAGCTTTGAGTTTATGAACATGGTTGATTATAGATTGAAGGATGAGAAGTGCACTGTAGATTTACTCCTATATTGTAGTCATGAGGTGATTGCAACGATGAAAAAAATGGGATACATGTTGCTATGGGTCTTAGAAAGGAAGGAAAAGGGGTGGTTGAATTCTCCAACTTCAAGACTCAACTGACTAAGGAAGGTTTAGGATTCTTTGAAGGCTGCGACAGAATCAAAAAGAACCTTGGTACCCTAAATAGGAACTTTGTGAAGGAAGGAGGAGACTTTCCTTTCTGTGGTTTTCCCGAGCTTTGGTAGATAAGGACGGAAAAGTGAATCCCAACTGGGAGATATTCTTCGATGAGAAACTCACTTTCAAGGAAAAACCTACTATGATGGTAAAGGAAATTCAAAAGGAGGTCAATTGGGAGGATTACGTGGATGTTGAAGCAATGAAGGCTATGCTAAAAGTGGGAGGAGGAGGGGGGGGGGGGGGGACGTGCTCGCCATCACCATTGAGGAGTCAAGTGATCTTTCTACCTTCATCATGCCTGCTGATAGGCAACTTAGCAATTGGAATTAAGTTGGGTTTTCTATGAATATGGGAAAGAAATTTTGTAATGCAAGTTTAGATGTACTTTTCAACATTTTCAATAAGATGAATTCTGATTTGGCTTATTTTGATGTGTCTCGTAATATTGAAATTCTACACTTAAATGATTCTAATGAATTTGAAAATGAAATTAATAAACAATTGGAAAAGAAAATTGAACCTGTGGAACTGACTTTTGAAACTCTTAATTTGGGCAATGATGAGAATCTACACTTAATTAAAGTTGGTTCAACCCTAAACAAAGAAGAAAGAAAAGATCTCCAAGAACTACTCACAGAATTCCAAGAGGTGTTTGCATAGTCTTATGAAGAGTGCCCGGTATTGATCATGACATAGCTTAACACCACATTGATACCCATGCTCACATAGTGCTCGTTAAATAGAAGTTAAGGCGTATAAGAACCAAGTGGCTCTTTAAGATCAAGTAAGAGGTCACAAAACAATTGAAAGTAGGGTTCATCAAACTCGTGCACCAAGCCGAGTGGATAGCCAATGTTGTGCTTGTACCTAAGAAGGATAGAAAAGTGAGGATGTGCGTAGATTTTAGAGACCTAAACAAGGCTTGCCCTAATTACGATTTCCCTCTTCCTCATATAGATGTCTTAGTGGATAATACAACTGGTAGTGCCTTGATGTTTTTCATGGATGGTTTCTCCGGATATAACCAAATCAAGATGACTCCTAAGGACATGACCAAGACCACCATCACCATTGAATAGGGGACTTATTGTTATACAATAATGCCATTTAGGCTCAAGAATGCGAGTACGACCTATCAAAGAATGGTTACAGCCTTGTTACATGACATGATGCGCAATGAAGTAGAGGTATATGTTGATGACATGATCGTGAAGTCCAAAGATAGAGAAGGCCACGTAGCTAATTTGAGAAATTTTTTCGAAAGGATCAAGGAGCATAGACTGAGATTGAACCTACAAAAGTGCATCTTTGAGGTAATCGCCAGGAAATTGCTAGGCTTCTTGGTAAGTGATCGAGGGATAGAGATTGACCCATAAAAGATCAAAGCTATATTGGACATGTCTCCACCTAATAGTGAGAAAGAGATAAGAGGATTCTTAGTTTAGTTGCAGTACATCAGCTGATTTATTGACAAGTTTACCTCCACTTGTGAGCCCATCTTCAAGCTTTTAAGGAAGAATGAACCCCACGCATGGAATGATGAGTGTTAAAAAGCCTTCGAGCTCATTAAAGAACATCTTCTCCATCCACCCATCCTAGTACCCTTGAAGCACGGAAAGCCACTACTCCTTTATCACTCGATCATAGAAAACGTGGTTAGAAGTATGCTTACACAAGAGGATGATGATAAGAATGAGAGAGTTGTGTACTACTTGAGCAAGAGGTTCCATGATTATAAGACTAGATACACACCCATAGAAAAGTCATGCTTTGCTCTCGTGTGGGCCGTGTAGAAACTGAGGCACATCATCCTACATTTCCAGATATGGATAGTAGCTAGAATGGATAAATTGAAGTATCTGTTTGAGAAGCCTGCCCTAAGTGGAAGCTTAACAATATGGTTGATCCTATTGGTAGAATTCGATTTGAAGTATGTGGCTAGAAAAACTATCAAAGGAAGCATTGTGTTAGACTTTTGTGACCCCATAGAAGGAGAGAATGGCAAAGAGGATTTCCCAGACAAGGATATTTTGTACATTGAACTAGGGGCATGGAAGATGTATTTCGATCAAGCTGTGAACCAATATGGGAATGGGATAGAAGTACTTGTGATCACCCCTGATGGATCCCATATACCTTTGGCCGTCAAATTGAACTTAGACGAGACCAACAATGTGGTAGAATATAAGTTTTGTATTGCTAAAATGGAAACCTTTCAAGAGTTAGGGGTAAAAAAGGCATAGGTCTTTAGAGACTTGACTTTGGTCATAGCCCAAGCACAGAAATTGTGTAAGGTGAAGAAAGAACACTTGAAACCTTATCATTAATATTTAGAGGATTTGACCAAAACCTTTGACAAGATTGAGTATATTGTCATCCCTAGAGCTCAAAATCAGTTTGCAGATGCTTTGGCTACTTTAGTCTTAATGGTTGAAATACTTAAGGGAATATGGACACGACCCTTTGAGATCGAGCAAAGTTATGAGTTGGCACACAAGGAGAAGGTAAGACCATCAGTCTTGGCTACAGACATCATGAAATTCCTAGAATTAGGAATTTATCCTAATGGTGCCAAAAGAGAGAACGTCGTTTGGTTAGGATGATGGCAATGCAATACATCCTATGTGGAGGTCAGCTCTATAGGAGATCCTATGATAGTGTGCACCTTCGTTTCCTGAAGAAAGAAGAAGCAGAAAGATTCATGGAAGAAGTCCACCGAGGGATTTGTGATCCTCACATGAATGAGAGGATGTTGGCCAAGAAAATCCAAAGAATGGGATACTATTGGAATATGATGGAAATTGATTATGTAGACTTTGTAAAAAGTTGTCATGATTGGCAGGCACATGTAAATTTAAACCGTGTACTGCCTAGTGATCTATACAACATGACCTCTCCATGGCCTTTCTTAGTACGGGGCATAGAAGTGATTGGAAGAATAGCCCCTTAGGCCTCAAATGGACATGAGTACATCCTAGTGGCAATTGACTATTTCACAAAATGGGTAAAGGTAGCCTCCTACTTTGTACTAAAAGCTAAGCTTGTGGTTCTATTCATAGAGAACAACATCATCTGTCGGTTTGGGGTACCATAAGAAATCATCTCAGACAATGGTTCCCACTTTGAGGGAGAGATTGAAGGATCTTGGAGTCGTGCAACATTGAGCATCATAAGCCTTCACCTATCAACCCCAAACCAATGGAGCCATGGTAGCAGCCAATAAGAACATCAAGAATATCCTAGACAATATGGTAGTGACATACAAGGATTGGGCTGAAAAGTTTCCGTTTGCCTTATGGGGCTACATAACTTCTATCTATGAATCAACTGGGGCAACCTTCTACTCTTTCGTTTATGGGAGTGAAGCGTTACTTCCAATTGAAGTGGAGATACAATATTTAAGGGTGCTGGTAGAAAAAAAAGTCCTAAAAGTGGACTGGATAAGGGAAAGATATGAACAGTCGACTTTGATAGACGAGAAGAGAGTTAAAGTATAGTACCATACACAAGGTTATCAGATGAGGATTGCTAGGGCATTTAATAAGAAGGTGAAAACTAGAAACCTTAAGGAATGAGATTTAGTCCTAAAGGTACTTAGAAATGAGACTTTCGATTCAAGAGAAAAGATGAAGCCAAGATGGTCTGGGCTTTTTATTATCAAGAAGACCATGTCAGGAGGCGCTACAAGAATTGCATATTTGGATGGAGAAGAGATGCTTTACCCAATCAACATGGATAGACTCCGGAAGTATAACATTTGAAAAGAGAGAGCCTGCTAGGTTGAAAACCCAAAATGGCGATTTAGGCAAAAGATAAGGGAAAAGACCAGGTGCATAGTTATAATTCCTACAAGGACGTGATGGGAAAAAGTTACATGGCAAAGAAAAAAGAAAAGAAAAGAAAGAAAGGAAAAAAATAAAGACAATAAGCAAAGATAATAAAATAGTTGATTCTCTTATTGCTTAAATTAAAAGATAACAAAATTGTTTCCATAGGGGATTTGGAACATTCCAAACCTTTATTAAACTCAAAAGAAAAGGCATGAGAATCATAAAGTGTAGGAAAGTAAAATTTGGGGCATATCAAGATAATCAGTCGGTCCTTTTTCTTTTGTTGGACTTCTTGTAAGCCTTCTCCTCCCTATGAATTGACCTCATGTCAGCAGATAGCCACTTCTGGTACCCCAAAGTTGGATGGAGGAATAAAGGAAAGCGGATGTCCCTAGTTATCATCCTCTGTGACCAAGTCTCATGGATCTCACCCAAGATCCTCTTAGTGAATGCCAAGGTATGGAAGGAACCATCGTCACTAAGAGTTCCTTGACGATCACCAAATTGCCTTGCCATACGACATGTGGAGTAGTAAAAGCAATGGCGAAGCCAAACCAAGGGAGCACAATTATCCTTGAAGTCGCAATTAACCATATCTGTGATGCGCCACCATTCCACCACCCATTGGATACCTAAGGGGGAGAGATACTTCAGGAATTCAGTGACTTAGCAAGATCCATATCCTTATTTTTTGGCTTACGATCACGATAGTGCTTTGGTTGCTATTGACAAGGAGAGATAGTGGGTGGATAAAGCAACTAGAGCCTCTTATATAGCCATTTCTGAAGGAGAGAAAAAGAAGAAAGCATGAGTGTTGAGTGGAAAAAAGAGAGATAAAAATGTGTGTGGGAGAGAGAGAGAGAGAGAGAGAGAGAGAGAGAGAGAGAGAAATGTATATATAAAGACAATATAAGGAGCCTCGAAGGGTTGAAAACTGAAAGGCAATCCATGCAAAAATTAGAGGAATCCTGCTAGGTTGTGAACCTGGGCAAAAATTAAGGTTCATACCTGAAGGAGGAGAGGACTCCCTGTAAAGAATGTTGCTTCCTTTCTATGAACAACATCCAAGCCATTGAGAGTTTCAGTCAAGATGATGATAATTGGACTCCCCCTCTCTAGATTGTTGACCACTTGAAGAATTCTTAGGTCTACACAAGGTATCTCATGCACCAAGAAGTACCTTGCAAGGATGCAAAGACAAAAAGCATTGAGATATTGAGAGTGCTTCACCCCAGCCAAAAGGACTCCCTACTGAGAAAAATACTTGAAAATTGCTTGAACGTTCAACTTATCAAGCGTGCACTACCTTTTGGCCATAGCTAGAGGAACCTTTAAGAGTTGATGAGCCAAGTCAGAAAGATCTTCCTCAAGAGTGGGAAGAATAATAGCACTGAGGTCGGGCTCGCCCATGATCGTGCCAAATTCTTTAAGAGTGGGGCATAATTGCACGCCATTGAATTGGAAGATATGCCAAGTAGGAATCCAAAATTCAGTAGCAGCATGGAGAAGAGGCTCGTTCACTCTAATTTGGTGATAGAAAGGAACGCAAGAAAGATTAAGGGGAGTAAAAGTGTCTTTGAAACTGGGACTAAGCTTCTTAATCCATGCTGAAACCTCTAAAAAAGTAAATTCTGCCATTTGGGGACCCTACAGGGTGTTTCCAAAGCTAGGAGTACGTTTTGAGAAGGTTTGGAGGCCTCTTATGGCTATTTTATACTAAGGAGAGTTGGGTAGGGTTTTTCTACTTGGCGGTGTGCTTTGTGTGCGCATGGACAACACCTGCGTATGCATGCACGCGTATGCACCCGCAAGCAGGCATATAGATTCAAATTCTTTGTCCTATTTAGAGTGTGGTTCCTCCAGCAAGGCTTCCCTCATGGTTCCTACAGCCTAAAGGATTACTCAAGACACAATCAAGCTCAGATTTTGAAGCATCAAAAAGAAGAAATAAAGGAAAAATAAAGACAAAGTAAAATGCGAAAATTCCCATAAAAGTAGAAACGTAAAAGATGTTCTTATATACAACCCAATGTCTCAAATAAAATCTAAAGTGCAAAGATACAAGATCATCGTTGGTAGTGCCTCTTCCTTGGCTGATCACTTGGGGTCTTCTTGAGGTCATCACCATCTTCATCATTATTGTCATCGTCATCCCCCGAGTGGGCATACTCTCCAAGACCATAAATTTGCCTAGAAAACTTCGTCACCTCCAGCTTGAAGTTTCTAGCAAGCCAGACAGGATCCTCGTGCTTCGCCACAATAGGCTGAATTTGAAAAAAAGACAGTGTTAAAACAAGTTTTGAAAGATGCAAGAAAAGAAAAGACAAGACAAAGATAAAAGAGAGCTCACTGGTCATGTACCCTCAAGAAAAGGGTAACCCATGACATTCGAGTTACGCCCTAAAGGACGCTTTCGAGCAAAGCTAACAGGCCCATAGGCAGAGACTGACCAAGGTAGACAAGGAGGGTCAATAGGACCGCCGGCAGCAGGGCCAGCTGCACCCTGACATAATCATCACAATTGAGTATCACTATGTGCAGGAAAATGCAAGAAAAGAGAAAGGAAAGTGAAAATGAAAGAATACATACTTCCTACATACTTCCGTAGAGAGGGAGGGCATAAGATGAGTCTCGTAGAACTCATCGTAGTCCAAGTCTTCTATGAGCCACTCGGCATAGGGAATGTTACTCCTTCACAACTGGCAGCATCGATCATGGAAAAGTTAGGTAAGCATGAACTGTGGAGGATCCATTGGAACCCGCGGTGCATTTGCGCCCACCAGTTGGCAACAGACCCTTTCAACCAGGTAAAGGACCCTCAGGCCAACACCCTCTGAAGGCTGGGTGATCCTAGAAGCAATAATGGTAGGCGCTTCCAAATTAAGGTCCGCAACAAGAGGAACACCTGCCCAAGGACTTTATATAACCTGTGATAACACATAGGGTTAGAAGGAGAACCCTAGGAGACATGCAAAAGAAATTAATAAAAGAAAGTAGGATCTCTACTCATCTCTTCAAAAGAAGCTCCTCAAGTCCACCCCCGCTCCACGAGTAATGAGACTGTATTTCACGGCCCAACATTGAAAGGAGAAGGCATAGTTTGTAAGATGATAGTTTGCAAGATAGATAAGGTACAATTTACAAGATGATAGTTTGCAAGATACAGATACAGTGGCAAGATGATGGTTTGCAAGATAGAGACATGAACACAATTTGCAAAAGCATGAGATACAAAAGAAAAGTAAGAAAGAATTGACCTCGAGGAGCTTCTAAGGCCCCACCAACTGGTGTAGAGTCCACCGGCTAAGTGTGTCCAGGGATAAGTACAGGTAGGCAAGACGAGCTTGACCCCAGTTAGCCTCCCGAGCTTCCCCGAAGTCGTGGAAAAGAGCTAGCCACCTTAAGGAAACCATCTGCCCATTGTTGATGAAGAGGTATGCCCCCAGTATATACAATAAGAATGCCTTAGCCATCTGGGCACAATCCTCGGGCGTCTCTTGAGGAAGAGGTTTGTGGTGTGTCTTGAGATCAAAGTAATGGTCTATCTCTGTCGTGTGCCTCTGCCCTAGAGCTTTATGCTTAGTTGTATTCTTGACTCACCCTTCAGGTTAATGAGCGGCCTGTCACATATAAGACCAATCATCTAGTGGAAGTCAAGGGGAGTCATTGTCATCTCCCTCTCAGCAATGTGGAAGGTTTGGGTAGTGTCCCATTACCTCTTAGCCAGTGTCTGCACTAAGATGGCACTGGTAGAACTTTTCGAAAGCAAACAGAGGATTGGATTGAAGCCTGTTGCACGCACCAAGGCCTTTTTGTCGTTAATCAGGGCCCTGTACCAAAAAGAGATGTGACTAGTACTACCGTTGCTTGAGAAAGGGGGCAAGACCTGCAAAAAGATTAAAGAAGAAAATAAGAATTGCCACTGGATAAGGAAATAGGTGAAAAGGAGTCAAAATAATGAAAATTAAGGTTTTTAAGTGCCAGCATGCGCACGCAGGCCTGCATATGTGCGCACAGGGTCTCTGCATGCATGCACATATTGGATCCTGCGTCCGTATAAACTAATGAATAGGGACATGTACAGATGAACAGAGCATGCGCACGCATGAATACAAGTTGCGCACGCAAGAATACAAACAGAGAGAATATGTTCCTACCCTTCCTAAGGCACAAGTTTTCATCCAAACCCATCCCACAACAAAACCCAAGCATTTAAAAGTCTAAAAAAGACTTAAAATGGAAGATCAGAACAAAACTTGAAAATGAGAAAATTTTGAAAAACTAAACAATCCGGTTTGTGCACTTTCTGAAAGATGGTTTTGTGGCCTGTAGATCAGTGGAGGAGACTCAGTTAGCCTTGTAGCCCCATTCCAACATGTGAGGTTGAAGACGTTGCTGGAAATCAAATAGGAGGTTTTCTTGGTTTTGGACTTGGGTGCTATTGGAGAGGATGAGAGAGTTTGGGAGAGAAAGAGATGATCAGATTGTGAGAGATGAAGAAATGAGAGAGAGGTAGAAGGTTTTTGTAGAAGGAAGATGGAAGTTGGAGAGTTAGAAAGAATATAAAGAGTTGAAGAAGATGAAGAAGAATAAGAAGAAAAAGAAATGATTGGTAACCGTTGGAGAAAAATGAAGAGGCGGGAAGGTCTGATGACTAAACTACATGTAGTGTAGGCCTCCCATTAAACCACACGTAGTTTAGCAAATTATATATATATATATAAAGAGCACAAAAAAAAAAAAAAAAAAAAAAACCTTTCAGAATATACCGAGTGGACTCCCAAAAGGTGGGAAATGCAAAGAAAAATTCAGGAATGCAACTGAAAATGATAGAAATACCCTCAGTAGGGTAGGACTCTCAAAGCATCTCCAGTGGATTAAAAAGATCAAAAACATCCCTCAGTGGATCAAAAATCACCAAGGAAACTCCCTTGCAGGTTAAAACCATCAATTGAATCCTTAGTAAGTCACAGGATAAACAATTTTTCCCAAGCATCATGGAAGAATCCTCTACAGGTCCAAGGCACAAGGACAACTCTCTCGAGGGTTGTGAAGAAAAGAATTCCCCCAAAGAGTTGAGGAAACTCCCTTACGAGTAGAATCAACACTAGTTCCCCTAGTGGGTCATGAAGGAGATTAAGAAAATTCTTCCCAATGGACTACACACCATCAGAGACTTCCTCATAGGTCAAAATCACCAAGCAGTCTCCCCCATGGGCCACCAACACACTCCTCAGCAAGTCATTCTCCCTAGTGAATCATACACCAAGGACTTCCTCGTAAGTTAGAACTACCAAGGCCACTTGTGCACATATCCCGCGAGAATTGAATATGCAAACACAGGTTCTATACAAGTTAGAAGAGAAGAATACAGAACTTGTGGACATATCTTGGTAGAATTAAATATGCAGGCACATGCCCCATACAAGTTAGAAGAGAAGAATACAAAACTTGTGCACATATCCCGAGGTGTTAGGACATATATGGATCATGCTAGGAACATATGTCAATATTTTATGTAATTGGCTAATAGGGATGGCAATTTTTGCCCGACTCACGGGTACCCGGCTTGGCCCGACCCTATGGGCCGGGTTTTACCCGGTTCGATTAGGAATATGGTTGGGTATGGGTTTTAAAAAAAAAAACCCGAAGCGGGTCTGGGTCCGAGTCGGGTCTGGGTTTTATAAAAAAAAACCCGAGACTCAACTCGAGACCCGGCCCGGTTAAAAACCCGGTACCCTAAAATTACAAAAATACCCTATATATATATATATATATTCCTATATTCTAACCTTAATCCCTCATTTCTTCACTCCTCAGTCGACACTCACACTCCCTCAGTCCCTTATTTCAGCTCAGTCCCTCTTCACCTTAGTCCCTCTCCCTCAGCAACTCATTCCGAGACACTCCCTCGGTCCCACCGCCTCCGAACGGCCTCAACCTCTTGGTCCACCACTTCGCTAAGCAAAACAACGTGTCGTTTGCCTCTTCATCTTCTTCCTCTGTCCTCGGTGGCCCCACTGCAATTTCCACCACCGCTTCCCAACGTGGCTGGCCTTCTTCCTCTTACTTCATCAATGGTTTGTTTGCTCTTTTTTCCTCATCTGGGTGCCTTTCATTTTTGTTGGGTTTTCCTTATTTTTAGCTAAATTAGCCATTTTTATGAGATATCCTCTGTATATTTGATGCTTTTCTCATCTGGGTGCCTTTTATTTTTGTTGGGGTTTCCTTGTTTTCAGCGAAATTTGCCATTTTTGTCAGATTCTCTTTTTTCTCATCTGGGTGACTTTTACTTTTGTTGGGTTTTCATGGTTTTTAGTTAAATTAGACATTTTTATGAGATGTCCTCTGTATATTTGATACTTGATATGAGAGTCTGATTAAGAAAGCGGTTGTTTTCATTGTTGCTTTGCTCTTTTTTTTCATCTGGGTGCCTTTTATTTTTGTTGGGTTCTCACAGTTTATCTTTGGATTCGTGTGTTTTTAGTTAAATTAGCCATTTTTAATGAGAAATCCTCTGTATATAGCTTTGTGGTTTTATTTGAAAACTCTATGTGTGTATATAACTTTGTATTGATTTGAATAGTTTTGAATTATCCAGGTCAGTTGAACTAATTGGATTTTGCTCACAACCTGAAGCTGGTGGTCTCCCCCAAAAAAACAAAGTAAAAGGGTGGAGGGTGAGGTTACAAATTTTTAATCTTTTATGTCGTATATTGTTAAGATATGGTTTATGCTTGTGATAGTGCAGATAGCAGTAACTGTGTATCTTGTAATGTGTAGCTATTGTAATAAAAAAATGTGCTATTACTGTAATTGAGCATGTGCTTAATATGCTTAGAGATGAGGTAGTTAAGGGGTAGTTAAGAAACTGTTAGGCTGATATAGATTGTAGATTCTGTCAAATGCTAGTATAAAGGAGCACTGAATTGTAATGTAATGAATAAGCTGATTTGTGTGTTCTATTCTGCTTTGCACTTTCACTGTTGATATTTGTATGTCTAGGGCTATGAAGCTGAATAGTGTTGTTTAATGTGATCTATTGTTCAATACTTGCATTTCTTTTTTTCTTATTGTGATTTTGTGATGTCCAAATGCATTTACCTCCTTTATTCGTTTAGAGCATAATGGGCCGGGATAAGATCCCTTCCAATTCCTCCAATTTATATTTAAATCTAAGACATGTGGCATTCAAAAATTAAATAATACCATGTGTCACACTTCAGGACTAAAATAGGGAGATAGTACATTTCAATCCATTCTTGATGAAGTTGATGAATAGGGAGATAGTACATTTCAATAGGGAGATAGGCATTCAAAAATTGATGAAGTTTATTCCATTTTTTAATTCATTGTTGTTGTAGGTTCTTCAACTATATTGGGAGATAGTACATTTCAATCCATTCTTGATGATGGGGAGCCAAATGAAGATGATGGGAGTTGTATCACAATTGATGAAGATTAAACATTTTGTATTAATTTAGTAGCATTTTTAATTTCTTAGACTTGTTGGATTAATTTGTTGGTTTGTAATTATTCTAAACTTGTGGGATTTATTTTGTAGATTTTTAATTTCTTGGACTCGTTGGACTTTTGATACTTATTTCTTGGACTTGTTGGATTTATTTTATTTTTATGTTTAGCTGGTGATTTTAGTTATGATTTTGTTGATTAATGATTAAATGGTTATCTTAGCTAGGTAATTTATTGATTTAAAATCTTAGTTATGATTTATTGAGTTATGATTATGATATTAGTTATGGTTTATTGATTTATAGATTTATAATTAACAGGTGATTTATTTATTTATGATTAGTAGCCTATGATTTGGCATTTGAGCCACGTTATCTAGGCTTGAATTAGAATATGCAGGCGGCTTAATGTAGGCGAAAATAAATTTGGGCTCAAATTTTTTTTGGTTGGGCCACGAATTGGGCCTGGGCCACGTTATCTAGGCTTGAATTAGAATATGCAGGCTTAAGGTAGGCAAAAATAAATTTGGGCATAAATTTATTTATTTATTTATTTTTTGGGTTGGGCCACGAATTGGGCCCAATCCCTAAACGGGGTCTGGCTGGGGCGGGTCCGGGCCCCGGAAAAAAACTTGGTACCCTAAACGGGCTAGGTCCAGGCCACAGGTCTTGCCCCGCGGGTCGGGTCCGAGTATGGAAAAACCCGGCCCGAACCCGACCCGTTGCCATTCCTATTGGCTAATCCTTTGACAAAACGCACTTTACTTGTAATTTGGTAGATCTAGGATGTGTTTAATACTTCAAGAAACATGTTGTTCAAGTCTAGTATTAAAGTCATAAAGATTGAACCAAGAAACAAGTGAAGAAAAGCTGTTCAATAAAGCTGGACAGATAGCTCGACACCACAGATAGCTCGATAGCTGCTTGACTCCTCTCGACAGCTAGGCTATCTATCGAGATTTTCAACTTTTTTTTATCGCAATCTAGATAGCTTCTCAATAGTGGGTGGATCGATTGAGAAATCTCATGTCTCCTCGATAGCTTCTTAATAGTTGTATCTGTCGAAGTTTAAATCTCGACACCTCCTCGACATCTCTCGATCGATCGAGGTTACGGGAATTCAGATTTTCAGATTTGATTTTTGGCCCATGCTAACATGTATGTGTAGGGTTTCTTTTCTCACAACCTTAGACCTATACAAGGCTTATTTTAGAGGCTGTCACATAAGAGAATACAAGGAAAACATATGCAAAAGGTGACCGATGCCTTATTTTCTCTGAAAGAAGCTACTGCATCTTTTGCGCCTTAGGGTTTTGTAACTAAGTGCTTCTTGATCTTCATTGTTGATGAAGTGAAGAACTTTACAACCAACATTCTTCTTCCTCAAGTTGGTGTGTGAGTCATGTACTGGGATTCGTGCAAAGGAGTTAGTTACGTACTGTGATCCGTGCATCAAAAAGGGTGGCGTTCATATATTAAAGAGTTCAGAGGTTCTGAAGTGGTAAAAGGTTTCTGCTGTGAGTTCATCTACGAGGATCGTAAAGTCTAGGGACAAAGGTTCTGTACTAGATCTGAAACTTCTCTTTACTATAGTGCATTGCTTTTCGGGAAGGTTTCCCCCCAGGGTTTTTTACTATGAAACTAGTTTGTTTCATTGGTTTTCCTGGGTCATCATATCTTGTCTTATTTACTTTTCCGCTGCATATGATTTTGACATGATATTTGATAGGATAATCAAAAAATTACATCTATGGCTCGTCCAGATGGGTCGTCCATCACCAATGGTTAGTCAAATCTCTTATTCATCCAGAAATCTCGTCCATGAGAAGCTGACCCAATTGAATAAACCTCGTAATCAAGGTGAAAGAGTCGTCCATATGCGAAGCAGATGGACGACCAAACAACAGCATGACAAAGGGTCGTCCATAGGGTCGTCCATAGACATTGCACATGGACGACCCTACAACACTTAACAAATTCTGGAGCGGGTAACCAACCCGTGTTCATCGCCAGCAATTTCTCTTAAGTATGTAACTTCCATCAGCGGTTACTGCTTCTATAGCCGTTAGAGAAGTTACCTCCGTGAAGCCAGTTATTCCATAAATCTTGGGGAGGTTACTAAACCAACTGTCCCAAGACCCCCTATATAAAGGACCGGTCTGAAACAGGCAAAGGTATGATAAAAACTCTGATATTTTACTCCCGAAAAGTTGGAATTACATTTCCTTGTTAAGAAAACTAACTTTATCATCGGAGAGTATTTGACCGGTCCACCCCGGTCACTTCCTTCAGTGTTTCTTCTTTTCAGGCCTTCGCTACCGCCGTAGCCCACCGAAGCCGAAGCGTTCAACCAACTGATTTCACACATCATCAGTTGGCGCCGTCTGTGGGAAGCGTAAGTTGTTCTACGATTTGGCTTTCTGCAACAAAAAAGGTTGAATGGTTCGAACTAGGTCGAGGGCTACAAGCCCAGGCCATCAGGGAAGCAGAGACGCTTCAAGCAACCCCCTCCGCGATCGCCAATCAGCGCCTGTCATGCCGTCGCCTTCCATCCAACACATGCAATCCATGGCAGCCGCAATGGCGGAGTTAACTCGCCAGAATCAAGAATTGACTAGGGAGATGGAGAGGCAACGCCATGAAGGACATGCTGAGAGACAATCCCAAAGTCAGGAAGACAGAGGAGGAAATGCTGAGCCCGAGGCTCAGTCAAGAGGCACCACTTCGCGAAGGGTGCCACATTTGGAGAAAGAAATGGACCAGATGAGGAAGGTCATGGACGAGATGAAGGAAAACATGAGAAGGGCAAATCCCGTCGAGGATTTGGTTCACCGAACAGATTCCCCTTTCATGGCTTCCATCAATGGGCATCCCTTGCCTCCGAAGTTCAAAATGCCTTCCCTGGATTCATATGATGGAGCACGTGATCCTTTTGATCATATCGCTACTTTCAAAACAACAATGCATCTCCAAGGAGTACCAGACGAGATTATGTGCAGAGCCTTCCCTACCACCCTCAAGGGACCAGCGCGAGTGTGGTTTAGCAAAATACCTCCGAATTTCGTAAGTTCTTTCGAGGAGTTAAGCAAATTATTTGTCAATAATTTCATTGGAGGACAAAGACACAAACGTTCTTCGTCCAGTTTGCTGACTATAGAGCAAGGGGAGAATGAAAGCTTGCGTTCTTTCATCACACGCTTCAACAGGGAAGCCTTGACAGTAGACGAGGTGGACGACAAACTACTTTTGGCAGCCTTCCACAACGGGGTGAACTCGGACTTGTTCATTCACAAGCTGTATGAAAAAGAGCCCCAATCCATGGCTGAACTCGTCCATTCAGCCCAGAACTTTATGAACGCAGAAGATGCCATCATAGCCAAGAAGAGGAAGAGGGCTGAAAGAATGGAAGTCCATCCCCCGCGTCACTCTGATCAAGGCCCTCGTCCAAAGAAGGGACGGACGGAAGATAGGAAGGACCGAGACAGGGATAACAGGAAGGCAGGCCCATCAGCAAGAAGTCAAAGTTACACACCCTTGAATGCCCCACTCGACCAAGTGCTCATGCAGATCAAGGATGATCCTTCCTTGAAGTGGCCAGAGAAGATGAAGGGAGATCCTAACAAGCGCAATAAGAATAAATATTGTCGCTTCCATAGGGATCATGGGCATGACACGGACGAGTGTTACGACTTGAAGCAGCAGATTGAGAATCTCATAAGACAAGGAAAGTTGAGGCATTTCGTTGGAAGGGATCATAAAGATGAAAAATTGAAAGCAAAGATGGAAGAGTCGTCACGACCCCCACTAGGAGAAATAAGGGTTATCATTGGTGGGACATCGACAGGACAATCTTCCAAGGCAAAGAAGACGTATCTCAAAGCAGTGCAAAATGTCCAACTCTCTGGACGATCCCCAAGGACGAGGGGGACGGACGAGCCAACCATTTCATTCACGGACGAGGAAGCTGAGAGAATCCATCATCCACACGATGATGCAATCGTCATTACCCTACTCATAGCAGATTACAGAACCAGGAGGGTGTTGGTGGACAATGGAAGCTCAGCAGATATATTGTATTATCCTGCCTTCCAGCAGATGAGGCTTGGACGAGATCAGCTTCGTCCAGCTTGTTCGCCACTGATCGGATTCGGAGGAATGAAAGTGCAGCCTGTAGGTACCATTACCTTGCCTGTAGTGGTAGGATCATACCCACAGCAGATAACTAAGGAAGTAAATTTCCTTGTGGTGGATTGTTCATCCTCATACAATGCCATCATTGGAAGACCAACTTTGAACAGTTGGAAGGCGGTAACATCCACTTACCATCTATCAGTTAAATTCCCTACGGAGTGTGGGATTGGGCAAGCACAAGGAGATCAATTGGCAGCCAGAGAGTGTTATCTAGCCATGTTGGCTATGGACGAGCAGATGCAGACTATGAATATAGAAGAGAAAAGAGTTGTTGCGGAACCTACCGAAGTATTAGAGAATGTTTTGTTGCAAGAAGATGATCCTGAGAAATTCACTAGAATTGGAACAAGTATGAAGGAAAAGGCGAAAGAAGACCTCGTTCAGTTTCTCAAAAAGAATGCCGATGTTTTTGCATGGAGTCATGACGACATGCCTGGCATTGATCCAAGCGTAATCACTCATCGACTGAATGTGTCCCCCTCTTCTAAGCCTATTCGTCAAAAGAAGAGGGTGTTCGCCCCTGAGCGAGAGAAGGCTATCAAGGAAGAGGTTCAGAAACTAACCACAGCACAGTTTATCCGGGAAGTCTATTACCCGGATTGGTTGGCAAATGTAGTAATGGTAAAGAAGGCAAATGGCAAGTGGAGGATGTGCGTCGACTTCACCGACTTGAACAAAGCTTGCCCTAAGGATAGTTATCCTTTGCCTCGTATTGACCAACTGGCTGATTCTACGGCTGGCCATCAACTGTTGAGCTTCATGGACGCCTTCTCTGGATATAATCAGATAAAGATGGACGAGGCAGATTAGGAAAAGACATCTTTTATTACAAGTCAAGGTTTGTTTTGCTACAAGGTGATGCCCTTCGGTTTGAAGAATGCAGGGGCAACTTACCAAAGGTTGGTGAATCATATGTTTCGTCCACAGATAGGACGGAATGTAGAGGTATATGTGGATGACATGCTTGTGAAGAGCTTAGATGAGGGAAGCCACTTAGATGATCTTCAAGAAACTTTTGAAACACTTAGGCGATACAAGATGAAGCTAAACCCAAGTAAATGCGCATTCGGAGTATCGTCAGGAAAGTTTTTAGGATTCATGGTATCAGAGAGAGGAATTGAGGCAAATCCAGACAAGATCCAAGCCATACTGAACATGGAACCACCGAAGAACATCAAGGAAGTCCAGTCACTAACTGGACGAGTGGCAGCACTGAACAGGTTTGTCTCAAAAGCCACTGATAAGTGTTTACCCTTTTTTAAGATTCTCAGGAAGGCGTTTGAGTGGACGGACGAGTGCCAAAGGGCCTTCCAGGACCTAAAGCACTATCTCACTACGGCTCCATTGCTAAGTCCGTCCGTGCTAGGAGAAGAATTATATCTGTACTTAGCAGTGTCCCCACATGCCGTGAGCTCAGCGTTGATCCGGGAGGAAGAAAAGGTGCAGAAGCCTGTGTATTATACCAGCCGGGCATTGAGAGGAGCGGAAGGAAGGTACCCATTAATAGAGAAGTTAGCCTTTGCGCTAATAACAACTTCCAGGAAGTTAAGACACTACTTCCAAGGTCACGTCGTCATAGTCATGACTGATCATCCGCTCAAGAAGGCAATGAACAAAACTGGAAGCTGCAGGACGACTAATCCAATGGGCAGTTGAGCTCAGTGAATTTGATATTCGGTATCAACCGAGGAATGCAATAAAAGCTCAAGCCCTAGCAGATTTCATTGCAGAATTCACTCCAAGCTATGAGGACTTAGATGAGAAAGAAGACAGTAAAAAATGGGTCGTCCATGTAGATGGATCATCTACACTGCATACAGGAGGTATAGGAGTTGTTTTGCAGTCACCAGAAGGAGATAAATTGAAGTACAAAGCTCGCCTACAGTATCAGACAACTAACAATGAAGTGGAGTATGAAGCCCTTCTTAAAGGGTTAGAGTTGGCCAGATCTGTAGAAGCAAGCTCAGTACTCGTCCTGGGAGACTCACAGTTGGTCATAGGCCAAGTAAATGGAACATGTGAAGCAAAGGAAGATAGAATGAAGAAATATTTGAGGAAGGTGTTACGCCTTGTGAAGAAATTCAGGGAAGCTAATTTCGTTCAAATCCCGAGGGAAGAGAACACGGAAGCAGACACTCTAGCGAAGGAAGCCTCCGCTAATGAAGCCATGAACGAGTTAGATGAAATACGATACATGCCCAGCATAGACCTTCCAGAAATGTTGCAGATAGAAGGAGAGGAAAATTGGATGACCCCGATAGTCTCATACCTCAAGCACGGAAGGCTTCCAGAAGGGAAGGACGAAGCTAGGAAGCTAAGAGTCAAATCAGCCAGATACATCCTTATGGACGAAGTGCTGTACAAAAGAGGTTTTTCGCAGCCATACCTGAGATGTTTAGCTCCAGACGAGGCGAATTACATGCTGAGAGAAGTTCATGAAGGAGCGTGTGGAAACCACTCAGGAGCTAGGTCACTCGTCCACAAGGTCATTCGTGCAGGGTACTACTGGCCGACCGTCCAAGCTGATGCTAAGGCATATGTTAAGGTATGTGACCAATGTCAACGTTTCAGTAACATTCCTAGACAGCCTTCAGAATACCTCACCCCAATGATGGCCCCTTGGCCTTTTGCACAGTGGGGTTTGGATATTTTAGGCCCCTTTCCAACTGGAACCAGACAGATGAAGTTCTTGGTAGTTGGCATAGACTATTTCACTAAATGGGTGGAAGCTGAACCCTTAGTGAAAATTACACAACAAAATGTCAGAAACTTCGTCTGGAAGGACATTATATGCAGGTTTGGAATACCAAGAGTACTAGTATCAGACAATGGACGACAGTTTGACAACACCCCCTTCAGAGAGTTTTGTGATCAGCTTGGAATCAAGAATCATTATTCCTCACCCTCCCACCCACAAGCTAACGGACAAGCAGAAGTAGCAAACCGATCCTTGTTGAAAATCATCAAGACTCGGCTTGAAGGGGCAAAGGGAGTATGGCCAGATGAATTACCAGGTGTTTTATGGGCTTACAGAACAACAGCAAGGACTCCCACAGGAGAAACTCCTTTCAAACTAGCTTATGGGAGTGAAGCGGTCATACCAGCAGAAGTACATATGGCCAGCCATAGGGTGATGAAGTACCAAGATGACGAAAACAATGAGCAGCTTCGTCTTAACCTTGATCTTATAGACGAGGTAAGGATGGACGCGGAGCAAAGAACAGCAAGGTACAAAAATCTCATGGCAAGATAACACGATGCTATGGTAAAACCCAGGCGCTTCAGCATTGGAGATCTCGTCCTTAAAAGGGTCTCCTTGGCAACTAAAAACCCGGCCCATGGGAAGCTGGGACCAAACTGGGAAGGACCTTACAGAGTTATCAACTCCAAGAGACAAGGATCCTACTATTTGGAAGCCCTGGATGGACGAAAGTTAGAGCACCCGTGGAATGTTGAACATCTAAGGAGATACTATCAATGAAGGGTGGTCATGGACGAGCTCTGACATGGACGAGAACCTTGGACGTTTGAAGTAATGCTTAATATTATTATTTTCCAGTATTTGCTTATTACTATTGTGTTTTAAGTGTGTATGCTATGCTACTCATGGACGAAGTTATGTTGTATTATGTATTTTTAAGCACAAGCTCTTAAGCATGTGTCATGATTGTGGACGAATGATTACATAGTATGGATTTCTAAATATACATATGATGTGTTTTTATGTATGGGAATCCTTCATTTTCTATGATTCAAAATGATCCACGGAAGGCGAAAAAGCCAAGGACGAGTAAAATCCTTGCATGCAAGGAAGTATCGTCCAAAAGCTTTCCTTTAAAAAAAGGATAAAGCAAGAAAAATAAAAGTTAAGGACGAGTAAAATCCTTGGACGCAAGGAAGTATCGTCCAAAAGCTTTCCTTTAAATAAGGATAAAGCAAGAAAAATAGACAAGGTATGTCCGTCTAAGTTCAAGACGAGACAATCTTGACTTATAATCGTCTACGCCTTGGACGAACAATGTGCGTGTAAAAACACCACAACCCAATAGACGAATCTAACCAACTTAACAATCCAGCCCGTGGATGAGCATTAGTTGAGAATTTTTATTAAGGACGAATAAACAATCGTCCAACGAGCAACAATTGAATATGATGAAAGACTTCATTCATGGACGAGCATTACAAAAAGATATTATAGCAAAGGAGCTCATCCATATGTTCAAGACGAGGTAAAGTTCTAATAAAGAAGGAAAAACCCACAACCATAAAAAATGGTATGGACGATATGAATGAAGCTTGTTCACAAAAAGATTAATGAACATTCAAACACTGAGTAATGAAAAGAAAAGCATTCATACATTCATAAAATTTAAAGGGTAGACGACCACCGTCCAAAAACCCTTGAGTATATTGCTTGTTCATAAAACTCGTCCATAAACTTGGACGAGGAAATTGTACTCAAATAAATTTAAATAAAAAAGAAAGAAGTAAAAGCCCAAAACATTAGGGCACTTAAGCAAAAATATAAACTTTTTGAAAAGGTGAAGTCATTTTTTCGGATCGTCTTGAGTCACTTCATTGGAGTCGTCCACCACATTGACGTCCTCCGAACTCGTTGCTAGCACAGAACTTTCTGTAGCGAGAGGAAGCTTGAAGGAATCAAAGTTTAACTCAGGGAAGGCCTCCTTGGCGTCAGCACGGAAGTCTTCATAGCCAGCAGCATAGTGGCTGTCTAGACGATTCTTATATTCGTCAGACTTCTTGAAAGCTGCTATGGCCTCTTCACGAGCTTTTTCCAAGGACGAGGCAAATTCTGAAGCTTGTCCTTCTAAATATGCAATGCGTGTATCCTTTTCAACAGCATCTGCCTTGAGCTCTTCCACCTCGTTCTTCAGCTTCGTCTCACTTGCCAGCAAACGGTTGAAGTCGTCCTTCACCCTGATCACCTCCCCCTTCTTCAACAAGATTTCCTTGTTCAGCTCTTCCGTCTTCCCCTTCGCCGTCTTGGCCTCCTCAGCAAGTTCCTTGGCCTGGCACGTCGCTGTGTAAAACTTTGACATAGCCTGTGCATGGACGAAAGAAAGTTAGAAAATTCTACTTTTTAAAGATTCAGTAAAAACACTCAAAGACGAATGGAACTCACCTTGAAGAGATCATGGATGCCAGAACGTTCAAACTCCTTCACTGACATGTTATAACATTCGTTAACCTCATTATCAGTGACGATACCTTTGAACGTCCTCCATGCATATCCCTCGTCCAGCACCAAGTTCGAAGGACGATCAGATGCTTCAGACGAATGAGGCTTGCGAGGATTCTTGGCTAGAGAAGGAGTGGGATCAGTTGAAACAGGATGGATTATCTGGACGGGCTCCACATTGACAGAAGGGTCGTCCAGATTCACCGTCGATGGTACAAATTTGGGAACTTTGGGAAGAGATGAAGTGTGAGTGGTTTTAGGCTTTTTTGGGCCTCGACGACTCGGAAGGTCTTCCAAGTCCACAGCACTAGATATTTTCTTTGATTTTCTCTTCGTTGTCTGGACGGAAGGCTTCTGGACGACAGGCGAAGCGATCACATCCTCGTCCCCACTAGCTATAGTTTTTTCTTTGTTTTCTCTCATTGTAAGTATTCCTATGACGAAAGAAATCAGTTAGAAAAAAGAGGAGAAAAGAAAACAAAAAAGGAAATGATATGATGCTGGACGACACTCACTCTTGCGAGTTGTTTCCTCGTGACTTAAATTTTCAGCAGAAGGTTCTGGACCTAATCCCCAGGTAGCCAAACTGCTGAAGGTCACTAGTTCGTGAAAAGACCTTCTAGGGAAGGCACGAACTTTTTCTATTTGGTCCAAGTAAAACTTGTCCAAGCGTGGACGAGTAACAGCTGCACCAATAAAAGAAAGGTGGTTAGACGACTGAAAGATAGAAAAAGCGCAAGGAATAAAAGAAATGACACAGAAAGAAAACATACCCTCAGGACGAAGGCGACCTATGGGGCTGGTAAAAGGAGGGAAGGGGGCATTACTAACTTCAGTTGGGTCCCCAGCCCAGTTTCCAGAAATAATAAAAAACTCTTGTTTCCAGAGCCTATCAGACGAGCTACGGCCCGTTATTAAACTGTAATGAGAGCCTCTGAACGAGAACTGGTAAAAACCAGCAGATTTTTTAATCTCTGAGGGCTTATAACAGTAAAGGAACTCGTCCACTGTTAAAGGACAGTTCCCTTCTAATGCCTCACGCCATAACACTTGCATGGCAACTATCGTCCTCCAACCATTGGGATTAAGTTGGTTAGGACCAATACCTAACTTATGAAGAAGACCTCTACAAAATGAATTTAAGGGAAACCTAAGACCAGCTAAGAGATAAGATGAATAAACTCCTAAACCAGAGGAAGGTGAACAACACCACTCTCCTTCCCTGGGTAGACGAGGTTCAAGCTCAGCAGGAATTTGGTATCTATCTACTAAAGTTTTTAACTTAGAAGCGTCTAAGGTGGATGCAACCTCGGGCGCACAGCTATATATTACATTTTCTTCTTCCTCCTCCTCGTCCAGAGAAGGGCTGGGTGGCGCTCTAGACGAGCTAGCCCCAGTTCCGGAGGCCATCCTACGTTGCATTTCTTGAAATTCTTCCAAGGGAATGCCAGGCACTCCGGACGAGTACTGCTCGTCCGAGGAACTACTAAAACTAGTACTACCCTCATCACTCTCGTAACTCCCAGATGAGACGTCCTGATACTCGTCTATCTCTCTCTCTATACTACTAGACGAAGACATAACTAAAGGAAAGATGAAAACGAAAACCTAAAGAGAAGAGGAAGTACCTGAGAACTAGGACGAATGCTAAGACGAGAGTCTTGGACGAGATAGCAGAAGGAAGTTTATGATGAGGTGAAGGGCAAGAAAGAGAATGTACTTATTTATAGGGCCCAGGAGTAGGGTCAGCGAAGCGACATCATCCACTCAGAAAATGACACGCGGCAATTGCATAGGGAAATGCAAATCGATTTAACTGCTCAACGTATTAAACCACGACACGTGGCTGTAAGAACGGGATAAAATCCCTATAATGTCCTTGGACGACACCCTGGACAAGGGGGCAACTGATAGGATAATCAAAAAATTACATCTATGGCTCGTCCAGATGGGTCGTCCATCACCAATGGTTAGTCAAATCTCTTATTCATCCAGAAATCTCGTCCATGAGAAGCTGACCCAATTGAATAAACCTCGTAATCAAGGTGAAAGAGTCATCCATATGCGAAGCAGATGGACGACCAAACAACAGCATGACAAAGGGTCGTCCATAGGGTCGTCCATAGACATTGCACATGGACAACCCTACAACACTTAACAAATTCTGGAGCGGGTAACCAACCCGTGTTCATCGCCAGCAATTTCTCTTAAGTATGTAACTTCCATCAGCGGTTACTGCTTCTATAGCCGTTAAGGAAGTTACCTCCGTGAAGCCAGTTATTCCATAAATCTTGGGGAGGTTACTAAACCAACTGTCCCAAGACCCCCTATATAAAGGACCGGTCTGAAACAGGCAAAGGTATGATAAAAACTCTGATATTTTACTCCCGAAAAGTTGGAATTACATTTCCTTGTTAAGAAAACTAACTTTATCATCGGAGAGTATTTGACCGGTCCACCCCGGTCACTTCCTTCAGTGTTTCTTCTTTTCAGGCCTTCGCTACCGCCGTAGCCCACCGAAGCCGAAGCGTTCAACCAACTGATTTCACACATCATCAATATTGATGTTTATTTGTTTTAACAAGTTTTATTCATAATAAATCTAATTAACAACTTGGGTTTAAAACTTGTTAATTCTATTAAACGGGGTTTAAATTTCCCAACACGAGGGAATTGAATATGCAAGCACAAGCACCGTACAATTCAGAATAGAAGAGGTAGAGATAGAGATAGAGACAAAAGTCACCGAGAGGCAAGAGCCTCACTAGAATAGAAGAGATAGAGATGGAAGAAAAGTATTACCCAGAGACGTAAGTCACTCGGAGAAGTTTGAGGTCAGAGCCCCGATGGACACCACAGATATATATCCTTTTAAGCTTATAAGAGCACCTTGTTTGTTTTGTTGATTGTTGAGGCCGTTGGCCATGTTTGTTTTTCTTTCTTAGTGACTTTAGGATAGTGAGTCACTCACCTTTTGCTTGCAATTGGAAAAATAGGTTCTGGGACAGTGAAACTGTAATTGCTTGTTTCCTGAGTAACAAATGTGGGGCTTCATACATACGAATCCCACGCAACTCTACAGAGTTGCACCCCGCCCCATATATGCATGTTGTTTGTTGTGTACGTGGGTTGGGCCTGAGTTGTACATCGAAACAAAATGTTTTGTCTTTTATTCTTTTGATTCCATTAGTGGAGCTCACGAATCAAAAGAGAGGCATTTGGAGACACCGCATTTTGTACCCCTTAAGACTTAGGCCCCCGTTCCCCAATGATGTTAGACTTCTAAAGCCCAAGGTTGGTTTAGGGCCCGATCAGATTGAAATTGACCGGAGGAAAGTGTTTTGGAAAAATAAAAGGTTATGTTTGGCAACAGTTTTTGTTTTTTATTTTCAAAAACTTGTTTTTGGGAATATAAAGAAAAAACAATTTTCTAGTATTTTTGAAATAAAAAACATGTTTGGTTAGTTGAAGTTAAAAAGATAGTTTTTTGAAGAAAAAAATAGAAAATACTAAAATATGTTGTTACTAGGATTTGAATTCTAATATTAACTCATTAAATGAGACAGATTTATTAAATTAAATGCATTTTTTCATTAACTTTTAAAAATTAGAAACTGAAAATAGCCTTTTGAGTACAATTTTTGTTTTCTGACCAATTTGGGTTGCCAAACAAGTTTTAGTCTCAAAAATAGAAAACTATTTTTGAAAACAGAAAATAAGGGGAAAAAATAGTTACCAAACATACCCTAACTCTTTTATAAACTAAATAAACTATTTTTGGAAAAGAAAGGCCACTGAAACCCTAGAGCATGCGTACGCAAACACGCGTATGTGCACGCATGCTCAAGCTTTGCGTGCACATGCTTTATGCATGTGTATGCATTAATAGGCATGTGTACGCATGCTAGGGTTCCAGAAACTATGAAAGGTAGGTTTTTTGCATTTAAAACTTGGTTTAGAATGAATCCCACATTGTTTGGGAGCAATTCCAAACCTT
Organism: Quercus glauca; assembly: GCA_023736055.1. Classification (NCBI taxonomy): domain Eukaryota; kingdom Viridiplantae; phylum Streptophyta; class Magnoliopsida; order Fagales; family Fagaceae; genus Quercus; species Quercus glauca. Next base: position 59,296,712 of record CM043316.1, read on the forward strand.
TATTTTCTGACTATAAAAATCCATACATGGTACATTTTCAAAACACACAAAAAATCAGAAGGGAAAACACAAGATTCACTAAAAATAGAGAATCAAAAAGGAAGTTTTTCAAAAAACATCCTCAAGTCAATATTTTTGTAATTGAGACATTTTCTGGTCTTGATCTTTGAGTCTCAAGGTTTAACTAACTTATTTTAGTTTAGTTGTGGCTAGATTGGTTGAGAGGAACGGTCAAAATTAAGCCAAGGATCCTTTGTTTTGGAGGTAAAGGTTCCAGCTCTTCTTGCCTCCTTTTCTTTGTTTAAATCTGATTTTTTTCTCTTGTTTATTTGCTTTATATGTGTTCTAATATGCTTGTTTAGTTTAGGTTTATCTTGCTTTATCGTTTTATGCATGTTAGGTTGTAAGATTTAGTTTTTGTTCAGTCTGTGTTCTTGTTTTTAGGGTCAGAGTTTAGGGCGTGTATGCGTACGCATACAACTGGGCTGCGAATGCAGGCCCTATGTATGTGCACGCATACTCGCGCCCAAAAACCCTAATCCAAACCTTTTGGCTTTTGTTTCTTTGTTTTATTTGCTTAATATGCCTCTGTTTTGTCCTAGTTTTCTATATGTATATGTCTCTGCCTCCATGTGTTATTGTTTATTTGCTCTTCGTATGCTAATTAGGTTTTGATTCTTTGTCTTGCCATGAACATGCATATAATATGATCATGCATTGATGCATAGGTGATGAGATGTGGTAAGGTAAGTGAGAAATACGTCATGCATCCATATGAACATGCATTTGTTTGGGGACATGAATTTGTCTTGGGTTGATGAACATGAATATGTTAGTTTGGGTGCCATGCCTTTGATGTCTAAAATGCAATAACATGTTTGTTTGATTCTGCTATGACTTGTTTCTACCCTTGGATATGGTACGATGCTATGTATGATAGATGTATGATAGGGTTTGAGACGAAAAATGCCATGTTGATTGCTTAGATGTATTCTAGCATGTATGTGAGTCTAGAATGATAAACATTGAATATGCCTTTAATAAGATTAAGATGTAAGACACAACGAGTGGAAGCTGACCCACGGGTCAGGTGGGGTTGGGTGCCTAACACCTTAACATCCCCATACCAAAACTTTGGACACGTGATCTAGTAGTAGATTAGTCATTCCATGAAGAGCGCTACATTTATGGTTCCTAGACCTAATCTAGGTGACGACTCCATTTTCTTTTCTTTGCCACAGTCCACTCAGCTGAGGTGTATTGCCCCCGTTGCGCCCACAAAGACAACGGCTAATAAGATTGAGGACAAGAGATAAGACAAGGAGGCCACATTCCTCCTACCTCTTCATCTTATGCATTGAACTCCTAGGTGCTCTTGTCAACAAGAAATGTGAGGAAGGGAAGTGGGATAAAACCAAAGCATCAAGAAGGGGACCTAGTTTCTCCCATATCTTCTTTATGGGTGGTCTATTATTGTTCACAAAAATCGACATAAAGAATAGTTAGCGGCGGAGCCACATTGGGGCTAGGGGGCCATGGCGCCCCTAGCTTTTTGAAATCTCCATTAGAACAGGTAAAAAAAAATATAAATTACATCTATTTTTATTCACAAGCCCCCTCAAATTTTAGATAAGAGTCTTTTTGTAGTTTGAACTATGTTTTAAAAAAGAAGAAGAAGGTTTTTGAATAGTTCAAATGTAAGTGAGAAGTGTTACATCCATAACATTTTCACAACACTTTCACAACAAATTTTAGTTAGTAAGTTGTTATTGGTTCTAATTTGTATCCACCACTAAAATTACTTTTTTTGCTCACTATTAACAGTCAATAAAAACCTACCACTTAGAAAGTGTTGTGAAAATGTTGTGAATATAGTATTTCTCAAATTCAAACCCAACAAAAATAAATGGGTATGAAAAAACAAAAAAAATAATAATAAATTGGGTAAAATCCACTAAACAACTTTGAGATTTGAAGTAATGCCAAGCACATCCATAACATTTTAGAACTAACCAATGTAGTCCCGAAACACTAATGGTGTACTCTAACTTACCTCCTTTCTTCTCTTTCATTTTCACACTCCCATTCATTCACCCTTCACATACCAGCAGGCAGTAGCAACATATCATGGATAAAAACAAAGGTAAGTTAAAGTGAACAAACGGCATTACAAACTATTGGCATCTAGGGACTATATTGGTTAGTTTTGAAATTTTATGGATGTGCTTGGCATTACCACAAACCTCATGGGTGTTTAATGGATTTTACCCTAATAAATTTGGTAGAGAAAAACTCCAAAAAAATCATCATTGGGGTTTTCCTGCTTGGCAGCATGTATGCATATGATCCTAGATGCGTATGCATGGTCAAAGCCTTTGTACACAAACATGCGTATGCGTACACAGGTTCACCAGGGTTTCGAATTCTCTTTGCTATTAGGAGTATTATTTTCATACCAAGGCTTCTCTCATGACTCCTATGGCCCAAAAGATTACCCAAGATAGATTTAAGCCCAAATTTTCATTCACCAAAGCAAGAAAGAAAAGGAAAAGCAAAATAAACATAAGATGCATACATATCCAAATCTCCCATAAGTTGTAAATAAGTGCATACCCTAAAATAAAAGCAGAAATAGAAAGATGTTCTCAAATACGACCCAATGTCTCAAAGAAAATCTTAAGTGTAGAAGATAATCAAAAAGGAAAAAAGAAAATAATCTAGAAAAAGATGTCTGTGTGTGTGTGTCTGTTTGTCTGTCTGTAGGGATCATCACCGGTGGGTGCCTCTTCCTCGGCTGAGAGCTTTGGGTCGCCTCTGGGTCGTCGTCATCATCATCATCATCATCAAGATAAGCAAACCCTTCTGGCCCATAGACCTCCCTGGAATACTCCATCACCTCCAACTTGAGGTTCCCAGTAAGCCAGACAAGCTTCTCATGCTTCGCTACAGTGGGCTAAATTTGAAAAAAGATTGTGTTAAGAAAAGTCTAAGGAATGCAAAAGAGAAATAAATGCAAAGAAGAAAGTGTAAAGGATGAAGATAGAGGAATCTCATTGCTTGTGTACCTTAAGGGAAGGGATAACCCATGACATTTGGGTTACGTCCAACAGGATGCTCCTGGGCAAACCCATCTGGACCATAAGTGTAGGCCGATCAAGGCAAGCGGGAAGGGTTAACAGGGCCACCAGCAGATGGACCAGCCACACCCTGAAATGGTCACCATATTTGAATATCATCACATGTAGAAATGTAAGGTAAAAAGAAAAGGGAGATGGAAGAGAGAAAAGTACATACCTCAATGGCAAAAACACCCAAGAGCCATTTAACATAAGGGATGCCATTCCTCCATAGCCGGTACTCAGCATCGGTCATCGAAAGTAGGGCAAGCATGAATGGAGGAGGATCCATCGGAACCTAAGGCATATCCTTACCCACCAGCTGGCAAAAAGCTCACTCAGCTAAGTATAGAACCGTTAAGCCTGCACCCTAGAAGAGATAATGGTGGCCACCTCTAGCTCTAGGTTAGCAACGGGAGGAATACCCACCCAAGGTCCCTAAGAGATTTGCAAAAATAATCATGGTTAGAAAGAAAACCTTTGAAACACGCACAAAGACAGCTAGGAAAGAAGAATTTCACTCACTTCTTCAGAGCAAAGGTTGTTAAGGTGAGCCCAGACTGAAGGGAAGTCCTTCAGGTCCACATTTGCACCACGAGCAACAAAGCCATAACTCAAGGCCCAACGTTGCAAGAATAGCAAAGAAATGACAGTTTGCTAGATAACAGTTTGCAAGAATGTAGTGTAGTTTGCAAGAATGCAGTGCAATTTCCAAGATGATAGTTTGCAAGTAGAAGAGCACGAATACAGTTTGCAAGAGCATAAAATGCAGTTTTGTAAACCTAGATGGCATATGAATAAATATAGTTTGCAAAAGTACGAAGTACAATTTGTGAAACCATGTGAAAAAGGAAAATGGTCTAACCTCAAGGAGCTTCCTAGGCTTTGCTAGCTGACGCAGAGTCCCCCGGCTGAGTATGTCCATGACCGAATAGAGGTAGGCAAGATAAGTCTGGCCCTAGTTTGCCTCCTGTGCATGCTCGAAGTCACGAAAGAGAGTGAACCACCTCAAAGACACCGTCTGCCCTCCATTGGCAAGGAGATACACCCTTAACAAATATAGCAAGAACACCTTGGCCATCCAGGCATAATCATCAAAGAGGCTTGTAATCCTTCTCCAAGTCAAAGTAGCAAATGTGCTCACTCGAGTACCTATGCCCCAGTAGGTTGATGCCTAGCTGAATGTTCGACTCACTCTTTAAGTTAATGATGGGCCCATTGGATCTCAGACTAGTCATTCGGTGGAAGTCATGAGGAGTCACTGTCATCTCTGTTCCAGTAATATGGAAAGTATGTGTAGTATTCCACCACCCCTTAGTAAGAGCTTACACTAGAATGCAGTTGGCAGAGCTCTTCGGAAGCAAACGCATGACGGGCTTAAAGCCAGCCACACTCACCAAGGCCTTTGTATCTTTTGTCAAGGCCATGTACTAAGCAAAGAGATGACTAGCACTACCCCTACTTGTGAAGGGAGGTAAAGCCTGCAAAAGAGAGGAATAGAAGCATGAGAATCATTTTGAATAAGAAAAATAAGTGAAAAAAAAAAAAAATCAAATTTGACGAAAAATGAAGTTTTTGAGTACTTACATATGTACGCAGGACCTGTGTATGTGTGCGCATGCTGGGGCATGCATCTATATGAACTAATGAACACGAACGAGTACGCATGAAGAGTGAGTGCGTACGCATGAAGAAGAGATGCACACGCATGAATGACGCATGCATACGCATGAACACAAACAACATGGGTTCTTCGATAGTTTCAGCCTACCATTGATCAAAACTCATTCTAAACATGTTCCTACCCCTCCTAGGACATCAGGTTTTCATCTAACCCCATCCCACAACAAAACCTAAGCATTTACAAGTCCAAAAAGAGATTAAAATAGAAGATCAGAGCAAAACTTGAAAATGAGAAAATTTTGAAAAACTCACCAATTCGATCTGTGCACCCTTTGAAAGATGGTTTTGTGGCCTGAAGATCAGTGGAGGGGACTTTGTTAGCGTTGTAGCTCCATCCTAGCGAGTGAGATTAAAAACTTTGCCAGAAATCATGTAGGAAGTTTTCTTGATTTTTGGTGCAATTGGAGAAGATGAGAGAGTTTTTAAGAGAGAGAGATTCTTTTGATTTTGATATGGAATGAATGAGAAAATGAGAAAGAGGAAGAAGGAATTTGTAGGGAAAGAGAGGGAGTTGAAGAGTTAGAGAGAAAATGAAGAGATGAAGAAGATGAAGAGAAAAAGAAGAAAAAGAAACAGTAATAACAGTTGGAGAAAAATGAAGAGGCAGGAAGGCATTTGATTACTAAACTACATGTAGTTTAGGCCTCCCGTTAAACTACGTGCAGTTTAGCACCAAAAAAAAATTTAGAATATCCCCAGTGGACTCTTGAAAGATAAGAAGTGCAAGAAAAAAAAATTCAAAGACAGCCCCTATGGGTCATAAAATATCAGAATGTTACAAAGATGCATTGAAATGACGAAAATACCCCTCAGCGGGTGAAAAGAGATAAAAATCCTAAAAACATTCCCCAGTGAATTGGAAGGCCTAAGAACACTAGTGGATTAGAAATTACCAAGGGAACTCCCTCGTGAGTTAAAACTATCAACCAACTCCCTAGTGAGTCACAAGTAGAAAATCTTTCCCCAAATGGATCAAAATCATCAAGGACTTCCCCGTGGGTCCAAGATAACAAGACAACTCCCTCGTGAGCTACCAAATGAAGAATTCTCCCCAGTGGATTAGAATCATCAAGGACATTTTGTGGGCGCAGCGACTTCCTCCTTAGGAAAGGGGGGTATGCCTCGGCCATGTGGATAGGGGTGGAGAAAAGATGGAGTCACCACCTAAATTAGGTCTACGAACCATAAATATAGTGCCCTTACGGGGAAGGATTGATCTTACTACTAGAGTATGAGTTTAGAGTTTAGGTATGACTTTGGGAAGGTGTTAGGCATCCAAAATCGCCCGACCTGTGGGTCGGCTTCCACTCGTTTTGTCTTACATCTTAATCTCATTAAAGGCCTATTCAATATTGCTATATATACTCACACACACACACACACACACACACACACATAGACACACACACACACACACACACACACACACACACACACACACACACACACACACACACTAGCATACATCTAGCAATCAACGTGGCATTAATCATCCCAAAACACATACATCTATCATGGAAACTCATATCAAACCTAGCATACATCTATTATGCATATCATATCATTTCATCCAAGGCAGTAAACAAATAAAGATATCACATGGTTATGGCAGCATCGAAGAATTATTGGAGAGCATCAAGAATATCAAGAACATAAACATATTCCAAGTCCACATATCATATCCCAATCAAATGCATGAACATATGAATGCATGCCTTACCTCACTTACCTTAGTGCATCACAGCACCTATGCATTAATGCATGATCATATAATATGCATGTTCATGATAAAATAAAGAAAACATTGGAAGAAAACCCTAATCTTAAATGTTAAAGGCAAAAAAACAATCAAACAGAGAAACAAAGACTCAAAAACATAAAGAAGGGTTAAAACAGAAGCATATTATACAAATGAAATAAAGAAATAGAAGCAGAAAACTTGGATTAGGGTTTCTAGGCACGAGTATGCATGCACATACATAAGCCTGCGTACGCGGGCTAGTTGTATGCGTATGCATACACGCCTTAAACCCTAACCCAGAAACTAAAATAAAGAAAACAGAGTAGAGACAAAAACTAAAGAAACTAACAACCTAACATGCTTCTAACTTTAAAATAAACAACCTAAACTAACAATATAGATATCCAAGACAAACAAAATAAAATCTATTCCTAAACATGCATTGGATCTAACAACAAACAAGAACAACCTTAACATATCAAAACATGTTCATCAATATATCTAATCATTAAACTCTCCACTCAAACATGATGAGATATAACAAAACAAAATTAAACAAAGCAAAACATATTTTTAAGAATATATAACATATAAATCAATTAAGAACAACAAGAACACAAGTTATTAAAACCCTAAGCAAGGAAAAGCCATGAAGAGAGACTCACCTTACTTATGGAACACAACTTGGTTGATATTTTAACCCGCCTCTTAGTGCCTACACAAAAAGATCGAATGATAATCAAGGGAATCAAATATATCAATAGTCCATTAGTAATCAGAACTCAAAAATAAAAAGATGCTCTTGAAAAGATTGTTTGAAAAATGTTTTGAAAGAGATTAGAAAATAGTTTCTGCCCTAATGAGTAATAGAGAGTGGTTTTGAAAAGCCAAAAACGTGCTCAATGATGTGTGTGCAGAAAGTTCAAAGTTAGATAATAGTTTTGGAAGAGTTTAGGTGAAAAATCCACTCTCTCTCGCTAGGGTTTGAGTTTGGAGGTATAAGGTTGTACTTATATGTTTAAACTAGGGTTTTCAAACTCATTTAGAGGGTTTTGGACATTCCAAAGGGTCTAGGGGCTGGGGCCCATCAAAGAAGGAGGCTTTGGGCCATAAATATGAAGTTATGGGCTTTTAGAAACTAGCTTGAATACGTAGGTATGTGCATGCATACGCAGGCATGCCTCATGTATGCACATGCGTCCCTAGAAACCCTAATTTTGATTGCTGGATTGACTCGACTTCAAACGGTCATAACTCACTCAAAAATTCTTTTTGGATCAAAAGTTATGATCAAAAGAGTGAGCAAAGGTCATTTTTTAGCATCATTTTCAAAGCAATTTGAATACTTTTGAGTTGTGATTACTTTCAAACTATCAAAATGACTTCAATTACCTTTTGTAGAGATGTCAAGCTCATCATTGGGATTGAGGACTAAAATTTATTAACAGGTACAAAATGTGTTGTCTACATATCCCCGTAGGCCCAAAGTACCAAGATAACTCCCTCGTGAGTTACGAGAAAAAGAAAGCTCCCTCGTGAGTCAGAGTCACCAACATAAACTCCCTAGTGAGTCGTTTCCCCAATGGATCGTACATCATCAAGGACTTCCTCGTAAGTCAAAAGTAACTAATAAAAGCTCCCTCGTGAGTCAAAATCATCAAGAAAACCCCCTATGCATGTTAGGAAGCCCTTCGAGTGAACTTTCCATTCAAGATCACCATCATTCTTGTGCACATATCCTTCAAGAATTGAATAAGTAGGCACGAATCCCTAAGACAAGAAGACAAAAGGAGAATACAAAACTTGAGTACATATCCTTCTTGGAATTGAACATGTACACTAGAATTGAGTCGTAAGCCACCTAGAATAGAATAGATTGAGACAAAGGCAAGAGCCATTCAGAGTAGAAAAGATTGAGATCGAGACAGAAATCACCCAGAGGCAAGAGCCACTCGGAGAAGTTTGAGGAAAAAGCCCCAAATAGGCACCACAGATATGTATCCTTTTTGCTCGTAAGAGCACCTTGTTTGTTTAGTTGATGGTTGAGGCCGTTGGCAATATTTGTTTTTCCTTTTTTAGTGACTTTAGGATAGTGAGTCACTCACCTTTTGCTTGCAATTGGCAAACTATGTTCTTGGATAGTGAACTTGTCATTACTCGTTTCCCCAATAACATTTGTGGGACTTCGGACATACACATATAAATCTCACGCAACTCTACAGAGTTGAGCGTGTTGTATGCGTAGGTTGGGCCCGAGTTGTATGTCAAAGCAAAATGTTTTGTCTCTTCTTCTTTTGATTCCGTTAGCAGAGCTCACAAATCAAAAGAGGGGCATCTTTAGACACCGCATTTTGTACCATTTATGACTCGAGCCCTCGTTCCCCGATAATGTTAGAACTTTAAGGCCCAAGGTTGGTTTAGGGTCTAATCAAATGAAAATTGACTTGAGGAAGGTGTTTGTGGAAAATAAAACTTATTTTTGGACGAAATAAATTATTTTTGGAAAAGAAAGGTCACGGAAACCCTGAAGGGTGCGTATGCATACACGCATATGCGTACGTACGCTCAGGCTATGCGTACGTACGCTCAGGCTCTGCGTACGCATGCTAGGGTTATAAAAACTATGAAAGACAATTTTTCAGCATTTAAACTCGGTTTGAAATGAATCCCACATCGTTTGGGAGCCACCCTAAACCTTTATTTGTCAGCTATATAAAGCCATAAAATGTAATTTTTCAAGAGGACGAATTCCAATGGTAAAACACATAAATTCACTAGAAAATAGTGAATCAAAGGAGTTTTTCACAAAACATTCTCAAGTCAATTTTGTTTGATTGAGACATTTTCTAGTCCTGATCTTTGAGTTCTAAGTTTACTAACTCGTTTTTGAATTGGTTGTAACTAGATTGACTGAGGGGAACAGTCAAAATCAAGCTCTAAAGGTTTCTAGTGTTGAGGTAAAATTTCTAACTTTGGCTCTTTGCTTTTTCCTTGCTTTTCTTTGTTTCTTTGTGTATATGTGTGTGTGTGTGTGTGTGTGTGTGTGTGTTTATGTGTTTATAATATGTTTGTTTAGTTTAGGTTTATTTCGTGTTTGTGTTATAAGCATGTTAGGTTGATAGATTCTTTCTTTCTGGGTTTTGTGTTTTGGGTGTGTATTCATACGCATGCTTCGTGCATGCACATGCATATTCGTGATATGCATATGCATATAACTAGGCTACGTACACATGCCCTATGTATGTGCACGCATATCCCTGCTAAGAAACCCTAATCCTTTTCTGTTTTTTTTTTTTTTTTTTCTTTTTCTTTCTTTATGCTTTTAGCCTTTATTTAACCTAGTTTTCATGTCTGTATACATCTGTTTACTCTGTTTTGTTTTGCTTTGCGTTGTTTTATCCCTTTTATGCTTATTAGGAGTTTTTACTTGTTTGGATATCATGAACAGGCAGATGCCATGAACATGCATTGATGTATAGATGTTGTGATGCTGTGAGGTAAGTCATGCATTATTATATGAACATGCATTATTATATGAGCATGCAATTGATTTGGTTATTAAGTATGATGGGTGATGAACATGATATGCTTGATTGAATCTCATGCTTTTAATGCTTAATATGCTTATTTGAATCTGCCTTATGATGTTTCTGCCTTTGATGAGATATGGTTAATGCCATGATAGATGAATGCTAGGTTTGGGGATGATTATGCCATGTTTATTTGCTTTAGATGCATGTTAGAGTGTTTTTGAGTTAGAATAACATGTAAAAGTTGCCTTTCATGAGATTAAGATTTGGAACACAATGAGTGGAAGCCAACCCACAGGTCGGGTGGGGTTGGGTGCCTAACACCTTCCCATCCCAATACCTAAATTCTGGACATGTGCTTTGGTAAAGATCAGTCCTTCCACGAAGGGTGTTATATTTATGGTTCCTAGACATAAACTAGGTGGCGACTCCATTTACACCCTCTGCCATGGTCCACCCTAGGCCAATGCGTACTCACCCAAAATGCAAGGATGACCTGTCGCAAGCGCTTACACCCACAACCACAAATTTAGAATTCTCAGAGCTAAATTTCGGCCCATGATGACTTGAATGATTAGAGTTTCTCTCTCTACAACCCTAGTCATATATAAGGCTTATTTTAAAAGTCATCAAGTATGGAAACAGAAACCTAGGACTCATATACTCTATGTGAAACTACTGCGATCTTCATTGTTTATGAAGTGAAGAATTTTGCAGCCAATAACAATCAATCAAGTTGTTGGAGTTCGTCACATATTGGGATTCATGAAAAGGAGTTAGTCACAGATTGGAGATTTGTGCAAAGCAAAGAAGTCTATTACAAGATTAAGTTTAATTGCATATTGAAGAGAAGGTTCAAATGTAGGTTGATATTTTGAGATAGACTAGGTTAGTGGTAAGATTCCTTATACTTGTAACTGCTTGATTATTGATTAGTGGATTTTTGAGAGTAGTGACCGTAAATTCACCCGGTGAGGATTTTTGCCTCATGAGAGATTTTTTCTATTTGTCAACAAATCACCATGCTAATTTATTTTTTGCTGCATTTAATTAGTTTATTTGGTGATTTTTTGTGCCTCCATGATTTTTATGTAATTTGACCTAATTAATCAATTTAGGTAATTGAATTAATCAACCAGGGTCAATTTATTTTAACCCAACAATTATGGTGGAAACTTTGCTAATTTTTATGAAACCGAGCTATATTGTAATGAATAAAGTTTGACTCTAAACATATTTAGAACTATCTTTTCCAATTTGTTACGTGATGACTTATAAAACTATTTATGTGTATTATTAAAAATAAATCACACAATTCAGTAGCACAAATGATTTCCTTAATTACCATATCATGGGTTGGAGAAAAATAATTCCAAATAGTTCCAAACAGGTTTTGCATCTATTATATTATGTTACTTTTTTACTCAAAAAAAAAAAAAAAAAAAAATGCGGCACAAGCAACAAAAGTGGGCATAATTCAGGCCTAGCTCATATTACCATTCCAACACAAACTTATGGGCCAGCCAAGTGAAACTTCAAGGCTTGGTCTCTTTCGGGTTTATATATGTTAGCTCACATCCACGAAGAAAGTTCTCGATATTGTACAAAGTGGGCATATCTCAAGGCCATGTTTGATATGGCAGAAATCCATGCCCCATTTAGCTCATTCAAACATTTCGACCCAGATTTATGGGCCAGCCAACTGAAACTTCAAGGCTTGCCGATTCTTTACATGTCAATTCTCAAGTATTGTGTAGTGTACGGCAAAATTAACAGTCGGATCTTTGATGGCAATTAGATCCTTTATTGGTGCCTAATTGCATATCATGTCCACTCAACTAACTTTCGGTAGTTAAGAAAACCCTTAGTCGAGGGATATAATTGTGCTTCTGAACACTAAACATAGTTTTGACATCATTAGATTCTCCATAATAAATCCTTAAATATGTCACCGGCCACCCCACATTTGATTGTGTTCTTTGACAATAGAACATTAAAACCGCACGGTTAGGATATTTTATATTAAGTATCATCACTACGATCGAGGATCTTTGCAATGATTTTCTCACACCACCACCACCATTGAGCAAATGTTCTTCCATTTGTAATTTTGGTTTTGAAATGACAAGACATAAGTCAAATATTGATGATACGAATAACTAACATATTTTGAGTAACGGGGAAAAGGACCATAGAGGACACAAGTCAAATGATGTATGTCATGGCATTCTGCTTTGTTACATGGGACGGGAGCTAGATAAAAGTTATTCCAATCCCAAATTCAAAAGCTAAGATTATTAACTCGTTTGCAAATTTATATATAGTTGGGTAGCCCAAGACAGAAATGGGAGAGAGTTTAAGTGATGAGGAGGAGAAGTCAAGTTCATTTTGCGAACTTATGAGACTCTTCTAAATGAACTACATATAATATAGTTAAGTTAAATAAAATGTAAGTGACCCCTCATTAAATTTTTTTTTTTAAATATATATATATAAGATCTTTTTGAACTTCTATATTAACTTTGTCATGATGATGATCTTCCATTTTTGAGTCATTTTCTTCAAAAACTTGCACGGATCTTTCTATAGACGTGAGGAAACACATTTCGTGATTGCAACTAAAGTGCCAATCTTTTTCAAATTAAAAGTGAGGTAAAAAAAGAATATGTCTACTCTCCATGTGTCAGGTGAAAAGTTTTGTCATCGGACAAAAATTCAACAATTTTGGTTCTAATCATGTTTAATTGTGAATGGTAGTAAAATTGTTGACCCAATTGTTAGCAATAAAAAGAAAATAATTACAAAATGGTAGCCACTGTAGTAGCAAATCATCTTTAATTAGCACGGTGAAAAAGCATCTACAAAAGTATCAAATTACAGCATGCCTTTGACTTTGATTTCCTTATTAGTAGTTGCTTTGTTGGAGATGGTAGTGACCTTCTGGTGGGTGGGTTCTTTTAAATTCAACCAAAATGATGTTGTAAGGGACTCTTTATTAGATGATTTCTATTATAGTTGCATAAATTCTCTCTTTTTTTTTCTTTTTCTTTTTTTATCCCCCTATATAAGATCGTATCCTTCCTGCAATAATTCATTTCCAACATCGTTGTTGTAATAATTTGATCCCCCAAATCCAACCAAATCTAGCTCTCATCATTCTGTAGTTTGTTGTGGATCTATGGTTACATTACATGCCTTAAAAATCGTTTCCGTAATTTTTGTTTCCAATTGTCAACATTAGATAATGAATGTTATTGACTTCTTTCTTTATTATATTTGACCAATTTGAAGAACTCGTACGATTGGTTCATTTTTAAACTTGTATTGTATGGACATGATCGTGATATGTTAACAGAACTTTTACCACAAGCAATTGATCACCAGGACGGACCACTAATGGGAATGTACATATAGTTGAAAGCAACCATAGTAGTATTGGACTAGGAAAAGCGTCCGCACATCGTTTATTTTTGCATCATTAATTAAGGAATGTAAAATCAACTTTTAAATTATGCTTAAACTTTGTAATCAGCTTCTTTTTCTTTCTTTAATACAATATATAAGATCTCTAGCTAAAACTTCGATACACAAAACTAGAATTAGTCCACGTGGCTTATTTGACACGTGCACTACTACCTTATAATAAATAAGTTTATATATAAATATATATATATATTCTTCACAATCTTACCTGATATTTTGCTAGGTTGATCAATCTCAAAACATGTCCCAATGAATTATGTAGGACAAAATTAAGCAAATGCTCTAATAATAAGCTTGAGATTATGAGTGAGAAAAAAAAAAAGTTTCAGCAAATGGCGTGGATTTGGACAAGAATGTCTCACAACCATGTGAGGAAAAGAAATGCGCCCCACGTGGGATATGGCATGCGTGTGGGTCTCTTCCTAGTGCTTCTGTTTTCTTTCTGCTTATGCTTAATATTTGACAGTTTATGAAAGTACAGCACATTCATAAGTCCACACACCTTCCTAGCAAGGCAAGTGATTTGTAGGAAAATGTGAAATTAAATGAATCAGTCCCATACACAAGAAATATATTCAAATAGTGGGAAGGTAGAAGTTAAGAGAACATGCATATTTCTTTTTTTTCCACAACAAGCAATATACTGTACGCTATTGTTATGAGTCTGTGTCTAGATCCTATAGCTGCAGATTAGGAAAAAGGGTTTTGTGACTTTTTGTGTTTCCTGTTCTATCTTTTGCTTTGTTGAGTTGGAAATTAAATTGGAGGTGGAGATGAGCTGTACGTGTGAGGCAAGTAGCTGGCTTTGTAAAGACTCTTCTGCAACAACCTCTCATAGAATCACGTGCCTTTTTTTTGCTTCTTTTTTCCATTCCTTTCACACACACACACACATATATAGACACTAATGTTTCACTGTTTCGCTTTATAGATAGACTTAAAACTCTAAAGATGCAATACAGCAAGTTGAGAGCTGTCCAAAACATTGGTTGCTACCTCAATTTATTGTTTAATATGCCTAGTCTAGTCAAGTATATGCTGAATCTTAAAACATTGATGATACTAGTCAAACATACACAAAGTAAAAATGCTTGGTCGACTTTAGGCCAGAAAATCATACATTATAGCCAAGATGATCATCAATCAATTTACATTCTCCATTTTTGGACACCAAAAACATGTTTAACCCAAACCAAACCCTACCCACCCCAGTTGTCTATTTTTTTTTTTTTTTTTTCTTTTTATTGTGAATCAAATGGAAGCACTTCTTGCAATTTTTGTATACATAAGATGACGGACATTTGGTCCAAGTGGTAACTCCCTGGATAGGTAGCAGTAGGATAATTTCTAAACAATAACAATATATAAAAATATGACTCACACTCACACTCACACTCACACTCACACTCAAGCCGCCTTTAGCTACAAGCAGGAGAAACGAAAAAAGTAAGAGACATGAGACTAAAAATAAAACAAACCAAGAATGTGGTGGTATGTGTGTGTTTCACTACCTTTTCGCTGCTACATGGGGTGTGATTGTTTGTGCAGAGCTTTTTGGAAAAAGGCAGAGGGTGTATACGATATGTAGTAAAACTGAAAAGTTCGAATGCTTTGAAAAGCTTCTCGCGAATCCTATTCCTCCTTAGCTATATCCAGGGTGCTGCCACGCGTCCTAAGCCTTTTTAAAAAAAAAAAATCTTTTTGCATTTTTTTTCATCGTATTATGAAAATTACAAAAGAAAATCATTCGATGCAATGTGATACTACTTGTTAGGACATTGTTGAAACCTAAAACCTAACTAGTACCGAAAAATGTCAATTTTTTTTGGGCACTATAACCACCTAGCAAGAAAAGTCAACAATTAAACTTTTTCTTGATTTTTTAATATTATCTGTTAGATCATGTTATAAATAGTGTATGTTGGACCCCATGCACAACAGTTAAGAAATTTTTAGTATGGTTCAATTATTATTTATTCAAACGCAGGTGAGTTGGCTAAGTGGTTAGAAATTTAGTCTCAAAATGTTTGTCCCAGGAAAGATGGGATGTATTTTTTAGTTTGAGTTCGGGTATTTGCACTTTGAAAAAACTTCTTTGAACCAATGATTTATCCCATTAGGACCCACTCGTCGTAAATAGTAATTAATCTCTAGTTAAAAGTTTTGAAAATGCACGGTGAAAAACTAAAAAAAAAATATTATTTATTTATTTGTGTGTATACGTGACAAGTTTTTATTGGTGGAATATAGAGTAGAGTAAAAAAAGTGGGACGGAAGATTTAGACTCATATATATATATATATATATATATATAAAAGATTTGAATTACTTTTTGACGAGAGAAAGAGGAAAAGTATATAAAATCAATCAACACTGAGAATGGGTTCTAATTAATGCTGCCAGATTTCACAAGAAATTCAAACTAGATAACCAACTAGCTAGCGCCAGAGAGTAGAAAAGATGACCATAATAATCGAATTTAAACTGAAGCCCGACCGACATAGCTATAAATTTTATAGTTTTTCTATGCTATACAAGTCTTATTTCATGTGGTAAATTCAAAAAATTGATTTGTGTGCGCGCGTGGTGGCGTGGGTTGGGGCAGTTTCAAAGAGTCTTCACTAATTTCCTTCATTTCAAATATGACACCTACGAGATTATCTTATTCTTAGCATGTGTTCTTCCTTTTTCCGCCTAATATATTTCTTTTCTGGAGAGTAATTCTTTTGAGAAAATGACAACAAACCAAATCGAAAAAACCGGAAAGGGACACTAATCTCGTGAATCTTATTATACCATTCACACATAAGGTTTTATTAACGAATGTCCTTAAGGTATATATTAGTAAATAATTTTAAAATTTTTTTTATGGAAAAGCAAAAATTAAACTGATTAACTTTTTTATAGTTTTTTTCAATTTTTTTATAAAACATTTCTTAAAATAGAAGATTAATGTGTATCATAAAGGCATACATTAACGGAAACCCAAACATATGCTATTAAGCTTAACCTAGAAAGTAGTGTTTGTCATTTAGTTTTGTCTCAAAAGAAGGGCCAACCATTCAAGTGGAGTATCTTGACATTTATTGCACCACAACTACATCATATTAAATTTAATGTAATGTGATCTGCCTTTCCATTTAGGCAAGTCAGAGCCATCAAGTTGTACTCACAGACCAGCATGTCAGAGTGATAGAAGTCATGTCAACTCCGACATTTGATATTTGTGAGAAACATTTAAGTGTGCGTTTGGATATCGCTTATTTTACTGAAAACATTGTAACAAAATAATTTTTAAATGTGTGAATAGTGTTGTGAGACCTATTTTTAATGAAAATTTTGTTGAAAAAAGATGTTTGTAGGTCATGTGAACAATGCACAGGACCCACTGTTAGACTTGAAATGCGCTTCTCCCAAAAAAAGAAAAAAAAAAAAGAAGTCAGACGCAGACGCGGGTGGGAGAAATGCAATCCAAACGTGCCTTAAGTAAGAAAAAGAGATTAATCTACGCCTATAAGTAGTTTCTCCGTTTTTATATAAAAGTTTGACCGTAAAAACCTAGAGAGATAAAGTTGTCACTTTGTTAAACTAGTACTCAACTTGATTTTCTTATTGGAGTGTCATGGATGAACCTTACGAGAAGAGTTGTTTTTATTAAAATTTGTGTTAGTGTTTGTACATATTAGAACCAGTGAAATGCCCGTGTTCTTTCTAGCTCACAGTATCTCACCTCCCACACTATTAGTAAGGAGTTGTTTCTTTTTATGACAACTTAATTTTATGCGCAAATTGTACATATCACAGTGGAAGTTATAGTAATTTAATTCTTTAGACCCCATTAATCTCTTGAGAATAATTGTTTGAGACTGTACATAATATTTATACGTACATTTTGTTATTCTTGAGTACAGGAAAATTATACAAACTAAAAAAGAGTAATATAAAAAGACCGAAGTCAAACAGAAGAGAGGCAGCGAACCTAAACAATATTTAAGTTGTGGAGGTGGGATTCAAAACTAATTAGTTGGAAGAGCACTATTCTCTGCTGCAAAAGTATATATTCACTATTCAGGATGTAAGAAACTTTAATTAGATATACAAAATCTGGAGTGATACTATAATATTACACCACTTTGAGTTGTAGACTAGTAGTAGATCTTGATGCTAAGGGAGAAAAAAGAACAAGTTGTTGAACTTTATTGAACCTTTGTTAGTACTAGGCTAAAAAAGTTGGTACCAATAAATTATCAGTCCTAAAGCCTAATCAGCAGTCTAATGTAGAAAGTACCCTCACCAACTCATGCAAGCAAGTGTTTGAATTGAATTCATTGTCATGTGCTTCCATGATCTGATGGCTATACTAATAAACTAGCTGCCAAACACCCAAAAGAGATACCCCATTATTCTGTCTAATTAAAGCGGGACCCACCCAACAATAACCCAATAAGAATGAAGATATTCTCCTAAGCAAACCTCTGTATGTCTTACTGACCAACACCTGTGGCTTCCCCTAATCGAACTATTTTCCATACTATTTTTAAAAGTCTTTTAGAGGCCTCAAATCAATGAATGCAGCATCTGGATTCTGAAAGCTCAACAAGTTTCGTTAAAAAGCGTTGTATTTATAAAATCTATATTATTCTTAAATTTTCTTTAAAGAAAAAAGAAAGGGTTAAACTCTCGGGGACTTAAATACTCAAGGCACGTTTGGTTTATTGTGATATGTTTTTGATATGATACACTTTACAATAATGTGACAATAAAGTTTTTGATTTATTTTACAATAATGTAATATTATAGTGTAAAGCATTGCAGTTAAATACAAGCTTGATGGTACACAGACATTCAGTCATCCTAAATGTAAATAGGACACACCACTAATAGTTGTCCCAAGAAGAATATATGTGATGAGTAGAACATGCCACTAAGGAGCCTGATAGCTAAATGATTCAATGCATCTTAGATTAAAAAGTACTATCATTTTCATAAAACTTGTGTACAAATGATTTTATATCTTGAAAATTCTAATCGTGCTTCTCATCTGACATGAATGCAGTATTGTAACATAGACAGAAGTGGTCACATTACAAATGTGGAATGATCAAAACGTCGTAGGTGGTCTATTTTTGAACAACTGATTAGACAAGCAATCGACTGATTTCCAATGAAAAAGTATAGGCACGCTTAACAGTTCTCAGTGATCACTTCAAAATAAATCCATATGATAACAATCATTGGACAGAAAGATTATAGGCAAAATTTGTGCATAGAATTTTTACGCAAGCGTTATAGAAAATAGGTAGTACAGTTGTTTTTATTTTTAATATTAATTATTTTCTAAATAATTAATAAAAAGAAGGGGGTGGATTGAGCATGGTCTTTGTTAGGTTTTAAATTGTTAACTAAATTTTAATATCAAAACAAAGTGTTGTAAGGATTGTAATTTAGTCAAGTTTGGCTTGTATAAAGTCCAACTAAGAAGCATATTGAAGAGTTCAAGTCATTTGTGCAAACATTTGATAGAAAGTTCGTTCGAACATCATTTGACACGTGTTCGAACTTTGCTTTGCTTAACACTCACTCACTTGACTATAACCTAAATAGAATGTTTGCCTCAAACTTTGGACAAAATTGCTTTTTGCCCCTTTCAAAAAAAAAAAATCCAGTATTTTGCTATCTTTCTCAAATTAATTAGGAAAATACTCATCTTTTGAAAATCGAGTTTCTCAAAATTGATTTAGGCCCTATAGTGGCGTTTTTAAAGACCCTATAGTGACATTTTAAAGACCTGTAGTGGCGTTTTGTAACTCGATATACATAAAATCGAGTTATAGGTAAAAAAAAGAAAAAAAATTGCATGTAACTCGACTTTATGGAAATCGAGTTACAAAACGTCACTATAGGTCCTTAAAACGTCACTATAGGGTCCTTAAAAACACCGCTATACGGTCTAAATCGATTTTGAGAAATTCGATTTTTAAAAGAGGGGCATTTCCTTAATTAGTTTGAGAAAGAAGGCAAAATGCTGGATTTTTTTTTTGAAATGGGCATTTGCCCATTTTCTCCCTCAAACTTTGCTTAACACTCACTAGAGCGAAAATTGTGTGAATTGTAAATTGACTTCTTGTGTCACATGTTTAACCTCAGTTTCTCTACCCTGAGAGAGAGAGAGAGAGAGAGAGAGAGAGAGAGAGAGAGAGAGAGAGAGAGAGAGAGAGAGAGAGAGAGAGAGAGAGAGAGAGAGAGAGAGAGAGAGAGATGATTCCTTTGTGTGTTTCTCAACGTGGGATTTATTTAGAGTTTCCTTTGATCCTAAACCATTGATTCCGTTAAACCATGTAATTAATTCTTCAATAATGGGTTTTTGTTGTTGCTTATGAAGTTCTAGTGTTGCAGATGAGCTAGGTTCATTCATCGAGTAAGTTTGTGTAAAAGAATTTTCAAAGTTTTATTTTTTTAATGTTATCTCATTTTGATCATCGTACAAATTAATGTGAATTGTACAAATTATTGTGAACTGGAAGTTCAAAAGATTATTCATTTGCAAGGAATTATAAATCAATTACCGTATGTATTAATTTATAGTAAAAAAATAGTAAAATCTCACATTCTAGCTGCTAATACTCCAACGCGGATTTAAGTTCTTGTAGGACAATCTGTTAATATAGTAGTAAATGAATCAAAGCCACATCTGAAGCATGGAAGACCTATCGATGCTAAAGATAAAATTTTTCGGAAGATAAAAGTACAAGAAAAACACGTTGCGGCCCCAAAAGATGCTATACACATGAAATAGGTCACATACATAGTTGATCTATCCAAAACTTATGAATAACAATCTCTTGAAAATGAAACTCTTGAAGATGAATCTTCTTAAGAGGAATTTCCTAAAGAGTTATCCCCTAAAGAGGATCAGGTACTTAAAGATGACGAGATCTCGATACATTATATACATACAAGAGAAATATGAGATAGAAATAAAATTGCTATCGACAACATATTTTCATTTAAAGTTCTTATATTTCCATAAGTAAGGATGATGAATATGAACCACAAATCGTCGATGAATGTCAACCTAGAAATGATTGGCCAATTTAGAAAGAGACGATTTAAGCAAAATTAAATTCACTAATTAAACGTAAACTATTTGGACCTATGGCCCGAACACCTGACGGTGTAATAACGGTTGCATACAAATGGGTATTTGTACATAAATGAAATAAGAAAAATGAAATTATAAAGTACAAAGTGTGACTTGTAGCATAAGGTTTCTTGCAAAGGCTTGATATTGATTATGAAGAAACATATGCTTTTGTAATGGACACAATTACATTCAAATTTTTTATTAGCTTGGTAGCAAAAAAAAAATTGGATATGCGATTAATGAATGTGGTTACAACATATCTGTATGGATCATTGAATAATGATAACTACATGAAAATCCATGAAGGATATAAAATGCTTGAAACATATAATTCTACATCCCAAAGTGAGTATTCTATCAAGCTATAAAAAATCCTTATATAGGTTAAAGAAATTCGGACACATGTGGTATAATCGTCTCAATAAATAACTATTGAAAGAAGGATTTGAAAATAATCCAATTTGTCCATGCATTTTTATTAAAAAAATCAGAATCCGAATTTGCTATTATTGCAATATATGTTGATTATTTCAATCTTGTGAGGGCTCCAAAAGAGTTAATAAAAACAACAAATTGTTTAAAGAATGACAGTTTGAGATATAAGATCTTGGTAAGACAAAATTTCGTCTTGGCCTGCAAATTGAATATCTTCCAAATGAAATTCTTGTTCACCACTCAATGTATATAGAAAACGTCCTGAAACACTTTCACATTGATAAAGATCATCCTTTGAGCACTCCAATGGTAGGTTAGTCACTTAGAGTCAAGAAAGACCTATTTCAACCACAAGAAGATGATGAAGACACTCTTGGTCCTGAAGTACCATATCTTAGCGTAATTGGTGCTTTGTTGTATCTTGCAAATTACACACAACCTGATATAACATTTGTAATTAACTTACTAGCAAGGTATAGTTTTGCACAAACTCAAAACATTGAAATGGGATTAAACATAGATCATGTTACCTTGGGACGACTAACTTGAGATTATTTTATCCAAATGGATCAAATCCATAGTTAGTTGGATATATTGATGTGAGTTATCTTTCTGATCCACACAAAGACCAATCAGAAACATGTATTACTTATGGCAACAGTAATCTTTCATGGAGATCTGTTAAGCAAACAATTTCTTCCACTTCCTCAAATCATTCAGAGATTATTACAATTCATGAAGCAAGCTGTGAATATATTTGGCTAAGATCAGTATTTAAACATATTTGTAAAAAATGTGGATTATTTCCAATAAAAAATAACCCAACTATATTATAAGAAAATAATCCTACTTGTATCACTCAAATTTGAGTAGGCTATATTAAAGGTGGTGGAACCAAGCACATGGCAACAAAATTCTTTTATACACAAGAGCTCCAAAAGAACGACGATATTGTTGTTAAACAGACATGATCATGCGATAATTTGACCTATATATTCATTAAACCATTACCAACTGTAAATTTTAAGAAAATAGTGCACAACATTGGCATGCTTCAACTTAAGGATCTTTTTATTATAGGTAGTGGATGTTCTACGTACTAAAGAGGGGAAGGGGGTAAATTTTCTAGAGGATATGTGTTGATTGTACTATTTTTCCTTTGTTAAGGTTTTTTTCCACAAGGTTTTCCTTTGCAAGATTTTAATGAGGCAATCCTAAGACACTAAAAGTGACACATGAATACTGTCTTTTCTCCTTATCCAATTTGTTTTTTCCCATAGGATTTTTCCTTGGCAAGGTTTTAATGAGATATATTTTTAGTAAGTGGTCATCTAAGGGGAAGTGTAAAAAATAAAGTCTACTTGGGCAATGTAAAGTGTACTTGGAAAATGTAAAGTTTACATATGGGAGATGTATATCCATAATTATGCTTATTATTAGGGCCTTATCCCTTAAACTCAATAGGCATCCTAAGGTTATAATGTTTTATTGTAAATGTACAGATCTAAGAGATATCAACTTAAGATTTTGGATGACCACTTGAATACAATATTTTATCTATATATATATCCCTTGTTTCCCTCTCACTTAGTGTAGACACTCAATTTTGCACCCATAATTTAACCTTGAGAGATGACCAAAATAATCATGCTAAGTACCCAAAAGTCATGATTGCATTTCATGCATTAAGACATTCATCATATATCATAAAATGATCTTGAGATTCTAATGCAACAATATGCTTGGCTTCCAAATTGGACCGTTGGATTAAAAATATCACAAAATCAAGTTTTCTCGATCTGCATGCATTCATTTGGATGGAACTAATCACAAGTGATTAAATCAAATTAATTTTTATTGGTTGATGATTAAAATTAATTAAATGAGTTTCTGTGATTGGTAGTTTATTTGATAAAAATAAGTTTGGTTGTATGGGAATAAAAGAAATAATCTGATAATGTTAAAATCGAACTAATAATTAAGTTTTTAGGATAATTATTTTTTTAAAAAAATTTAATTATCAAGTTAAGGTGAGTTTTATCAGGAATATAGTCCAAGACATGTCCAAGTACAATTCCCAACTTAGTAAAACGCTCAAAAAGAGTTCAAAACGTGCAAGAAGATAGAATTGGGCGAAACTGCTAAGAGTGCCAGTCGACACTTTTAAAGTGCTGATCTGCACCTCAACAGTGCTGATTATGCATACATATACATATATTATTTATGCATGTGTTTGAAAAAAAAAGTACAAGTCATAATTTTTTAATATTAGAGTAAATCATAAGTGGACAATAGGTCCCTACCCCTTAAAGCTCGAGAGGTCAAGTTCTACTTTGTATTAAGGGTAGAAAGTTTTCATATCTGTGGACTTTGAGAGAGATAGTTGATAAATAATTTTATCCCTAATTTTAAAGAGATGGATTCTCTAAAAATAAACTTGTGGCGCTAGCTTTGAATAGAAATCACTTGCCATCAAACTAAAGCTTTCCCTCTTGAAACTTTTAATATGTGTATTTTTTATAAAAAAAATTAATAAAGTTTTGACCCCTTGATTCATATATGTGGTTGAAATCATGCGCATGTGATGCTAGGGCAAACATTTTTGTTTGGGGATATATATATATATATATATATATATTTTTTTTTTTTCTTTTGGGACAAGCTATAATATTGATATATTAGTTAAGACAACCCCTCACATACATCAATAAATATAATGCTATAGTAAGTCATAATTTATAAATATGTTACACACAAAATTAACAACGTTGATGTATATATTACTAGATAACTTTTTACAAAAACTTATCATCTTTGAAATTCTAATGAGAATTCAATAGTTACCTAGTTTAATATTAATGTGTACAAAAGTATAATTTTTTTTTTTTAATATTTCCCATCAAAATTATGCTCGATAATTGTTGGATATAGTGTTTATGTTGGCAAACCGTGAACAAATGTGTCATGTATGTTTTTTTTTAGAATTTTATTTTTGAAAACAAGACAGATGCCGAGTTTTTCCTTTTAGTTTCAAGTTTCTATAATTTCAACAGCTCTTCAATAACTCTTCAAACAATCGAACAATTCATTTGGTTTGACTGAGCCTAAAATTTGGATCGATCCAACTACGACGGATTAGAAACATGTTTCAACCTATCAAGTCACTAGGGCTTCGTGTTTTTATAAGCCTAAGGTATATAAGGAACCCTTAAGGGAAATGAAAAAGACTTTTGGAGCTTTTCTGATTGTAAACTAAAGGTACTGTGCCTCTTGCTCTCAAAAGCCTCTAACGGTGCTCATAGTTGATTCATATTCAAATTTGGTGGTTTTGAAGTATTGCTTATTCTAGAAGATCAAGTGTTGGACCATATTTTCAAGTGGGTATTTGAAGCCATGGACAAAGTTTCACATGCAACAAACTCTATAATTGAAAAGTCTACA
This sequence comes from Quercus glauca, assembly GCA_023736055.1. NCBI lineage: Eukaryota > Viridiplantae > Streptophyta > Magnoliopsida > Fagales > Fagaceae > Quercus > Quercus glauca. The sequence goes on from CM043316.1 coordinate 59,321,285, forward strand.
GGTTCAAAGCTGCATTGGGTAACGTCATTAAGTTCTACTAGGATGCAGAAATTTAGAATTAAGTAATTCTATATTGTGAAAAACTTCAATTCAAATAGTTGATTTGTGTTAGTTTATTTTAAAATTAAATTAAGTTTAAACGTGATTTTATTTAAATGAAACTTATTAGAGGAAGAGTTATCAAATTAGGTGAAAGTTATAAAAAGGAAATATTAATTAAAGTAACTCTTATATAAGTTAGATTAATAGATTTAAGTTAACTTATCTTACCTAATAAATGTCTTGGAGGATTTCAAGACTATATATATAGCCATCTTTATGTCCATTTCATATCAAGTGAAGAGAAGTGAAATAGTTAAATAAAAGAGCTTTTTGTCTCTCTCTTCTACTTGTGAATAGTGTGTGTGAATGAGTTTACAATTATTTTATAAATACTTGAGAGATTTTGGGCAAAGAAATGTGTTCTTTTAGTGGAGCTTTGAGCTCAACTATTTGTGCAGAGTTAGTTTGAGTTATACAATGAACCGTTGGACTATTGTATCCTTGAGGGGACAAGTCAAAATAGAATTTTTGCTACATTGATTTTTTGGCTTTGCCAACTGCAAAGAGCTTGAATCTTCTTAAAGAGAGCAAGCTTTTTGTGTCTCGGCCCGACATTATTCGATTAAAATTCTTAATTTATTTTAATTGGAATATCGTTTTTTTTTTTTTTTTTTTGGTATTCCTCCAACAATTTGTTTTGCCTTTGGAGTTAGTAAGTTCAAACCCTCCAATTGATTTTACTTTGGAACTATTGTTCCAATGGTTTTTCCCGAGTCACCATATTGTGTGTTGTTTATTTTTGTTGGAATATTGTTGATTAATATAAACAATATTGGTATTGATTGCATAACTAATAGTTGTTCATAATTTGACTAATAAATAATTGACCTTAAATCTAGTTATTTGGTACTTATAGGGGTCTAAAAAACTAATAATAACGATTATATATATATATATATATATATATAGAGAGAGAGAGAGAGAGAGAGAGAGAGAGAGAGAGAGAGAGAGAGAGAGAGAGAGAGAGAGAGAGAGAGAGAGAGAGACTTAGGTACAGTACTTAGGTGCTGTTTCTTAGGTTCACTTTTTAAGATTTTGCCATGTGGATTTTTTCTCATGAGATGAAAGTGTATATTTTAATTAAATAGTCACATGGTTAAATCTTAAGAGGAAAATTTAAAAAACAGCACCTAAGGTACTGTACTTAAGTTTTGTCTATATATATATATATATATATATATATATATTAGTATTCATCTATTATCATCTCCATAAGTGAAATTATTAAAAATTTCATGTTCAATATAAGTTAACAAAATTTCTACAAAAGTGAATAAAAAAAGTTTTAATGGAACCAATGAAATATTCAAAGTCATGAATATGAGATTGTAGCAATAATTATTATGTTACATTGAAATGTGTTGTTGTAATAAGTAATCCTTATTTTACATTGAGATATGTTGTTGCAATTGGTAATATTTTATTTCACATCAAACTATATTGTTGTAATAGGTTAAATCTTTATTTCACATCAAATTTTGTTGATGTAATAAAGATGAGTAATTGAGTAGCAGGAAAATTTGGGAAATTTGCGCTAGTTTTTTTATATTAATTTCCTCTCTCTCACCCATGTCTATCCCTTTTTTTTCTCATCTCAATATTTCTCTCTCACCCACACGTCTTCCTTTTGTTTTTTTTTTCTCATCTCAATTTCCCACTTTCTCTCACTACATCTATCTTCCTATTTTTTTCTCATCTCAAATTTAACTCACACTCACACCTATCTCTTTTTTTTCTTCTTCTTTTTTTTTTTTTTTTTTCCACCTTAGTTTCCCTCTTTATCTTACCCACCTCTATCTCCTATTTTTTTTTTTTTAAATCTCAAATTCTCTCTCTCTCTCTCTCTCTCTCTCTCTCTCTCTCTCTCTCTCTCTCTCTCTCTCTCTCACGCCTACCTCTTTTTTTTTTCTTTTTAGTTTCCCTCTTTCTCTCACCCACATTTATCTCCATGTTTTTCTCATCTCAATTTTTCTCTCTCTCTCCATGCCTCTTTTTTTTTTTTTCCTCATTTCACTTTCCCTCTTTCTCTTAAGCGTATCTCAAAATTCAAATTTATCTACTAACTACAAAACTTATCTCTCAAATTTCTATCTCACTCTCATATTTACTAACTCTAAATTTTCTCTCTAAAATTTTAGTCTCTCTTAATTCATAGTCTCCTTGGAGAGACTCTTTCTCAATTTGAAGATTTTCTCTCTAACTTTCAGGTAATCTTTTGGTTCTCTTTAAATTTTAATTTAATTTTTTTTTGTTTAATTGCACAGTCTTCAAGTAGTATTGTTGTGTATGTGTATTTTTTTTTTTTTTTTTTTAGAATCAATGATGGTGTATATTGGTGTCATTGTGTTGTATATATGATGTTTTTCAACTTTATACTTTTTTTCTTTTTCTTTTTTTTCAAAATAGGTGGTAAGTCAATGAAATGGTTGTGAAGCATGCTTGGATAACACCTTCGGGAAGAAACTTTTCTTTCATGTTGTATTGATTTGTTCATTCTTTTTGAAACTATGTGTTTGAATGTAAACTCAACAAGTTGTGTATATATTTGTGTTCTTTGACATATGTATTGAAATGAAGTATTTTGAATTTTTCATATTTTATGTGTATCTTTAATTTGTTGGTATAGTTCCTAGATATAGTTTTTGAATTGCAAAACAGGTTAATGAAAAAATTATTATTTAAAAAATGATTTATTTATTTTTTAATTTTTTATAAATTTTTTAATAAAAAAATCAACCTATTGCAACAAGAATATTTGGAGGCCAAATTCTGTTTTTACAAGCCAACTCTTTTATCTTGTCTCAAATTTTTACTAGCCAAACCTTTTGTTAGAACATTTTAATATTAATATTATATGTTAATAAAATGATTAAATGGTAAGTCGGCAAATTAAATAAGAAAATACGAGAGTTATGTGTGGTTAATAAGGAATTAGTATTGTCAAAATTTGAATTCTACATTAATAAGTGTGGAGATTTATTGGATTAACGTGCAATGCAGGAGAAATGAGTCTAACTCATGCACATGGGAGAATGAGAGAGGATAAAACTCCTCATCTAATCCAGCTCATTTGATTTATGTGCCTTATTCCATTTGTATTAGGATATTGACAAAAGAAAAATGAGGGTTAGGAATGATGCGATCTCTAACACTCATGACAACAAAGAAAAATAGAGAATGAAAGTTAAGGACAATGAGGTTTCTAAAATCCATGAGAAAAAAAAAAGTAAATTTGTTCTAATATATATATATATATATATATATATATATATTTTAAATATTTCTCTTTGTAATTTTATTTATTTTCACCAACATCATTAAAATGTTTAATATCTTTTTACAATTTTATTTTTAAAACCATATTGATATGGAATGGTATCAATAATGGATCCTAGTAAAAGTAATAATTGCTATCTAATCATAATTGACCATTTGCATAGTATGGTATTGATGTCTAGAGTTTGAAGATGGTGAAAGTGTGGACAAAGAGTATTATTTGAGAACTATATATATATATATATATACACATATATATGTAAGTTAATTTTCAGAGTAAAAAGAAGTGGGGTCCGCACGGTTACGTAGGGAATAGGGTCGGCGAGGAGGGAGGTGGTGAACGTTAAACAGAGAAGAGTGAAAGTAGAAAGTAGAAAGAGAGCGTAGAGAGATAGAGACGTGGTGCACCGAGAGAGAGAGTCTAGTGTGCATTGTTGCGTCAGATTGGTGTTTGGAAATGTGTGGGTCTTATTCACTACAAGGTGCTTGTCTGACTCTTCTTTCTGAACCGCCCAGCACGCACTACAGTTCCCACTCTGTCTCACTATCCAAGATAAACTTTAGATACGACAACATATGTCATTTTCACCCAACTCAACAAGACAGAGAAAGAAAGAGATGCCACTGGTGGTAATGCCAGGTTATTCAGGAAGGATTGAGGAGTGAGAAACAAAAATAAATAAAAAATAAAAAATCTTTTAAAGAGTAAAATTTAGCTCTCTAGAGTAGGCTTCTGATCTGATCAGATGTGGAGTGGATGGTATATATATGTTTCCCTCCTTCCATCTGTTTTACCAAATGCCAGCCGTCTTCACTCCTGCCTGCCTGACGCACCTATGAATTCAATTCAATTGAACCCTCTACACCCAGCAGGGCCAGCACCTCATCATCAATAAATATCACACGCATTTTTTTTTTTTTTTTTGGGTGGACATTTTAATTTAACACACAATAGCTATCCAGGGCAAACATAATAATATTAAAAAAAAAGTGATGCTTGATATTAGAAAAAATTTACTCTAACCTGCACTTTCGTTTGATTTGAAAGTTTATAAACAAATAGGATGTCTAAATTTAATAGAATGTATTTAAGTAATGAAAAACAAAAGGAATGAAATTAAGTAATTTTATTTGAATATTTTATAATTAATGAATAGAAGGTAAATAATTTTGTTTGAGAGTAACATAGAAGGAAATAAATAAAATTATTTTATGACAATATTACTATTAAATTTTTTTTTTATAGGTATATTACTATTAAGTTCTAATATTAAAATAAATGATTGTAAATATGGGGTATTTTGAAAGTTTTAGTGAAAATTTTATTAAAACTTATTTTATTCCCTTTGATTCCTCTCAATTTTTTAAAGAATGAAAATTTGAGGTCTTGAGAGAATATAGAGGAATGAGTAGTCTTTTTTATTTATTTCATTCTTCCAACTTAAATTTTCAAATAAGGAAATAATCTTTCTATTTGCTTAATTAAAACTCCCAAATAAATGAATATAATGAATATTCTAAAATTATTTATTTCATTACATTCCGTTTTATTCATTTCCCTCATACCAAATGAAGTGTAAAGATCTTAACCAAAAACAGGTGTCAACTTAACTTTATTTTAAATAGAAAATAAAAAAGAGAAGATTCTAAAGTTAGCATCAATTTCATTGCAAAAGGCTTTTAAAATAATATATTAATGAATGTGATTTATGTCACTTGTTAAAATTGCTACAAATTTTACTACTAAAAACAATTTACAAACAAATGAGATGAAGAAAGTGATAGGAGCCATTTCAATAACTTCATAATTAAAGGCTGAATTGGTTTTTTCTTCTCTTTATTACGGGTGACACATCATTTAGTAAAGTTCATAGAATATAATATATAGAACTTATAACATCACTTGAGAATTAGAGAAAAATACAAAAAATATTATCAAATTTATTACAAAAAATCATACATTAGTAAATCCCTATAATATATATATATATATATATATATATATATATATATATATAGTGATAGAATTACTAATTATATACTGATTATATAGTTAGTTTGTAAGTGTTTTATAGTAAATTTAATGATTTCACTAATAAAAAAAAAGTAAATTCGATAACAATTTCAACCTTAAGAAAAAAGACAGGAAAAAAGGGACGGCAAAACCCAAGGAAAGCAATTATGACGGGTAAAACTCCCCACTTCAGCTTATGGATACTTTTGCTGACGTGTATTCCCCTGACCGGTTTTTTGAGGTCCACTTCAGAAATTCCCGTCGTCCAATCAGATCACTGAAAGTGTAAAGAGGTCCACAACCACAATCCACAAAGCCCCGCCTTTACTCTTTACTCTTTAGTCTTTAGGGTGCTGTTGGTTGAAGTTTGAAAATGAAAATGAGAGTTGAGTCAGAGTCATGACTCATGACTCATAAGTGAGCGTAGTCGGGTAGAGTTAAAACTAAAAACAACAAAATTACTTAAGAAAGAGGAGTTTAAAGAAACGGAACTGTGGACTAGAGAGTTTTAGAGGCTGTTTGGATGAATTTTTTTCATCACTCAATTTCCGTCACTTAATTTTCATCACTCATTACTTAATTTTTCACATCCGTTTGACACCATCACTCATTTTTCACCACTCAATATTTTTCACACTATTTGTGGGTCCTATAGCCTGTCACCCAGAGCAGCTTTTTTTTTTTTTTTTCTTTTCAGTACCCATACTCACTGAAGCCAGTGAAAAAAAAAAAAAAAAAAAAAAACCTAGAACAGACTGAACCAAAAAAAAAAAAAAAAAAGAATAGACCGAACCAATGAAAGAAGAAGAAGAAGAAAAAAAAAAGGAACAAACAACCAACCAAGAGAAGAAAAGAAAAAAAAAAGTAAAAAATGGTCAAAAGTTGCGACTGGGCATTGTTTGTGAGTCCCTATTGTGTGTTTAATTATAATATTGCCATTGAGTTATGAGTTATGGAAATTGAAAACAGCCAAAATGTGTTTTCAGTTTCCATAATTCATAACTCAAAAATCAGAGAATTGAGTGATGGAAACAAAGTTATCGTGCAGCTAAACGGATATTGAGCTATGGGTCTCACCATTTTTGAGTTATGAGTTATGGAACTGAGAATTGAGTTATGGAAATTACCCATCCAAACAGCCTCTTAATATTTCCCTACAGTACTGTTCCCTTATCCTTCTAGTTGTGACAAATAGTAACAAGAGAAATAATGGATGGTCACAAATAAATCTTGCCAAATTATTTAGTATTTTATTTTTATTTAATAATTTCTTATTAGTAAGTATTATTATAATTTAATCTATCTTAGCCAAAAAAAAAAAAAAACTATAATTTAACCTAATATTCTTGATTTGCTTTCATCTTTCTCTTGTGTGAAACTCTCTTATCTTTCCAACATGAAAGGAGAAATAAGAAGAGCAGTAAATTTATTAATTTAATTTTATTGACAAATAGTAAATTAATTAATATCTAAGATGATGATGATGATAATAATAATAATAATAATACTAATTAACGTAACATGCTTTCTTCCCTTTTATCTTTTTTCCCATGTTAAAAGCAAAGCAAATAAATGTCATTTTCACATTCTTTTGTTTCAATTGTCTTTCTTATAACTTTAATGATTTTTACCAAATGGTGCCTTAGAGCAACCATATCAGTTAGTGTATTTTACACACCAATTTTTACATTAAAAACCTATTTTTTCTATTTTACACACCCATTTTTACAAAACACCAACATCAGTTTATCTATTCTATCATCTGTTTTATTTAAATAATCATTTTCTCACTTTTTTTTATTTTTATTTTATCTCAAACCCTCTCTCTCCACTCACAAGACTCTATTCTAGAGTCTTCTCTGAAACTCCTCTCTATTCCAACATTTTCACTCCTCTATATTCCAAACTCTCTGAAATTTCGATGCAAGCAGGGAGCATGGCGTCAATCTGAAACTCCAATCCAAGCTGAAATTTCCATCTGAAATTCAAACACCGATCTAAAATTTCCATCCAAACGTCGATCTGAAATTTCCATCTGAAACTTTGATCCAAGCACAGCGAGAAGAACTTTGATCTAAGCACGGTGAGAAGAACGCCGATGCAAGCACTCCGATCCAAGCATGCCGATCTGAAACTCTGATCCAAGCACGCCAATCCATTCTCTCTGTCTCTGTTGGTGTGTCAGTGTGTGGGTGTGTTTGGTTTTGTGGTGTTTGTGGTTGATTTTGTTGTTGATTTTGTGGTTGATTTTTGATTTTGTCTGTGAGAGCGTGCGTATCAGAGGAAGAAGCAGATGATGAGGGTGTTAGTTTTGTAGATGGAGAAGAGAGAGAAAAAAAGGAGCGAAATTAGAAATTATTAAAATAATGTATACAAAAGTTATAGTAACCATGTATATATGCACGGTTACTGTAACTCTTGTATATTTATACACAATTTTGCGCAATTTTACACCCACTGATGTGGGTTTTTTTTTTTGGTCAAAATGTGTAAAAATAACTGTTTTTTGTATTTTGCAAGATTATTCATGGACTGATGTGGTTGCTCTTACTCTACGAGTAGACCTTGCAAATGGTTTGGATAGAATGTGGATTTGACTCAATCAAGTATGGTCAAATCGAGTTCTTGTCAAAAAATAGGTTGGACCAAAATGAATTGGTATCTCTATGACACTTCATGCCACTCGGTATGACCCATACATTTTCATATTTTTTTTTTATATATTAAAAAATTCCTTAAAACATTCGTTTAGCATCTTCTTTTTTCGGTAAATTCTCTCAATACAAATAAAATGATAAAGAAAAAAAAAAGTTAAATAATCCATAAATTCTTAAATTTATAATCTAATATATTTATATTTATGATTTAACGTTAAGTTGACAAGCATTTTCATTAGTAGTTTCATTTATAATTGAGAAAATCTAATATAATATTGCCATGCAAATATACATTTGAATTGTAAATTTTACAACAGAGCCATAGTAAGTAGGCTAGGTCCAAATGGGAGACGGTCGGATTGGGTCAAATTTGATTATGGGTGGAAACAAGTTAGGCTGAAATGAGTGCATATTCCTGTTGCTCATACCTCAATGACCGCATGATTTCCCGAGAAAGAGGGTTCTCCTTGTTGAGATTCCAACTCTAGCCGTGTAGCACCCTTGAAGAAGTTGAAAACTTTTTTTTTTTTTTTTCCCTTGTGCAGACATGTACTCAGTTGGAGAGGGGAAAGAACCATTCTCCCTCACTTAAAACAAGTAGTTCAAAAAGTGAATTATGGATTTCTTTACTAAAAAAATCCTTTTTATACTTGGATTAGCTATTGGAATAGCCAACGAGGGATTTTAATTTGCGGCTTGAAATGGGACCAAAGGAAAATGAAAAACACTAGCTCTAACATGCCTTTGGCCTCCTGTCAACTCTTAATTATCCCAAAATTACGATTAACTATAATTTATTCCACTATAAAAGTATAGTTGCACTTTAATTTTTTATATGATTTTTTAAATCATCCCAAGATTCTATTATATAGTATTTAATCCCTCCATGAAATCATCCATAATAAAACAAAGTTAAAGGTTACTGTCACTTTATAAATCACTCCAGCTTAAGTTCTTCAGTCCCAAATTTAATCTCTTGATTATTTTTACATTCTTATGAAATCTAATTCCATTAAATATAAAATTTAGTAACTCCTTATTAAAATTGTATATAAGGTTTGACAATCTAAATAATTAATTCCCATTAAATCAATCTTAAATGGATGTTTTGTATCTCTTATCGAGATTATGGATTCCGTTTTGAAGAATAGTGTTCCCAAAAATGCTACATGTGATTACCTAACGTATTGGGGTATTGACCGTACAAGATCTCACTCTAGCATACATCAAGGTAACTTACATTTCATGTTTGAATTCACATACCTCTTAGGGTTAAGAGTCAATGCAAATAGTAGTCATAATTTTTACTTGTTTAAGTGACAATTGTGGGTGGAACAAAAAATCTTGCAGCAGTCTATTTCGATATACACCAAACATTTAAGACACACCAACATATCAATCAAAAGTCTCAACTTCCATTACTAAGGAAAATAATCATAATTGATATGTCATAGTCTTTATAAAATTTTCAAATTCACCAACAACTATGAACTAAGGTTTATGAGTTTACAAGAATCTTGATTTAAATCTTCTATACGTGAATCTTATTCTTATATCTAAACACATATAATGCATCTCATGGACTAAATGCCAATGTCCAAAAAACTCATGCACCACAGAAAATAAAGCACTTTTATTATTTAAAGAGTATTATTTCAATTGCTGGTGTGATTAGTTTAATTTGTCATAACGCTTTGTGATATGCCTAGAATGAGTTGGCACCTTAGCTCGGGAGTGGGGGAGGTTAAGGTATGGAAACAACATAAATAAATGACCACTGATCGCCGAGATACACATCTTAAAGACTATGGCCCAGTAGAGCATCTAACCCCGATATGCAAGTTTAATTAGCGCATAAGGCATGGTCTAGTAAAGTTAGTCCGTCGTAGAGTTCAATCAATTGAGACATATAGAAATATGCCTACATTCAAGTTACTCCAATGAAGAAAACTATCTGATTGGCAAGCAATAGTATTGATCTATAAGAATTCTTGATGTGTTGCCCAAGCAAATTGGAGGAGCATTCCTTGTAGAACAACTAATTAGAGGTCTCATTGGACCCTATAAAAATAAGTCTACATTTCGTAAAAACTATGCTCATATTTAGTAAAAGAATAAATCTAGAAACACAATTTGTTCCATAAATTTTTTTCACAACTAGATAAATGGCAAGTTATAAGTAGTAAAAAATAAATGTAATTTTAGTGGTAGGTCCTTGTAAATGTGATTCTCTATCACTCACAAGTTATCACTGTTAGGTTTTAAAGACTTAGGATTTTCTGTATTTAGAACTCTAATGTGTAATGTTGGCAAACCATGATCAAAACAATATGTTTAGTCTTGTTTAGGCTTGCTCAAAGTTTTGTAATTCATGTAAAATTGGAATCGAGAGGCTGCAGATGTATTAGTGCATTTCGGCTTGGCTCGATTGATCGAAGGTTAGACTCGATCGATCGATCGAAAGTCGACCAGAATGTTTTTCTGCAGAATTTCCAACTCAGCCCTGTCTCATTAAACGTTTAGAGTTTTATGTTTTTGCCCTAGGTATATAAGGCAAAACCCTAGCCACGTTTTTGAGAGTTGCCCTGGTTGTATTGTTGCTCATACTTTGCGGTTTGTGTGAATCTCTTGTGAGATCCTTGAGAAGCTTTTCTTCACATAAACTTAGGGTTTTCAAGGTAGAGATATTATCAACACATTGATGATCAATTTAGTTGCTGCTTTGGAGCTTAAAGAAACACAAGCGGGAGTGCTTATACTTGTGGAGAATCCAAGAAAGAAGGAGTCCGTGGATTCGGAGATTGTACATAGTCATGTCAGTAAGTTCTACTGGTGGGTAGAAATAGGTAGGGGTGTCCAGACCCGCCCGTGACCCCCGGACCGACCAACCCGCCCGATCTCCACCCGAGTTCAACCCGAATCGACGCTCCTGTCGGTCGGCTTCGGGTTTCCTTCTCCAAAACCCGACGCCGGCGGGTCGAGTGGCGGGTTTTCTTCTCCAAAACCCGAGCCACCCGACCCGACAAAAGTTATGACCAAATCCGGCGAAATCACACTCAAATCCGAGGAGATCCAGCGAGTTATCAACCATATGTGGTGAGATTTAGTAAGATCCGGCCATTCCCAGTAGATTTCAGTGATTTTGGTGCATTTTCCGGCGATTTTGATGTAGATCTGGTGAGTTTTTACATTTTTCGGCGATGATTTGCAGATTCCAGCGATGATTTGCAGATTCCGGCGACATTTTGCAGTTCCGGCGACAACCCGATCTCCACTCGAACTGAAAACCGATCTGATTGATTGACGCCGGTGGTCGGTCTCAGGTCAGTCTTTCGTCCACCCGACGTCGGCGGGTCGGGTTCGGGCTAGGTCGAAAACCGACCCGGCCCAACCCGTGGACACCCCTAGCAATAGGAAGTCAAGCAGGGGTGCTTGTAAGTCTTATTGTATGAACTTCGATTCTTTCATATAGTAAATTCAAGTTTACCTTGAGGATAGCTAGGTCAAATCTTTCTCAGGTTTTTATCGTGTGGTTTCCTAGGTCATCATATCTTGTGTTCTTTATATTCCCACTGCTTTATATGCTTGATATGATTATATGCTTGTGTTAACCTAGATTTGCATAATTTGACTAAGTTAATCATTTGGCTAATTCTCTAAGTTAATCCAATTGTTGTTTTAAGGGGTCTAAAAACCTAACAATCACCTCAATAGATTATGAAAAAAATTATTTCTATATTAAAGTTGTTACTAAAAGAATTGTATAAAACTTTTTGAGCTTACAAACACAGAAAATCGCGACTTAAATATTGAACTTAAGGTCAACACCATACCGATACTCTCTGCTCAACTCTATCTTATTTTATAAGTAGTTAATTCTTATCAATCATATAATAAATGTGCATCGAAGACCTTGTTTTACTCGACGAGAAAAAGAAATCCCTACAAGAAACCAATTGATGAAAAATATTTTTGAATGATAGACTTTGAAAGTGAGGCAATTAGAATCAACTTACTTTATTATTATTATTATTATAAAGAAGTGGTGTTGCAAACTTTTGAGCAAATTATTCCACTCTCTACCAATAAGATACTCAAAAAACCTTGTAGATCAATAATGTAGTTAATGGAACTTAGAATTTTTGAACGTACAATACATTCTTCAAATCTAGTAATTCTACCATCCAGATTTCATCAAGCAAATTGAATCTGCTTATTGAATATGGTGATTTTAAGTGTTTCTTCTCTCATTTTTGTTGTTGAAGAATAAACCGTCAAAGGTTTATAGTGTAACATCTATATACCTATGGCATTTAAGTAGGGCTGAAATGAACCAGTTTTTTATGAATAGCTTAAGCTCAACTCGAGAAAAAGCTTATTTAAAGAAAAAAAATACCAATTTTAAGCCTTAAGTTTATGCTCGATTACTAAATGAGCTAAACTCAAACAAAATAATGTGTTCATGAACATAATGACTTGATTTAAGTATATATACAATTATATTTTTATATGTATATTTCTCTAAAAATATATTTATATAAACTTAAAATTGAATTGAATAAGTTTGTTAATAGGTTTATATGATATTAAATCATTATTTGTATATTATTGATATAAATAGTCTATTCATAGTAAAATTTCATGAAATGTTGAAGAGGTAAAAATATATTTATGGTTTTACAATATATATGAAAAATATAAGTTAATTAAATAACTTATGAACAAGCTCAAGTTTGCTCAACAAAAAAATAAATCAAGTTTAAATAAAAAAATTTATTTAATGATAAATTTCAATCTCAGCTTATATTAAAAAAAAAAAAAAAAATTCAACTAAACAAATTTAAACTTTTAATAGTGGACTCTCCTCTCTTGCCTACGTTTAAGCGGCAAACCATAAAAGGCCAACCATGAAAGAGAAAAGATATAAGGGAAACCTCAAAACTGATTTGATGTATGCTGTTTGATGTTGCATCTAGACTAGACATTTTAACTGACAATCACTAATAGTAAAAAAATTTGCTCTGGAGTTGGGTTTTCGGTACGTGTTTTTAAATATATATTTTTAATTTTTAAATAATATTATACATATTTTTATATATTTTTTAATTACACATATTTAAAAAAAAATTAAAAATAGCTGTTTAAACAAATGTACCATACCCTTTTAATTTCTAAATTACTGAAACCCTGTTTAACAGAGTAATTAAATTATATATTTTTAATTTTTAAATAACATTACATATAATTTTATATATATTTTTTTCATATATATTTTAAAAAATTAAAAATAACACTACTCAAAGTCTTACGTGAATGTTTGCCTCAATATACAGGTCAAAACTTAAAAAGTACACATCCAAAAGGAATTTGCTGCAGGTCCTTTGCAAAAGTACTGGAAAAGCCGGACTGATCCCTTTTGCAAAGTACTCGAAAATTGATTTACTCCAGGGCTATGATGGTCTTTCTGGCCGTCCCTGGCGTCCCGTTTCAATGATCTGAGGTGCCCGAATCGTTTACAAACTGTGAGTGTGAGAACTGAGAAGGGACCGAGCGAGCACAGAGCTGATCCGCACTGTCCGTGGAAATCACCAAACTCTTTGTAAAAACGCTATTTTTGCATATTGGAAATTGAACCCCACTGAAATATCTGACAAATTTCTGACTTTATTTTTAATATCTGAGTAACGGGACATATAAATTAACATAATTTTGTGTTATAATCTTGTGAAGATATGCCTTTACTCGTTATAACTCGTCACTTGTTGGGTTATTGCATAAAATTATACTAATTTATGTATCTAGCTCATAATAACAAAATATTTACTGTTTTTTTTTTTTATATTTGGAAATTTAATTTCATTTATTATACATGATAAAAATAAAGAAATTTATAAAAAAAAAAAAGAGAAAAGAAAAGAAAAAAGACAGCAATAAAGAAAGAAACACATTAAAAATAAAAATAAAAATAAAAAAGCACCAAAAGAAACCTCCTCTCAAAGGCTCACTCGTCTCATTATATAGCCATACCCATACGTCCTGCCCTCCTCAAACCCACATATATCCTCTATACAATATCCATTTGCAAACTGAGTGAGTTTAGAGTGCTCTTCAAGAGAGTATCTCTCAACAACTGCAAGCAAAGTCTGCTGGCATGTGAAACAAGTAAGAGTATCTCTCACCATTCGTCTTAAACCACTTGTTTTTGTTGTTGTTATTGTTCATATTCTTCATCATGAAGAATTCAAACAACCCCATCTCTGTGACTATGAAATCAGAACAAAAGCATTTCCTAACCCACCTCATTTTGGAATTCATATGGCTGGCCAACCCTTCAAAACTTGACTTAGCTGAGAACCCAAAAGCAGACCCTGAAGAGAAATCAAAGTTTGCTTTACCAACACTCTCTGAGATTGTCACTGAAACCAAATCACTCATCACCCTCGCCTTCCCTATTATTCTCACTGGCCTCATTCTCTACTCTCGCTCTATCCTCTCCATGCTCTTCCTTGGCCACCTCGGTGACCTCGAACTCGCCGCTGGGTCACTCGCCATAGCTTTCGCTAACATAACCGGCTATTCCGTACTATCAGGCTTAGCTCTAGGCATGGAACCCCTCTGTTCTCAAGCTTTCGGAGCTAACCGTCCAAAGCTTCTCTCTGTAACCCTTCACCGTACAGTGATTTTCCTCTTAGTGTCTTCAATACCCATTTCGTTTCTGTGGTTCAACATGTCAAAAATCCTTCTTTTTCTACACCAAGACCCAAATATCACTCACATGGCACACAACTACCTCATCTTCTCTCTCCCTGACCTTTTTACAAACTCTTTCATTCACCCAATCCGCATTTACCTTCGAGCTCAAGGAATCACTCACCCAGTGACGTTAGCCACACTCGCTGGCACTGTTTTTCTCTTACCCATGAACTTTTTACTCGTTTCCCATTACAAACTCGGCGTGGCTGGCGTAGCGGCTTCCTCAGCTTTCTCCAATCTCTTCGCCCTCTTATCAGTTGTATTATATGTATGGGCCAAAGGGCTTCACGAGCCAACTTGGACAGCGCCAAGCCGAGAGTGTTTCAAAGGATGGAAGCCACTGGCTCGGCTAGCGGCGCCGAGCTGTGTCTCAGTTTGCTTAGAATGGTGGTGGTACGAGATCATGATCGTTTTGTGTGGGTTATTAGTGAACCCAACAGCGACGGTGGCATCAATGGGGGTATTGATCCAAACGACGGCGTTTATATACGTTTTCCCATCATCGCTGAGTTTCGCGGTGTCGACAAGAGTGGGGAACGAGCTAGGCGGGAACAGACCGTACGGAGCGAAATTATCAGCAGCGGTGGCGGTATTTATAGCGGCGATAATGGGAGTATCAGCGATGGTATTTGCGACAGGGATGAGGTATAAGTGGGCGTTGATGTTTAGTTCAGAGAGAGAGATCCTAGAGTTGACAGCAGCAGCTATGCCGATCCTAGGGCTGTGCGAGCTTGGGAATTGTCCTCAGACAGTGGGGTGTGGGGTCCTGAGAGGTAGTGCCAGACCCACCACTGCTGCTAATGTGAACTTGGGTGCTTTTTACCTGGTGGGTATGCCTGTTGCTGTTGGGCTTGCTTTCTTTTTCTCTGTTGGCTTTTCTGGACTTTGGGTTGGGCTCTTGTCAGCCCAGGTTTGCTGCGCTGGTCTTATGTTGTATGTTGTGGGGACCACTGACTGGGAATTACAAGCTAGGCGGGCCCACTGCCTCACCACCGCCACCGACATCGACGTCGACGTCGACGACGCTCTTCATTTTCAATCCAATGCCCTTCATGTTCATCAAGACCAGCAACTGCCTTTGATTTCTATTGCCGTCGCTTCCTCTTGGTGAATAACCAAAATTTGTTTCTTTTTTTTTTCTTCCTAATATTGTGCCTGATCAATCAGGATTTAGGCGTGCACACTTTTTGTTTTTTTTTTGTTTTTTGCGAGAGAGATGGGGCCGGGTAAAAAAAAAAAAAAAAAAAAACTAGTTTTTATGTTTTTTTTTTTTCTTTCTCTCTTTATAATTGTTATTTATTTGGTGTGGGGTATACATAATGCTGTTCCTGAATTTTGGCTAGAATTAATGCTTGCTGGCTAGCTGGCTAAAGGAGTGCATTCCGCAATTATATTTAGCAAGCTTTAATTTGTTTTGTAAACGTGTTTATTTTTATTTATTTTATTATTAGTATTTTTTTTCAGAAGCGTACATGCTAAATACATAACATTTTGAGAAACATCAAAATAACTGCTGAATAAATATATGAGAAATATTTAATTTGCATAGATAGAGAGATCTGGGGTTGGGGAATGGAATGGTAGTACCCATAATAAGGGAAGAAAAGCCTAGGAAGAATGATTCAAAAGGAAAGCTGTACAAAAGAATTGACAGTTCAACTCAAATGGGGCAATGTCTCAAAAATTCAGACATGTTTGATCTCTATCATATATTTTCAGTCGCGTGGGCTTGACAAAGCCTTTTAGAAGTATCCGAGTGGTATGGATAGCTAGCTGACACATGGCAGCTTTGAGGTCATTTCACGTCAGACCCCCCCTTCCCCTCCTCCTCTATCTCCCTTTTTTCTATTAATAATTTTTTTCTCTGTAATAATTTAGCTTAACGTGGTCCAGTGACTTCAGTGGCGGTCGTGTTAGTTTCACCCTTATCTTTTTGGAAGCCTCTCCATCAGGTTGGTCCAAACTTGAAAAAAAATCTTGCTTTAATTTTCTGCATGTCCAGCCTAGCCTAGTGCCTCAACTGTGCGTGGCGATTGTGAATCGTTCATGGAATTTTCCTCCACCACTTTGTGTTTTTTATTGCTTTCTGGTCTGCTCATGGTTATTACACAAACGTGGATGCCTTAGCTACAATAAGTTGCATTCGGAAGCTAGCGTTGTGACTTGTGAGGTCATGAATTTTGAAAGAAAAAAAAAACTATTAATAATTCATTAATTTGGTCATGGATATAAAAGTTATGGCAGAGATTTGAATTCACAATGCAGATCATACACTGCTTTCCCACGATTATATATAGGAGTATATACTCCTCTCTCTCTCTCTCTCTCTCTCTCTCTCTCTCTATATATATATATATATATATATATATATAAAGAGGGTTGGTACAACGGGTTGAAAAATACCAGCAATTACGCGATAGCCAAGCATATAATTATTCCTGAAAGTTTTCCTCTTGTAGTGCCAATATATTGCCAAGTACGTATACGTAGTACGTACTCTCGTTTTTCCATGTAAAATCCCTTTTGCATTTCTTGCAACGACTAGTCAAATTAGTCTAATTTTGGAGGAACTAAGGCTTTGAGTAAGCTTCGGAATATGTTTATAAATAGGATTTTGATTTTCTCACGTTTTCTAAATATATACCATCCATACACATCATTGCCATAATGAGATAAATATAGACCTTCTTGAAAATTGTGGACATTTGATATGAAAGTGTGAACATTATATGTACATAATGTACATCAAGTAGTGGAAAATAACAATATTCTTTATAAATATGTCATAGGTATCAAAAGCCTTGAATCTCAACTGACAACTCTTAATATTTCTAACGGATATATTTAGGTGGAACAATGATGTCACCTTTTGTCATGCAAATCTCGATTCTCATGTCCAAGTAAGCTTGTCCTTCGACCATTGTCCTCTTTATTATAAATGTAGGTACATTGGACAGGTAGATCCTATGGATGAGCAAAACAGTACCAGAGCTGAAGGTACTGACTAGCGGCGATGTAGCCGCACTGCTACTAGGGTCTACCAACGGAGCCAAGGTCGGTGAACGGAGGGTGAAGCCCATTCCGATGCTGGTGTGGTGATGACGTTGGAATCTGCAGCCTCGAATAGATGTGTAGCCGAACCGAACCGATGAGCTCTGAAAAAAAATTGGGTTTTTATTTTTAACAATGAAACGCATCATTTCAGTTAGAGGTTTAAAATACACACACACTCACACACACACACACACAAAATAGTGTCGTTTTGAGCTAGGGTTTATGGAGTATAAATACTTTCTTTTCTCTCCAAACACCCTAAATCTCTCAGCCTTAAACACTCAGAGTCTCACTCTCAAACCTTAATCTCTCTCGGCTCGCCGGCACCACTATTGGGTCTTTGCCTCACCAGTCACCACAAGTCCATAGCCACCGTCAGTAACACCCACTTCTCTCTTTCTTTCCCTCTTTCTGAACATTGATTTTAAATTTTTTTTTATAGCAAATTGAAATGGTGTTGGAAAACATATATGTGTACAAAATACAAATTAAAGAAGTGGAATTCCTTCAGTACTATTGGTAGTGTGCTTTTGTCAAGCGTTGTGTAGTACTAGTAGAGTATTAGTAGTCTTCTAATTTTTTTTTTTCAGCATTTTGATTTTTTAGGTGGATTGAGCCGAGAGAGTTCTCACTCTTCTTCAATCCTTTCACTGAGAGGTAATCACTGAATACTAATCACACACTCTCTCTCCAAAAAGTACTATTTTTTTTTTCTTGCATTTTGATTTTTTAGGGAGATTGAGATTGAGAGAGTTCTCACTCTTCTCCAATCCTTCTCCGAGATAATCTCTAATCACTCACTATTCAGAATTTTTATGTTATTATCTTTATATGTATTGGAAAATTTGTAGGGAAATCAATATAATTTTTTTATATCAATGTTTCTTTTATTGTTTTACTCTGCTATTGATTTTTTTTTTTAAATTTTATTTTATTTAATTATTGAATATGAGATGTTACATACTTATATACTGCAGTTGGTGATGGTAGTTGATAAATGGAAAATGCAATTATAGATTGAGTTATTGGGGGCTTTTATTAGTATGCGGTTGTTGGGTATATTATATATTTGCATTTGAGTGTTATTTAGAACTGGGTTTTTGCTAATTTGGTGAGTGGGCTGTTTGACATTGTTGTGGAAACTTTGTTTTTTGTTGGTTGGAAATTATTTTTATTAGATGGATTTCGATGCTCCACCTGGATCTGGTGCACCTAGGGACCCCCCTCCTCCTAACCCACCAGAACCTGTAGCACCTATTGGACTTGGTGCGTCACTTCCCCCACTGCCACCTAAACAAGGTGGTAGGGACCCATCTATAGTATGGTAGCATTTCATTAAGTTGACCGGTGGTGATCCCAAGAAGCCAAAGTCTGAATGCAACTATTGTAAAAAGCAATATAATTGCCATGGTAGGACAAATGGTGTTTCGAGCATGTTGCACCACATGGAGGTGAGTAAGAAGTGGCCTTTTCCCCGTGATAATAGACAAAAAAACTTTGTCTTTCCAAGCTAAGAGTGAAGGGGAAAGTGGTTCAAATGTGCTAGTGGTTGCAAACTATAGTGAAGAGAGGATAAGGTTGGCGTTGGCAAGGATGATCATTGTTGATGAATTAACTTTTAAATTTGTGAAGAGTCAAGGCTTTCAAGAATTTATGAAAAAGTTGAGCCTAGGTTTCCTATTCCCCTAGCACTACTATTGCAAGGGCTTATATGAAAATTTATTCTAGTGAGGTGAATATTTTGAGAAGGGCTTTTGTTGGGCAACGGGTTTGTGTGATAACTGATACTTGGACCTCCATACAAAACCTGAACTACATGGTAGTCACCACACACTTCATTGATATTTATTGGACTTACCAAAAGAAATTCTTGAACTTTTGCCTTATAGCTAATCATAAAGGGAACACCATAGCACTACAAGAAAATGCATTTTTAGTGACGAAAATTTTCGTCACTAAAAGTCCAGTTTTTCGTCACTAAGAACCTTTAGTGACGAAATTGGACTTTTAGTGACGAAATTCATTTCGTCGCTGTAGCCCCGTTGCTAAAAGTCCTGGCGACTTTTAGCGACGAAAAATTTCGTCACTAAAAGTCCAATTTGGTAATAAAAAAAAAAACTTTTAGCGACGAAAATGTTTCGTCGCTAAATGTTTTCCTCGCTAAAAACAGTATTTAGTGACGAAAATATTTCGTCACTAAAACCATTTCAGTATATTAAATCATATTTAGTGACGAAAAATTTCGTCACACTAAAACTATTTTCGGGTACATATAGTGACGAAAATATTCGTCACTAAAACTATTTTTAAAAAAATCCATGCACATATAGTGACGAAAATGTTCGTCACTAAAACCATTTCTTACAAAATTCCACTGCATTTAGTGACGAAATATTTCGTCACTAAAACAATTTTTTGTTGCCATATTTGTGACGAAAAAATTCATCACTAAAACATATTTTCTGTTTTTATTATTTTCATAACGTTGATATTAACCTATAACCTATCATTACATTATTCAAACTTCACATTTGATTAACACATTTGTTTCAACAACACATTTATAAAAAAATCGATCCATACATTCTACAAATTAAAATTAAAACAAGTATCAAATTCAAACTCCTTCCATACAATAATTGTTTACAACACATACAATAACTTAAAATGTTTTATAACAATACAAGAAATGTAGCATAATATGATTAGAACCCCCTAAAGCCAAAAAATGTCCTCATATGTCTTCAAATAATGCCAAAAGTAATCCTCTAAAGCCGCCAATAAGAAATCTGCACAAATATAAAAACACTATTACATTAAAATCGTAAAGTAAAAATATTAACTATGTTATAAAAAAATTTCTAACAATTAGTTTCAAATGATACATAAAAAATGAAGTGTTACCTAAAAGCCACCAATAAGAAATCTGCACCAAGAATTTCAAAACCTCAGTAGAAGACACCACAAAAAACCAAGTGCAAAATAATAAAGACTCCCATGGACATAAGCATGTGGGTGTACAATTTCTACATAATCACTTTTTTATTTCTTTAATTGTTTAAGAGTTAGTTAGTTAATAACTAGTCCAAGTTTTATTTGATTCAACTTTTAAATCAATTTGACGTATATAATAGGCTAGTTTACACGCCTTATTTCAGTTGTTTGATGATCGAGCTGACTAATCATGTGGTTTTCTAGTCATCTTGTTTGTTTTCATGTTTATTTTGTATATTAAATCTCTCATATTCCTAAATGCACACTGTCTTTATTTTTTTGGATCTACTATCGGGTGTCTTGCCCATTGTCATCTAACTTTTATTCATGTTTGACTACAATTACAAGATGAATGCTACTTTAGTAAAATAAGGACAACTCATGCATAATATATTTTAACATCTAAGTCTATAAGCTACTTAGATAAAGTTTTATCTCATTCATGAATGCACAAGTCTATATTAATACTTAAACACTCCTAATATTAGTTTAAGCCACCTTGTAACACCATGCAAGCCACCCGCTCGCTCCAACACAACAACCCACCACAAAACCAATTTCCAACATCACAAGTAAAAGTTTTACAAATATTTAAATCAAATAAAATAATATTCATTACATCTAATCAAAAATACTCATTCACATTTGCAAGAAATAAAAAACACTCCCAATATGTATTTAAGCCACCTTATAACACCATTCAAAAACTAACTCTGCCGTAACCACTATACAAAGCATTAGGCAACTGCCATTGACCTTTCTTGAAGGCAAAGAGCTTTTAATAGAAGCCTCAATAAAATCAGGCAGCTGGGTTTTAGATATAATAGTTGTAGCTAGTCATCCATAGAAATGTAACATTAGGTGAACAAACTCACTAGCATAACTAGTTTCATTCAATCCTACTCCATTCAGGGAACAAAATTTCTCACTTTTATTAATTAAAATGGGGTCATCATTCAAAAACTTTAAAAACATAACGTCATCAATCACAGTCATGTGAAAGCAATTACCAATTTTAAGAAACTTATTTGGGCCAAAAATTGGCTGAAAAAATAGCATGCTTAGTTTGTTTCTTTCCTCCAAGTTTGGCACTATAAAAGTATAAGTTCTTCAAAGTTTGCTAATGGGAAGGACTTTACTTGTTTCAACTTTCAAGTTTGTCCTACACAAAACAAATCTAACCCCTTAATGATAATGATATATTTGTAGCTTTTGACATAATTTTCGTTTTTGTTTTATTGGTCAATATATTTTATGGCAAGCAAAATACTGCACTTAAAAGAAGTAATAAATGGACAAATGAGAAAGACAAATAACATTACCGCATTAGGGCCCATGTTTTCCTTCCAGAATTGCGTAATTTTTGGTTGAATGGTGTAGTCTTGTATAAAAAACAAGGTCCCAAATTGAAGTTGAATGGTAAACGATATTGATTAAAGTCCTTACAAGTGGAACTATAGGATTTGTGGGCCAAATCTAGACCTAAAAGACTTGCATTAATATGCATGAATAATTCTCTTTTATTTCTCTGCTAATGATTCAACTTCCCATTGAATCCAGAAATTTAAGAATCAAAATTCTTTCTACTTCAAAGCAAATATCAATGGCAAGCACCCAGAGTGCTTGAGAAAATAACTTTATTACTTATGCATCTATTTATAACAATTTCTCTATTTTTTTTTGGTTAACATAGTCCAATTCACAGAGGCCTTTAATAAAAGAGAATGAGAAGATGTCAAACCAAAACTAAAGCAAGGACTTTTAATAAAAACCCAAACTAAACAAACTAAACAAAAATGCATATATCCATTACTGTATCAAACAAAAAAATAACTAAAGGAACTAGAATCATTAAACAAAAAAATTAACATCAAGCATTTAGAATCATTAAACAAAAATTAACAAAAAAATTAACTCAAAAGGAAAAAAAAAAAAAAAAAAAAAAAAAAAACCAAAGGGTCGCGAACTGAAGCGTCGCCGCAAGCGTCGCCAACTGCAGAAGGATGAAGCATCGCCGATCTGAAGTGTCGCCGATGAAGCGTCGCGGTCTGGGCTTCTGAAGTGTCGCGACGGCGAGAGCTCAAGCGTCGCGACGGCGCGAGCTCAAGCGTCGCGACGGCGCGAGCTCAACCGTCGCGACGGCGCGAGCTCAACCGTCGCGACGGCGAGCTCAAGCCGTCGCGATCTGGGCTTTCACGACGGCGAGCTCAAGCCGTCGCGATCTGGGCTTTCGCGACGGCGAGCTCAAGCCGTCGCGATCTGGGCTTTCACAACTGCGAGCTCAAGCCGTCGTGACGGCGAGCTCAGCCGTCGCGATCTGGGCTTTCTCTTTTCGAAATCCCAGATCGCTTTATGGGTTTCTCTTTTCTTTTTTTTTTTTTTTTGGGTTTCTCTGTGTTTTTGACTGAAAATTTGAGTGGGTGAGTGTTTTTTGTTTTGCTGAGTGGGTGAGTGTTGTTTTTGGTTTGGAGTATTTATAGTGGTATTTAGCGACGAAATATCAGTTTCGTCACTAAAAGTGGCCTTTAGCGACGAAATGTTTTCGTCGCTATTGCCCACTTTTAGTGACGAATTTTTGTTTCGTCACAAGAGGACCCAGAATTTGTTACACTTTTAGCGACGAATTTTATTTTCGTCACTAAAGAGACCATATTTTGTTCAGATTTTTAGCGACGAAATTCAACTTTCGTCGCTGTAGCATACTTTTAGTGATGAATTATGATTTCGTCACTAAAAACATTTAAATGCAAAACCATTATTATTTTTAATGACGAATAGTTTTCATCACTAATTCTTTCTTATAGCGACGAAATAATTTTCGTCACTAATACTATCACAACAATACCTACAGTGACGAAATATTTCGTCACTAAAAATTTCAACTTTTAGTGACGAAATATTTCGTCACTATAGCTTAATTAAACTTGCACCAAAATTTCCCTCCACTGGCGCCTATTTTTTAGATCACAATAGCGACGAAATTTATTTTTCGTCGCTAAATGTAATAATTTTTTCCACTATTAGTGACGAAATCCATATTTCGTCACTAAAGCTGTATTTTTAGCGACGAAAAATATTTCCTCACTAATTTTCGTCGCTAAAAATACATTTTGTTGTAGTGTAGGTAGGGCAATTGAGTCATGTTTGTTGAAGTGGGGTATAGACCGGTTGTTTACAAAAACTACAGAAAATGCTAGTTCTAATGATGTGGCTATTGATTATGTGAAGAAGAAAACAAAAGAAAGAGATAGTAGCATATTAGGTTGTGAGTTCATGCATATGCGTTGTTGTGCGCATATCTTGAATTGATAGTATAAAGTGGGTTGAAGTCCATTCATGAATTAACTGCTAAGATTTGGAATGAGGTGCAATATGTGAGAGCCTCTCCCCCAAGGTTTGAGAAGTTTCAAGAATATGTTGAGAATGAGAAAATTAAAGAAAAATATTTGTTGTCCCTTGATGTGCCAACAATGTGGAATTTGACTCATCTCATGTTAGATTGTGCTTTGAAATTTGTGAGAGCATTTGATAGGTAGGAAGAGGAGAATGGGCATTACAAACTTTATTTTTATGAAGTGGATGGAAATGGGAAAAAGCCCATTGGTTCTCCTAACTATCTTGATTGGGAAAATGTCAAGACTTTTGTAAAATTTCTTGGCATATTTTATGAGGTTATACTTAGATTTTCTAGGTCCTTGTTTGTCACTTCCAATACATACTTCCATAAGCTAATTAGCATTGAAGATCAATTGCAACAGTTATGTAGTGTTGATGGGGATCCTCTTTTGATGAGTATGGCGGGAGAGATGGAAAAAAAATATATGATAAGTGTTGGGGAAGTATAGATAATATCAATTTGGTGCTTTTTGTTGCTGTTGTTCTTGACCTAAGGTATGAATTGAAGTATGTCAAGTTTTGGTTCAAGGAATGGTATGGAAAGGACAAGGGAGATGCGATGAGCTCTAAGGTTCGGGATGCGTTGAAGAGGTTGCATATGGAGAGAATGGGTCAAAATGGAGTCTTAAGTTCTAGTGGTAGTGGTAGTAGTGCGTCATTTTCTAGGGACTCCGGGCCAAGTGTTGGTAATGCTTCTAGTCGCTTTAAAAGCTATAATACCAAGTTTAAGCAACACTTGGCAGATGAGGATAGTGTGAAATGAAAATTTGAGTTGGATAGGTATTTGTTCGAATCTTTTGAGGATCCTAATGTGGAAGATTTTGACATTTTGATATAGTGGAAAATGAATTCTTCTAGATATCGAGTCATTTCCTAAATTTCCTGTGATGTGTTGGCTATTTCTGTCTCTACAATTGCATCCAAGTCTACTTTTAGTACCAGGGACGTGTTTTAAATTCGTTTTGTAGTTCACTATCTCCTAATATTGTTGAAACCCTTATTTGTACCCAGAATTGGTTGAAGGATGCGAAGAAAAAAAGACCAATAAAGCTTTGGGATTGCATGAATAATGTGGAGGATATGGAGGGTTTTGAGATTGACAATGGTAAAAAAAAAAAAAAATGTTCATATTGTTTATTGTATGCATCAATTGTTTATTTATTTGCTCAATGCTTAAGTATCATTTTGTTTTGAATGAAATTGTAGAAATTGCATCAGTTTGCCCAATGCCTATAGAAGAGGATCTAAGCACCGTTGTCTTGGATGATGATGAGTGACGTGCTGCTCTTTGCTTGGAGTTACTTAGCAGTTAGTATTATGTAAGTATATTTGCTATTACCATTCTTTTCTGCTAATTATAAATATTTTACTTTTTATAAATTATAAATATTTTATTGTTATTAACACGTGTTTATTTTGTTTTGTTTAGTATTTTGTAGGAGTTCTAGAATGATGCATAGTGCACAGACTTACTGAACAAATGGACTTACTAGAATTAGCATTCTTTTGCCTATATGCTAATTATATTTGTACATGTTATTGGTAATGGACTTTTCACTAATGGTAGTTACTAGGCAGTCAGGGATAGGATGATATTGGGGATACAAACAATTAACATTCTTTTGCCTAAATGCTAATATAATTTGTATATCTTTATTTTGGCATTTGTGGACAACAACAAATGGTTATGTAATATGTTATTAAGTGGATACATTGACACTTATTATTATTGACACTGACACACATAGTGACACTACTAATATTATATGGTCCATGATGGTGTTTTGGAAAATGAACTCTTGTTGTGACAATTTACTATCTATGAAAAGGGTTTAAATGTTTTATGAATGAATACTTAAACAGGTTCTTATCTATATATGTTCATATGTGAACAGGTTTAAGTATAGATGGACAGTTCTTGATGGATAGGTTTTTATATTCATGTGATAAATGGACAGGTTTTCCAGGGTTAGGTGAAGTGTTTTTGTCCATTTATGTTCATGTTCATGTGATAAATGGACATGTTTAAGTGTATTCATGTCGTGAACAGGTTGTGTACATTGGGCTTGAAAGCCCAATTTTTAGATTAAAAAAAAAACAGTTTTTTTTTTCAAACTAATTAAACCGATCGCAAAAAACCACACCGCTATAGATCGAAAAACCAACCTTAGTCGGTGTGCATCAGTTCTAATTATGAGAAAATCGATCTCTATCGGTTCAGTGATAACTTTGGGAAAAAACCAAGCTGACCAAACTGCGCACACCCCTAGTAGATCTCGTGGGAGGAATTTATTGAGATAATCGATAGATTTGATACTTATAAGTTGCCTCTGGTTCAAAGATTATTGTTTACTTGAGAGTGAAGATTGTTAGAATGTGAAAGGTCATGGGTACCAATGTAATTTCATTTCGTCTTGGTTCTTGAGAGGTCGCATTAACTAAAAAGAGATAGCTATACAATTTCTTTGACATGTGTCATCAAATGATTGAGGCACAAGAAACAACATGTCTTTCCCTTTCTTTTTTTTTCTTTTTTTTGGAAAAGTAACTTCTTTTTTGTTGTGGGTTTGAACTCGAAGGGCTTATAAGGGGACAATTTGGATGCGAATTTTGTCCATATTCTTTTGCCTTGGACATGACGAGACTAAACATCCACTAAATTATGAAGGTCTTCTCTTATTTCTAATTACTTGAGCTTAGATTTTCTTTGTGACCATTTTATATATAGTTGTGGCGACCACAGCCCCGGGCCCAAATCTAAAAGTTGTAGGTTTTGGCACTTGTCCCATGCGAATGGAGTGGAGTCGTGTTATTGCCTCTCAAGAGACAGTAGAGAGGATCCTACTATTATTATTCCCCCTCCTAGGTCGAGGTTTTTACAATGTAGTCAATGCTTATTTTAATAGAGTAAATAAGAAATTAAATTGAAAAGATACATCACTTTTATTGATGAAAATTGAAAATTGTACTATAAGGACCTAGTTCGAGCATTATTCCTTGCGAATGAGTGGACTCAAGCCCAGATGGCCCAATACAATGAATTTGTAGAGAGCGGGTCAAAGAACTAGGCCCTAGTGAGGGTTGTACAATTAAGTATGGTAATACATGGATCGATTGACAAGAATACAGACTGAAAGTATGAAATTAGGCTCCTTGGCCACTTTCTTTGATAGTCTCTTTCTTATATCTCTTTCGGTATTAGGTTACAAAGATTATACAAATACTGTGACACCTCCCTTCTCCTCAAAACTGCCGTCCTCCTCTCTGGAGGACTTGTTACATTTTATACCCCTTTTTGGTTAATCTTGGCCCTCCATTTGTCACTTATGCAGGTCATCATGCCAGTGCTTGTCCCATCAGCCACCTTCTCATCCTTTCTGTGGGTGGTAGCAACTGAGGCGGTACTGTTTAGAGGTCACTTCTCCATTTAATGCGGCCGAAACGTTAGTTGTGGGCATTTAATGTGGAGGTGACAGTTCCTCCTAAGATTGCTCCTCCACCATGCTCCTATGACCAACCCGCTGTACTTGCCTCTGTCTTGGATAGCTATGGAAGTTTACCTCCGAAGGCACTTTGTTCTTCCTTACAATGATCAGTGCGAGCCGAGGACATGGTTGTCCTCGGCAGTATTACTGGTGAATGGACTCGTCCTCGAACACATCTTTCTCCTCGACATGGGCCTTGGGCTTAGCGTAGAGTGGGCCAGGGTTGCCAAATTCTCTGGCCCCACAATAGCCTCTCAAAATCCTGCTATCAGGCTCCTCAGACTGAGAAGAGGATTTTGACATCCTCGGGCCTCTGCCGCGGCTTGTTAAGTCTTGTCCTCCATGAGTATCAGTGCCTTTTCGCCTGTTTAAGGCACATTTCTGACACCTTGGTATGCGGAGCGCACTCGCATTAAATTCGGGCAGCCCTGTGCTCCCCACGTTCAATGGTATGATGATAATCTAATGGTGGTGATCTTCTTGCCTATTTGGGTGGGAAAACTTTGCATGGTTGTTATTTTTTATTGGGGGTATAAATACTCATTTGAATTGATCCGCCCATTTACTTTCACATTCAAGAGATATTGCACACATACTTCGAATCTGGTCACGTCTTTAACTGAACTTGCGACTTCTTTCAGCACAAAAAGCCTACCCGATGAGCTTTTCCTCATTTCTGTAAGTCTTTTTCTCTCTCTCTCCAATTGCGTTCTCCCCTCTTTTAGACTTCTTTCTTCATGTCTCTGAAATGGGTAGGCTCAAGAAATTTGTTGAATCTGAAGAGGCGATGGAGAAATTCATTGCTGATTATAGGATATTCAGCACCGTAGGTCTAAGGTACTGTGAAGAGGGGGAGTGGAGGTTTAGAAGGGAAGAGGGAGAGGTGGTGATTCTCATAATCACCTTCTTAGAGGGTGGTATACTGATCCCTATGGATCAGGTGATGACAAGTTACCTTAGGCACTTCCATCTCGCCCCCACCTAATGCGGCGTCAATATGTTTAGGATTCTGGGCTGTGTAGATGCCTTAAATGAAAAGATGAGGCTGAAACTAACCCATTATGATGTGAACTGGTGCTACAACCTTTAGCGCTTGAAGGACAAGTCCTACTACATGAAGACGAGGGAGGATAGGGTACGGCTTATTCAGTGCCTCCCCTCGTCCAACAAGGGGCTGGATAAGAACTTTCTCATCATGTCCGGGGAGTGGTACGATGGCCTTCATTGTCCAATGGTGGAGGGCACACTAGGTGGGGCACTCGGAGTAGGAGAGGGTATTACTTTTTGGATTTTCATTGCCTGCTTTGTTTGGTTGCTAATAGTAGTACGTTTTCGCTTCTTGCAGATCCATATGCTTTCGAGCGTCATTTTGGCTTAGTCAACAAGGAGAACTTGGAGAAGGTGCTGAGGGCGGAGATTTTCGTGAACAAGGCCGACAACCAAGTTAGGGCCGGTCACAGGATCCTGAGGTACAACCCTATTCAGAAGTCGTTCGCTGCGCCAAAGTGTGTGATTAGGGCCAAGGATCCTCGGCTCCGGAGAATTACCGTAGTCGAGGATGGTTTCTTGATCCCGAAGGGGTCTTCTGCTCTAGAGGGTACTCTGTTGGCTGGTTCCTTTACATCCTGCCGAGCTGCGGAGGCTGAGAAGAGAGGTGAACGAACAGGGGAAGGAGGTGCTGGCTCGGGTCTTGCCGAGGACGACTTCGGCGTGTTCGAACAAGTTCGCCTGTCCGAGGATCCTTCTGGTGGCTTGGGTGACCAGAGCCCGACCGAAGCAGACTTCCTGTTCGCAGGGGACTCTTCTCGGGCCGAAATGGGTTTCAAGAGGAAAATTCAGTCCAACTTACTTGATCTGCCTGAAAGCCAGTCGGGGAAGTATCAGCCTAAGCTTCCTCCTCTTCCACCCAAGTCTCATCCTGCCCAGACCAGGTCAGCTTCCACCCAGCTTAGGCTTCCTTTTCCTCCATCTCGACCGAGTCCATCATCCAGGCCCGAGCCCTCTGATCCTAAGCAGAGGAAGGATAAGGGTAAAAAGCCAGTGGGAGGGGAGAAGCCCCATTCCCCCCAGGAGGAGGGCGATACTTAGTGACCTTCGAAGCAATTGAAGATAGGGGCCCAAGGTCAGGACAAGCAGGTCGCCGCCCGTCCCGAGGCTAATGCCTGGCTCCCAGCCCCGATGCTCCATGGGGGGCCTCTGATGGGCGATGCCTTTCTCAGGGATTTCCATGGGGACGAAGGCACACTTGTAGCCAATGCGCTGGAGCGGTCCCTACTACTCCCTGCGAATATGGCTGAGTTGGAGGCTTTGAAGAGTAAGGAGGTCTTCCTCAGCCTCAAGCGATACTTAGGGGTGGTGAGATTCTCAGCACTTATGATTCTTCTGACTTCAATTTTCTTTTTCTTTTTGTTTCTTTCTTACTTGTGCGTTTGCTTCGATTGGCAGGCTGTTCAGGCTACTTTCAGATTGGAGGAGGCCTCTATCAAACAGGACAAAGCCACTGACGCAGAGCGTGACAAGCGCATATCGGCTAGTCGAACCCTCAAGGCCACTGAGGCTGATCTCACGAAGGCCCGAGAGGAGCTAAAGGAAGTAATCAGAGCTTGAGATAGTGCCGAAGCAGGCCTAAGACCAGACGAGGCGTCTGGATGGGTTGGAGAAGCAGCTGAGGCTCGTAAACGAGTTGATCGTTGATCTGAAAAAGCAGGCGGTTGATGCTGAGGGGGCTAAGAAGGCGGCTGAGTGGACCAAAGAGGAGGCTCTTAGGGCTAAGACTGAGGCGGCCTTTGGCAGAGAGGAGGTCCAGGCTTCCAAGGAAGAAGCCGAGGCGGCGACCTATGAAGCTGAGGTGGTCGAAACAGGCCAAGTCCCTAGGGTATGCAGGCT
Source organism: Quercus glauca (assembly GCA_023736055.1). NCBI lineage: Eukaryota > Viridiplantae > Streptophyta > Magnoliopsida > Fagales > Fagaceae > Quercus > Quercus glauca. The sequence goes on from CM043316.1 coordinate 59,351,902, forward strand.
CTACTGCTCCCAGGTTTAGAGCGAAGCCCTCAAACAAGTTGGGGTGGAGGCCTTGTCTGATCTATGGAAGGAGGAGAGTGTATATTATCCCCTTGCCATTCGCGAGGTTGTTCCTCCCAGTTCCGAGGCCGAAGCGCCTGCTGGGGAGACTGATGTTGCCCCTAGTGAAGGAGCCGAGGAGGCTGCGATTATTACCGAGATGGTTACTATAGCTTCTGACGATCCTGCCATGGGAACTGGTCCCCTCGGGGCAATTGAAACGGCCAGAGATCCCAATGAAGAAACACTTCAGGAGACAGCAAACCCCTCGGCCAATGTCCAGGCCTCTCTTGCTGAGGATACAGCACCTTTTGTGGCGCCCTTGCAGGTTGTTCCTCCAAGTCAGAGCTCAGAAGATCCCGAGGCTGCCACAAATTAGCCACCTACAGGAGGGAAGAAGATTAAGCTGAAGAAGTAGGCCCCTTGGCGCCTATGTTTTGTCTCCCTTTGTTTTGTCTCCCTTCTATTTTTTGGAACAATGTAATGGCGCTTTCGCCTTGTTTTTTTTTAGATGTTGGAATATGATTCCTGTTGTGTACCTTTTATGAACTTAATGTAGTGCGCGTTTTGTTTTCCCTTGCTTGTTGGATACCAATGGAATTTGCTGAAGTGGTTAGTTTCTCCAAAGGCTTGAATCCGAGGACCACGCAAGGCCTTGGTTCTGTCTAACACTTATTATTTTGAAACAACTAGTTTCCCCATAGGTTTGAGTTTGAGGACCATGCAAGACATTGGTTCTGTCTAGCACTTATAGGATTTGTCGAACTACTTAGTTTCCCCATAAGTTTGAGTCCGAGGACTATACAAGACCTTGGTTCTGTCTAGCACTTATAGGATTTGTCGAACTAGTTAGTTTCCCCATAAGTTTGAGTCCGAGAACCATGCAAGACCTTGGTTCTGTCTAATACTTATAGGATTTATCGAACTAATTAGTTTTTCCATAGGTTTAAGTCCGAGAACTATGCAAGACCTTAGTTCTGTCTAACACTTATTATTTTGAAGTAACTAGTTTCCCCATAGGTTTGAGTCTGAGGACCATGCAAGACCTCAGTTCTGTCTAGCACTTATAGGATTTATCGAACTAGTTAGTTTCCCCATAGGTTTGAGTCCGAGGACCATGCAAGACCTTGGTTCTGTCTAATACTTATTATTTTGAAGTAACTAGTTTCCCTATAGGTTTGAGTCCGAGGACCATGTAAGACCTTGGTTTTGTCTTGCACTTATAGGATTTATCGAACTAGTTAGTTTCCCCATAGGTTTGAGTCCGAGGATCATGCAAGACCTTAGTTCTGTCTAACACTTATTATTTTGAAGTAACTAGTTTCCCCATAGGTTTGAGTCCGAGGACTATGCAAGACCTTGGTTCTGTCTAACACTTATTATTTTGAAGTAACTAGTTTCCCCACAGGTTTGAGTCTAAGATTTTTGCAAGACCTTGGTTCTGTCTAGCACTTAGATGATTATCAGGGTAAGAAGCATGTAATCACGACAGACTTAAAATATGAATTGACAAAGATGCTTTTATTAATAATAATACTTTCGCAAGTTATTTACATTCCATGGATGAGGTACAGGTTTTTCATCTAAATCTTATAAGTAGTATGCACCTATTCCCACCACTGAGGTGATTCGGTATGGTCCTTCCCAGTTGGGTCCTAGCTTCCCATGGGATGGGTTCTTGGCAGCGCCCACAACTTTCCTTAACACTAAGTCCCCTGGTGCTAGTAGTTTTAGCTTCACATTGGCATCATATCCTTACTTGAGCTTTTGGTGGTAGTAGGCCAGCTAGATCATTGCCTTCTCCCTTCGTTCATCAATCAGATCTAAGCTCTCCCCCAGCAGCTCATTATTACCGTCCGGGGAGAAGGAACTCGTTCTCAGTGTTGGGAAGTTTGATTTTAGGGAGATAACAGCCTTGGCCCCATAGGTCATGGCAAAAGGTGTTTCCCCTGTTGACTGCTGTGGTGTAGTACGGTAGGTCCACAAGACGTGTGTCAACTTCTCTACCCATCTTCCCTTGGCGTTTTCTGGCCTTTTCTTTAGCCCATTAACTATGACTTTATTGACAGCCTCGACCTGCCCATTTCCTTAAGGATAAGCCGGAGTTGAGTACCGATTCGTGATCCCCAGCTCATCACAGTATCTTATGAAGGCTTTGCTGTCAAATTGAAACCCGTTATCCGAAATGAGGGTATGGGGGACCCCGAATCGCGTGACAATGTTCCTCCAGATGAATTTTTTAGCATCCACGTCTCTAATGTTGGCCAAGGGCTCAGCTTCGACCTACTTGGTGAAATAATCTGTGCCGACTAACAGATATCTCTTGTTCCTCGGTGCCTTGGGGAAAGGGCCTACAATATCCAGGCCCCACTAGGCAAATGGCTATGGGCTGGATAAAGGATTTAGGATGCCACATGGCTGATGAATGTTTGGGGCAAACCTTTGGCATTGGTCACACTTTTTTACATACTCCAGGGCTTCCTTCTGCATCTTCGGCCACCAATATCCCTAGGTGATGGCCAGGTGCGACAGGGATCTTCCTCCTGTGTGACTCCCACAGATCCCTTCGTGCAACTCCTCGAGCAGTAGTTTTGATGCCTCGGGGTGAATGCATAGTAAGTAGGGTCCTGTGTAGGTGCGCCTATATAACTTCTGGTCCTTGGAAAACCAGAACCGAGGAGTGTTCCTCCGTATTTTATCAGCCTTCGATTTCTCCTTAGGTAGGATATCATCCTTGAGGAAACTCACTATAGGGTCCATTCAGCGGGGGCTCACCCTAGCATGGTGGACATGGGTCATGCCCTTTGCCCCTTCACTTGCTCTCTCTAGATGCTCAACAATGATAACTCGAGGCAGATCTCTTGCCGATGATGTAGCAAGTGTGGCCAATGAGTCTGCATGGGTGTTTCCACTTCTAGAGACATGTGACAAGCTGAAAAGGTCGAAGTCCGACTGCAGGCGCTTAACTTGGCTTAAGTACTCTTGCATCCTCGCGTCTCTAGCCTCCAGTTCTTCGTTTACCTGGCCCACCACCAACCTTGAATCCGAGAACATATCCATAGCTTTTCCACCCATTTTTTGCACTATGACCATACCTTGTAATAAGGCTTCATACTCGGCTTCATTATTTATGGCAGGGAACCTAAGTCTCAGGAATTTTTCCACAACAGACTTTTCTGGGGTCACTAGGACTAGCCCCACTCCAGATCCCCTTTGATTCGTGGCGCCATCAATGTACACTTTCTAGCGTGGGGGCCTTGGAACAGAGACTGCCCCAACCGAATTTTCCTCCATGTCCCTATTCTTGGCTACTGCTTCCAGTGGTTCAGCGAACTCGGCCACCAAGTCAGCCAAGACTTGGCCCTTTATAGAGGTCCGAGGCATGTATTTAATGTCAAAAGCCCCTAGAATCGTGTTCCACTTGACGATCCTTCTAGTGTAATCAGCAGACCGAAGTACAGATCTCAAGGGCAGTTGAGTTAGGACGACTACAGTGTGGGCTTGGAAATAATGGGGAAGCTTTCGCGTGGCATGGACTACAGCCAGTAGGGCTTTTTCCAAGGGCAAGTACTTGATCTCTGCTTCATGCAACGATTTGCTCACGCAGTAGACTGGCTTCTGAATGCCACTGTCATCTTGTATCAGCACCAAGCTCACTGCATGAGGGGCTACGACAATGTAGGCATACAGGACCTCGTTGGCTTCGAGGTTAGACATGATTGGTGGCTGAGATAGGTATTCCTTGAGCTGCTGGAATGCTACGACACAATCCTCGGACCACTCGAAACCCTTCCACTTGTTAATCAGGAGGTAGAAAGGCCTGCACCTATCGGCCGACCTAGAAATGAACCGGTTCAGGGCCGCGATCATTCTAGTGAGTTTTTGGATTTCTTTAGGATTTTGTGGAGGCTTCAAGTTATTGATAGCTCTAATCTGATCAAGGTCGACCTCAATCCCCTTGTGGGTGATGATGTAGCCCAAAAACTTGCTTGACCCTACACCGAACAACCATTCAGAAGCATTCAGGCGCAGCTTGTGCTTCCTTAGGACGTCAAAGATGCAGTCGAGGTCTCCTAGGTGTTCGGACACCACTTTACTCTTCACCACCATATCATCAACATAAATTTCAATGTTTTTGCCCAGCAGCAGCTCGAACATTCTCGTCATCATCCTCAAATAGGTGGACCCAGCGTTTTTCAGGCCAAAGGGCATTACCTTGTAGTGGTAATTCCCAACAGGTGTCACGAAAGCAGTCTTCTTTTAATCATCCAGGGCTAGTGGTATTTGATGATAGCCTTGGAAGGCGTCTAAGAAACTCATCCGAGGATGTCCCGTTGTGGCATCCACCAGCTGGTTTATCCAAGGCATGGGAAATGGGTCATTTGGGCATGCCTTGTTTAGGTCCGTGAAGTCTACGCAAACCTTCCATTTTCCACTTTTCTTCTTGACTACCACAGTGTTGGCTAACCACTTAGGGTAAAAGACCTCCTTGATGGCCCCCGCATGCTTAAGCTTCTTCACCTCTTCTCTAATCGCATCGACGTGCTCCTTTGACGGGCGCCGAGGTGATTGTTGCTTGGGAACGACGGATGGGTTGACATTGAGATGGTGACAGATAAAGTTTGGGTCGATCCCTGGAGTATCGCAGGCGTCCCATGCAAATACGTCAATATTTGCTTTAAGGAACTCGATTAACTCCTCATTTTCCTATGGAGGCAGCCGAGCCCCTACCTGAAAGAACTTCTCTGGATCATCTCCAATGATTTTCTTGTCAAGATCTTCAAATTTTGCTTTTTCGGTTGCTGCATCAGGAGGCGTATTCGGGTTTTTTGATTGCTATAAGCCCCCTTCGGTAGTGGCCGAGGGCCCTGTATTGAGCCGATGCAATGTGGCAGCCACCATGCATTACCTCGATGTGGATTGGCAACCACGGATTTTGAGGACATGGTCCCCTGATGGGAATTTCACCTTCTGGTGCAAGGAGGAGGCAACAGCCCCCAAGGTATGGAGCCATGGTCCGCCGACGATGGCTGTGTAGAGGGAGTAGGTGTTCGCCACTATGAAGTCTACCTCAACCACTTCTAGGCCGGTCTGAACAAGCAGCCTAATCATACCCTTTGGGGTAACTAGCTTCCCATCGAAGCTCATCAGGGGGGAGTTGTAGGGTGTCAAATCTTCTGGTTTTAACCCCAGCCCCTTATAGAGGTCGGGGTACATGATCTCGGCTCCACTGCCACCATCCACCATCACTCTTCTCACATCATAGTCCCCGATTCTGAGGGTGTTGACCAGTGCGTCATCGTGGGGTTGGGTGGTCCCCATCTTGTCCTCCTCTGAAAAGCACAAGGTTGGGTAAAAATTCTTCCTAGCCTTCTTCGGTTCTGATTAGGACTCCTCAGCACGCGCTTGGGCCACAGATAACACTCACGAGGGGCGCGTGCCTGTTCTTCCTGGCGCAGCCAAGATCATATTGATCGTCCCCGTTGGTGCCCTTAAGGCAGTGTCTCTCTGGGGCTCCTGATAAGTCTGGCCTTGGCGGCCACTGGAATGGTGCAGGAGGTGCTTCAGCTTTCCTTCCCAGACTAGGCGATCCAAGTAGTCCCAAAGGTTCCTGCAATCCTCCATGGTGTGTCCGTGGTCCTGATGGTACTTACAGGTTCTAATTGCACTTCGTGGGGTCTCCGACCATCTTATTCGGCTACTTAAAGTACGGTTCGCTCCTTATCCTTTCCAACACCCTGTACACTAGCTCTCGGAATACGGCATTGACAACCTGAGCATTGGTCGGCCCGGATTACCCTGTGAAATCCCTCCTCGCGCGATTGCCACTGTACCGGTCCGGCCTGAAATCCCTCATCTCCTGAGGGATAACCTTCTCTTTTCCCTTGCTTTGCAACTGATCCTCTTCCACTCGCTTATACTTATCGATCCGATTCATCAACTAGCGCACACTGGTGGCGGGTTTGCCAGTCAAAGACTTCCTCAGGCCATGCCCCGTTAGGAGACTGTTTTTAATGGTGCTGACGGTGACATCCTCATACTTGCCGTCCAGTTCATTGTATATCTCCTAGAATCGGTTCGAGTGGGCCTTTAGAGTTTCCACATCATGCATGGTTAGAGCCAATAGCGCACTCAAGGGCCGAGGAGTTCTGTTGTTTGTGACGAATTGGGAGCCAAAGGCTTGGGTCAGCTGCCTGTATGAGTCTATAGAATTCGTCTTGAGACCATTGAACCACCTCATTGCTATTGGTCCTAGACTAGAGGGGAAGACTCTACACATCAGCGCCTCGTTCCTAGCGTGGACGGCCATCCTCTGGTTATATTGGCTCACATGCTCCACAGGGTCCGTCTTGCCATTATAACTGGTGAAGGTTGGCTGCTAAAATCGCTGAGGAAGCGTTGCCTCTTCGATGTGATGGGTGAAAGGTGACTTGGACAGCTGATCCAGTGCTCGGCTCATGGCATCACTCCCCACGCCCTTAGGGGACGGGCTCTTACGCTTGCGCCTCCAGTAACGCTCTTTCTCGTGAGAGAAAGTCTCGCTTAGGGAGGTCCTTGACCTCTGCCTATAGTCATCATTGCTATCCTCGTCGAAGGGTGTGTCAGGACTAGGACGAGATTGCCTTCGTTGTGCATGGCACAACTTTCTCTTTAAATAGTCCATCTCCCGCTGCATGGCCACAAAATCATCTAGTTTCTTGGACGCATGGCTTCTGACCTCTTCCGATTGCACGGTTTGGTCATCGTTTTGTCTCTGTAGTGCGTGGCTGCCCCCGCTGATGCGGCTTCCGCTAGTCTGTGTGGTATGTGCACTTCCCTCTCGAAACCTTCCGTTTTCTTCATTTCGACCACGCTCGGGGTTGGGGAAGGTACCTTGTGGCTGTGACCTCGCTGGTTTGGACTAATGAGATCCTGCTTGGTGAGGGCCTGTTCCTGCCATGCTTAACCGTTGCCCTAACTAACGCACAAGTTCCTCCCACAGACGGCGCCAATTGTAGGGACCTGGTTCAAGCACTATTCCTTGCGAATGAGTGGACTCAAGCCCAGCTGACCCAATACAATGAATTTGTAGAGAGCGGGGTCAAAGAACTAGGCCTTTGTGAGGGTTGTACAATTAAGCATGGTAATACATGGATCGATTGACAAGAATATAGACTGAAAGTATGAAATTAGGCTCCTCGGCCACTTTCTTTGATAGTCTCTTTCTTATATCTCATTCGGTAGTGGGTTACAAAGATTATACAAATACTGTGACACCTCCCCTCTCCTCAAAACTGCCGTCCTCCTCTCTGGAGGACTTGTTACATTTTATACCCCCTTCTAGTTAATCTCGGCCCTCTATTTGTCGCTTATGCAGGTCATCATACCAGTGCTTGTCCCATCAGCCACCTTCCCATCCTTTCTGTAGGTGGTAGCAGCTGAGGCGGCACTATTCATGGGTCACTTCTCCATTTAATGCGGCTAGAACGTTAGTTGTGGGCATTTAATGTGGAGGTGACAGTTCCTCCTGGGATCACTCCTCTACCATGCTCCTATGACCAACCCGCTGTACTTGCCTCTGTCTTGGATAGCTATGGAAGTTTACCTTCGAAGGCACTTTGTTCTTCCTTACAATGATCAGTGCGAGCCGAGGACATGGTTGTCCTCGGCGGTATTACTGGCGAATGGACTCGTCCTCGAACACATCTTTCTCCTCGGTATGGGCCTTAGGCTTAGCGTAGAGTGGGCCGGGGTTGCCAAATTCTCTGGCCCCACATGTACATTTCTTGAAAATAACTAAAAATTACATTGCTTTGGTCATAGATACAATTTAAAAAAAAATACAGTGCTTTGATTCATAGTTACAATCTAAAAAGAGAAGATTACAAGGATAAGTCTAATTTACTAACACTTGATCTAAATTCGGAGGTTATGTTACATGATTTGGAAGGTTTTAGGCACCCAACTTGCCTAGGGAAACTAGTCTTCTAGACTTTGGTGCCCAATGATCATATCACATCATTGAAATAGTTTATATCATCCAAAACATGTGATTACTGAAATTGAAATAAGCATTGATAAGAATGGTTAAAACCTATTCTAGGCATGCAAAGAATTGATATTGAAAGTCATGGTGAATATGTGTGTGATGTGACAAACCCTAATCTATGAATATATGAACATATTATTTATATTTGAAAACCCTAATTCTAAAAGCATGTGAATGTGTTATAGAAATTGACAAACCCTAATTCCAAAAGCATGCAAGCTTGCTATTGAAATTGACAAACCCTAATTCATGCAAGGCTCTGAACATCCTAGATCTAACATGCTAACAGACAATAATATCTAGAAAACCTAGAAACCAATCAATTTTGAATCTAAAAACTTAGGTATAAAAAGAAAAAGAAGGTTTAGAAATCTTACCTGTAGGCACAACACTCCAAGCAATTCAAGCAAGGCAACACCTCAAGGGAGAGAGAGAATTTTGAAACTTCAGAGTGTTTCAATGTTTTTCAAAGGATTTCAAAGCGTTTTTTCAATGCTTTGAATTAGAGGTGAAGTGGGGTATTTATACTAAGAGTGGGGGAATTAGATTTAAGTCTCTAGGCAATGTGGAACTTAGGAAAACTAGGTTTTCTGAGCAAAAAACGTAGGATTCAAGGTCAACTTGTATGGGGAGCAAGCTAAATTGGAAAAGGAAGAAAATTTGGAGTTCTAACCCAGTGTCAATCGGCACTTGGTCGCAGATCCTCCTGGATCTTTCTTGTTTTGTTTCGCCTATTTCCATTTTCAATTTATACCTAATTTCTTCTAAAGTTTGACTTCCTTTTCTGATTTTCTTGGTCCTTAAGTTTAGCAAATTAATTCACAATATTTTTAATTAATTAATTAATTAATCAATTTTTACTTATTTTACAAGGAATTAATAAGTGCTTTGACTTGGATTAGATTTGGTGTGTGCAATCTTACCATAAACCCTACCCTCAGCTAATAGGATCATGACACATCACTAATTTAAATTGGACCAACAATAGGCCAATCAAAATTAAGAGATTATAATCACCCGTGGTCAAAATCTTATTTATGCAAGTGAAATCTACCTTTAAAACTTGTTTCTTATCTTTTAATCCGGTGGTCCAATTAATACTCATGAACAGTCGTTTTGATTGTTATGACCCTAAGATTTATTTTATGAAAGTATTTTTGAGAAAAAACGGCTAAAATTATAGTTTTGCCTTGGAGACATGTAATGGTGATGACATGCAATGTAATGTGAGTTTAGGTCAAATGGGAGTTGCAAAATGGGGTGTCTATAATAGTTCCTATCGAGACAATGATTGTGAGCACTCGTTACTTAAATTGTAAGTTTCGATTGGATATGGTCAAGACAAAGCTCGTCCAAGTGGAAGAGAGCAACAAGATGGTCTGAGTAAAGCTTTAGGCTTGCTTTTGACTAATTGAAGGCCTTGAATGAAGTGGAATATTTGAAGAGGGAGCTGAAAAGCAAGGAGAAGGATTTTGAGGTTGAGTTGGCTTCCAACTCCATGAAGGATGAACTACTTAAGAAGGTGTGGGAGAAGGTAAGGGGCCCCACACTGTTTTTGTTGTTGAATATAAGGTGTACGAGGAATTCAATGATGAGAACTTCTCCTACCATTTTCTACATATTTTATGTTTTTAAATTCTTCATGTTTGAAAAAATGTAGAGGGTAAAGTGGCAGAGACTAGGAGGGTGGGACTAGTGAAGTAGAAAGGTGGGTGGAGCGGTGAAGAGGGGGTGTAGGGTCAGGATTAGTGGAGACAGGGTGTAGACATCCCATTTCACAACCTTCATTTAACCTCATCTAAGGGCAAAATGGTAATTTCACATCCTGAGAGTAATTTTGACCATTGGGCTTATGTCATGAGTCTCGATCAGACAATCAGATCGAAAGATATAACAAAATCAAATTTTAATTGCCAAGATGCACCCGCATGATTGAGTCTAATCATGTGTGATTATGAAAAGTTAATTTTGATTGGTCCATAAAGAATTGATTTAAATTAATGATGTGTCAGAAGTTTATTGGATTGGATTTAAAAAAATTATGAAGGTGCAATGCATTGGATAGTTTAGAATATTAAATATAAATAGTTTCTAGATAATTGTTGAAATTATCATTTCTTAAATGGATAATTAAACAATAATTGGGACTTATTAATATTAAAATAAGGAAAATTATTAGGTACTCCCGGAATACCATAAATGCGTGCTCCCTCCTCTCACATGAATGGTGGGTCCTACCATGAATTTAATTAGTGGGACCCACCATTCATGTGAGAGGAGGGAGCACGCATTTATGATACTCCTGGAGTATACAATAATTTCCCTTAAAATAAGATTATTTTGGCTAGAAATTAGCAATAATTCAAAAAGTTCTACGTGCAATAGATAGTTTACAACAAAAATAGCCGTTGGAGATTCAAATTTAAAAATAGCAAGTTGGCGTGCCATAGATTCCATTTCTCAGTTTTTCCCTCCTAAATTTAGCACACTTTCAAATTCAAATCTTTCCCCAGCTTCGAGCCATCTCATCTGCAGAGGCTTCACCCTCTCTATAAATAGTGAATGGGATTCATTCACCATTCAAGGCACTGCATTCCCATAAAGCTCTAAAGGAAGCAGCTAAGTACAGTCATTTGCAACTGGTCTTCCTAGACTCGGTTTATGATCAAGTCTTTTATTGCTTTCTCTCTAGAACTCTAGTGAAATCTTTCCCTTTTTTGTTGTTTAATTTTTATGCAGGTGTAATTTAGTGTTGTTATTGTGTTTGAATTGATATGTTTTTACTTTTATTTTTTTGTTATCATGCTTGAGTAAACATGTTTTTCTATGATGTTGTTATGATAGTTAGGATTGAAATGTGATCATGCATGCATGTTGCTTCACTAGCTCATGAAGTGATAACATGTTAGATCTTAAGTTGTTATTAATTTTATGCAAAACCCATGTTTGTTCTTACCATATTCTTAAGTTCTCATGCATGCTATAATATATTCCTTTAAGATTTTTTTTTTTTTTGGGTGCCAAGTTCACTTGCTAGATTCATAATCCTTTTGAATCCCATGCAAAAAAATGTTTCTCTTTTAATTTCTTTAGCCATGATAAATTAATGATTTTCAATCATTGGATACAATCACGTCATTTTCATATGCTCTCTTTTCAATTCATGATCACAAATTCAAATTCTGGTTTTGAACTATACTCTATATCGAATGACATGGTTTAGTTGTTAGTGATATCATAATGTGTGATGTGATATGTCAATTGGACACCATAGTTTAGAAAATTATTTTAAGCAAGGTGGTAACACCTTCCCACCTTATAACTTAAGCTTCGAACTTTGATCAATAAGGATTCATAAACTAGAGTTCAATCCATGTAATTTTACATTTTATAGAATGTAACTAGGACCAAATCCATGTAATTCTTAAATTATATCTAGGATCAAGGCCTTGAAATGTTGTTTTTCTATTTCATATAAAATACATTTATTCAATAAAATACATTTTATTATATGGTTTTCTTACTTTATGTAATAAATGGAAACTCTACGTAAAACTGTCAATTCATGGGAATATATATATATATATATATAATTATAATTAGTAGAATCACCACCTTGAGAGGTATTAACACGATCTCACTCATTCACATAAGTTTGGTCAAAATGAAACTGAAAGGAGGACCAAGGTCATAGTTTCTCACACAGGGATGGAATTGGGGGTAACTAATGAAGTGAGAGAAAGAAACAAAGAATGGGAACAGAGGAGAGAGAAAGGGATTGAAGGAGTGAGAGAGCTAGGTATGAAGGATAGAAAGAGTGTGAGAGAGAGAAGTTGGGTGGGTACAAAGGAGAGAGAGAGAGAGAAATTAGTTTGGAGCCAAATTTTGTCCTTGAGTCATAGTTTTTTTTTTTTTTTTTAATAATAAATAAATAAATTCAATTGTTATAACAGGTGGAGAGGATGGATTTAAAAGTTAGTTATCCTCATAAAAGAGATCAAATAATGTTATTAAATTACAATGCTCTTGGTAATGTGTCCAATTTTAAAGGAGATCAAATAATGTTCTTAAGACCTTTTTTTTTTTTTTGGTTAATTCTAATGGGTTTTCAAAAGAAAAATGTCACTTGCCTTATTATTTGTTACCAAAAAAAATCAGAAATGATTGTAGCGATGAGTTAAAAAATTATTTAAACCATAAAATTTTAATATTTGTATAAACTTAATTGTGTAACTGTGAAAAATCACATGTTTATGACAACTATTGATTTGATTATTTATAATAAACAGTAGTGATTTTTTTATTTTCTTATTATTATGTATTTAGTTGAATTGCAACTATAATTTATTTTAATGAATTGAAATGGATTATCTTAGGATTTTATTATTTAATTAGTTAATATGAATTTTTATTATAAATTTATATTTTTAAAAGGTGTTGAGATTGGTTAAATTATTGCTTTTGCATAAGCTATATATTAACAAATAATATTTGTGGGGCCCTATCACACTCACCACGCTGGCCCACTACATGCGGCCCAAGGCCCGCACCGAGGATAGTGCTGAGGCCGAGGACAATGGAAAAGAACCCAGAACATCCAAAGGCCCGCGCCGAGGATGACCTGTCCTCGGCGCACCGACTTCACTTAAGGGAAAATATCCCACCAACATTCTGGCCGTTTTAATGGTGATGTGACCAGCAAGCCCAGTTGCCTCGATTACTATAACTAATAGAAAGTCTGCAAAGGCGGCTAAGAACTAACATAAAGCCTGCTAATTACAGACGATGGGACAAACCCCTGTAGATAGAAACCAGATAATTGACAAATGGATGGTGAGGATGAAGCAAAAAAGGACTATATATCTAAGAGGGTTCCCAGCAAAAGGGGGGGAACCTCGGCTAGAACCGAGGATCTATCAGCCTTGCAAACACTGGGCAAAAATGGCAACGGAGGTGATCTAAAAGATTTAGTCAAAGTGAGGGTCTTTCTTACCTAAACTTCTAAGTCCAGTTCGTTTATAATTCGTTGTTTGCCTGCTACATGCCTAGTCCTTCCTACCCATTCTCTACAAATTTTATTGTCTAGGGTCCATTACATTTTGAGTCCCTACAATATTATACTGACCTGTACAAGAAACTCTATTAGATAAAATTATTTCAAGTAAAATTATGTGAAATATGACTTAGAAAATCTTACTACAAATGACTAAAATTTTTATATTAACAAATTATGTGTCTTTTGTTGAGTTTTGACATGTCTTAAAGTAGTAATTGAAGATAAAGTTAAAGACACAAAGTCTGCTAAAAAACAGTTCAAGAAAAGTGCATATTTTCAGCATATGCCTTGATACCTATCGATCTATTGTTTAGGGAGAGAGAGAGAGATATTAAGAGAGTAAAGATCAAAGAGAGTATTTGCATAGTATTTTTATAAGATGATTCTTTACAAGTGATCTCATCTTCTCATAGCAATAGCTAGTCCCCCTTAATATGATATACAATCCATTATAAACAACTAGATCCAACTAATTACTATTGCTACATCAACTATATAACTAACTACCATTGCCACATCAGTAATTATCTTAACTAACTTCCAAATCAGATTGGACAACACAGCACAGTGCACAGTAGCAGGTTGATTCACAACAGAGTTAAACTTATCAACCTCCCCCCTCTCCCACTACGCAGTGGTAATAATATATATTTTTTTTATTTTTGTAGTTTTTTAGTTATGTGGTTCTAACTCCACGTAATTGCCTTTGGGACAGTTGCAGAAGTTGTGATCATGTTCAAGGTGGCTCTATGTGGAATTTACATAGAGATAGCAAAGCCGTCGAAGTGATTACAGTATTACACGTGTTTCTTTAGTATAAAGAATTTTGGATACAAGGAAGATGAATATATTTCAAATTGTAAAACTCTAGGAACAGTATACCAGTGCAAACTTTTGAAAGTATGAGATTGAGACTTGAAAGTTATTCCTAGGTATGTCAATTAAAACCGGTAGAATAATATTATTTATTATGAAATTTTCTTTGATAAATTGAATTCATTTGTTATTGCTATTATCCCAGGAAATCATGACTTCATATTATTGTTAAGCACCCATATAATATAAGCACGATCGTCACCAGAAAGTGCTATTCCTCACTGTATAAGACTTTGCAATCATTCAATTTCATTTCAATTATTTTATTGTTGACCTTTTGTAAATATGTCTATAAACATATATAAGAGTCATGTACTTGAGAAAAATATATATTACAATTAGTTGTTTAACAACATAATTTGTTAAAAAAAAAAAAAGAATTGAAGTCTAACTTTTGTTTATCATTTCTTTGTCATCAGTTAATACCGTTAGTTGGATTGCCACCGTCGGCAGCCACCAGCCAGTGTATAAATGGGACAAGTTTATAGGTTAAAAAAAAAAAAAAAAAACCTCTTCTTTCAATAATACACTATATATATATATATATATATATATATATATATATATATATATATATATAAGCACTAAATTAAGTATACATGTTTATGATTCAAATCTTCCGAATCCTATTATAACAATCCATCAAAAATTTTTTTTTTTTGATATAAACTACAATCATCTATGATCTCATGGGATAGAGCAATATAATTTGGAAGAGAAATGATATGTTCACAATATTTTCATAATATTTTTACAACAAATCCTAAGTGTTAGGATGCTATTGGTTGTTATTGTTGGGGTTAAAAAGTAATTTTAGTGTTAGGTTCAAATTTGAACCAATAACAACTAATTACCTGTGATTTATTGTAAAAATATTATAGACGTAGCATCTCTCAATTTGAAATGTGTAAAATTATTATATTGGCATTAGAACTTGCTTTTCCAAAAAAATAATAATAATAATAATAATAATGAAAAGTTATATGATTCATGTGGGTCATTTTCGTCCCCATGCATGATTTGGGTAAAGGAGCCCTGCAAACAATCAATGCATGGTTATAATGGAAAAAAAGGGCTGGCTTTGAAGAGAACACCCCATGGCAGCTCTGAAAGGCAAACAAAAGAGGGTTTTGTCTGTTATTCGGTAGTACGAGTTCTTTTATGCCGAAAGCGCACGAGGGGGGGTATCAGCCATTTTATGTCATTCAGTGGGATTTCGTTGTTTTCTACACAGTACATCTATCACAGCATTAATTTGTTCATCTCCACTAGCTTCTCTGCCAAACAAAAGTTTGGTGGACCCTGCTTCTTTTTTAGGCTCCAACTCCAAGCTATCAAATAAATGCATTGAAAAGTTTGAACCAAAAATCATTTGTGCCCTTTCCATCTCGATTTTGTATGTATGACCCGAAAGACCCTTCAAGAAATTTTCAAACTCTTCCACAACCCGACCCCATATAGTAGACCTTGGGGGTTATTATTTAATAATCACATACTTTTTGGATAGAACGATCATTCTTTGACCATATTTTGCGTGAATGTTTTATTTATCATCCATTGATTCATTATAAAAGTACACGTACCTCACTTGATCAATCCTCCAATTGTACGGACGTACATGTTTAACCAAGAAGACTTTCAATTCCTCCAAACGTGCAATGTGATGTAGCATGACTTATTAGTCTTCCCTAACCCAATCCAAAGAACAAGGTGGATTGAAACTTACAAAAAAAAGTAAAAGGGTTGAAATGAAATTATTTAAATTTGCATTGACATTTGAGATGGAAATTAAATATATGAAATAATACTAGTCCAGGAAATTTCTTAGAAATTCCATGGGTCGATGGGACTTTACAAGTCTGACTTTATCTTTGTTCTTTCCTTTTTTTTTTTTTCTTTGCAACGGCAAGATCAATGTTTTTTGAGATGTAGGCTTTTGGGATTAAAGACTTAAAATTAAGTTCCATAAAAAATATTTTCATAAAAAAAATCTTGTTGAAGAGTATGTAATTATCTATTCTTTGACCTGTGCATGTCAACTCAGCTTGTTTCACAATGCCTAAGGTCAACCTATAATTTATCAATCATGCTTAATAAAAAAGATGGAATAACTTATCTAAGAGGCAGCGACGTTTTTGATACAAATAAGAACTTGTAGGAATCTAGTCCGTTCCCTAAGCCGCCAATTCTCTATTCAAAATCATGGCATCAGATAGCATATGATTGCTTCAAATGAAAAAAAAGATGACGGGCATGCTATATTATGGATGACAAGGACAACGTCTAGTCAACTTGAAGAGGAGGTTCAACAATTCAATTCATCAAAAAAGGAAAAAAAAGAAAAAGAAAAAAAAAGTAGGTGGGAGGTGCAACCTATAGCTTTTAGAGCATCCACATCAGATATTGTAAAAAAAATGCTATTTTGCCATACCAAGGACCTACTTTATTATTTTATCACATCATTTTACAACATCCTATTTATCAGATGTTTTATCATTCAATTCTATACATTAAAATAATATTTACTACACATTAAAATAATATAAACAACACAATAAAATAATATATCTAACCCAATAAAAATAAACTAAAGAGAGAGGAAAGAGAAAATAGAATAAAAAAAATAAAAATTATACAATTTTTCGTCCGTAAAATTGCAAATTTGCAACGGTACTGTTCACATGTGGCAAAATTTTTGAGATTTGCCACATCTGATGAAGTGAGTTTTTGGTGTTTAGTATGGGATATGTACCAAATATTTAGCATTTGGCACATATCTCATATCTGCTGTGGGTGCTCTTACATCAAATATTTCCTGTTACTCATTTGTATTTGGTTTTTAATTTTTTTAGATGAATATAAGATTTGGGGCAAAATGTAATGAAACACTCTTATATATGTACGTAACAGAATTCTCATCCAAGACATTTTGATGCAAACTCATATATATGATGAATACTAGTATAGAAATATTTTGAGGTAAACAGTCTTATATGCAACATATTCATCCCTTTTCGGCATTTTGAGGTAAACTTTGCTGCAATTGCTTAATCACACTCTTTCAGAGATCTAATCATATCATGAATAGTAAAGAGAGAAACATAACGTGGAAGGATGGGTCCAAAAGCGTGTCACATGCCTTCAATTAGCTAATTATGGAAGTTTTTAACATATAACATTGACAATTCTAGCTTTATTGATTATAAATTGTAGGAGTTGGAGGAATATATTACCATATGAGTGGTCTAAAAAAAACGAAATAATTCCAATACCATCATCGTTCATCCTTCCCACGTTGGATTCATCCCCTTGTCTTTTTTCATGCTTTTATTTATTTAATTTTCTTTTAAGTATTTTCATATAAGTAGTATAAACAAATTTTGCATTATTATTATTATTATTATTATTATTATTATTATTATTATTTTGATAGTTTCACTTATTTGTCTTCTCGCCCAATTTTTGTATGACTATCGTGCCCTTATGATTTCTATGCAAACATAGCGGTGTTGTTTACATTTCACCCATGCAAATTCACTAAGGATAGTAATGATGGTGCCAATAATTTGGTGACGGTGTTGATGGTAATGGTTATGGTGGAAAGTTGATGGTCAAAGTAGGTGGCAATACGAGCAATTTGGCAATGGTCACTTTGGTAATGAGCCCTAGCTCTATGACATTGAAAATAGTGGTGGTGCAGTGGAGGCAG
Organism: Quercus glauca; assembly: GCA_023736055.1. NCBI lineage: Eukaryota > Viridiplantae > Streptophyta > Magnoliopsida > Fagales > Fagaceae > Quercus > Quercus glauca. Next base: position 59,369,611 of record CM043316.1, read on the forward strand.
GTGATGCTGTGGTGATAACAGTGTTAGTGTGGTGTGTGGTAAGAGAATAATAAGGTTAGTAAATTTGTAACTTTAGATTTATATGCTTGAAAATTCCATGGAATTGGAAATTTTGAGTTAACTCATATTATTTCAAAGAGGGGAAATAAATATGAGCAATTCCTATTTACAATTTTGAGTAATGTTATGTAGTGATATTTTCAGCAAACCCTAGTCTTTGTGCCAAGTTTAATTATTATGCAAGTGACTATTGTAAGAAATGTATTGTAATATATGTTTGATTTGTTTGTTCACAAGACCAATTTTTTGATACTTTCATTGAATAAATGTTCCTCTTTTTCATCCTGAGCTTACGAAAGTTGGAAAAATATATATAAAGTATAGAAATTATATTGAAGTGAAAATATAATAGTTTTATAATTTAATTGATTGACACTAGTTCCTGGTGTATTTAATGAAGATGTTCAGGATTTAATCACTCTTCTCCTAACTAACAAATTTTCTGCCAAAAAAAAAAAATTTATTTTGATTTATATAATTTTAGTCATGTACGTCAGAGAGAGAGAGAGAGAGAGAGAGAGAGAGGGGGGGGGGGGGGGGGGACCCTTAACTTTATTCATGTGTAGACATAGCTTTTTTATGAGAAACATATGAAGACATAGCTTGATGGTCCTCCAATCAGTTAATATGTAGATATATTAATAAAGATGTTATCGGCCTTTGGAATTAAACAAAGGGTAGGGACTTTATCCAATGTAAATAAAACAAGGGTATGGAGCTTATCGAGAAAAGTACAAAGAGAAATGGGTTTGAGGGTCTTGCCGTAGTCCAAGCTAAGAGTTGGGCCCCTGGAATCAAAAAGAAAAGTGGCCCAACCTAGCATTTTAAATTGCCGCCTTAATAGGAAAGTTGTGATCCTAATTCCTAAAGTGCCATGGTCCTTCTGTCGGGATCAATATAATGTACAAATTTAAGTAACGTCACAACATCAAAAAAAGTAACGTCAAATTTTTCGGCAAGATGTAACATAATGAGCAACCGTGGTCCTCTTAGGAGCACTATAATTTTTCTTAGAAAGTCTCCTGCTTTCATATCAATATCATTCGAGACTGACCCCTTAGGCCTCAGCACCAAGTGCTTTCATACAAACAGTGATCAATAAATTCAATCGAGTGATTGAGTTTAGTCACCATGCAAGTTGCTATAGAAAGATCTTTTGTCTATTTGATGCGATACTTTTTACATTAATAGATTTTGAAAATAAATTTTAATCGTACGTAAAATGAAGAGGATATTATAATTCTCGTCTTTAGATAGTGGATGTCTCTCTAAAGAGCTGAAGACCTTGCAAATTATTATATTATAAAAAGATTGTTTGTCTATTTGATACGATACTTTGTACATTGATATATATATAGATTTGGAAAATAAAATTTTAATCACGTCCCTCGTGAACGGGTGACTCTCTAAAGAGCTGAAGAGCCATATATTTCATTGGTACTAAAATAGAAAAGCAGGAATCACATAGAAAGAGAGCTAGACAACATCATTTTAAACCATCATGCTTCTCACATGGCAACCCTTTCCAGCAACCACACATTCCTTCCATCTCTGACTTTCTTTCTTTGTCCCCTTATCTAAAATCCTTCTTTTTTACTTTCTAAGAATTGTTGCCATTCTTTCATAACCCCCAACAACACCATCATCACCCAAACCACTCCATCATGCATGCCTGTCTGTTTGTATGAAAAAAACCCTATTGCCTCTGTCATGAAACTGTAGGCTAAGTTTGGGCACAGGAGTGGCCTTGTCCACCTTGTAAGAAACAAGTGGCACATTTCACACCCTTATAATATTCCTCCTTGACGCTCTGCGTGAGTAGGGTTAGTTCCATGATTTGATCAACTCATTGATACTTTTATCTCCACAATTTGGCATGACATGGCCTCCCTCAGGAGATGTTGATCCCATCCACACATGGCTTAATTTTGTGTGGCATCATCTACAAATATAGCATGTTAGGTCTCACTTGCTTACCCATCATTTCCTACCCTTTACGAGGCCGACACCTTGGTCCATTCTAGATGCGTGTGATTAATACATACAAAAGAGTACGTGCAAAAACCAACAACATTCATACATGCCTTGTGTTCTGTGTTAATAATAATCGTACTTAATTTGCTTTGCAATTATGTCTGTGGATGTGAGCATATATCTTGATACTATAGACTATACCTCGATCTTATTGTTGGATGACACTTAAGTGTGGTCCGACAAAAAAGGCAAGTAGGTTTTGGAGGGCCCTGAAAGAGATATTGAATCTAATGTATTGAAAACCAATCCCATTATGAAATTTATCCAAGTACAAATGAGTTAGGGAGGGACATGTCATTATAGGCCTAACGTATGTTATTCAGGGTTTTTACACTTTTACTATTCATACACGAGGTAAAGGCCAATAATATATAATATTTATATGATGGTTCCCAATCCAAGAAAATAACATTTTATGGCACAACCTTCTTTTTTTGAAATTATATAATAATCAATTATTTAGTTATTGTTACCAAAGTATTCAAAATAAAAATAAATATTATATAAATTCATCTCCAAAAGCGTTTTAGCGCACAAACCTCTGATTATATCAATATTAAGATCTAGTTTTTATTGGAAAAAAATAATAATAATATAAAATTAAGTGAAACCCATCAGAATAAATAAAAAAAAAAAACATCAAAGATTACGATTTTCTTTTTCACTATATTATAATAATAAGAAACCCCGCTTGTAAACTGAAATTCAAGTCCAAAGACCATGTGTCAAAAACAGCCTGATTATCATTACTTGGTGAAATCCATATGCTCAAATGTATTCAAAGTATTTTCACAAAACAATTATTTAATGAAAAATAAACCATCAATGAACGTTGCAATCCAGAAGTAAAGGAGTACACGATAATTGTCTAACTTTCATTGATGTCACCAGCCATTCGGAGGTGTCTAGGGTTTGGACCAGACTAATATATAACAGCCTGGGCTGACAGCCTTATTAACGGTCCTGTGAATGTTAGTATGGCTTTACCCCAAATCAAATCGTACAGTTCACAACCTCTGCACGCTAAGCTAGCTATAGCATATGTTGATGATGATATATACCATGACGCATGCACGTGACATGAAGATTTTGGCCAAACAATTATTTGTACGTGGCATAATGATTTACCAACATTATGTGCGATTCAAAAAAAATTTGGTCACAAATTTTCCATTATTACTTGGGCCTATAAACAACAAAGTGGGCGTCATAGTTTAAACTGGGCATCATAGCTCATAGTGGACCAAATTCAAGAACTCAGAAGATAGTTGTTGTATATGTATGACTAATCAAAGCCCTCACGGGAATAGGACTCGTCGTCGTAGCCCGAGCTCGAATAAAAGATGAATGGTTTTACTGAAGCCCGTGCCACGCTTTATCAACCTTCAGGAGACCATTGACCTAAACATGGGCCTTTCAAATTGGTAAATCTTCAATAGAAGAAGAAGAAAAAAAAAAAAAAAAAAAAACAAATTTAAGGCAAAATTTGCCAAATAGAGTACTGATTTTAGAAACTATGTAGGTGAATAGTATGCACGTCAAACTAATTAGTTAGTTAGATTGATTTTGGAACTTGAGTTTGACAAACTCGAGTTCCAGCCCAAAAATCCCAACATAAATTTGATGTGGAATTTAAAAAAAAAAAAAAAACCCACATGGAACTCGAGCTTAGCAAATTTGAGTTCCATGTTTTTTTGGGCTGGAACTCAAGTTTAGTAAACTCGAATTCCAAAATCAGTCTAACTAACTAATTAGTTTGACGCGCATACTATTCACCTACATAGTTTCTAAAATCAGTCTATTTAGAAAATTTTGCCACAATTTTAACCTTTTAGAATAAAGCTAAACTTGAGTACAATTTATAATTTATAAAGTGTTGTAATTTACAACAAGTTGGTTGCATGAAAGTGGAGGGAAGAGAAGAGAAATGTGTAAAAAAAGGGAAAGGAAAAGGAAAAGGAAAAAAAATAACTCCCCATAGTGAAAGTAAAGATAGATATCATCTCCCTTTCTTGCCCTCCCCTTCCATGCAACCAAACGTAACCCTAAGTTCTCAAATTAATTTTAAGCACATAGTTGCATTTAATTTAATTATTGCCTAAATTGCATTTCACACCTTGGGGTAGATTTGATTTCACCCCCCTTGAGTTTCATAATTTTAGTCCCTTCCCCTAACGTTATGAAGCGTTTTGGGCAAAAAAAGAAGAAGCATTTTTGTCTTTATTTGCTAGTGAGTTTTAATACATCATCTAAGTCTAAATAAGGGTAGATACTCAAACTTTAATGAAGATTTCACTTTAATTAAAGTTCCTCTCTCATAAGACTTAATCACCCATCTTCAAACAAAGCTCTTAACTTGGTTGGTACCCACATGCATGTGTCTTGTACACATGCATGATTAGGTACGTATACAAATGCACACATTTAGGATATTGATGATTTTCTTCATGTTTTTATGTTGTTGATTTGAGTATGATGTCATGAGTTGTTTGCCTCTTTACATGCCTATCTCTTCATATGCTTATGTGATCACATGTTTTATCCACTTTTCCTTGTTTGTCTCGCATGTCATAGATATCTCTCTAGGCTTTAGATAAAAATACACATCCTTTTAAGCCTCTAGGATAACTTACATTCCATCAAGTTAGGCTACGATATATAAAGGCCAGCTATAGTTAGGGCAGGCTTGGGGTGCCTAAACTCTTCACATCTTGTACCCTAACTTCGAACCTAATTTGGTAGAAAGACTTTCATGGAGTCATGTTTTGGTTCCTAGACCTATAACTAGGTGGCAACTTCTTCTTCTCTTCTTAAGGAGCTCTGTGTACTCCTAGGCTCATGCTAGCTTTGAGTCTAAAATCACTTTCAGGGAGGTTAAGTACCACACATATCTCGCATTTGCAAAGAGGAACCGACATGTCAATGTGTCATAAAAGGGGATATAGTTCACAGAACTTACAAAACCTTCTGCCTCTAGTCCACTCAACTAAGGATTATTCCTTAGAGCGCAACGACCATACATAATTTGTGTGGGGGTGGGCGCTTGCGGCCACAAGGGGTTTTCTCAAAAATGCCACACAGATTTTTAGTTTTAAGGTTTTTTTTCTTTTTTCTCTTTTCCTCAAAAACACCACACACAGTTTAGGTTTTAGGGTTTTGTTTTTCAAAAACTCACACAAAATCTTTTTTTCACTTCCAAATCAAAAAAACAATTTCACTTATTACAAACATTTTCTTTATTTTTTCTGAATAATTAAAATCAATAAAGAACACCATTTTCCAAAAAAAGAAAAAGAAAAAAGGAGCACTCTCAGTTTTTGCATCTCTACCATGTCTTGTTCTTGTCATTAACATTTTGTAGAGAAAGGAAGCTGGAGCGCATACTAAAAGAGAGAAAAGAAATAAAGAAAAGCCAATAATGAGAATGCTATCTTTTAAAAAAACGTAAAAGTTGAGACAGAAAAAAAAATACAGTATCAAATTCTTTATCCAACATTCATTTTTCCAATAGATATTACAAAAAGAAGGGATAACTGTTGAAGTTAGAAACTATGAATACTACACATCCATACCTTTGTAGAAACACCAGGTTTGAAGAAATCCAAGGTTTCGTATACCTCCAAATAGCAGCTTGAAAATTAAAAATCAGGAAAAATGAGTGGATAAGGACCAAAACAGGTGGTAGGCCCTTGGGATTCTCTTTCCTCCCCAATTTTTTTGTATAAATACTCCCTCCCCCCCCCCCCCCCCCCTCCCACCCCCACCTCTACTCATGAAAATTAGTGAAGAAAAATCCCAAAAATTCCCTACCTCTCCCATTTTCTCTAGGTTTCTCTCTAAGCCCATTTTCTCTCCATCCCTCCCTAGAATAGTTCTCTTAAAACTTAACCCCCAAAAAAGACATGGATTTTCACTTTCAAAACCCATCTTTCTTCACAAAAAAAAAAAAAAAAAAAAAAATGGCAACCATTTTTTTTTTTTTAAATATAAAACTTTTTTCTTAAATAACTTTTGTTTTAATCTCAAATATGGTTTTCTAAAAATTATTTTTAATCACGAACAGGCATTGTTTACATTTCGCAATTCTATACTCTCTCCTTTTGTTCTTGCTCTTACTGTGGGACAGAAATTTGGTAGAGGTGTTTGGAAAGTTTTGGAGAAACAATTTACCTCAATTTCTAGGTCTAGTGTGATGAGCCTTAGAAATGAATGGAATGCTGTGAAGAAAGGCATAGATTCAATTGATGTGTACTTTCAGAGAATCAAGCAAATCTAAGATAAATTGACTGCAGGGTCAGTCATTCTTGATGATGAAGATCTGCTTCATGTTGCACTTGATGGTCTGCCACCAGAATATGACTCATTCAGTTCTGCCATAAGGACTTGTAGTGATGTTATTATAGTTGAAGAGCTTAATACTCTTCTCAATGCTGAGGAGAGAGCTATTAAGAAGAGATCTGGTATGTTTGATGCAACTTAGGTCTGTGGAGTGTGTGTTCCTAGGTTATCCTCCTTTATCCAAACGGTACATGTGTTTGGATCCCACTACCAATAAGGTCTATACTACTTCTTACGCTTTGTTCAATGAAAATGTATTTCCCTTTGTTGTTAACCCTAACCTTACACATGCTTATATCTCTTTCTCTTCTAATGTTTCTGATGCTCAATGGCTTTCTGTCAACACTACTTCACCTAATTCACATTCTACTTCTTCTTTTCCATCTTCATCTTCCACTTCTGTTGATTCATTTCCTTTTGACCTTTTTCAACCCTCATTTCCCATTTCCTGTGTGCTTGGTCCTTCTTTGGCTTCTCTTACTACTTCCTCATCCATTCCTAGTTCTATACCTATTGCCACTTCTCTTTCTAGTTCTTCCTTAGCTTCTTCTCGTTCTATAATTCCTATTGCTTCTACTGCTATATCTGATCCAACTGATTCTATTGTTCTCGTCAATACTCATCCTATGATTACAAGATCAAAACTTGGTATCCATAAGCCTAAGGTTCTTAAGGTTGTTACTAATTATACTTATCAAGAACCTCCCTTCTTTGTTGTGGCTTCTAGACATCCTCAGTGGGTGGCTGCCATGGATTAAGAGTTTCATTCTCTTCTAAAGTAGTAAACATGATCCCTTGTTCCCCGTCCTGCTGATAAGAACATTGTCACTTGTAAGTAGGTGTTTAAGCTCAAAAGGAATAGTGATGGGACAATAGCCAGGTATAAGGCCAGGTTGGTTGCTAGAGGTCACCTTCAATACTATGGCTTGGACTATGAAAAAACTTTTAGTCCTATAATTAAGCCTACTACTGTCAAATTGCTTCTTGCTCTTGTTGTGAACTATGGTTGGGTTTTAATTCAATTGGATGTAGGAAATGTCTTTTTACATGGCATTCTCAAGGAAGTGGTGTATATGGCCCAACCACAAGGCTAAATGGATCAATTTTGTCCTAATCATGTTTGTCTGCTACATAAGACCTTGTATGGTTTGAAATAGGCCCCTCGAGCCTGGTTTGAGTGGTTTAGTACTCAACTGCCTCATGTTGGCTTTGTTGCTTCTGGTACAAATGGAAACTTGTATGTCTATAATCATGATTATCATATTGTCTTCTTATTCCTCTATATGGATGATATTATTGTTACTGGTAATCATCCTAGCTTTATTGCCTCTCTTATTGCTACTTTGGGTTAACAATTTGATCCTAAGGACCTGGGTAGATTGCATTACTTCTTAGGGCTTCAGATTGATTATACTCCTACTGGGCTATTTGTTCATCAGAAAAAGTATACACTTGATCTTCTTCACAAGTTTTCCATGTCCGATTGCAAGCCTTGCAAAACCCCTTGTACTCCTAATGCTCATCTTCTTGCCAATGACAATCCTTTCTTGCCTGATCCCACTGTTTATAAGAGTATGGTGGGAGCTTTACAATATCTCACTTTCACCCGGCCTGATCTATCCTTTGCTGTGAGGCAAGCTTGCCAGTTCATAAGTTCCCTTACTTCTAATCATCTCATAGCTACTAAGCGTATTTTAAGGTATTTGCAAGGGACAATTCATCATGGCTTGGCTTTCACTTCAGGGCCTTTAACTCTCTCTGCCTACAATGATGCAGACTGGGCTGGTGATCATATGGATAGGAAGTCCATTTCTGGTATTTTAGTGTTTCTTGGTAATTCTCCAATTACTTGGTCTGCTAAAAACAACCTATAGTTTCTTGATCTTCTACTGAGGCAGAATATAGGACTCTAGCCTCTTTAGCAACTGAATTATGTTGGATTCATGTGTTGCTCAAGGATTTTGGTGTTTTTCTTCATGATCCTCCCATTTTGTGGTATGACAATGTCTCTGCTCTTGCCATTGCCACCAATCCTATTTTTCATGCTTACACCAAACACATAGTGGTTGATTACCACTTTGTTTATGAGAGAGTCCTTCACCATTATCTCCAAGTCAAATTTGTTTCTTCTCATGATCAGTTGGTTGATATTCTGACTAAGGGCTTGGCCTCTTCTTTGTTTCACTGGTTGATTTCCAAGCTCATGTGGTGTTTCCCCATGACCTTGAGGGGTGATGAAGAACAAAAGACCAGAGATGATTTTGATGAAGACAGTGGAAACAGTGTCGTCTTGAATACCAATGATCAAACACACCGTATCACTTTAAATTCCTGAGTTTTGTTGTCAAGCGTTAAACACATCGTTTCATTTATGTTCAGTTATTAGCTTTTAATCCTTGCTTTATCACACATGTAATAGATGGTTAATTTGTTAATTTTGTTATAACAGAATCTTACCTTTTCAGCTATGCTCTCTCTCTCCTTTGTGACTTTATAAATAGAGCTGGACTCAATGATGTAATTAGGTAGCCATTTTATGCAATACACATAGAGAGAGAGAGAGTATGTTTCAGGTTATTTATTTATTTTTTATAAGAAGTTTATTTATATTTTATTTTTATGTTTATGCTAATGTAGCAATGCTAGTGACATGGAAATAATATTTTATTTTGGTATTTTCTATCTATCACTTAATAACAAAGATCATTTTGATACAATATCAAAAGTTTATAGACAAAATTAACACATTTAAAAGTTTATAAATCAAATTGAAATATAATATAAAAATTAAGGACCAAATATATAATATACCCTAAATTATAATAATAGACCACAAATTTTCAAATACATATATGACTCCCAAGTGTGATGTGGTGAGCGGCTGCTAAGGGCAAAGTGCTGTTGGCTGTATTCTCATGGAATCACTATATCTAATTATGAATTATCTATGAGAGAAAAAGTGAAACCCTCGCATTGGGAGGGCAGTTTATCTGAGATTTGAGGCAACACCAAGCTAATGAAGAGCACACCAAGGACCAAACTATTTGTTCGGATACACCAATACAAAATTTTCGATTTAACAAACTAGCCGGTAAAACTTAAAATAATTTTTAGAAAATATTTACTTTTTTTTTATACAAGAAAATATTTACTTATGTCTTATTTTCTCACAGCATTAAATTCGTAACGCCCTCAATCCCTCCACTAATCTCTTTCTCTTCAATATTTTATATAATTTTTTTAACAGTTTTCAAAAAAAAAAAAAAATTCTACATAATTTTTTCAAACAATCAAGTCAGTGAAGTAATATACAACTTTATTCTTATATTTTTAATAGTACATTAATCTAGGTATGAAAATAAATTATTGCTGTAGGGACTCAATTTGTAACGGACCCTGGACAATAAAATTTGTAGAGAAGTGGGTTTTAGGATTTGGCGTCACCGAAGTAAACTATGACTGGTATAAAGTTTATAGTAAAAGTTGATGACACGAGATCCATTGGATTCTAAATGTCAGAATTTGGCTAAGTGTTTATGACACATCTTTGTCCTCGGCCCAGGCCGAGGATCTATTATTCTTCTTCTTTTTCTCATTGAATCCCCCCCTCTATGTTGGGCAGTCTCTTCGTTATATAGTGTTTTTCCCTTTTCTTAGCTTTCACCGTCCATTTGTCAAGTATCGGAGCCTCTAGGTACAGCGGATTGTCCCATCATCTGTATTCGCAGGCTTTATGTTATTTCCCAACCGCCTTTGCAGGCTTTATAATAGTTGAAATGACTGATACTTTAGGGTTTTCAGGTCACCTCACCATTAAAGCGGTCAGAATGTTGGTGAGATGTATCCAACGAATGAGGGATATTTTCCCTTTAGCGAAGTCGGTGTGCCGAGGACAAGTCATCCTCGATGCGGGCCTTGGATGACCTGGGCTCTTTCCCACTGTCCTCGGCTTTTGCATTATCCTCGGCCCGGGCCTTGGGCCGCATGTAGTGGGCCAGCGTGGTTAGTGCAATAGGGCCCCACAATAGCCCCTCAAAATTCTGCTGCACGTCCCCTTGGGCGGGGAGGAGGATTTTGATTACCTCAGCGCGTTTTCTCGGCCTGTTGGGTTCTATCTTATCGTCAGTGTTTATCGCTACTTCGGCTGTTTTTGCAGCTTTCTTTTTGCGCAAAGTGTCGCACGAGGATGGTTAGGCTTGGATCGTTTGTGCTATAACACTCAATTTCTCATGGTTTTTGTCCCTGATGGGGCTCGTTTATTTAGCGCCTGAAAGGGGGTTGGCTTTGCCTTAGTTTTGAGCTCATGATCCATACAAGAGCCCTGGTTCCGTTTAGCGTTCGTATTGTCTCATAGCGACTGGTTCCGTTCAGCGTTCGTATTGTCTTATAGTGACTGGTTCCCATGTAGGTTTGGGTCCGAGGACCATACAAGACCTTGGTTTTTCTTAACATTTAGTTTTCATGATGAAATGTTCTTCCTGCTGGCCTAAGGTTTCGGACCATGGAATGTTCAAGTTTCAATCATCTGAAGTATCTGGTTTCCCCATGAGGCTTGGGTCCGAGGACCATGCAATGCCTTGGTTCTGTCTAGTACCTAGTTTTCTCATTTTATCATCTGAAGTATCTGGTTTCCCCATGAGGCTTGGGTACGAGGATCATGCAATGCCTTGGTTCTGTCCAGTACCTAGTTTTCTCATTTTATCACCTGAAGTATCTGGTTTCCCCATGAGGCTTGGGTCCGAGGACCATGCAATGCCTTGGTTCTGTCCAGTACCTAGTTTTCTCATTTTATCATCTGAAGTATCTGGTTTCCCCAGGAGGCTTGGGTCCGAGGACTATGCAATGCCTTGGTTCTGTCCAGTACCTAGTTTTCTCATTTTATCATCTGAAGTATCTGGTTTCCCCATGAGGCTTGGGTCCGAGGACCATACAATGCCTTGGTTCTGTCCAGTACCTAGTTTTCTCATTTTATCACCTGAAGTATCTGGTTTCCCCATGAGGCCTGGGTCCGAGGACCATGCAATGCCTTGGTTCTGTCCAGTACCTAGTTTTCTCATTTTATCATCTAAAGTATCTGGTTTCCCCATGAGGCTTGGGTCCGAGGACCATGCAATGCCTTGGTTCTATCCAGTACCTAGTTTTCTCATTTTATCACCTGAAGTATCTGATTTCCCCATGAGGCTTGGGTCCGAGGACCATGCAATGCCTTGATTCTGTCCAGTACCTAGTTTTCTCATTTTATCATCTGAAGTATCTGGTTTCCCCATGAGGCTTGGGTCCGAGGACCATGCAATGCCTTGGTTCTGTCCAGTACCTAGTTTTCTCATTTTGTTATTTATTTTACCTATTTATCCGTAACCGTTTTTATTCTTGCCGTGTTTTACAATAAGCATTAAATAATTACACTTTTCAAACGGAATAATAATAATAATAATAAATGCTGGAGTTGGTGGAGGATAAGACCTTGCCGTGTTTTGCCTCTTCGTTTGATGAGACCCTTCTGATTACGAGGCGTCTCCTGGGTTGTCCAGGTAACGTGTTCTGACGCTTCGGTGTCTTCTCGTTTAATGAGGCGCCTCCTCATTAATGCTAGTCGTGGATTTTCGAGGATCTAACGGTTGATAGGCCCCTTGGAACTTGGGGCGGAATTATTGCCTCCGAAAATCTCTCCCTGGAATTTATTGTGGATTGGCCCTCATCAATATTCCGCCCTCTATATAAGGCGTTTCCAGGGCAACCTTCTCCTTCACACTTAACAAACATCCATCTCAAATTTCTCCCAAAAATATCACCCCAAAAAGGCTCTGCCAAACATAGCCGCTTGAGCCCCTTCGAATGAGTTGGCCCTTGGAAAGGGCGATCTTAGGGATGCACAGCCCCTATCAGGAGCCGAGGATGGCACTCCGACCCTGGACGTTATATTGGGGTTGGAGTAGGGGAAATCCAAAGGTTCTCCTTCTTTTCAACCTAACCAGATGAGGAACCCTCCTCGCCGTCTGGAGAAGGATCTAGGAAGAACGTAACCACCTTCTCTTGGGTATGGGTCATTGACCCTCCAAGCCGGCTGCATTGGGGGTGGGAGGGAAATTAGGCGGAACCCAGAAGTGGAGCCGTCCTGTGCCGCGACCTCTTCCACCTCCTATGTAGCTCTTCTTCCCTCTTTTCTCTTTTTCCTCTTTTTCTTTTGCTCCTCAACGAGCCTTCCTCTTTTTCTTTTCCTCTTCTCTTACTTCTCATCCAGCCTTCTTTCTCTTCTTTCCTCCTCTCGTCCTTCACTTCTTTTCTAATATTTATTCTTCATCTCTTCTTTCACTTTTTTTTCGATCTTCTGTTCTTCAGCCAGATTTGCTTTCTACCTTTTGTTTCTCTGCCGGCTTTGCCAAGCGTTTGCCTTTGTAGTTAGCTTTAGAACAAGCCCTACGGGCTTCACTTGTAAGAGATGTAATTTTTCTTTATATATGAATAAAAGAAGTAGACTTGTTTTGCCTCTTTCTATTTTTCGCATATTTTTGTTCTTGTGATTGTTGACTTCTGAATGATTGTTGCTGTAGTAGATTGTATTGTTTTGGTAGATTGTTTCTGAAGAAGTTGCCCTTAATTTCTTTACACCGATCACCGTACTTGCCAGCGCACAAATTCTGCCCCACGGTGGGCGCCAATTGTAGGGACTCAATTTGTAACGGACCCTGGACAATAAAATTTGTAGAGAAGTGGGTTTTAGGATTTGGCGTCACCGAAGTAAACTATGACTGGTATAAAGTTTATAGTAAAAGTCGATGACACGAGATCCATTGGATTCTAAATGTCAGAATTTGACTAAGTGTTTATGACACATCTTTGTCCTCGGCCCAGGCCGAGGATCTATTATTCTTCTTCTTTTTCTCATTGAATCCCCCCCTCTATGTTGGGCAGTCTCTTCGTTATATAGTGTTTTTCCCTTTTCTTAGTTTTCGCCGTCCATTTGTCAAGTATCGAAGCCTCTAGGTATAGCGGATTGTCCCATCATCTGTATTCGCAGGTTTTATGGTATTTCCCAGCCGCCTTTGCAGGTTTTATAATAGTTGAAGTGACTGATGCTTTAGGGTTTTCAGGTCACCTTACCATTAAAGCGGTCAGAATGTTGGTGAGATGTATCCAACGAATGAGGGATATTTTCCCTTTAACGAAGTCGGTGTGCCGAGGACAGGTCATCCTCGGTGCGGGCCTTGGATGACCTGGGCTCTTTTCCACTGTCCTCGGCTTTTGCATTATCCTCGGCGCGGGTCTTGGGCCGCATGTAGTGGGCCAGCGTGGTTAGTATAATAGGGCCCCACAATTGCTATTTAGATTATATTTTGTATGATGATTGCATTATTTTTATTAATATAGATTAATACTTTTAGGATTAATTTTGTTTCCAGTTTTACTCTCTAAAAATTGAATATAAATTAAAACCAAATAAAAACCTGTTAAGCCAAGTATTATGAAAGTTGTTGACTTTTTGCATTTCTCAAATTTAAAAGGGCCTGTGGATTGGTAGAAAAAAGATACTACACGCTCAGCAATCCTGTCAGTGTACAGAGTACGCCATATCGTTTTCGTCAAAGCCATATATGAGTATGAGTAGTAGCATTACCGTAAATATTCCAATTTGAATGGTCCAGATACGCACAGTTTGTGACAGGCCAGCTAGCTAAGGAAACTAGATCCGGAATCAAATCCAAAGTACAGATTTAACCCTACTCTACTCTTGCCTTCACACTTTATTAGCATCCTATCCCATTCCTAGTAATAAAAATAGTGATGTGTATAGGTACAAATTGTTTTCATTGGTTGTCCACATTAGAGTCAACAGAGATTACTCAAGAACAAGTTTTTTTACCACTAGATTAGCAAAAATAAAAAAAAAATAAAAAAATTTTTTAACACTGGTAAACTATGTACTTCATTCATTTTAAACATATATATCTCCTTTTTTTTTTCTTTTTTTTTTTTTTGGTAGAAAAAAATATAGTTATGATGGGATAGTGGCATGCCTAACTGCCCTAGAACAAAACCATATTTTTATAAAGTATAAGGGACATCACTGCTTCGCTAGTGGGAAAGGGACTTGTAACATATATTTCTAACCTGAAAAAATATTTTGTCAAAAAAAAAAAAACCTGAAAATATATGCAATAATTAATTCAATTCTTAAGATATCATGTTGCAATTTGTAACAAGTAACAAATTATATTGAAGCTCAATTCATGTGTTTTTCTTAGATACGTACTCAACTCTTTGTGACTTCTTTCTCTAAAAAAACACTCTTTGTGAGTTCGAGTAAACCTAATACGACTCATCTTTTTTTTTTTCTTGAAATGTTTTTATTAATTAGTTAACATGAAAAATATTAAATATCTAACATCCTTTACTTAATTAACATGAAAATTCAATTCATTTCAATAAATTTTATCACTTACTAAAAAATAGTAAAAGATTGGTATTTATATGTTAACATTGTGGACGCTCGTGAAAAATTATCCTTGAAGTTTCACACATTGGGTGCTTTGGCAATGTGTTTTATCTGTGCATATGTTTTTAGGGTGAGGTGTGCGTAAGAGAGTCTCTTTATTTATTTTTTATTTTAAGGAGGCATCACTAACCATTGGCTTTGTATTAGGTGTGATTGGTCACCTATTTGTTTAATTCGTTTTACCTAATTAACTAAAAAACCGATTCAATGGTTATTAATTAATGAGAAATGCTAATGAGTGCCCTTAGGGCACTGGTTAAGAATCTAGTTAAAAAAAGTTTTTATGGGAAAAGAAAAAAAAAACAGTTAATATTTTGATAACTTTTTTCATTTCCCATAAAAGTGATGTCAAAATTTTCCTAAAATGAATTCCTAACTAGTGCTCTAAGGGCACTCGTTAGCATGACCCTTAATTAATTAAGGTAAACTAACATCTCAGACCAAAGATTCTTGGACTTGGAAGTTTGGTTATGAGTAGGGAAGGTATTAGACACCCCACACTGCCTATCCAAAGGATAATGCCTCATTTTAATATAATTCCAACATTCATATTTTAGAAAAGTAAATTAGACACTCAGGATTAGATTTTTGTAAGAGATTAATACATTAAATAGCATGTGAATATTATTTGCAAAGAAATATACATAAGCAAGAACATGTGAAAAATATATGTACATATCACATGAAAACTATATTCACATGTTATTTAATGTATAAATAAATACACACACACACACACACACACATATATAAAACATGTGAATAACATACTTACTACATATTCGGCAAAAAGAATATGCCTATTTTTAAAAAGGAGAAGAGAGGAAGGATGTCACCTTATGTATTTAAGCTCTTTTTATTCTCCAAGTTTCATTCTCATGCACAACACAACAAAACCAAATATGATTAAGGGGAGGGGGGAACATGTAAGCTTGATAGGAGTCTATTGATTCAATGGAAGCGAATCATAGACACAAACCCCAACAAAAATGTGCCAAGATTCAAAACAACTTATGTAAAAATAAATAAATTAAAAAAAAAAAAAAAAAACACCCTTTAATTTTCTTTTGAAAAGATGAGTGTTTTCTTTTGGAAAAATCTCATGACTTTTGGAAAATTGTTTACTTTGAAACTAAGGTTAAGCTTTGTTGGAGGAGAGTTTAAAAAAAGTTTTTTTTTTTTTTAATGAAAATACATAAAAAGTTGCTAATTTTATTAAAAATGGATTTTGGGAAAATAAAAAGAACTTTTATGAACAAAAATTTAAAGGAACAAAACTTTAAAATTCAAAACCTTTTCCAAAACATTTTTTTTAGGAAAAAAAGGGTTTCCAAACTTTTTGGGAAGAACATACCCAAGATTAAAAAAGAAAGGTTTTTCTTAAAAAGGGATTCCATGATTTTAACAAAAACCATGGTTTTTGTTCATCTTTTAAGATAGAAAACTTTAGTTGAAAAAGGGGTTTACAAAGATAAAAAATTTAAGATTAAAACCTTTTTTTTTTTTTTTTGGGGAAAAGGAATTCCCATGTTTTTTTTTTGAAAGAAATTTCCCAAAACTTAGGTCAAAATTATTTTTAAAAAGAAGGGTTTTTAAGAAAGGGTTTCCATGGTTTTAGTAAAAACCATGGTTTTTTATTCACTTGTGTGTAAAAAGAAAGAACCAAACTTGACTTCTTTCCGAAAAAGGGTTTGGAAAATAGCATTCATTGAGATTATTTAAACATACTCCTTTGGAAGGTATTTTGCTAAGAGAAACTCAAAAGAAAGTTGCATTTCATTCCTTGAAAATACCAACTTTAGAAAAAAGTGGATGGCCATTGGAGCCCTTTTTTATTTTTTAGAAAACACATTTTTGGAGGGTTTTACCCAAGCTTCTCATTATTTGGTAATCTAGGGTTCATGGCTAGAAAGCTAGCACCCTCGAACCCTTGTACCCATGAGAATAATAACAAGGAAAATAAAGAAAGCTTAAAGGTAAAGGATATGAATTAAAGCAATGAAGAACATAATTTAAAGAACTTGAATGTTAAAGAAAAATTTATAAGCAAGAACATAATTTAAAGGACTTGAAAATAAAGGCAATTTATTAGTAAGAATATAATTAAAAAAACTTGAAATTATAGACAATTTATAAGCAAGAACATAATTGAAAAGACATGATTAAAAACTTTTTTTAAGAAGCAAATCTCCCTTAAAGGAACCCTAAAACTCAAAAGAGCCAAGCTTGTAGACACTCTCCCATAATGAAAGAGGAAATCTAGGGACCCCCTCTTTCAAGTGATCCTATCCCAATTTTCGGAAGCATTCCCACATTGTGCTCGGAAAATAATTTACGATTCATTTGAGGAAAACCCACTGATGTTAAATCTTCATTTTCCATTAAGGTTGTTAGTACATGAGAATATTCTTCCACATACTGTCTAGCTAGGAATATGAAGGTTTACAAAGATGTTGGGTTGTTTTCTTTCTTTAAACCCAAGGGATTTAAAGAGAGAAAACAACAAAGAAAAAGATTAAAAATTTTGGATTAGGAATCCTCCCTAAATAAATCCTAAAACACGTAGGAGCCAAGGTTGTGGGCTCACTCCCATGATGAGAAATGGGAGTCTCGGGAACCCTTCTTTTGAATGAACCTATCCCACTTCCTAGAAGCATTCCCACATTTCATGCTTGGAAATAAGCTTAAGATTCATTTAAGGAGAATCCTCCAAAGTTAAATCTTCATTTTCCCACTAAGGTTGGTCATGCATGAGGCTATTCCTTCACATGCTTTCTAGTTGGGAAAAGGAAGGTTTACCCAAGGGGTTGGGTTGTTTTCTTCCTTTAAACACAAAGGGTTTAAAGAGAGCAAACAACAAAGGAAAAATTGTGAGAAAGAAAAACAAATTGTACAACAAGTATATAATGCTTGGAAAGTAAAGAACATAAATATAAAGAGACTCAAATATGGAGATATAACAAAAATATAGAAGAACAATGGAAATAAAAGAATATAACAAGAGAGATTTTCATATATATTAAATGGTATTCACAACATAAAGAGGAAGATGGTGTAGCTATGGAAGAAGCTACACCATCCCACCTTTTACAAAATGCTTTAGAAGCTCACCTATGGGCTTTTAAAGGTGAAAAAGGGGGAGAGGAGGGGCTGGAGTTTCAGGTTTAGAGGGGTTTTCTAAGGAGGAAGAAAGAGAAAATAGATCTAGAGAAAATCCTAGAGAGAGAGAGGAATGTTTTGGGAATTTTGTGCATAGAATGGATGCCAACAAATGAGGAGAGGGAGGGATATTTATACAATAAGATGAGGGGCATTCGGCTTACACCATGGTGTCCACCAGTATAGTGCCAACTTCCACTCCTCATTCTTCTAGAAGCTTCTCAATTCTTTTTTTTTTTTTTCTAATTTTTCCTCTTTTCTGACCCTATTGTTAGGATGTTGTTCGAAAGTCTTCAAATATAGTGTCTCTGGGATGGTCTTGATGTCTAATATTTTCCATGAAAATGCCCCAAAAATGGCCATTGACTTAAAAAATAATACATTTAATTAGAGTTTATTGTTTTCTTGATAGTTTATCTATTTTAGCTTTGATTTTGGCCTGTAAATTGTTGTTTTGAAGGGAATTTCATGATCTTTAAGATGACTGAATTTTACCTCAATTGAACAGTTGGATCAAATAGTAGAATTTTTTACTAATCTCGATTAAGGTTAATCAATGTTGGTCAAACTTAGCCAGAAATGGCAAGTTTGGGATTTTGAAATCTTACAGGGTTTTTTAAGACGCCCAATTAGGATAAACATTATTTTTTTTTTCATGTATTTCCTTATTTTCTTACGTTTTAAAGCATAGTTCTCACTTTTTAAGGCTTGAACCGACATTTTGGCGCTCTTACTAAGGCCGGACAAAATACAGTATCAACAAACACCTTAAAAGATACTTAGAAAAAATGACTTAAAGTTATTTCAATTAAACCTATTGTGCTCTAAACCTTTTCCTTGTCACCCATTAATACTTTTAACACTTTGTAAAAAGTTTTGGTCAAAAGTTTTAAATTTTACTACCAATTTTATTGCAATAACTTTATAAATTAACATAGTTAATGAAAGTGCATCACGTCACTTTAACAATATGATAAATCAATATCTTTATTTTTAAGAAGGTTGTAAACTTTAATAAGTAGGTGCAGCCAAATTGACTAAAATTACAGCACAAAATTGTGGACAAACATCCTTCATCCACACCAATAAATCGCTAACTTGTCTAGCATCTCGAGCAAGATTGTAAGCTACAAAATTTCCTTGTCTATGGGTATGGGAACAACAAAAAATAGCAAAGGAATTCAGTAAATATTTTTCCTCATCGATTAAATTCCCATAAAAAGTAAAGGATTCATCATTGCTTTTCAAAGAGTTGATGATAACTTCAAAATCACCCTCAAGAAAGGTATAAGATATGCCAATCTCCTATGCAAAAACCAAAGCTTTCATAGCCGCCAAAGATTCAACCTCATCAATAGATTTGAGGAGAAGATCTTTTCAGACATGAACGCAATAACCATCCCCTGCTTATCTTGAATTACAACTCTAATACTTGCAAAAACTTCCTCCTTAAGCATAGCTCCATCAGAAATTTACCTTGAAGAAAGATGACGGAGGTGGAAACCATCTCATTGTAGAGGGTACATGGCTAGAAGGGCTGATCAGGTTACTGGTAGAGACCGAATGAAATCAGAATAAGTAACCAAGGCATTGGGTACTACCTAACCAATTGGGTAACTTTTGTTGCTTGTTCTTGACAAATTTTTGTATACCAAATAGTGCAAATAATTTAAGCAAAAAGTTCTAAATCCTTCCCCTCATCTATAATATGTGAAACCAAATCACTAAAATGGGAAAAGTGGGTGGAATTCCAAAAATTCCACATTAGATCAAGGTCCCATACTGTCGACACTCATAATGAACTATCGTATAACAATTCAAAATTTGAAAACTTGCAAAATAAAATTGTAATATTTCATGTATTATTATTATTATTATTATTATTATTATTATTATTATTACTATTATTTTGTCAATAACTCAATATATTCAAGTTCTGTTTTTATTAAAATATTTTAATGACCTCCCTAAAAAAAATTCCTGGAACCGCCACTGCTTGGGGATGATTATGCCATGTTTGCTTTAGATGCATGATAGAGTGTGTGTGACTTAGAACAACATGCTAAATACACCTTTAATGAGATTAAGACTTGGAACATAATGAGTGGAAGCTGACTCATGAGTTGTGTGGGGTTGGGTGCCTAACACCTTTTCATCCTCATATCTAAAATTCAAACACGCGCTCTGGTAAAAATCAGTCCTTCCATAAAGGGCGCTATATATATGGTTCCTAGACCTAAACTAGGTGGCGACTCCACTTATACACTTTGCCATGGTCCACCCTAGGCCAAGGCGTACTCTCCCATATAGGACCGTCATGGGTGCTTTTCCCACAGGCCTCCACTTATTGTGTTCCACATCCTAATTCCATCAAAGGGTCCACTAATAGGTTATTCTACACACACACACACACACACACACACACACACAACATATCCTAACATGCATCTAACATCCAACATGGCATCTCATCATATTCATGGCACATATCCTAACATTCATCTAACAATCCATGCTTTATATCCGATGGTAGCAAGCATCATATGATAACAACATCCACTAGGCAGTGAGTTATGAACAAAATAAACCAAGCACAATCACACATTCAAACTTAGTATCACATCCTTCATGCACATCATGTTCATCATCCAAATCCAATGCACGTTCATGTAATTATGCATGACTTACCTTACTCACCTCATTGCACCAATGTCATCTCAGCACGTACGCATCAATACATGTTTATGTTGTTTATGCATGTTCTTGTTATTCATTAAAGCATATAAACCCTAATTACCAATCTAACAATCAAAGCTTACAAAACATGTTATTCCACTAATCCTAGACCTAAACATGAGAAATCTAAGCCATACAGAACATTAAAAAAAAAAAAAAAAATTAAAACTAAACAAAACAATAAAACAATAAAAACCCTAAATTTAGGGTTTCTAGACATGAGTATGCGTGTGCATGCATAAAGCATGTATAAGCATACCTGTTGTGGACACAACGGAGGAGTCACCACCTAGTTTTGCAATGGCCTAGGAACCATGAATATAGCATCCTTTTGAGGAAGGACCATTGATCTTTTACCAGAGATATGAGTTCGGAGTTAAGGTACAATCTTGGGAAGGTGTTAGGCACCCAAAAGCGCCCAACCCTAAGGTTGGCTTCCTTTCATTGTATCTTGCATCCTAATAAATAGGCCAAGAATGTATTGACCTCTTGTGATGAATTAACCAATTAATTAGCCAAGTTAATTAATTAATCCGATTAACATGCAATACGCGTGGTAGCACAAACAAATCACCAACTAAGTTAATATGCAGTGGAAATTTAAAGTTGACACGGTGATTTGTTTACGAATGGGGAAAACCTCTAAGGCCAAAACCCCACCGGGTGATTTTAAGGTCACCACTCCCTAGAATCCACTATTTTCATAATAAGCAGTTACAAGTAAAGGAATCCTAATACCTTATTCCAACCTGCAGTTGAACCCTTACCCCAATACCTAATTGGACTTGTTCTGTAGTGACAATTTCTCTTTTCAATGCACGGCTCCCAGTACATGACTAACCAATCGATCCACAGATCCAAGTACGTGACTAACCACCAACTTGAGAAGGATGTTGGCTGCAAAGTTCTTCAATTCATCAACACGATGAAGATCACGAAGCTCATTGGTTACAAAACCTTATGGCGTACAAACGCAGTACTTTCTTCAAGAGAAAGATGAACTAGGGCATATGTCGCCGGTCACAATATGCTTGCGAAAAGATACAAAAGACCAATGTACAAGAACAAAGTATCTAAAAGTTAAAGAAAAGAAAAGATACAAAAGTCCTCACTACATCCCTCAAAAAAACAAAAAATCACTCCCCCTAACAAAAATGTCCTATACTAACTCTCCCCCTAAGTATATGACTACCCTCATACCCAAAACTACTTCCCCTTTTTGTCACAAATGACAAAGGGCAAGTCACTGAGAAGCAGTCATCTCCTTGTCACCAGAAGAGCTAGCACTATCATCCTCATCAGCATCATCATCACTAGAGCCATCATCATCGCCCTCATCCTCTGAAACCTGTGGAGATGGAGTTAGAGACACGGTGAAACCACCTATGACAGCCTGCCGTCATGTGATACAACTTATCACTGAGAGTGTCAAGGCGACCATCCATGCGCTCAAACTGAGCCATGATGGCCTCGAGAGTCACACCACTCACAGAAGAAGAAGGAGCGGAAGAGGCTGGAGGAGTCGCAGTCTCGGTCCACGGCCGATTCAGTCGAAGTTGGGCCTCACTCCGTCTAACGAACGCGCCGCTAATGGCACCCACGATAGTGAAGTGAGCAGACTCTGTATAGGACATAGAGGCATGTCGAATGATCCTTTTGATAGTAGAAGGAAAGATAAGCTTATCACAGGTCACTGTATCCTTATAAACATCTATAAGGGAGAGTATGAAGTGAGAGGGAAAGTAAATGGTAAGGTCCTTAAAGAGGGATAGCAAAAAGGGAGCACGAGGCTCAGTGATAGAATTATAGTGAGATAAGGGATGTGAAACAAATGTCATCACCATATTTAGGAACCTCGAACCTTTTGCAAAGCCTGAGCAAAGGGTGTTTTAACAAGCACCCCAAGATGATGGCGTCTCACAGAAGAGAGACATGAGTTCGTCTTTGGACACAGTCCGCAGACAAGGACAACAGGGGTAATCAGAATGCGATACCCTTGGGACGTGTAGCACATTGGAGATAAGCTCCAGAGTGACTACAATACGTATACCTCGAACAAAAGTGAGAAAACGAGGTATGGAATAATCAAATCCATGCATATTGGAGTAAAACTCCTGTATGATCACGGAAGAACAACTGATCGGGATATCACAAAGGGATTCCCAACCTCTACTGTTAATGACAGTGGGTAGATCAGTATTGGAGAAATTCGAAAGGATAACCTGGCATTCCGAATGAATGCCACGTTTAGAAAAGTTCTCCGAAAAGTCTTCACGAGCTTTATCATCACGGACCATGACATGAGAAGGTGTAGGATTAGAAAAAGAAGATGCCCCGAAATGAAGAGGGTTCCAGGACGGAGTGGATTTGCGCTTGGATGCCATGCTTAGACTATCCGAAAGAAAGAACGAAAGAGAGAGACAAGTGGAAAAGTACCAATCAACAATAATATCAAAAAGAAGGAAAAGAATGGTACATATGCATGAAAAATGCATGAACATGTGACATGCAACAATAAAAACATCCTGGGCTCAGCCCAATCGAAACCTACCAGCACACAAGATTTCAACATATAAACAACACACCTAAATGCATGAAACATTGTGAAAATGCAAATGTGATGCAATGCATGAGCATATAGGATCATTAAAACATAACCTAACCCAAAAATTTCACAAATAACTCAACAATTTTGAAAAACCCCAAAAATTTTTAAAAACCCAAAAACCTCGGTCTAAATGTATGAAATGCATGATAAATGAGAGAAAAGAGAAAATACCAGAGGAAGAAATCAAGACTTGGGCGAAAAAACAAGTGGGGAAGGTGAAGGGGTTGAGGGAAAAGTGTTTGGGAGAGAAATGAGAGAGTTTTTGTCAAGAGAGATCGAAGAGAAATGAGAAAAAAAAAATCGTGCTAAAGCAATATATAGAAAAATGCATCTCAATGGATCGAGGAGATGTCAAGCACTAATTCTTAATAGATAAATTTTTTGAGGTGCTGTCAAGAATCAGTTGACAGCAAAAGAACCTTGATGGATCGAACAGCTATCGAGCAGACATAAACTTTCTCAATAGATCGAGAATCTGTCGAGAAGCTATTGAGACAAATTCAAGAAAGTTTTGATGGATCAAAAATGCGATAAGATCAGCTGAGAAAAGAAATCCAATGGTCTCGATAGATAGCTATCTGTTGAGAGCTATCGAGAAGCTGTTAAACTTGGCAAAAATAGTTTTTTAAAGAGGAGAAAAACAAAGAAATGTATGCAATCAAGCAAGCTACTCAACCAAAGATCCAAACAACATTTTAAGCTTTCAAAATCATCTCTCTACAAGAAAAATGTTAAGCATTTAGATCCAAAATACATACACACGCACTAAACAAATCTAACTAATTTTATATTTTGAAAACAAGTCAATACAATTTAGTGAGTATACATTAACACACGTATTCCTTGTGATGGCCAAATCACATTGTACCAGCACTGTATCAAAAGTAGCAAAGAATTTTGTGTGTTATGGGTGAAAGACATCGTAAGATTGCAAAAGTGTCTACATGTTATGACGATTTGAGATATAAGAAATCAATTTAACTCATAGATAATCATAACTGCTTGATGGGGACTATCACCTTTGAGGTACATCCTATAACTCCCACATCTCCAAGAGACACGCTAGTAACCATATTTAAAAACATTTTGATTCTTTTTGTTTTTGATTTTTCTTTGCATATTTTTTCTTTTGAGCATATCATGCATGGGCATATAAGAGAGAGAAAAGAAAATACCCAATTATGTTAAGTTTTTGACATTGCACTTTTGCTATGCCGAAGCATACAGATGTCATTGACATTGCACTTTTGCTATGCCAGAGTATATAGATGTCATTTCATGATTGGCGGGCAATATTGGTGAGATAGTTATTTATGAATTTCTTTTAGGATTTTCTAGTCCTTCGCATAAAAAAGAGTGATATGAGTGTTAAGTACAAGAGATTACTTAGTCTTACTCATCACAAATATGAGCCACAAAGCTCACTTACTTAGTTGTGCATAGAGATGCTCATCTAAACTACAAAAGATACAAAGTTTTAAAAACTTTATTTCAATGGCCACCGAAGGTACGCAAGTACCAAAGTACACAAAACACTTACTTTTTTTGTATTTTTCTGAGTTTTCAAAAAAAAAAAAAATTTAATGAAAAACAAAATATAGCAAAATTGAAAACAAACAAACAAAACATGTTAAACAAAGCATAGTATAAAAACTAGATTGACTCAAAAACAAGAAAGCAAAACACACAAGTAATGCATAATCAAAAAGAGAGGGAGAAAAAGTGAGTAAATCACTTAGAGGTTTTTTCCTTCCACACCTTGGAAGAACCTTTTCGTTTGGTGAACCCTTGATCCGGCGGTGGGGGAGAATAATTGAAACTGTTCAAGTTCGAAAGGAACATGAGGGCTTTAAGAAGATCTCCAAGAGGAGCAAAGGAGGATGGAAACTGATTCTAGTTTCTAGATGAGATCATACTGTTGCTTTGTTGAGTGGTTAACCACTTGTAGCAATTTGGTCGAGTATGTCCAGTTGCTCCACAGTGATGACAGAGATGCTACTTCTTTTGTTTAGACTTTTGATTCTTACTCTTCTTAGCCCTAGGGTTTTTAGTCACTATCTTTTTAATGTTCTCACTAGCTAAAACAATTTGCACCTCATTATTCTCAGATTCAACATTATTAGCAAGTGAAACTAACACAGTACTATAAGAAGCAATATTAGGAGAAGAGAAATCATACCCAAAACCGGTTCAATCAGAAGCAAATTTCTGAAAGCTAAGCATCTCATCAAGCTTCACACTGGAAGTCCTCTCCAATTGAGCTCTAACTTGAAACAACTCTGCTTCAAACTTCTTAGTCTTTTCAGCCAATTATTCTCAAACCGCAATGCTCCAATGGTCCAATTAGCTTCGTCAAAGTTTGTGGAAAGCTCTTCTCGATCAAGTTCCACATCACTCAGCTTCTTGGTGGCCAGCCAATATAGTTTCTCATTCTTCTCAGAAAGTTTGTACACTTTTTCATAGGTTGTATGGATGTCATCTTGATCGTCCATTTTCTCAAACTTTGAGTCCACCAAGTCCTCTTCATCATCTACTATTTTTGAACCCCCATCAGTAGGATCAATTGTAGCAGTGAAGGCATTCAAGATTCCCTCTTCAGCATTGTCATCTGAATCATCCTCAGGCTTGTGTCACTCAAGGTAGCAGCAAGGACCTTGCTTTTCCCAATAGTCTTGAGATAAGTTGAACATTCTTGTTTCATATGTCTAGACCCTTGACATCCGAAGCATTTTGGTCCGGAGGGAACAATGTACAGACAGCCATCCCTAGCATCCTTCTTCCCTTTATCTTGGCTCTTGAATTGTGAAGAACTGGATTGCTTTTGGTCCTTCTCAAATACTTTAGCATTGGCATTCTTCATGAACTTTTTGAACTGCCTTGTGATGTAGGATTTCATTTTAGAATCTTCATCATCAGAAGACTCATCGGTATCATTGCTTTTGGCCTTCAGTGCCATGCTCTTACTCTCACTTGATTTCCCAATTCTGGTCAAATTTAATTCATAGGTTTGCAAGTTGCCAACCAGCTCTGTCAAAGGAATTTGATCAATGTCCTTTGATTCCTCAATGGCGGTGATCTTGGCATGGAATCTCTTAGGTAGAGATCTGAGCACCTTTCTAACAATCTTGGGTTCAGGAATGGTTTCCCCAATATTAAAGGTAGAGTTTACTATGTCATTGAGCTTGGCATAGAACTCGTCAAATGACTCATCCACCTCCATCTTAATCTCTTCAAAGCTTGTGGTAAGCCTTTGAAGTTTTGAATCCTTGACAACCTTAGTTCTTTCATAGGTTGTCTGGAGGATGGTCCATGCTTCCTTCGTAGTTTCAGTGGAGGATATCTTCTTGAACTCCTCATTTGTGACCACACTAAATAATGTATTCAATGTTTTGCTGTTGAAGTTTTCCGCTTTGATCTTTGCATCATCCCAATTAGCCGGTGCTTCTTTTGGTTTAGTCTAACCAATCTCCATAGCTTGCCACACTTTTTCATTTAAAAACTGCAAGAAAGCTCTCATGCGTACTTTCCAGTATGCATAGTTAGTGCTATCAAATAAAGGAGGTATAATTAAAAATTGTCCTCTATCCATGACAAACAAGGGTCAATGGATCACACAGCAAAGATTAATCCTAATCAGAGTGTAGCTGCTCTAATACCACTTGATAAGTCAAGAATGTATTGACCCCTTATGGTAAATTAACCAATTAATTAGCCAAGTTAATTAATTAAGTCAATTAACATGCAATAAGCATGGTAGCACAAACAAATTACCAAATAACTAAATGCGGCGGTATAAATTTTAAACAGTGATTTGTTTACAAATGGGGAAAACCTCCAAGGGAAAAACCCCACCGGGTGAATTTAAGGTCACCACTTCCAAAAATCCACTATTATCAAACAAGCGGTTACAAGTAAAGGAATCCCAGTACCTTATACCAACCTACAGTCGAACCCTTACCCCAATACACAATTGGACTTGTAATATAATGACAATCTCTCCTTTCAATGCACGACTCCAAGTACGTGACTAACACACTAACTTGAGAAGAATGTTGGCTACAAAGTTCTTCAGTTCATCCAGACAAATGAAGATCAAGAGGATCCTTGGTCATAAATCCCTACAGTGTATAAATGCAGTAGCTTCTTCAAGAGAAAGATGAACTAGGGCAATTGTCTCCGGTCACAATATGCTTGCATAAAACCTTTGCATCAAGTGAGACGGCCCTTAAAATAATCTTTATATATGTCTAGGGTTGTGAAAAAAAAACCTAAATACATAGCTTGGATATGCGTGAAAAACAATTCTAAAAAACTGATTTTCGTAATTCTTGATAGATACAGCTGTCAAGCTTATTTGTCGAGCTTTACCTTTTAAATCTCGATAGATACATCTGTCGAGATATCTGTCAAGTTTTAAAGAATAACATTTCTTCACTTGATTCTTGGACAAATTTGCATTGCTTCAATACTTGGACTTGAACTCTTGTTCCTTGAAGTATTAAACACATCCTAGATTTACCCAATTACAAGTAAAGTGCATTTTGTCAAAGGATTAGCCAATTCTTAATGACATATATTCTTAACATGATCCACATATGTCCTAATAGTCAGCATACTCTTGATTAGCCCACGCATCTTTCAATGTTTTAGAGTAGTCTTTATCAAATAACCACGCCTCTTCAAAGTGAAAAAATTTAGTATACCAAATAGGTTTAAATCCCTCTAGCATAATCCATAAAGGAGAGTGATCCAAGGTACTACGGTTCAAATGAGGCACTTGGGACCAGCAAACTTCAACAACCATTCATAGCAAAATCACGGTTTAATCATTCATAGCAAAATCACGATCTAATCGGGTGAAAATGGTCCACTATCACTATTTAGCAAAAAAATTAGCAATTACCACTGTTTTGGAAATATGTAGGGATCTACCATCTTTTTGAAACTCCGATTTTGTAAAACTCAAGTTTGCCACGAAACTTAAGTTCCAAAAACTCGAGTTCTTTCAAAAAATATACTCTAAAAATTTTTTAAAATTTTTTATGGTACTCAATTTCACCAAACTCGAGTACCCAAAAAGTGATAGATTCTTACATATTTCTGAAACAGTGGTAGATTGCAACATAGTTTGCAAAAAGGTGCTCTTTGGCTATTTTCATTGGTCTAATCGTTTCCAAATCGAATGCCTAATTGCAAAATGTTTTTGCCAAGGGAATTGAGAAGACATAATATTCCATGATTCATGCCTCTTCTGTGTAAGGGGTTCACCATAAAAGCCAATGAACCTCTAAGCGTCCTCAGTACCCTTGCCAAAAATGGAATCAATGTGAATTCTATAAAAAATTTCAATCAAAACATCAATTAAACTCTTCCATTATAACACCAACTCTCCACCTCTATTATTCCTTGGTGCAAAATACATGTTGTCAAAATGTAATAAATCAATATTTGAATTCAATATTTGTGATAAAAAAAAAATGCTAAAAACTGAAGCGTAACATTTATTATTATTACTCCCTCATTTTGCCTCATCATCAACCTATATCCTACCATCTCTCTTCTATTTTTAACTCTTCTTCTTCTTATTAATTTCTCAACTTATTGTTATACTCTCTCTAACATTTTCTCCTCTGTTTTACCTTTTCATCTTCCCACTGTATGGGCCTTTTTTGTTGTGTTTGGGCTGGGCTGCCCTCTGCAAGTGATGGGCCCTGATGTGTTTCTGAGTAGGGAAGTTGAGACCAGCCCAACTGCAACTCACTTTGGGCTGGCTTGGCACAAACTTAACCTAGTCTGCCAGGAACACCCTTTACGGCAAGCGGAGCTATTATAACGAAATTACAGCAGGCAGATACAATGATAACCAAATGAACAAACAGAATGTTATAGCTTTCAATAATAATGGTGGCAGAATGTCACAGTAGTAATAATAATAATAATAATGGCTTTAAAAAGAAAAGAAAACAATACGATGATGGAGGTTTTAATCAAAGATAGAAATCAAGCCAATAATCAAGTCCGTAATGGTGACCGTCCAAAGAGGAAGAACGCTTCCTCTCAATGAAATCAACCTCCCAGGTAAGTATCCTGCCGTGGGAATTAACAACTTTGAGGGAATCGGACCTAGATGGTTGAGGCGTGCAGGAACTTATTGTTATTTTTTTACTGCTTCATTATCCCTTAGAGAGTGTGATTTTGAAGGGGAGAGGAAAGAAAAGATCTATTGGTGCATGCCTATTATCCTCACAAATGATTTTCTCATCTTTTTCCTTTCTTTTCCTTTTCCTTTCGTTTTTCTTTCTATGTATTTTTCTTCCTCTGTCTTCGGTCCCTTTTACAGGGCACGGCGAGGCTCCTTTTATAGGGCCTGCCGCAAGCATTCTTTTACCATTTTACCCTCTAACGGCCTTTGTCTGGTCTGGGCATGCTTGCCGACCACCCTCTGCGCACAGCTTGCCCTCGCCAGACAAAGACAGGTTCGTTCTGTTTCTGTCCGCAGTGGCACTGCTCTGCCGCGGCCTTAAATGCTCTCTCTCTCTTCCTATGGCATGCACTCAGCGTTCCCTCTCCAATCTTACCCCTTTTGGACGGTCTGTCATCCCAGCAGGACGTACCTCCAAAAAGGGTTTGGACAGGGAACGCAAAATAAATCCTTTCCCCCCTCCCCGCCACCAAACCACACCCCCATTTCCCTCTTACCACGGACCCATGGCCCCACCATGACCCATATTGGCTGGGTACAGGCTGGTGGCACCTGGGCTTTGCGCATGCTTCCTGTTATGTGTGTTTCGAAGCCGGCCTGCGGCTCATGGGGCCTTGTTGGTATTCGTCTGCCGCTCCTTTTGATTCTTTTACGCAGATCTTTTGCACCTTCACTACCCCCTTTGGATTGGGCTTTCCTTAGTATATCTCCCTTGGCCCATTTCTTGTTTTTATGCTTTATGCCTTATTTTTCATTGCTTGGCCTTTCCTACCATGGCAACATGTTCCTGCTAGGCCCATTCCAGACCTACCGTTTCACTTCTTCCCCCAGTGACTTTATGGAAGTCTGCTGGTGTTCTCACTTTATGGGCTCCATTGTCCCTTTCTTTCTTCTTTGGGCCTGCGGCCCTTGGGCTTCCTCGGCCCATTTACTGACTTTGTATTCCCATGGGCTTTTATTTACTAACTTGATTGGGCTTCCTCGGCCCAATCTCCTCATTCTCATCCTTGGGGTTTATGGGCTTGCCATTAACCCCTACTTTCTTTACATCGCTTTGGGCCTGCCGCGGCCCATTCTCACTTTTCCATACCATACATTGCCCATGGGTGCCATTTCTCTCTTTCCGGGCCCTTTAGGCCCATTTGCTTCCTCAAGACCCATTTGCTTGTGTTATGGGCCTGTGTTTTGCTATTCCTGCCGCTTGGGCCTAATAGTTTTATTCCGTTCCTGCCACTATTATTATCTGTTATGTTGGGTTGGACTGACTTTACGAAAATGACCCTCAACACCCACTACTCTCTACCTTAATGTCATTATTTTATCTTATCTATTCTTATTTCCATTATCTTACTATAAATTTTCAATTATTTCTCCCATTCTATGCATATTTTTCCCACACAAAAGGTTATCTCTCTCTCTCTCAAATTTTGTTTTCATTTTTTCATGGATTTTTTTTAATTTCTTTTGAATCTCTACCATAGGTTGATGAATTGTTGTGTTCTTTAGAACTCTACTTTAGATTGATACAATTTAGTTTTATATTTGTAAGTTGTTATATAAATATAAATATATATTTTCTTTTCTTTAATTGCTATATGTTATCCTATTGCAATATAAATGTAGTATATAAGAATATAATGTTATCTAACATGGTTTGGATAATTTGATATTTATATCTCTTATTTTTACTCTTTTTCTTCTAATCTTATTTTCTATAAATTTACTATTCTCTCTCTCAAAAAGTGATTATTCTCTCTCTCTCTCTCTCTCTCTCTCTCTCTCTCTCTCTCTCTCAATTTTTTATTCTTTGTTGCAACTCTACTTTAGGTTGATGAATCATTTTGTTTTTAATAACTCTATTCTGGGTTAAAATGTTTTGGTGTGGTGATTTTTCTACATATTATTGGTAAAATTCAATAATTAAAATCACTAGGGTGTTAGGATTTGTCCACTAATATTGTTAAGCATCCACTACCAATCCAATTTAGAATACAATTGGGTGAGTAAACACATAAACTATTGATTAGAAGATATAGAAACAAGATCTAATAATAAAACTCTCTTTGATTGATTATATTCATCAATTATTCCAACAATTTAGTCTAGAAAATAATAACTTTGTTAAAAAAACTCAAGAACATCGCATACCCTGGAGGCAATACTATAGCAAAAGTAATATCAAACAAAATTACTACGTTTTGCTAGAGAGATTATAAAACCCTATTTTAACGACAAGAAAATTTAAGAATAGACTTATTAAAAAATTAGAAATTAAATATCAATATAATAAAACAATTATGAAAATAGAATAATTGATTTTAATAATCAAAACATGAAAAACATGCTTGGATTGATAAGTGGACAACTTACAACATTGGGGATTCACCCTAAACCCTAGCCTAGGTTCTTAAGCTTCCAAAGATAATAAAAACTCACGAAATTGATGAAAAATAAGGTTTTCTAGTAGCCAAAAAATACGGCTGCTCTTGTATCCCTCTAATATGTATAGCATTCAAAACCCTTAAACACATGCTTCCCAAAAAGGAAAATAAAAAATGTAAATTCTTGTTTTTCAGCAATGGATCAACTACCACTTCAATTTTGGCCTTGAAAATGACAAATTATGCAGTTTTGGTAAATACTAAAATTTAGATCTTCAAGTCCTCTTTCCGTGGCCGCAAAAATCAAGTCAATCCAATATCAAAATAAAAAGATATGGTAAAAATACCAAAACTAGTCAGAATATTTCCATGTCAAGATTTTTCCATCTTTGGCTTAAACGAATTTCTCTCTTTCTTTTTATGTTTCCACACATCTTTGACTTATTAAATTCTTCAAAAGCCACTTCTCAATTGATCTTCACCCCTTGGATTCTCTTGGTTTCATGTTTGTATGCTTAACTCATTATTTTGAATCTCCCACAATAGAAAAATACATTTGATGAGTATATTTTAGAGAAACTTGCAAATTCTCATATTTGCGTGTAAGTGTGAGAATAAACACAAAATAGATGCGATAGTTCCTACCAAAACTAAGATAATATTGCACTTTTAAACTATTATCATGTTGTGTTTTTGAGTTTCCCATCATAAGTAGTTATCAAAACACAATTTTTATCAAAACACAATCTTTGGTTATGCGTTTGAATGTGCCTATCAATTATTTGAGTAATATCAAGTGTAGTTTTTTTTTTTTTTTTTATTATCATGATAATCTCATTTAAGAGAATACAAAATTTGAATAATTTATTTGAAACTTAAAAATTTTAGTTGTACAAAAATAATTAGGAAAAAATAGTGCATTATAACATAATTTTGAGGAATATCGACCACCTCAAACATGTATAATATCAATCAAACAAACTAAAAATAATAGAATGATATATTGGTAGAGATAAAATGAAGGAAAATAATTTTAGAAATTGTTTAATTTTTTTGAAGAACAAATTATCTTCAACAAATCATATATTATACCATAATTACAAAATAATTAACTATTCCTATGCATTGCGTGGGTCTACGACTAGTGAATGTAATTAGTGTAACTTCAATAACTATTAAATAACTATCTAAATTTTTTATGTGATTACAAATGAATTTGTAAGGTTTATGGATTCTAAAAACAAAGTATGGATTATATAGTAAAAATTGTACTATCGCACTACAAAAATTTTATTATTTTCAATGGTTGAAATGACCATTGAGAACTGTCACTAAAAACCATGTTGAAACTATAAAATAAATTTTTCCACCTTTATCAACAATTAATAAACACTGTTGGCATACTATTTCAAATTCAATGCTCTATTCAAGAGAAAATTCAGAAAACAAAAATCACAAAGTTCAAAGTCCTCCAAGCGAATATCAGAGTATGGACATAATTAAGTCTAAGCAAAAACCAATTGATCAGATAATGAGTTTCTAAAATGACAAAATAGTTGAGAAAACAAGATAAATTGAAAAAGATAATCAGAGGCTTTGGATAGGGAAATTTGTGAATATATAGAAGATCTTGATGTAATAGTACTAGCTTGGTAAATCTTAAGCAAAGCAAAATCAATTTGATGACAAAGATCTTTGTAAGGACTTACAAAAGAGAGATTTGAATCAAAACAAAAATCATAAAAAAAAAAAAAGCATAGATTCATTGAGTCAAGAACTCTATTTGGTGTCGAGAAAATAATAAAGAGAGAAATAGAAAGGTTTTCTCAACAATCAAATAAGAAAGGCAAAGTAATTGCACAGAGAGAGAGAGAGAGAGAGAGAGAGAGAGCCTGTGAGTCAAGAATTCATACCTAATTGGAGGAGCTGAGACCACCGTGTTGAGAGAGACAATGAGACACAGACAACCAGGCTGAGAGAGATGAAGAGTTATATGATTGCCATGATCACAGAGAGCCTGTGAGTCAAGAATTCATACCTAATTGGAGGAGCTGAGACCACCGCGTTGAGAGAGACAATGAGACACAGACAACCAGGCTGAGAGAGATGAAGAGTTATATGATTGCCATGATCACAGAGATCTAAATCTTTGAAATTTCCATGATTAAGATTTAGAGCTATGAAATTGGATTAAAAATTTCTGAGAGAGAGAGAGAGAGAGAGCCTGTGAGAGTTAACAGAACTTTGGCTTGTGAGATGTTGTAGCTTCTATTTAATCTAAAATAGTCTCTATAGTTGTTGGTGTTCCTGGCCTTCAACATTTATAACCGTTGATAAAAGATTTAATTTATTTTGTCTACATACATCAAGCCATTGGTAAAAACATTTTGTGTGTTTTTTTTAGGGGAAAAACACTTGGCAATGCTAGGTCTAGTGTTTTTTAACACTTGTTTCAATGGTTGTGCCAACGGTAGAAATAAGTAAGTGAATTTCCTTACTGTTACTCAACAATTGAGTACAACTGTAGAAAGTTAAGGTTTTTAGTAACGTTTTTTAGTGGCTATTGAAAAATATATATTGAAAATACTCAAGTTTGTTGTAGTGTCACTAGCATCATTTTTTTTTTTTGTAATTAATGACACATCAATTTATAATACTTATAAAATAAAATTTGTAATATTACTCCTAAAATATTCCTTCAATAAAAGCTTTTAGATATGAGCAAAAAAATAAAAATAAAAATAAAAACAAAAATTTTGGCTCCTCTCATCTTCTGTTACTTTAGTTGCCTAAAACTTCCCTTTATCTGCTGCCTATGCCTTCCTTAACAAATGTGCATGTTTAGTCTTTCTTTTTTGGACAAAAATTACGTACAGTATCTTAAATGTTGTTCTTTAGGGTCCTCTCTTAAAATTCAGTCATGTGGCTTTTTTTCTCATTGGATGAAAGCATATTTTTAGTTAAGTAACCACATGACTAAATTTTAAGAGAAGAACCTAAGTGAAAGCTCAATTAGTGTGAAAACACTAATACTTTTTTAGATCCCCAATATTAAATTACGGCTTAATTTCTTTTTGTTGGGAAATTTAGACATCGGTTGATAGAATTAAAACTTGTTAAAACAAACAAATATCAATATCATGTCAAAATCATGCAGCGGAAAAATAAATAAGACAAGATATGATGACCCAGGAAAACTAATGAAACAAACAAGTTTCACAGTAAAAAACCTTGGGGGAAATCTTCCCAAAAAGCAATCCACTATAGGAAAGAGAAGTTTCAGATCTAGTACAAAACATTTGTCTCTAGACTCTACAATCCCCATAGATGAACTTACAGCAGAAATCTTCTACCGCTTCAAAAACTCTGAACTCTTCAATATATGAACGCCACCCTTTTGATGCATGGATCCCAGTGCATGACTAACACACCAACTTGAAGAAGATGTTGGCTGCAAAGTTCTTTACTTCATCAATAATGAAGATCAAAAAGCACTTAGTTACAAAACCCTAAGGCGCAAAGATACAGTAGTCTCTTTCAGAGAGAATAAGGCATCGGTCACCTTTTGCATATGTTCTCCTTGTATTCTCTTATGCGATGACCTCTAAAATAAGCCTTATATAGGTTTAGGGTTGTGAGAAAAGAAACCCTACACATACATGTCAGCATGGGCCGAAAATTTAATCTGAAAATCTAAATTTCATAATTCTCATTAATTCTCGATCAATCAAGAGGTGTCGAGCCTATCTATTGCGAGCTATCGAGGGGACAGAAAATTGCTCGATCGATCGACCTAGCTATCGAGAGGTGTCGAGATTGCGATAAAAAGAAAAATGAAGATCTCAATAGATAGCCTAGCTGTCGAGAGGTGTCAAGCAACTATCGAACTTTAAAAAAGCAGCACTTCTTTACTTGTTTCTTGGACAGATTTGCATGGCTTCAATACTAGACTTGAACTCTTGTTCCTTGAAGTATTAAATATATTCTAGATCTATCCAAATACAAGTAAAGTGCGTTTTGTCAAAAGATTAGCCAATTACATAAAATAGTGACATATGTTCCTAACAAGTGAATCACATATGTCCTAACAATCTCTCCCTCTGGCAATCCGTGACAAAACCACAACAAACAAATGAACATATGAGAGAAGTCATATATCACTTAACTCATATTCACTTGTTGAATACAATAAAATCTATCCTAACACAAACTCTTGAAAAACTTTGCAAGAAGAGAGTTTATGGCAAGAAGACTTTGACAACCTGTATATCTGAAACACTTTAAACAAAACTCATCACGGTATCTTTATGTGAAACAGAAATAATGGATTGCATACACGTAATAAGAAACATGTCTATAAATATAGAAAAGAAACAACACATGCAAAGGTAGGTGAAGAAAACATACATCAATATATAAATATATCAAAGATAAGCACAATGTATGTAAACATGGTCACAAGACTGGTGTACGAGAAGAAAGAATTAAACACTCCCCCTAACAAGATGAAACACATCTCTCCCTAATATGTAGAATCTTAAAAAAAGAAACCACATATTCTCCACAATTTCTCCCATTTTTTGTCATGATTGACAAAGAGTACAAGAAGTTAGAAAGCTTCACCCTAGAGACATAAAAATGATCAAGAATGATCAAAGGGGCACAAGAAAAAGATCCAAAACACACACACACACACACACACACACACACACACACACACACACACACACACACACACACACATACTAAACAAGTCTAACCAATTTTATATTTCAAAAACAAGTCAAGACAGTTTAGTGAGCATCTATTAACACATGTAAACCTTGTGATGGCCAAATCACATTGTACCTGCACATGTATCAAGAGTAGCAAAGAATATTGCGTGTTGTGTGTGAAAAACATTTCAAGATTGCATAAGTGTATACATGTTATGATGATTTGAGATATGAGAAAATCACTTTAACTCACACACAATTATAACTGTTTGATGGAGACTATCACCTTCAAGGTACATCCTATAACTCCCACATTTTCTAGAATACATGCTTGCAATCATATTTAAAAGCATTTTCATATTTTTGCTTTTTATTTTTCTTTGCATGTTTTTCTTTTTAAGCAAATCATGCATAGGCATATAAGAGATAAAAAAGAAATACTCAATTATGTTAAGCATTTGATATTCCAATTTTGATATGCCGAAGCACACAAATGTCATTGACATTACACTTTTGCTATGCCGAAGCATACAGATGTCATATCATAATTAGCGGGCAACAGTGATGAGATGGTTATTTAATCCTTTCTCTTAGGATTTTCTAGTCCCTCCCATCAAAAAGAGTGATATGAGTGTTAAGTACAAGAGATTACTTAATCTTACTCATCACAAACAAGAGTCACAAAGCTCACTTGCTTCATTGTGCATAGAGATGCTCCTCTAAGCTACAAAAGATACAAAATTTAGAAACAAAAACACACTGTTTTTGTATTTTTCTGATTTTTCCTTTTTATTTTTATTTTGAAAACAAAACAAAATAAAAACTAAACAACCAAACAAAAAAAAGACAAACAACATGAAAGCAGAAAGAAAGTTGCATATGTATGAAGGCATGATAGAAAGGTGCAGATGCATGAAAGCATGATTCCAAAAATAGATAAGAAATCAAGCAAAAAGAGTCCTACTTTAGATAGAAAAAATTAAAGCAGAAG
Organism: Quercus glauca; assembly: GCA_023736055.1. Taxonomy (NCBI): domain Eukaryota; kingdom Viridiplantae; phylum Streptophyta; class Magnoliopsida; order Fagales; family Fagaceae; genus Quercus; species Quercus glauca. The sequence continues at coordinate 59,407,329 of CM043316.1, forward strand.
ACAAACAGAAAAGAAAATTAAGTCTTAGGCTCTTTTCTCACCCACACAACACGAGTCTTTGGCCGTGAAGAAGAAAAGACACATGTCCTAGTATGTCTACTAAAAGACATAGAAGAATTATAATTCTCCTGAAATTGAGTTAAAAAGCTCAAGACTTTTAATAACTCTCCAAACAAAGGTGTAGGCCTTTGAGAGGAAACCTGTGACTATTTGGACAATTGCTTATGAGGATACAACTTAAAACAATTATGACGAATGTGTCCAGAAATACCACAGTGGTGACAAACATGAGTCTAACAAAGAATTTAGAATTAGCCGAATTAGATTTAGATTTCATACTTTTATCACCTTTCTCAGATTAGAGCACAAAGATAGTCCTTGATCCAGAAGCCGTGGAACAGGAGGGGATGGAGGAAATAGCATATCCTAAGTCAGTCTTATTAGAACTAGACTTTTGAGCACTTAATACCTCATCGAGCTTTGCACTAGACATCCTTTCTATTTGAGTTCTAGCTTGAGTAAGCTCAACCTCAAGATTCTTGACTTTCTTCTAATGAAGTGTTCTCCATAACAAGAGTCTCAACTAACCTTGTAGTCTCATCTAGTTTAACTAACAGATCAGCTTTTTCGGTTTTTACCTCATTAAGCTCTTTTCTATAAATATAAGAAATCTTTTCAAATTTTATAAATTCAGTGCATAGCTTATCATAAGCTTACTGAAGGGTCATCTTCTTGGGTACTTCATCATCAGAAGAGTCCTCACTGTCACTAGCACTCTCTACAATCACCTTATCAGTTGAGGTAGCAAAGGCCATAAAATGTCTACTTTCATCCGCATACTCATCAGAAGAATCATTCTCAGTATCACTCTAAGTAGCAACCAACCCTTTATCTTTTAACTCCTTGGTCTTTTCCTTTTTGAGGTAGTTTGGGCACTCTATCCTCATATGACCAAAACCTTTGCACTCATGGCATTGGATGAGAGGTTTCTCATTCTTGCCCTTCCTTAAGGATTTAGATTTCCTAAGAGGTTTACCTTTATCCTTTTTCTTAAATTGAAGAAGCTTGATAATCTGATCAGTTATGAAGGTTAGATCCTCATCCTCATCTTCACTTTCATCTTCATCTTCAGAGTCCTCAATCTCTTCCTCTATATCCTTGAGAGCCAAGTTTCTACTCTTTCCACCTTTTCCCATTAAACCTAATCCCATCTCATAGGTTTGAAGGTTCCCTACAAGCTCAGTCAAAGGAATTTAATCAATGTCCTTTGCTTCTTCAATGGCAGTGATCTTAGCATGGAATCTTTCAGATAAGGACCTAAAGATTTTTCTAACAATTTTGGATTTTGCTATAGATTCTCCAAGGTTGAAGGCAAAATTCACAATATCCTTGAGTTTGGCATAGAACTCATCAAAGGTCTCATCCTCTTTCATTCTTATTTCTTCAAAACTACTAGTGAGTTTCTGAAACTTCACAGTCTTTACTGCCTTGGTACATTCATAGGTGGTCTCAAGAATGGTCCATGCTTCCTTGGCAACTTTCGTGGATGATATTTTCTTGAATTTTTCATTGGTCACCCCACAAAAAAAAGCATTCAAGGCCCTACTGTTGAAATTTGCTGCTATGATTGTTGCATCATCCCAATCCACCAGTGCTTCCTTTGGCTTAATCCAACCAACTTCAACAACTTGCCATACCAGTTCATCTAAAGTCTACAAAAAAAACTTTCATTTGAACTTTCTAGTACGCATAATTAGTTCCATCAAATAAAGGAGGAATCAAAAGAGATTGTCCATGATCCATGACAATGGGGGTCAAGGATCACACTCAGGAAATTAATCCAATTAGAGCGAACCTGCTCTGATACCACTTGTTGAGAAATTTGGACCCCGGTTGATAGAATTAACAAGTTTTAAACCCAAATTGTTAATTAGATTTATTATGAATAAAACTTGTTAAAACAAACAAACATTAAAATCATGCAGTGGAAAAATAAATAAGACAAGATATGATGACCCAGGAAAACCAATGAAACAAACTAGTTTTACAGTAAAAAACCTAGGGGGAAACCTTCCCGAAAAGCAACCCACTACAGTAAAGAGAAGTTTCAAATCTAGTACAAAAATTTTGTCCCTAGACTCTACAATTCCAGTAGATGAACTTACACTGCTTCAGAACCTCTGAACTCTTCAATATATGAACGCCACCCTTTTGATGCACGGCTCCCAGTACGTGACTAACCAAAGATGCACGGCTCCCAGTACGTGACTAACACACCAACTTGAAAAAGATGTTGGCTGTAAAGTTCTTCACTTCATCAACAATGAAGATTAAGAAGCACTTGATTACAAAACCCTAAGGCGCAAAGACGCAGTAGCTTCTTTCAAAGAGAATAAGGCATTGATCACCTTTTGCATATGTTCTCCTTGTATTCTCTTATGTGACAACCTCTAAAATAAACCTTATATAGGTCTAGGGTTGTGAGAAAAGAAACCCTATACATACATGTCAGCATGGGCCGAAAATTATATCTAAAAATTTGAATTTGTAATTCTCATTAATTCTCGATCGATCGAGAGGTGTCGAGCCTATTTGTTGCAAGTTATCGAAGGGACAGAAAATTGCTTGATCAATCAACCTAGCTATCGAGAGGTGTCGAGATTGCGATAAAATGAAAGCTAAAGATCTCGATAGATAGCCTAGCTGTCGAGAGGTGTTAAACAACTATCGAGCTTTAAAAAATCAACACTTCTTCACTTGAATCTTGGATAGACTTGTATGGCTTTAACACTTGAACTTAAAACAAGGTTTCTTGAAGCATTAAACACATCCTAGAACTACACAAATACAAGTAAAGTGCATTTTGTCAAAGGATTAGCCAATTACATAAAATACTGACATATGTTTCTAACAAGTGAATCACATATGTCCTAACACTTTTAATCTAACTTATCTAAGTGTGGAACAAGAGTAAAACAAGCGTAATAAACCGAAACACTACTCTAAGCCATTCTGTATGATTTTACTCTAACTTATCTAATTGCATTTACTCTAACTTACTAGAGTCTTGTCTTCACTAGTTATTCGGATCCCGCAATTCTGCCCGATTGCATCCGCCACTCAATGGCTTATTCCAATACTTCCCAAAGGCACCAAAACTTCTCTCAACACTCAAATTAAGTGTTTGGGTTAAGAACTTCTCAAGGATGTGTAGCTGGAGAGATGGGAGTAGAAGGAAACTTTAGAGAAATAATGTAGAGGATTGTAGGTAAAAACAATCTCTCTACAATGATTTCTCACTAAGGATGAGTAGCTCTCTCTTTAAAAGATGGGTGTGTTATGTTGTAGAAAACCTATCTAGGGTTTTTCTCTTTGAATATTAGCATATTTTTACTTTTGTGGGTAATGAGGGTATATATAGTATAGGTGAAGGGTAAGAAAGTCACACTTAAAATCCTCCAGGCAGAATGTTTCACAGGTACCTCGTGAGATGGCCTATCTTGCGAAACACTCGTGAAATGCAGCTGGGCACTTGACTCTTTAGCTTCTAGCATATGCTTCTCACATGCCCTTTTTGCAGGTTACTCTTTTCGCAAACTTCTTGCAAGCTAGTCGCGAAACTGCACTGATTCTTCATTTCATGCTCGATTCTTCACCAACTTAATACTAAACCCAATACAATAAAATTCCACAAAATACAAGGAACAAAATTAATGTAATTACAACACTTTTTGTCATGGAATAAAGCCAATATAAAACATAGTTGTAAATTACCATTTTACTTGGAAAATGGATGTAAATGTTTTTGGGGAATGTGGATGTAAACAAAAAAAAAAAAAAAAAAAACACACACACACACACACACACACACACACAAAAGAATTGATTGGCTAAGAGCATCAGTATTGGTGGTGGTAAAATAGCTTTTTAGCTATTTTACCACTGCAAACACCAAAAAGAGCCCTACATCAATGGTGCTATAGCCAAATATTTTTGCCTCACTAGTACAGTAAACTATTACTTGTAGCAGTTACTGTAGCAGTGAGCCAAAAGTAAAAAACTATTTTTTTTTAATACCCACGGTCCCACCCAAAGCCTATGAGGCTGTTTGGATGCAAAAATTTCATCACTCAATTTCCATCACTCATCACTCATCACTCATCACTCATCACCCATCACTCTAAATACCACACCCGTTTGGCACCATCACTCAATTTTCATCACTCAATATTTTTCACACTATTTGTGGGTCTCATACCTGTCATTTGGTCAGAGAAAAACTGATTTGTGGGCCCCACCATTTTTTCTGTTCTCATTTCCCCTCTTTCACCCCTGTGACTCTCCCAAAACACAAACCCGAACCCAGCTTCAACCACAATAACAAAAACAGCAACAACACAACAACAACAACAACAATAACAGCAACAACAATAACAACAACAACAAAATGCGGCCAATCAGACGGCTAATTCCACCTCCACCTCAGCCGGTGACGACGGGACAACGACAACGACAAGCTGATACAGAATTGATACGGCGACGGTCGAGGTCGCCATCTTGGAGTCGCGGATTGGGTTCGCTGGTTGAGAACCTTGATTGGGTTCGCAGATTGGGTTCGCGGATTGGGTTCCTCAGTTTTTTTGAAACCCATTCATGTGGGTATTTTGAAACCCCAAATCCAAATTTCAGTTTCCTTCCTTACCCAGTCATGGAGTGCAGCTTCAGACCAAAAAATTCTGTGATGAAGAACAAAAAAAAAAAAAAAAGAAACCCAGAAACCCGAACCCAGTGAAAGAAGAAGGGAAAAAAAAAAGGAAGAATTGAAGACCGAACCCAGTGAAAGAAGAAGAAGAAGAAAAAAAAAGAATGGAAACCCAATGAAAAGGAAAGAAAAGAAGAAAAAAAAAAAAAAAGAAGAAGAACCCAAGCCCAGAAACCAAACCCAAAAACCAACGTGAAAAGAAAAGAAAAGAAAAAAGAAAAGAAAGGAGAATATAAAAGAAAAGAAGAAAAAAAAAAAAAAGAACCAAACCCAGAAAGTGAAAAGAAGAAAAAAGAAAAGAAGAAAAAAGAAAAGAAGAATAGAAAAGAAAAGAAGAAAAAAAAAAAAAAGAACCAAACCCAAAAAGTGAAAAGAAAAGAAAAGAAGAAGAAGAAGAAGAGGAGCAGGTGTGTGTGTCCCAGACCTGTGAAAGACAAAAGGAAAAGAAAAAAAAAAAAGAAGAGAAAAGAAGATAAAGAAGGAGCAAAAGTCTGACGGTGGGACCGGGTGGTAAATCTTATTTACAAATATGCCATTGAAAATTGAAAACAGCGAAAAGTTGTTTTCAGTTTCCACAACTCATAACTCAAAAAGTAGAGAATTGAGTGATGGAAACAGAGTTATCGTTTGCCAAACAACCTTTTTGCTATGGGTCTCACCATTTTCGAGAATTGAGTTATGGAAATAGAGAATTGAGTCATGAAAACTAGTGAACCAAACAGCCCCTATGTCTCTCACTCTTTCTCTTTTTCTTTGTCCTCAACTCCTTATAAACTCATAATCCTCCCTCTCAGCTCTTCGTTCTCTACCTCTCTCTTCGTTTTCTACTCTGGCTAATTCTTCAATACGTTGGGCAATCGAACAATCAAAGGAAGCTACAACCTGAGCCCGCCCGAGGATTTCATATTTGATACCTTCTTCACAATCTTCAGCAAATCGATTTTCTGGTGAGGTAGTGTGGAAGCACCATGAGTAGTAGCGTTCATGGTGGGTTTCGGGTTTGGCTGGGTTTCAGGTTTAATGGTTTTGCAGGTATAATGGTTTGCGAGGTTTGATGGTGGTGGATTTTGGCTGTGGAAGTAGGTTTTGGTCAAGTTTGGCTGGGTTTTGTGGGTCAATGGTGGTGTGGATAGGTCTCGTGGTGGCAGTTTGACTGGGTTTCATAAGTTTGCAAGGTTTCGTGATGGTGGGTTTGGCTAGGTTTCGTGGGTCAGTGGTGGTGTAGCTGTGTTGGTGGTGGCATTGGGTTTCATTGATTTTCGTAGTGGGTTATGGGTGTAATGGGTTGTTGATTGGGTCTTGGTACGACCAATTTATGTGGTGGTTTTTGGCTATTTAGGCTTTTTGGCAGTGGTTGTGGGTGGTTGTTCTTGGCTTACTAGTTGTTGTTGGGTGGTTGTTTTTAATTGGCAGTGGTTGTGGTTTGTGTCATTGATTGGTTTATGTGGTGGTTTTTGGCAGTGGGTTGTACATGGTGGCAATTAGTGATTGTTGGGTGTGATTGGGTTTTGGGTGTGGTGGTTGTTGGAAGTTTTGGTTTTGGGTGGCTGGCTACTGTGGTGGTGGCAGAAGGGTTGGTGGCAAATCTAGGTTTCATGGCTAGGTTGTGGTAGGTGGTGGCTAGTAGTGGCTAACAGGAGATTTGAGTGGCTCGCTGGTGTAGTGGTAGCTGAAAGGGTTTTATGGGTTTTGCTCTTTGCTGGGTTGTTTGCTTTGAATCAGATAAGAGAGAGGCGAAAAGGAAGAGAGAGAGAGAGAGAGAGGAGGAAGACTATTAAAAAAAAAAAAAGCAAAAACACTATTTTGGTTCCTAAATTTTGGGTCATAATCAAATTGGTTCTTACATTTTGGTAATAGTCAATTTATTCCCTGTTGTTTTCAATTTGTAGTCAATTTGGTCACTATCGTTAACTAACTAATGGAAAATTCCTATGTGATTAACGGTCTGCATAGTTGGCAAACTTCACGCTTATGTGGCTTATAAAATATTATTAAATTTTTTTTAATAAACATGAAAAAAATTCCACATAAGTATTTTAATTGAAAAAAAAATCAAAAACAAATTTATTTATTTATGTATTTAATAGATATAAAAACAAAAATGAAGAAGCAATCCAATTTTTGTAACACTTTCTTGCTAACCAAACACAAAACTCAAACTTAGATTTGGACTAGTTCTGAACAAACTCATCAATTGTCAGTCACTCTCGCATGTTTTGCTCATACAAATACACAGCCAATCAAATTTAACACTAAAAAAAAATTAGATTTATAAATCTCAGACACAAAAATCAACTAGTAACTAAATCAAATTTACCAAAATTGGACCCAAATATGAACAAAACACACACAAGAAAATTTGGGTCCAGATCTAGACAAAAACACAATAAAATTTGAACAAAGCTATATCTCCAACTAGGTTCATCTTTACCCAGGGAAAAAAAAGTTTGTCTTCTTCTCTCTTAGGCATAAGCACATATGGCTTCCCTTTAACATATCTGTCTCTCAAACAAACCCTTTGTAAAAGCTATACATTCCAAAATGGATGAATCCCATCACTATTGGGTTCAAATCTTTGATTTGCTTGGTGAGCTCCAGACCACGTAGAGATCAAGGACTAAGAGGGTGACAAACAGAGAAGAGAAGAGAGTGAGTAAGAACTTTGGCTATGAAGGCAGATTTGTGCTTCGACCATAGAGGGTTCAGTTGTAGATTATTGAGTGAGAGCTTGGGTTTGCAAGTGAGGAAGAAAGATAGTGAGATAAAGAAAGAGAAACAAGTGGCGAGAGGAGGAAAATGAGAACTTTACATTTGTTGTTTGTTCGAATCTGGGTTTGAGTTTTGTGTTTGGTTGGCAAGAAAGTATAAGAAAATTTGGAATTGATCTTTTCATTTTTGTTTCTCTATCTTTTTAATTCAATTTGGCAAGAATTTTTTTTTTTCAATATAATTGCTTACATGTCATTTTAAATAATATTTTATAAGCCACATAGGTGTGAAGTGTGCCAACTATGCACACTATTAACCACGTAGGCATTTTCCGTTAGTAAGTTGACGATAGAACCCAAATTGACCGCAAGTTAAAAATAACAAAAACCAAATTGACTACTACCAAAATTTGGGGACCAGTTTAACTATGACCTAAAAATGTAGAGACCAAAATAGTGTTTTTGCCACACAAAAAAAAAATAAAAATAAAAATGAAGTAGTTAAAAAAATAGAATCATTGATGTTAGGTGTTTTATAAAATGAAGTGTTAAAATAGACAAAGTAGTTTTTTAAAATTGTTAAAAGCTAAAATTTTTGCCTCCACCGTTGCGAATGCTCTTAGAGCATTCACAATATGGGTGTTAAAAATTATAACTTTTAGCAACTCAAAACACTACTGGTCTGTTTGGAAGTTTAGAGAGGGAGGAGAGTAGAAGAGAATAGAGGGGAAGAGAGTAGTGGAGAGGAAAGTAGAAGGGAATCATTATCCTTCACCTTGTTTGGATGCTTTTAAAATTAGTAAGGGGGAAGGGAGTAATTAGTCATTCCTCTTATTTGGATGTTTTAAAAATTAAGATGGAAATGGGAGGAAATGATTTAAATAGACAAATTTACCCTGTACTTGCAACATTAGTCTATGATTAATTTGTTAGATTTAATAATTATTTAATCAACATTCTCATTCCAAAAATAAAAAATAAAAGAGATGTGCAAATTTCCAGTTCTACTTATTATTAAAAAAAAAAAAAAAAAAAAGCTATAATAGATCTAAATAGTTGCAAAACTCTTTCACACTTCCACTCAAATAAAAATAATTTTTAAATACTAAAAAAAAATTAAGGAGAAAAGGAAGAAATTAAATTAGTACCTCTCTGTAGCCTTTTTTTCTATCATCAACCTTCACAAACTTATGCATAATGCTCGAGAACAGTGAACAACCTCTGCCGTCCTCGCTTTCAGTGGACATCGCTGGAAATATCTGATGTGGCACCTTCTCAGGCAGTGTGTCAATTCCTTTGATTTCAAGAGACGAGTCCATAACAGTGTCATTTACAGCCAGATTGAGAGTGACACCATTTTGTTTCTCTTGCTTCATCGGAACAGGCCGTTTGCCGAGCTCATTTTTGGCACCGGAGCCATTGCTTTCTGGCGAGGGTTTGATCAATTTGTGTGGCTATATATGTTTTTCGAAGCTTCAATTTTTAGAGAGAGAGATAGATGGGTTAAAGGGTGACTAAAATTTGGAAATGGACTTTCCTTTTAGTAAGTTGTGAATTTATTTTTATTTCTACTTTTATTTTTATTTTTATTTTTTTCATTCACCTTAAATTTTCTTAGGAAACAAACAAAGATTATTTATATAATCGGTTTGTAATTTTGTTAATTTAGAAATGGTAAATTGAGAAATTCATTTGGTCAATAATTTATCTACTATATTCTCCCTCCAAATCTCTCCAATTTGAGGGAATTAAAAATGAGGAGTTAGAGGTAGTTAAAACCCTTCCAAACCCCTCCCCCTTCTTCCTTAAAAAACTTCCAAACAAGGTAATTGAATTACTCTCCCTCCCTTTACTCTGCTCCCCTTCTTTTTTAAACTTCCAAACAGGCCATACTTTATCTATTTTAACACCCTAATTTATAATACACCCTACAACAAAGGTTTTATATTTCTTACCACTTCTTAAAATATTATTTCTTTATTATTTTTTAATTCTTTTTTACTCCCAATTTCATCTCTTCCTCTCTCTTTCTTTGTGTATTTCTCTTTTTCCAAACAAAAACAACCAAAACCCACTCTCACAACAATAGACACCACTAGCCAACACCACTATCAGACACCGCCAAGCCACCACCCATCATCAAAAATCCACTGCAAAAACCAAAACCATTGCCACACCCACTGCCATCAGCCACCACCGTCCACACCCACTGCCATCAGCCACCATCGTCCACACCCACTGCCCACACCTCAACCCAAATCAAAACCTAATCACATACCCCAAAATCCACCAAGTCAATCAAAACCACTAGATCAACTAAAACTCAAACAAAACCAAAAATTATCTGATCATTCAAGCTTGGATTCAATCTAGAGAGAGAAATCAACGAAGAAAAAGAGAGTTAACCCACCACCGTTGTGCCATCGCTATCATTTGACCAGCCATTCATGACCCAACACAAAACCGAACCAGATCTATGATGCACCACCACCAAGATCCACTAGTGAAAGGAAACAGAACCGGTGAGAAGAGAGAAGAAAAAAAAAAAGATAAAAAATGGCAGTGAACAAAGGATAAGAAAAGAGAGGAAAAGAAGAAAGAAAAAAAAAAGAAAAAGAAATAAGAGAGAAACAGATTAGTGGAGAGGAGAAGAAAAGAGGGAAGAAGGAAAAAAAAATGAGAGGGAGAAATGGCAGAAAAGAGAGAAGAGAGAGAGAGAGAAGAAAGAAAGAGAGAAAGGGAAAATATTTTTTTAGGATAATTACAGTAAACCCACCTGAGATTTGGCCTGTTTGCACTTTGCCCACCTGAACTTCAATCTGTTACCCCCCCGTTACCCACCTCACCCTCAGACGTTAGAAAAACACCCTTTTATTCCAAATTAGAACATAACACAGATCAAACAACACGAACTCACTCTCTTTCCCTCACGAGCGCTAGAAACGCGAAAATCTCTATAACTGAGCTGGGGTTTTGATTTTTCTGATTTTGCTTTCATGTGAGGGTAAGATTCTGACACTGGATTGTCTTAAGGCATTGAATATTCAAAGATGGATCATCACCAGGTACGACATTTCTGCTTTATGGTTCTGAGCTGGGGTTTCAAGTTTCGATGGTAGCTTGGATTCACAGGAAGTTGATAATCGATGTCTTCTTCAAGTGGAAATTACTCAAGTTCAAGTAGGCATATGTGTACATATAAGACTTGTGTGCTGAGAACAATTCTGACAGTGGATAATTTTGGAAGAAGGTTTCTGGATTGTAGCCGATATAAGGTAAGTATACTTTTTACTTAATCTAGTTGATTCACGTGAGATTGGAATGTGATATGTTCAATTCAATTTATGAACAGGTTGGTCCCAAGTGCCCTTTCTTTAAATGGATTGATAATCCCACTTGTATGCGTGGGAATGAAGCTGCCCATTTGGTGCAACAAAAGCTGGATTTACTGCGGAGTGAGCTGCAACTTGCACATGAAAGAAAAAGAGAAGCTACCCAGGTAGCAGCAGAAGCTACCCAAATGGCAGAAATTGCTCAAGATAGGGCAACAAAAGCCACTGAGAAGGAGAGAAAGTTTCAAGCTTCCTCTGTTCAAGCCAAGGAGATTGCAATGAAAGCTTTAGAGCAAAACAGAAAGTGTAGAATTGCACTAATTCTGTCATGGTTTTTTTTTTTTTAGTTATGTTGTTTTCATGTTTTGGCTCAAGTGAGAATGTTGGAATGATGAGATTGAGTCTGCCTGATGGGTTGTAATATAAGCTGGTCCTCAATTGTATTGTAATAGAACTATGAAAGAATTTTTTGCGAATGAGAACTATGTAAGGTGGTAGATGCCTTTTTAAGATAAAAGTGTTATTTATGTTAGTTGCTGTTGGTATTTTTGTTTAAAGTGAATTTGCTACTTGTGAGATGTGAGCTGTTAGTGTTTTATTGGATGTTGTGAGCTATGTTGGTTTGTGCACAAAGTGCATTGTGTGAAGACAATTGTGTTTAAAGTGAATTTAAAGTGCATGACAATCTGTCAATTTGCAAGAAAAGACAACAAATGCACACATACACCTGCTATTCAACACATACACCCCGCACACATAAACAAACTCATATAATAATAACTCATATAACAAACTGCAATAATCAGAATAATAATTCTGAACACCTGTCATTAAGTTGGGAAATTGTATACATATTTTAAGGTGGCATTGAATAGTCTTTCATCAACCATCAGTAAATATAAGGCATTTGGTACAACAACCAAAACAGTTGCTGCTGCCCAATGTTTACAAAACTTACAAAAATACAAAAAGTGTTTGAACAGCTGTATAAAAAAGTGTTGCCATTGCCTGCCCTGCCATTTATAAGGCATTTAGTACAACAACCAAAATAGTTGCAGCTGCCCAATGTTTACAAAACTTACAAAAATACAAAAAGTGTTTGAACAGCTATATAAAAAAGTGTTGCCATTTCCTGCCCTGCCATTGTCTACAAACTACATAAAACCCTAACATTACTACATAACCTTAATACATTATACATAGCAACAAAAGTGTCTTGACTTAACCTTCATTTACTGCCCCTACCCCTGCCTCTCCCACCACAGTTGGCCTTTCCACCTCTTGTTCTACATTTCTGAGCCCTAGCTGCATCATCCCTTCCTCTCAAAGCAGCTCCTCTAGTAGCAGGTGGTCTTGTAGGATACAAAGTATAAGAATTCAAATGTTAGCTACCAATATCACAGTTTTATGAATAAAACATCAAACCTAACACTACAATACCTATGATGATGGTACTCTACTGTCCCATGTTTCTGCAGGGATGTGTGGTGTTGGCTAGCTTGAAGAGAACCAAAGAGCTCCTTTAACTATGTACCTAAACTCTGAAGAATACCACCGACTTGGGTTCTGCAACCATGGAGCTGGTGGCCCTAACCATAGAGCTTGTGGCTGTGGAGCTGGAGCTTGTGGCTGTGACCCTGCTGCCTTTTTGGATGAGGATGAGGCCATAGTGTAGGGCTTATGTGTTGGTGGGGGCTGAGCTGAGGATTGGGTCTGTGATGAAGACGGGGCCTGGGATCCTTGTCTGTGTGTAGAAGGCCTTCCACTTCCCAGCAACTAAATATGAGCATGTTTTTATAGTGTCAGTTATTGGCATTTTGCATTTGAATAAAAAAAATTTGTAAAAACTTACAGATTTCCCTTTCTGCAATCTCTGCCTCCTCTCCCATGGTGTCTCACCAGTGACTTTGGTCTTGCATCCCCTTGCATTGTGCCCTTCCTATTGACACCTTTCATACCTCACTGGCCTGTTTGCTCTAAACACCTTATAAGGGTTCGGCTCATCAGCATCTTTCTTCCTCTTCATGGGTGGCCTGCCTGGTGGCTTATAGACAATAGGTGCAACAAGCTTGGGTTGGCCACTTGACATCCACTCAGACTGGCCAGGCATGGGAGGTATGGGTGTCTTGTATGTCTCCACATAAGCATCCTTGCAGTAGCATGGATGGGTGTAGTCTTCTGGTTTCTCGCGATTCACAAAAATGGCTGCAACTCCATACTTGCAGGGGATTCCTGTCAAGTCCCATAATCTACAACTGCATGTCCTATTTACTAAGTCTACCATATGCCTTTCCCTCTCACTGTCAACCTCAAACACAAACCTTCTAGAAGGCATTGCACAGAAACCCTTACATTCTAATTTTAACTGCTCCAACTTTTTGTGTATGCTTGGACACAACTTGCCACCATACTTTTCTATGCCAGTCTTCTTTATATACAGCCTGCTCATAAGCCTAACTTTGATCCACTCCAGCATTGATAAGATGGGCTTGTCTCTAGCCTTCACAATCATAGAGTTAAAACTCTCACTCAGATTGTTTACCATACAATCTGTCAAAGCTCTTGAAGAAAAGTGGGATCTGGTCCATTGTGCAGGATCTATATCAACTAGGTACTTCCAAGCTTCTTCATCCAAACTTTTAAGATGGTCCATCCCCCCCTCAAATTCCCTGGCTGATGTTGTGCCAGCACACTTCCACAGTACACTTTTCAACTCCATGCCATTGTGGTTAACCTTGAAGTTGTTGTATATGTGCTTCACACAATACCTGTGCTCCACAGTTGGGAATAGAGTCTCCATTGCAGGTAAAAGACCCTGCAATCAAGTAAGTAAGCATTCAATGTCAGCAAGTAAGCATGTAAAAAGGTAAGCATGTAATGAAGTCATGAACATGAGCTAGATGATAATACCTTCTGCCTGTCATTAATGAATACTAGATTAAGCTCCTCTAGCCTGCTAATGTCATTTGCAAACTGCTCCAAGAACCAGATCCAGCTATCCTTTGTCTCTTGCTCAACCATAGCCATTACCACTGGAAATATATTGTCATTTCCATCCTTAGCAGTGGCAGACAATAATTGCCCACCAAACCTACCCTTCAAGTGGCATCCATCCAGCCCAACAAAGGGTCTACAACCACCTAGAAAACCAACCTTTTGAGCATTGTACCTAATGTATATCCTTTTAAAATTAGGCTCTTCATTTTCATTTTCCATCTCTGTTTGCATAATTACCCTACTTCCTACACCTATCCTTAATATCATTTTTGCATAATCTCTAAGTATGCCATATTGAGCCTCTTCATCCCCAGTAATCAGCCCCCTAGCTGCCTTCCTTGCTCTATACACCTGACTAAGACTTAAATCAACTGAAATCTTTTACATCACATGGTGCTTAACACCTGAGACCTCCCAATTAGGATTCTTACCAAAATCCTCCAAATACCTCTTTGCCACATAGGCTGATGTAACTTGCCCATTTTTAAATGTTAGGGGGCAAGTACACTTAGGATAAAATGTCTTGATCTCAAATGTGCATTCTCCAGTCACCATTGAGGCATAACACCTCCATCCACAACTGTTCTTACAACGTACAGAAATCTTCTTCTTTTCATTTAACTTCCACTTGACATCAATGTGATGCTGAATCACATACTCCCTCAAAGCCTTCCTAAACACCTGGGAGTTTGGGAACTTCATCCCTTTTGCCAACCTAACATTTTCCATATCAGTCCTCTCATTGAACTCCAAATTGCCAAGCCCCTACTCATCATCAGAACTATCCACACTTGCAATATCATCCTTTAAAGCTGGTTCAGCCCACTCTTCATCTAAATCTATGTTTGGAGGAGGAACATTGCTCGGGCCAGGTGCATCTGTGTTTGGCTGAGGTGTATTAGTGTTTGGATGAGGTGTATCAGTGTTTGGATGATGAGGTGTATCAGTGTTTGGATGAGGTGGAGAAGACTCATAAAAAATTTCATCAGCAAAGTCTTCTCCTTCCAGACCTTCATTCAACCAATCAAACTCCTCCTCCAGACCATTACCCCCTGTAGCAGCTCCTGCACCAGCCCTTGCACCCTCTACACCAACCCCTGCACCAGCTCCTACACCAACCCCTGCACCATCAGGAACTTCAACTACAAGTGGAGCATTACCACTCTCCACATACAGTATGATGGTGTCTCTTGGCCCTCTCTCATTAGGCTTGCACAGGGGTACCACATCTTGATCATCTTGTATGAGCCTCAAGTCTTGCTCCAAGTTACCCTCATGACCTAAATTATGAACCCTACACGGTTCATCAATCCCCAATTCCTCACATATACTTTTTATTTCAAAATAACTAAGCAAATCAAGATCCCTATACACTATTTCAACTTTTCCACCAAAGTATTCTAAACCAGGGTTCCACAGAAAAGCACCCCCATAATGTACCTCCAATTTCACTTCCTCATCCATCTGCAACAACAAATTACCATTTGAGATGTATACAATTAACAATTAAAGAATTGTAAACAATAAAAAAGTAAACAGTTGCATGTTTCTGTTTTGCTTTTGGGATGCAACACACACAGAGGGACCATATTTTCTGCTTTGTTTTTTATTCTGTTTTACTAAATAGCACATGCAAACACTAAAATTTAAAGCTAATAGAAAATTGGGTCCACTGTGAGACACAATGACCACGACAGACAAAATGCCCACAAACAAACACAAATCCAAAGAACAGGTGGTCACATTTTTCATAAGCATTAACAAACACAACCAATATTCTCATTCCATTACATGTAACATTGACCATTGATTGATTACTAAAAACACAATAAACAACCACAAGCCCAAAGTAAAAACCCAAACAGTGACTGATTTCTTACCAAGATTTTAGTCCCTCGAACAACCCATTGCCCGTCTAGGTTTACACTTGCAACACTATGTCAATATCAGATGCAGAAATGGATTTTCGCGTCTCTAGGGCTCGTGAGGAAAAGAGAGTGAGTTTATGTTGTTTGATCCGTGTTATGTTCTAATTTGGAATAAAAGGGTGTTTTTCTAACGTCTGAGGGTGAGGTGGGTAACAGGGGGGTAACGGATTGAAGTTCAAGTAGGCAAAGTGATAAGTTTTGAACCACGGGTAGGCAAAGTGCAAACGGGCCAAGCCTCAGGTGGGTTTACTGTAATTATCCCTATTTTTTAAAAATAAAATAAGAGTGAGAATAAATAAAATATTAGTTTTATTTATAAGTTTGGAGCTACAATAGGTTGTCAAAGATGACAACTTAATGTAGTTCTATTGCTAAAATTTTTAAGTATACCTTCTTTGTTGTAGCATGCATTTTGGTATATTAGTTGCTAAAGTAACATTATAGTAGTTATAGCACATTTACTGTGAGGTAAGAATGATTTGTTAAATTTAAGACAATATCATCCTCACTCAAAGAGTTTGTTAACGGGTTGGCAAATTTATCTTTAAGATACAACTAAAAGTATAAAATAGATTACTTCAAGTAGAAAACTTGAAAAATACTTTAATTTTTCTCTAATGTTGTAAAATTTGTATTTTTAAAAATAAATAAATGATAAAAAACAACAACAACTACTGCTATTACTACTACGGGATATGGAAGTCTTTTTTACAAACAATGAAGAGTTGCCTTTGAAAATACATAATTGAAGGGCCAATTTAGTAGACACAAGTCCTCTAAAATGTGCCTCAACTTTTACTGGCTATTAAAGAAAGAAAAAGTCTAATTTTTCTCATTATTCTACAAAACCCATAACATTGTATTTGTCTCACTCAAGCAAGAAGAGCCTTGCCTGAGTTAACTCCCCACATCTCGCTTAAGCGAATATCAAGCGAGTCCTCATCCAAGAGCACTCATACTCGCACGTACCTTCGCTTGTCCTAACTTAAGTAGGCTCACTAAGTTGTCATTTTGAACCCCCGATTTTCTATTCAGGGGTTCTATTTTCAGAAGAACAAAGTTCCTTTCCAAACTAATTTGAAAAGAAACCCTTCAAACTCCTCATATATCTTTATATTGAATGTGAACTTTGAAAATCTAACTGTTGGGTTGGATATTCTTGTTATATCCTTCATGTTTGCAAAATTTCAAGAAAATCAAAAATTAATTGCTATATCATCAAACAAATATTAAAATTTTAAGTTTTTGTGATCTAAAATTGTGTATAAAAAATAAGTTTATTAATCATATATAAAATAACATCCGATTTGAATGAAATTTGATATGCATGTTAAGGACATATAGAACATGAAATTCAACGGTCAAATTTTCAAAATTCACACTCAAAAAAGAGATATATTAGAAGTTCGAAAAGTTTTTGGAGAGAAACTTTGTTCTTTTCAGAATTGCACTTTGCTTACACTATGGCTTCGCTTGAGAGGACCTTGAGCTCGCTCAAGCAAGACACTCAAGCACAATTTTCTAATTTATTATCTATTCATTATTTTACTTTCAAAGTAAGATCACCTATATATATATGGGTTGGGTTTAAGTTATACCTGATATAACTCTAAGCAATGTTACATCACCCAATAACTTGTTATAAAATTCATATTTTGAGAATCTCACCGTTGAATTATATGTTCTATATGTTTTTAACATGCATGCTAATTTTCATGCCAATTGGATTTAATTTACCATTCAATCCATAAACTCATCTTTTATATATTATTTTAAACTACAAAAACTCGAATTTAAACATTTGATTGATAACATTGCCATTGATCTTTGACCATTTTTAAATTTTGCAAGCATGGAGAATATACGAAGATAATGTAATCTAATGGTAAATTTGTCAAAATTCGCATCCAATTAAAAAATATTAAGTGATATAATATTGCTTAAAGTTACGTTAGATGTAATTTGAACCTAACTCTATATGTACAACAAAATCTAGTTCGTTTGTATTTGCATTGATTTTAATGGATGTATCTTTATACAAAACTAATGACTCTTTAGGCAAAGTTTAAAACTGATATATAAAATATTGCTTTTAAGAATCTCAGTAATAGCATTATTTCAAATATATATATATATTTTGTTATTATTAAAAAAAAAGGTGTTTTAAACATGTAATAAAGCAACTACTAAAAATATAACACTTCTATATCCTTCAATTTGTTCTAGAGATACTCAAGGTCTTGTGATATTCATAATGTATTGGATTAAAAACTTCTAACCAGCATTTGAATAGTTTAGCTTTTGAAGAGCTTTAAGCACTAGCATTCGTGAAAATGTAATTTGTAAAAGTGTTATTTGATTTAGTTCTAATTTATTTATTTATTGAGTGTTGACAAAATAAATTATGGATTTTGTTAACAGGTGCCGGCCAACATTTGTTAATGAACTAGCTGTGATTCATTTATGATCTATCACAAATCACATCTGCATTAGAAATTGGTAAAATTTTACTTTTCAATTGTGATTTATGTTAGACGTATACCTTGATTTTTCCAATACTACATCTAAATGACACATATTTAATACATATTTAATTTTTTCCATATCCCTAAAAAAAAGGTGAATAATTTATTTTAAATTTTATCACTTATATCTAGAATTTTTTTTTTTCATAAAAAAGTACATAAGCCATTAAACTAATAAAATAACGGAAAAAGCTAATTCCAATGGGCTTATTAATATTGTTTTTGACAATTAAACATGGAAAAAGGAAAGAAATAATGCACTTAATAAATAGTGATTAAAGCTTCCATCAAGTGCTTATGTGTATTGGATGCGGACACAGAACTGATACACGACAATTTTAGAAAATATGTCACATTCTTATCTTCTCTGATGCACAGAGTACTAAGTTAAGCTAAAGGCATAAATAGTTGCACGCTGTAATATTATTATAGAGATCATTTTTCTCAAGGTACACCATATATGGTAGAGTATAAATCTTTTGTCCCACATTTCTTCTTCTACTCTCTACTAATAAAAACTTGACCCATGTTAACTCACTTAATTAAATTTTTTTTTTTTTTTTTGCTTCTTTTTTTATTTTTTTTTATTTATTTCACTTCCTAAAAGAAATATAAATAAATAAAACCCCAACACATCCCACCAACCACCACCATCGGTCACCACCACCAACCTTCACTGACACCGATAATCACAACCTCCACCGTTGCCGGCGAAGTTGAGCTTTTGAAATCCAATGAGTCGTTAGACCACTTATTAGTAATTACATGACTAACAATCATTGCATGTTAAAGATTGAATGGCTAGTCTTGCAAGGTGCCCAGAGGAGGCATTATTTGCAATGAGTCAACCAAAATGATCTGTGTCAAGGCCCATTATTTGTTTAATGAAAGTTTAAGGAGCTTTCTTGGTTGTGGAGACGATGAGGATTCAAGCCACGAAAGGCGGCCAAAGTTTGTGGATCTCAACCCCATAAAAAGCGTGGATCCAAATCTGTGTTATATATATCAACTTTGGTGTGCGGTCACTCCACAAGTATAAGTGCTTGCGGAGTGTTGGGGGTAAGGGTCAGGGTTCAAGTTTCTAGGAAAGAGTTTCACACACATATGCACTTAAATTGAATTAGAGTAGAATTTATATCTTGTATATAAAAAAAATGGCGGAGGCCAAATTTGATTTCACAGATCTAGAGTTTGAGAAGATCATATGAGTTGACTCGGCTAGGTCACTATAGGGTCATTGTCCTTTGATAGGTCAACTTCGCCGGCACCTATAGTGAAATAAGAAAGTTCAGAAAGGGATAAAAAACATGGGAAGGGTCACAATTTCATTGCCGCCGTGAAGATTGGTAGTGGTGACCAATGGTGGTAGTGGGATGTTTGAGTTTTATTTATTTTTATTTCTTTTAGGAAGTGAAATAAGAAAAAGGAAAAAAAATTAGAATTTAATTAAATGACTTAACATGTGTCAAGTGATTATTTGTAGAATATAAAATGGAGCAAAACATTTTTTTTTTCTTTTTTTAAGAAGAAGAGGAGCATGAAAAAAGTGAAACAGGAGATTTGTTCTCTGTACGATAAACTTTTTTTTTTTTTTTGTTTGGTCTTATATATAAACTAGACTTTGAGAAATTGTAGGTGGTTAATGAATAAACCAAGTTTGTGTTTTCATTAGTTGGGAAAAAAATAAGAAGGAAGGTTTTTATTAAAAAAAAAAAAATCAGAAACCAATAATATAATAATTATAATTGTACAATGTGACAAGGAAATGACTGACCAGTGTTAAAGCGAGTCCACAGCATAAGAACCTTTATTATTAATTTTTGGAAAGTAACTTGTCTATTATGTCATCTAATCTTTAAAAAGCAGCGTTTCAGAGTTGCAGAGAAAAGTGTAGGGGAAAAATAGACATGAGAGTTGAATTATCAATTGCATGAATAATTGAAAGAAACATCTAAAAGGAACAGTAAAAAAGAATTCTGAAATCACTGTTAGATGCTGTTACAACCGAAAGAACTTTTCAAACCATGAAAAGGAAGAAATAAAAGCGGGTTATATTTGCAGGAGCCTCAGCCATTTCTCAATTGGTTAACAAAGTGAAAGTAGAACCAAAAAAATTGACATCAGTTCTGGGTTCTGCTTTAATGGTGAAATAGAACAATGTGCCAATGCAAAGGCAGATGATTTGTTTCTCTCTACATGTCACAACCAGTTTTTTTGGTCCCGGTATTTAAGAGAGTAATAATATAAATGGTGGTATGGTACCATTTGTTATTTATATTTATTTACTACGGTTTTTCAGTGAAAATGAAGGGAGAGAAACAGTTGCAAAGAATAGAAAAAAGTGGGATTTGAAAAAGAGTAGCATATATTAATGTAACTTCACGAGATTGTCAGAGGAGGAGGACACTGAGGTATCTTTCTTTTTGAGGACACGTCGCTCCAGAAAGTAATAAGAGAGAAAAGAGTGAGTGTGAGAGAGAGTGTTTTTTCACTGTTGGTGATCTTTTTCATTTATAAAAGACAAAGCTTTTTCTGAGTTTCTGATTGGCGGGAGTGAGAATTCGAGCGTTTCACTTTCATTCTGTTTTGCTTTGTTTCATTTTCTGACCCGCTCATTGTTTTCATTTTGAGAATCTGATTCTACCAAGGTAGGTTACTCTTTCTATCTGATTTTTTTTTGGGTGAAAACTATCTATCTGATTATTTTACCATATTTTCTCTAATATAACGTTTCACTTTCTTGTAACTTCCAATTAAGTTACTGTAAATTACTTTATATTTATTTTTAGACAGCCTGTACGTTCCAGCGGCAAGTTTTTGTCATGTAATACAGAATTTCACGAGGCCTTGACAGAGTTTTTTCCTTTCCCTTCTTATCTTTTTCTACCCAAAAAAAAAAAAAAACTGCCAAATTCCACTGAACTTGTATTTATTTTTGTTATAAAATCTTTTACAATTTTTTCAAATATAGGCGGTTTCTTGAGGACTTTTTTTTCTTTGACAACTCTGTTACACCACTTTGCGGAACATGGAAAGAGCCTAAGATTGTGAGCTGTAAACCTGCAATAGCCTTCCAGTTTCAGCTTCTTCTCTTTCTTAATATTTCTTGGTTTTTCCCTCACTTACTCTTTCACTGAGAGAAGATGGGTAGGGCAACGAGGTGGCTTAAGGGGTTGTTTGGGATAAAGAAAGACAGAGAGAATTCCAATTCCAGTAACCGGAGAGACAAGAAATGGTGTAGTAGTATAGGCAGCAACTCTGGGAGAGACTCTGTGGCCTTGTGTCATAATCCAGGGACTATACCCCCAAATATATCAGTTGCCGAGGCTGCTTGGTTAAAATCATACTACAGTACAGAATCAGAGAAGGAGCAGAACAAGCACGCCATTGCTGTGGCAGCAGCAACGGCAGCTGCAGCTGATGCTGCAGTGGCTGCTGCTCAAGCTGCTGTGGCTGTAGTGAGGCTTACAAGCCATGGCAGGGGCACCATTTTTGGTGGTGGACATGAGAGGTGGGCTGCTGTGAAGATTCAAACTTTCTTTAGGGGATATTTGGTAAGTAAGTCTTAGCTAATTTTGTACCAAAACAACATTTGTGGTTTCAATTAGTGGTTTTGCTGCTTCTAGTTAGTTTGAATTTTTTGAGTTTAATTGTGTAGGTTTGGTTGGTTGTACAGCTTTATGAATTTGTTTACTTAGATGTGAACTAAAACTTACCTATATGACATGGGTCTTAGTTTGTTGCTAAAAGACTAATTTTTGGTTTGCTCCAGTTTTCTACTTTTGAATTTGTTTGGATGTCTGTGAATTGAAAATTTTTATTTTCTTGGATTTTGGATTCTGTACAGTCCAGAAAAGCGCTGCGAGCACTGAAAGGACTGGTGAAGTTACAGGCACTTGTTAGAGGCTATTTAGTGCGCAAGCAGGCCACTGCAACTCTTCACAGTATGCAGGCACTAATTAGAGCTCAAGCCACTGTTCGGGCCCAGAAAGCTCTCGGGCTTATCAACAAGGAAACTAATAGATTTGAAATCCAAGCACGAAAATCCATGGTAATTAGAAAGACACCAATTTTAAAATCTTGTGAAAGAAAAGGAAAAAACACGAGTACATTTTCTTTACGTAGCATTTATATCTCATAATTATTCACTCTGATTTTGCAGGAGAGATTTGAAGACACTAGAAGTGAGCAGCAGACAGCTCCAATCCACAGCAGAAGGCTATCAGCTCCATTGGACACCACAATTAACAGCATTGACGAAAGCCCAAAAATTGTGGAGGTTGATACAGGCACGCCTAAATCAAGATCTCGCAGAACAAACACTTCTGTTTCAGACTTTGGCGATGACACACCTTATCAAGCACTCTCTTCCCCACTCACAAGTCGAATTCCTGCCCGTTTAATGATACCTGATTGCCGGAACTTCCAAGACTATGATTGGGGCTTAACTGGCGAGGAATGTAGGTTCTCCACCGCGCAAAGCACCCCACGTTTTGTGAATCCAGGAGGGTCTAATGCACCGGTCACGCCTGCTAAGAGTGTCTGTGCTGATAACTTCTTCAGGGGATACGGGAATTTTCCCAACTACATGGCTAGTACTCAATCTTTTAAGGCTAAGTTGAGGTCTTATAGTGCACCTAAGCAAAGACCTGAGCCAGGGCCAAAGAAAAGGTTTTCACTTAATGAAATGATGGAGTCAAGGAGTAGTTTGAGTGGGGTTAGGATGCAAAGGTCATGTTCACAGGTACAAGAAGCTATTAATTTCAAGAATGCTGTAATGTGCAAGCTTGAGAGGTCCTCAGAGTTTGTTAGAGAGCCAGAGAGATATTACTTGCAGAGGAAGTGGTGAATATACGAAGAGCATAAGATAGAGATCCTGGTAGTACTTCTAAGTTGTTCAGAGTCTACAGCTCTTGGATATTTTTGGATGCTAATATGTAAGATTGTTAATAGAAGAGAAGAAAATGTGAGTAGATTTACAAATGATCTAACTAGAACACCGTCCAAGAACTTATGTCAGATGTTGGTATTTAGTGATGGATCCTTTTTATATTTTAATCAAGTGAATTGCAATTGTAGAACAGTAATAAGGGCCAACATCTTTGCCAAGTGAGTTCTAGGCTTCTAGGCTCTATCTTCTTTCCAATGTTTATATATTTACTTTCTGAGTGACTGAGTCTTATTTTTATAATATTAACTTTTTTTTTTTTTTAGCGAGGGAATGAGCAAGCTAGTTGCCCTCCCTTTTTATGTCTAAAACTATATTCATGAAAAATATCTAACAGCATCCAAATCTCTTCAATAACATGACCAAACATAGTTTTTGAAGGCGCCTGGTTGTTGATAGCTGTGACAATTCTTTGACAATCTCCTTTGAACTCAACCTTAGAAATGCAATGTTCTCTAGCAAAACTTACTGCCCTACTAGCTTGCCAAGGCTTCCACCAGATCTACTGAGTGAGGTGTTGGAATTTTTTTGTTAAGGGCTGCTATTACATTCCCACAAGAAGCGAATCACCACACCAATACTAGCTAGGGAAAACTCGGAGAAAATCACTCTTATCAAAATTTGCTTTATACATTCCTTCGCTTGGAGGGTTCCACCTAATCGGACACCTCAGTTGCACATCTCTATGAGGTTTTCGTTGCACATCGAGGAATTCAGTGAGTAGTTCCTTAACTTTCAATATTACTTTTGTCAAAGCCCATGTTGGTTGCTTTTCTCTGATCATATTTCTTCTTTGCCAAAGACACCGGGTGATCATAGAAAATTTAGCAACAAAAAAAATATGTTACCTTTAATTTAGGTATTTTATATTGGTTAAATAAATTTTAATTGATTCAATTGGTAAAATTTATTGTCATCAACTAAAGAATAAAGGATAGGATCTCGCCTAATAATAATAATAATAATAATAATTTTAGAGCAGAATTCAGATATTCAAATTCTAGTAATTTTTTCCCTTTTTTGAGAAACCAGACAAAGAAACTTTATTGAACTGAATTAAGATGCATCATACCTAAATCCGCAGGGACCCTGTTAGGTTGAATTCAATGAGTTGTGTTAGGACTATCAAAAATGACATAATTTTGTACTACAACTCACCATGTAGTAAGTTGTGACTGGTGAAGGAGTGTTTGTGGGCCATATGAGGACACTCCTTCACTAGTCACAACTCACCACATAGTAAATTGTAGCACAAAATTGTACTATTTTTGATAATCCCAGCATTTTCCGAATTCAATACCAATTGAATAGATATATCATATATGTCTTATACGTGACGTGACACTAAGGAGACTTGAATTTAAATCACTGATTTTCAGCCATGGGGCCCCAGCAATTCGGAAGCCGGAAAAAACAAAATGTAAGACAATGGACGTGGTTGAAAAAATGTAAATAATTGAGCCGTTCATTCCAAAAAAATAATTGTAAATAATTGAAACGAGGCACCATTCATGTTTCCCCATCATCCAATGTATTCATTTATCTTTATTGGGACTATTTATGCTGGGGTGTGTGTGCGCCGGAATGTCGAGTTGGTGAGTTTCAGTTTTCTTGATAGGGAGGGCTCACCGACAAACGAAGATGTGGGGGCATTTTTTTGCTTCAAAGCCAAGAGCTAGACCAATTAGAGCCTAGGCAATTTTTGCTCTTGTTCCATATTGGAAAGAAATCCTCCCTCAATCTACCTTATAAGGCATGAACCAAAGGAGTTAGAGTACCATTAGTTTGGTTTGGTACTCTTAACTCCTTTGGTTCATGCCTTATAAGGTAGATTGAGGGAGGATTTCTTTCCAATGTGAGACAAGAGCAAAAATTGTCTAGGCTCCAATTGGTCTAACCCTTGGCCTTGAAGCAAAAAATGCCCCCACATGCAGAATTATAAGAATTTCAACCAATTTTAAATTTGTACAAACGGTTATAAATAATGCAAAAGTTAATGGATGCCCTTAAGGTATTTATTTAGAAAATATTTTTAAATTTTTTTTTATGAAAAATTAGCCTTTGAGCAAGCGCGTGCTCAGAAGCTCTTTTATTTTTTGGGTAAATTTTAATAATTTGCATCCATTATAATTTGAGATTACTACATTTTCCAATTACAAAAAAACCTAAGGATGTGATGAAAAATTATTTCACCTGCTAAAGTATAATATGCATCACACCACTAGGTTTTTTGTGATTAAAAAATGTAATAATCTCAAATTGTAATGGATGCAAATTATTAAAATGGCAAAAATGCAAAACTGACCCTCTAACTTCACTTTTTTTCATTTCAGTCCTCTAACTTTTAGTTTTGTCAATTCAGTCCTTTAACTTTCAATTTTTGTCAATGCAAGATTCTGTTAAACCCCAGTTATGGGCTGCCGTTAATGTCACTGAAACGACGCCTTTTTTTTTTTTTTTTTTTTAATTTGCGAAATTAAAAGAAAAAAAAATTTAAGGGGAATGGCGTCATCGTTCCTTTCCCCTGCGACGAGCTGAAGACAAACAGCAAGAAATGATAGTCATCAAGCCCCTAAACGCCATGAGAACCAGCAGGCTCCAAGCAATAAACCAATTGTAGTTTCCTCATCAATTCCAGGTACTTCACGAAAACCCTAGCTACCACGGCATGGTAATCCTCCTCCTTGATGACTCCTAATTGAGCCAAACAGTACAACCATGCCACCAAATTGGTCTCATGGCCGGTACCGTAATCAATTCGGCTCGAGTTCCCGAAGCTATCGGAGAAGTTAGGGATGATCTCGATTGTGGCGGATTGGAGATCGGCCGAGAGGAATTGGAGCATTAATGAATCGTTGGTTTTGGTGAGGCGGCTATGCCAGGTTTGGTACGAGAGGTTGCTGTAGCCAGAGGATTGTTAAGCCAGAGGGATTTCGTCGATCCATTGGATTAGGGTTTTGAGAATGGAGACGATGGAGTTGATGGTTTCGAATTGGTGGCAAGGGTGTTTATGGGAGCGAATGGACTCGGAGAGAGCAATGACGAAGTCGAGGCATTTTTTTTTTTTTTTTTACAGATTTTTTTTCTTTTAATTCTAAATTTTTTTTTAAAAAAAAAAGGGAAAACGACGTCATTTCAGTGACATTAACGGCAGCCCATAACTGGGGTTTAACGGAATCCTACACTGACAAAAATTGAAAGTTAGAGGACTGATTTGACAAAAGTGAAAGTTAAAGGATTAAAATGAAAAAGAGTAAAAGTTAGAGGGTTAGTTTTTTACTTTTGCCTATTAAAATTTACTCAAAAAATAGAAGAGCCTCTGAGCACGTGCGTCAACGCGTGCTTAGAGGCTAGTCTCTTTTAATTTAGAGAGTAGTTCTAACTTTTTAACAAAATTAATGAAATCAAAGCTTAAGATATAGTTCTAAATTTTTAGAAAAATTCTTTAACAAAATTAATGAAATCAATACTTAGGATATGAGCACCATTCTATGCCAATAGTGAATTTTTTGTTTAATATTATAAGAGTATTTTTAAAAAAAAAAAAAAAGAGACCACCACTAGTTGGGTATTTCACTTTTACTTTTCCACATCCCATGTTTCCTTATTTTTAAAAATTTCAATTAAATCACATTTGGATATTCTTTAAAAAAAGAAAAAAAGTCACATTAGGATATAGTTATATTTGAATCCAAATTAATTTAGTCACATACACAGACTCATTTGAATTTAGATTCAATCTTCTCATAACCATTCTGTCTTAAAGATACTATAAATTTGAAGCACATTGAAATATTGAAAATACAATATTAGATCCAAATTTATTTTTAAGAAATATTGCACATTTTTTGAATGGTAGTTATGTAATTATATTTAATCCTAAAAGATAAGCACTTAGTACACATCCATAACTAAATTTTAGCATGCTTAAAAAAGCTTTAAAAAAAGAAAAGAAAAAAAAAAGAAGGGCTATCAACGTTACACAAATTAATAAATATAGGCATATATAGGTAGGATATTTACAAAAAAATTGTCTTTAACAACTACTTGATAGATTGACTACCACTTCGCTCACCTGAATTTATCCAATGTGCCTGCTATGCAATCTAACAAAATTGTTGATATGTCACCCTAAAAAAAAATACAAAAAAAATAAAGAGTAAGACTTAAATGTAAGAAAGAGCACCACTTAGAACACATACACTAAAATAATGAGTCAAACTTGATAACCACAAAAAACAAATAAACAAATCAATATATATATATATATATATATATATATTAGAGAAAATACTGATTAATTAGAGAAAATATTAAACACTCATCAAACTAACCAAATAAAAGAAAAGATAATGATATGGAAAGGATAATGATAACAAAGTATGGTCCTATTGTGTAGGTAGTATTTTACATGGGAGTTAAAAGATTTTTTTTTTTTTTTCAAACTCTAAATCACGATAAAATAATAAGGTTTTTTTTTTTTTTTTTTTTTTTCTAAACTCTAAGTCAGCATTCAACTAAAATTTTTTAAAATATATATATATATATATATATATATATATATATATATATATATATATATATATATATATATATATATATATAAATATATATCATTTTGAGTTTTAAAAAACTAATTTGAGTTCAAATAGAACTCATATATGAAAATGTGACTATAAGAAAACCATGCATTAATGATTCACAAAATGGAACTCAAAATTTTAAAGCATTAATGATTCACAATAAGCAAAATAAGTTCCAGATCTACAAACAATGCTACAAATATCAATTTTAGTTTTAAAAAACTAATTTGAGTTCAAAAACAACTCATATATGAAAATGTGAATATAAAAAAACCACGTGCATGTGATGAGATCTCATATTTGAAAATGTGGAAAATAAATTCACAAAATAGAACTCAAAATTTTAAAGCATTAATGATTCACAGCAAGCAAAATAAGTTCTAGATAAGTTCTAGATCCACAAACAATGCTACAAATAAACTTTCAGGTACCAAAGATGGGAAAGTTTTGGTAAAATCCCAAGTGGCATGACTTTTAGTCCACTCGCGTTCAGTCTGAGGTATCTAAAGTTGACCATCAGTTTTATTTTTTGATAAGTAACAAAGCCATCACTTTTGGAGATAAAAAAATCCTTTTTTTTTTTTTATACAAATTAAGCAAAAATTATCCTAGAATTTTAGATTGAGAACGTTATAAAAATGATTTTATTCCCGAAATCTACCTCATTAATTTATTTTTCTCATTGGTAAACCAACACATGGAGAAGAAAATTAACACATTATCTAAGAAACGTGAGAATATAATAAACGTGGTTATTAAAAAAATGAATATAAGAGAACGTGAAAGTGTTTTTTTTTTTTTTTTTTAAAGATAAGATAATGATATAAAAAGAATAATGATAACAAAGTAAGGAAACCATATATAAACAAAATATAGAAAAACAAATAATGAATGACAACTTATAAAAGCAAACGTAATGTATAAAACCGGATTCGAATCCTCTCCATTTCATATTGAAATGGAGAGTGTCCAGTTAAGGGCTGAGATTGATTAAAAATCAATCTATGCCCTAAAATCGGCCACGCCATTTAAATTACACTTAACAGAGCAATGAGTCATAATTAACGTTAGTTTTCAACGTTTCTTCTATCTCTATGGGTTCTCACTTTCTCTGTCTCTCTCATCAAAGATCCATGGCTCCTTTAATTTTTACCCACATGACCACTAAACCGACATCACTACAACGATGATGCTTCGACAACCTCTCCACCCCAGTCGTGAGTTAATGGTTTTTCAGTCACCCACCTCTGTTTCTAAATGCTAACCAATAAAAAATATTAGATTTGGTGAAGAATTTTTTATATGAGATTTATGTTTTTTTTTTTTTCCTTGCATGTTTTCTTTGCCAAGTTCAACCCCCTTCTTTAATTGAATTTTTCCCTCTTCCTTACTATATATCTTTGGTAACTGTAGAGTGAAGACTGTAATTGGTGTATGGGTCTCTCCCATCTCGATATGTCTCTATTTTGTTTTATTTTAATTTTCTTTTTGTTTGCCTAGACCTTTTAGGACTTATTTTGTTTCAGTTTTGATCCGACTGGACTTTCTTATTAACGGTGAAAAGCTTGACCAGTCGGTCTATGTTTGCCGCTTGTTTTTCTGCATGTTCTGTAATGGTTTATTTTGGTTAATACATATCATTGATCATTTAAGAGGGAAAAAGAGAGAGACCATGTATTTGTAAGTTAATTCTTGTAGTGGAAGATTTTTTCCAACATCAAACTATATTGAAAGATTAAGTTAGAGTAGGTTAGAATAGAATTTCTATCTTGTATTAAAAAAATAAAAATAAAATATTCAAGTCTTACCACTACCATGATTAATATGGATTTCAGCAATATGTTAAGCACGAGATGATTGAAGAGCAATGTGCTGGGTTGAGTGGTTGAACTTTGTCACCTTGTGATTTTAGTTTGAAGTTTGAAAAAATTGAAACAGGATTATGCTTCATAGCTTAATAATAATTTTGAACATTGAAGTTTGTCACAGTGTATCAGGGGTAAGTTACATAAGCTATGAAATAAAATCAATGACATTATCTGTTTGATTAAATATCAAATTTTTTGCTAACAAACTCATTCAAATTTTACACTAGAATAAAGGAAATTTTGAATTCAAGAATCTTCGTTGAAAGTCTACCTGGGCAGTGATCCAAAAATAAACAAAAGTTTATTAAAATGAACATTTTGATCACAAGGCCATGAAGCCATGATAACAAGAGTTCTATTGAAACCATAACAACATGGTTGTTGACAATAAACAACTTTCACCATTATAATACATGATTCTCATAGAAAATTGGGCAAGAAAAAAATAGAAGTCTTGCATCCTTGAAGATCTACTTTTTGAGAAGATTTTGTAGATTGGACAATTTCTAATGGCTTGACTCCCCAACAATTATACCAAAAAGATGCCCTACAGAAAGGAGAAAATAAGAAAGAAGGCTTGTTAGATACAAAAAATATCAATATGCCTCACAGCATAAGTAGGTCTCAGCACTAAACATTTTTCAAGTCCTAGCAAAGTTCTTTAACAGTTTTCAAGCCTTATTTCACTCAAGTATCAAAAGGCCTTTAAAAATGGACAATCCCAATCTCAAGATCACAGCTAGCTGACTCAAAACCCTGCCTCGAACAGGGATTGGCAACTCATCATCAAAGTGGCTGGGTGCAGGAAAAGGAAATTTAAATGGAGTTGTTTTACGTATGAAGCAAAGGCCTTCAGAGTAAATTTAATCTTCAGTGGGTGAGCGAGTAGTGTTTTAGCATCTTACCTAGTAGTAGTTCAGGATGCAATCATGGAGGCTTTAATAAAAGCTAGAGACTTTGGTTTCAGACAAATTTTGCAACAAGATGGA
Source organism: Quercus glauca (assembly GCA_023736055.1). Lineage (NCBI taxonomy): Eukaryota > Viridiplantae > Streptophyta > Magnoliopsida > Fagales > Fagaceae > Quercus > Quercus glauca. Next base: position 59,437,969 of record CM043316.1, read on the forward strand.
TTCGATCAATGCCAAGAGAAGTCTTTAATAATATATCAATTCTTGTAAACACAAAACCAAACTGCCAGAAGAGATTTTAAGATTACCTCATTTAAGTCTTTTTTATTTGACAAGTGATACATTCTTTATTATTTTTAATAAAGAGGAAATCTATATACAAGCAACATAAATAATTACAAGCTAAAAATAAAAATTCATATTATTGACGAAGTCCATGTAAACAAATAGGAATTGGTTATCCTAGTAACACTACTTCTATGCCTTCCAAAGAGACATTTCCAAATGAAGTTTATTATCCATTGAACCCCATGAACGACCAAAACTCTTGAACAATCAATCAATGAATTAAAAAGCGATAACCATGAAAGCTCATTTCAAATTGCAATTATCATCCTGATGGCTACCAAACTTACATTAAGCATTCAAATCAGTCATGTTTTCCCCAAGATAGTTTGCATAGATTTTATATTTTGAAACTTCAAAGTTTAACAAAATTTTATATATAGTTTATTCAACATATTATTATTATTATTATATAAATATATAACTTAAATGAAAAAAATATTTTATGATTTTTCAATCAATTGATATCAGAACTTACTCTTACTTAATGCCAAAGTCTAGAGACCCATAAACCCCAAATTTCAAATTCAAGCAAAATCATCAAGCTTTATACTCAACAAGAAAACACAGTCATCAAACTGATCAAAACTAAAATAAAATGAGATCCGAGGGTAAAAAGAGAGAGAAACCGAGATGAGAGAAGCTCATATACACCTACTACAGTTACCACAGATCTATAGCAAGGAAAGGAAAAAAATTCAATCAAAGTAAGGGATAATCTTTAGTGCTATAAATGAAACATAAGGATGCTCTTTGACAAAGAAAACAAGAAAATAAAGAACAAAACCATATATCAAATATCAAATTTTGAACTACTCAGATTTTTTTTTTTTTTTGGGTGGGGTTTAGAAAGCTAATATCAAAACTTCCTTACTAGATATTCGGTGTGATTCCGGTCATAAGATCTGTCAATGGCGGTGATGTGCGTGCAAGGAGAAGTCAGCCATGGCTGGGCTTTCTTCTTTTGACTCTGGGCTCTCTCACTCATCTCACTCTCAACAAAGCCTAGCCATGGCTGAAAAACCATTGATTCACGACTGGGGTGGAGAGGTTGTCGGAGCATCATTGTTGTAGTGATGTCGGTTCATTGGTCGTGTGGGTAAAAGTTAAAGGAACAATGGATCTTTGATGAGAGAGACATGAAAGTTCAAATAGTATGTAAAACACCTATGAACATTTAGACCCCCAATTTACAAATTACCAACACAAGCTTATTATCCAACAATGTATGTGCAGAATATGAAAATAAGCTAAAACAAAATTGGTAAAATAATCTAAACCAAAATTAATCACAACCACAGCAGTAATTAAAAGGCAAAGATTAAGGGAAGAGAGATGCAAACACAAAGACAACATAACGATGTGTTATCGAAGAGGAAACCGAAGTTCTCAGCGTAAAACCTCTCTGCCGTCCTCTAAGCGGTCAATAATCCACTAGAGAATATAGTTAGGATACATGAATAGCAGAAGAACCTCCAAGCCTAATCTACCCAGTGCACATAAGCCCTTCAAGCTTCTTGCTCCAACAGGGTTATGCCAAACCTTGTCTTCTCTAGCTTACCGGATCTCGCAATCGCCTATTGCATCAACCAAAATTAATTGGTCCCTTCTTAACTACTTCCCAAGCACCAAACAACCTTCTCACAGATATGGGTATGGTGAGATAAGGATTTGGCTAATGTACCTCTCAAGAATGCATCAATGGAGAGAGTGAGAGAAGAGGAATTTGGAGAATCAAAGAATAAAGATTGTGGATGAGTCAATCTTGTTTTTCTCTAGGGTTTCTCTCTCAAAATTATTTCTAAAAGCTCTCTACAAAACGTGGGTATAAGGGTATTTATAGTAAGGTGTGTATGGAATGCGAAGAGTCAGTTTTGTAACAAACAGGGTGTTCTGGCGACTCGGGATCGCAATTGGAACGAGTAGCGAGTTTGAGTTGCGAGCTAACTGCCTGGCCAACTGGAGGTTTTGTCCTGTAGTGCAGCAACTGGCATGACTTTTCAGCTCCCTTGCATGCTTCACATGTGTGCCACTTTTGGGGACTTGCCAGTCGTGAGATCCAGTCACGAGGCCCTGCTTGAGTGCACACTCTCGAGCTTTTCTTCATACTCTCTCACACACTACCCTTACATGATTCCCACCTAAATACTAGGTTTCTAAATGTTGAATTATAAGCAAATTTGGCATGAAATAAAGCCAACAAAATGATTGAATAAATTCAACCTTACAATATAGAGAAAGTGAGAACCCATAAAGACAGAAGAAACGTTGAAAACTAACGTTAATTATGACTCATTGCTCTGTTAAGTGTATTTTAAATGGTGTGGCCAATTTTAGGCCATAGATTGATTTTTAATCAATCTCAGCCCATAACTGGACACTCTCTATTTCATATTGAAATGTAGAGGATCCGGATCCCATAAAACCCAACTCGCATAAGGCATTCTAAATAGAGGTCATGAAAGATACTTACATTTTTGTCATTGACTACACTTCAAGTCCAAAGTCCAAACAGTCCGTTGGAGTTAGAGGACAGAGCATACGAAAATCTTGAAGATCAACACCCCAATGCACATTCCTTGAAGTTTAGATACGAAAATCTCGAAGATAGATACCCCAATGCTCGTTCCTTGAAGAAATATGTAAAAGAAATTAAAAGTGAGGTTGAAATATTAGGGCTATTTTACACAAATATTTGATTATTTTTGTAGAATATAAGAAGTTGTTCATGAATTAGAAAACTAAAATAGTAAATATCAAAGTACATTGACATACACATACCATTGAGTAGGAACAAATTTGAGTAGAGTTAATAGAAAAAAAATGATGATTATGGTGAAAAGAAGATTAACACTGAATTGAGAGAATTGGAGAACTAAAGAAGAAGAAAATTGAGTTTGAAAACCAATGTGAGTGTATTGGGAGTGTGGTCCTATTTTAAATTTTAATACTCAATTTGAAAACCAAAAAAGAGTGATCCTATTTTACAGGCAATGTTTTAGGAAAAAAAAAAAGTGGATGGCAAGGGAATGAAATGTGGGGTTGGGGTTTTAAATTTTTGACATGAGTTTCTAAAAAAAAAAGAAAACTTTTTAACGTGGGTTTAAAAAAAAATGAAATAGATAAAGGAAAAAAAAAATTTGGCCAATTTAAAAAAGAAAAAAAGAGAAAAGTTAAAAAGTGAAGTTATGGTAGAATTCAAATCTTTTCATACTTTTTTTTTTTTAATAAAAAAAAACAATAAACGTATAATGGCTTCTGAATAAGTGGGTTAGTGGGAGGGTAAATCGATTTGGTAGGAAATGTTTTAGGTGAGAGTACTAGGAGTGTGTTCCTATTTTTTAGATAGTGTTTTACATGAGAGTTGAAGAAGCATTTTTACCAAGTTTTACCCCTACTTAAACGTAGGCTATAGGGGTATTTTGGAACAAATAAAAATTTTGGTCCAAACAGGAAAAACCCCTTAAATAGTAATATAGAAAAAAAAAAAAAAAAAGAACTAACTATTTTTTTTTTTTACAACTCTTTATATTTCTCATAAAAACTTAATCAAAATTTTTTTTAAATAGTCCATTAAAAAATACCATGAAAGTATTCGTTAACCGAATCCTATAAATAATACTAGCCTCTGAGCACATACATGATGCTCTTTTATTTTATTTTTTTTCCTAAAGATTAATAATTTTCAACCTATAAAGTAATCACATATATACAAAGTAAATGCACAAATAAGCAAATTGCAAAATTGTGCTTAAAAAAGATTGAAAAATTCCCAATGAAAGATGAATTTTTATTACATTAATATTTTAAAACAGAAAGAAGAAAAAAACCCAACCAAATAATAAAAAAAATTATCAACAAAAAAAAAAAAAAAAAGTCAGAAGCCTTGAGAACCACACTGTAAAATAATCATAAATTTTGAGGTTGCCACCTACAAAAATTCTTGGATCCTGTTGCTCTTCTTCTTCTTCTTTCTTTCTTTTTTTTTTTTTTTTTTTTGACATAATCTACTACTTTTTCTAAGTTTGTGGTGGTTAACATTAAAAATTATCATTAATTTTGTTATTGAAGATTTATAGCAAATGATTGTGGGAAGTTCTTTTTATTTTATTTACAAACAAAAGTATCTTGACCTCTCTTCGAGTATATGTCTATATGATAATCCCATTATGGTGGCCCCAAGATGAGGGAAGAGGTTTCAAACCCAGAATCTCATGGATATCATTAAGCCAATCTTTTGGGGTTGTAGGAAGTTTTGAGAATAACATATACATGATAACTGATAAGTAATTTTTCTTTTTTAACATTGAAAAGGTAAGTGGGTAAGAAATGTGAGTTAGTGGGATTGTAAAATGAACACAATTTTACATATTTATTGTAGTAAGTGAATAGTATATAGATAGATAGATAGATAGATAGATAGATAAATAAGCAATAAAAAAAACAACTATAATTGTTTGTTTTAATTTTTATATAATATTTTTTTAGAATCTAATTTATATGTGGATAAAGCAATTTGAAAACCAACAAGATATATAGAGTGGTCATGTTTTGTAGATAGTGTTTAAGTGAGAGTTAAAGATGTATTTTTACCAAATTATCATTCAATTTTCTCTATACTTAAATGTAGAGTGTAAGGGTATTTTTGAACCACAAAAAAATTCATCTCAAACAAGAGAAGCCTCTTAAATGGTACTATAGACTAGAATTAACAAAAAAGATTCATAAATAAATCAAAACTTTTATTTCAAAGCTTATGAAGTTTCTACAAAAGACAAGTTTAGATAGGGTTCTTCCTAAAATAAAAAAAGATTAAAAAATAAAATGAAAATTTTAGATAGAGTTACAAAGAAACTAAATTTCTAGAAATTGAAAGAATATAAAATGTTTGAAATAAAATTAAATATATCTAGAAATAAACTATAAGTTCCAATAAATTCAATTGGAGCTTTGAACTTCATTTCCCATCCATTTAAAATTCTTATTTGTATTTATGGTAAATATTTCAAAAAATGATCAGTTTTCTTTATTACTACTAATATTCCATGTGATAAAAATTAAAAAAGCACATGTAAATAAAAAATAATAACTATATGGGAATGAAAGAAAATATTTTATAAATATCATCGAAACTATATTATTAATTAGTAAGCCATTCAATGTGTAATTCATATATATATATATATATATATATATATATTCACTTGGAGCAAACATAGTGCGTATAGTGTGTAAATTTTACTATATTAAAATAAAATTATGTATTTTATTGATATATGATCAAATTAATTAAAATAAATATTAAATTTTATTTAATATTATATGTAGCTTTGTTAATAGAATTTTAATTGAATTATACTTTTAAATTTCTTGAAAGTTAGATAATAGAGTTTTATCTAGAGTAACTTAAATAAGTTACTTGATATTTTGGTAATAGATTTTAATTTATAGAATCTACATTAATAATTAACGAGAGTATAGCACTTGTAGTCAAGAGAGGATTGCAACTTGGAGCAACTAAATATAAATATTTTCACAATTTTTTTCACAACATGCTATAGAGGCAAGTTATGACTGAAGCAACATTACTTTAACTATTTTATATGAATACATCACTAAAACTTTTATATACACCAGTCATAACTACACATGCAAGTAGTTATAATAATAATCTTGTATGATTGTGTCTATAGATTTATCAATTCTTTATTATATTTAAACCTTAATTTTAAGGGTATATAACCTATTAGACCCTAGAGTTTCAAAAAGTAACGAACTAAACTCTCATCTTATATTAAACTCCAAATACATTGTCACTCCACTTAAAGGGGGGTGAGGTTTAATTCGTTAATTGACTAAATTATATATTACACCCTTAACGTTTGGGGCTGTTTTGGCCCCCTTTGATAATTTTTATTTGTTCCTCTAACATTACATATTGTTTGTGTATACTTCCTTCCATCCAAACACCATGCATAGTTATCCATTAAGTGTCACCCCAATTGATGAGAAGTGTAAAATGGTTGTCCGTAAAGTGACCGTCCATATAGGATCGTCATTAACAAGGACGATCATAAGCACACATTAATGCCTAGATATAAATTCCACACTTAAATGGCACAAGTGTAATGGACGTACAGCCTTTCTAGCCACCAACTCACAGCTGTAACAGCCATCTTAAGCTAACCATTACACAACCTTTACAAGACATTGATTGGGGGGGGGGGGGGGGGGGGGGGTTAAATGGTTTAACCTTCCAGCTCAACCATGACGCCTAAGAAGATAAATGCACAGAGCATTTACTCACATAGAGGCTATATATAAAGCCAGAAGCAACAAGTAAGTAAAACAAGATCAATTACATACATATTATTATGATTCCATGAGAAATAAACTAACTTAAGCATCGAAGGCTCCCCAATGGACCCCACACTGTCTTCACTACATTGTTTGTTTCTTGTGAATAGGGTCTCCACACCGTCCATTGTACTGATGAGGAACATACTGATGAGGCGCCGTCTGTGGGGAACGACGGGCTATCAATCAATAAGCCATTGAATTCTCTACTAACTAAGTTCCTTAAAACTGATGGACTCAACCACAACTGCGCTGCTGGACCCGATGATGATGGCTCAACAAATCCAAGCACTAACAGCCAATGTGCAAGAATTGATGAAACAAAATGAAGACTTGAAGCGGCGAATGCGTCCAAAAGGCCCTAATACGTCACAGTCATGACGTAATCACAATGACAATGACGACAAAGCCCATAGCCTATGAAATAGAAGAAGAAAGACTTCTAATCACACTGCACAGTCGACTCATGGAAATGATCAGATGATGAAAAACATGAGGAAGGATTTAGATGAAGTTAAGAACGCCATGAAGGGAAAGACGACGATAAATCTTGATGGCATGATTAAGAGAACAGATTCACCCTTCACTACCAGTGTTGTGGAGTGCCCTTTGCCTCCCAAATTTTGTCTCCTACAATTGGAGGTTTACGATGGCACTAAGGATCCCCTAGACCACGTAGGGGCATTCAAGACAATATTAAACCTCCAATAGATTCTACACGAGATGATTTGCAGATCTTTTCCAACAACCCTTAGGGGAGCAGCAAGGGTGTGGTTTAGCAAGTTGACCGTGTTGTCTATCGCCAACTTTGAGCAGTTGAGCGACTCTTTTGTCCGACATTTCATCGGAGGCCAAAGCCATAAAAGGCCCACCTTATATCTGCTGACTATAAAGCAATAAGAAGGGGAAATCTTGAGGGAATATGTGAAATGCTTCAACAAAGAAGTGTTGGAAATCGACAAGGTAGACAATCAGGTAATAATGATGACCTTCCAAGCAGGGTTGAACAATCCTTACCTCGTCTTCTCCCTGGGGAAGACCCTATCAACCTCACTAGCAGATCTATTGTTCAAAGCGCAGAAGTATATGAATGGAGAAGACGCACTAACTACAAAGGGATTGATAGGCAAATGGAAGAAAGAAGAGAATGCTAAGTCACAGAGTAAGAAGAGGGATCACAAAGACAATTTCTCAGACACTAAGGCCAGCAAAAGTAGTCTAGAAGCACCATCAAAGAAAAAGTTGAATTTCACTCCTTTACTGATACCTGTGGACAAAATCCTCATGCAGATAAAGGATGACCTCGCTTTGAAGTGGCCCAAACCGTTAAGTTCATCCTCAAAACGGAGAGATCTAAAGAAGTACTGTCGCTTTCACAAGGATCATGGCCATTACACTAATGAAAGTCGGGATTTGAATAGAGGAGTTAATCCAGAAAGGGAAACTCCAGAAATTTGTCAAGAAAGGCTACCAAACCCGCCACCAGACAAAAGAGAAGTCTACTAACAACCACAAAGAAGATGAGCGGGGGACCATCCTAAAAAGGTCATAGGAGAAATAAGGATGATTACTAGAGGACCAGTAACATGGGGGGTTATACAAGTCTCTGAAAAAGGCTGTTCAAAGACAAGTCAACAATGTTCATATAAAGCACCCAATAGCCAAGCATCATCGCTTAGAAGACGAAGACATTGTCTTTTCTGAACGAGATGCAAGGGGAGTTAGGCAGCCACACGACGACCCCCTCGTTATCATGCTAACCATCGAAGGGTACAATACCAGGAGAGTTTTGGTAGATAACGGAAGCTCAGCGGACGTAATGTACATGACGGTGTTCCAACAGATGAAGTTGGACCAAAACGCCTCAAACATTTTGGGTCTCCTCTTGTCAGTTTCAGTGGGGACCACGTATTTCCAAAGGTCATCATTTCCCTATCGATTATAGTAGGGACTTACCCAGCCTAAGCGACAAGGGAGGTAGACTTTCTAATTGTCGATTGTCCTTTATCTTATAATGTGATTCTAGGATGACCAATTCTTAATCGCCTCAAGGTCACAACTTCTACATACTGCCTAAGGGTGAAATTTCCAACCCCCTAAGGGATTGGAGAAATCTGTGGAGACAAGCTTTTAGCCAAGGAATGTTACCATGTGGTCCTGGTGTCTAAGGAAAATCACACCTGGATGGTGGAGGAAGAGCTACCCAAGCCCATGGAAGAGGTGAAGAATATTGAGTTAGTGGAAGGAGATCCTTCCAAAACTACCAAGGTAGGGAAGGACCTCCAACTGTCCTTAAAAGGCGAATTAGTGAAGTTCTTGAAAAAGAATCTGGATATCATTACATGAAGCCACGAAGATATGCCAGGGATTGACGAAGATGTGATAGAGCATCATCTCAATGTCGACCCAATGAAGAAACCCATCCAACAGAAGAGACGAGTATTTGCCCCAGAGCGAAACAAAGCAATTATAGAAGAGGTAGAAAAGCTCTTGATTGTAGGATTCATTCAAGAGGTCTACTACCCCGAATGGCTCACCAATTTTGTCATGGTAAAAAAATCTAACGGAAAGTGGAGAATGTGTGTGGACTTTACAGACTTAAATAATGCATACCCAAAGACATTTTTCCCCTTCCCAGAATTAACCAGCTCGTTGATTCAACAGCTGGCCATGAATTGCTAACCTTCTTGGATGCTTTTTCAGGTTATAACCAAATCCTCATGAAGAAGGAAGACTAGGAGAAAACTCCATTCGTGACTAGCTAGGGCCTATATTGTTACAAAGTCATGCCGTTTGGACTGAAGAATGCAAGTGCCACATACTAGAGACTAGTAAACCAAATGTTCAACAAGAAAATAGGTATAAATGTGGAGGTTTATGTGGACGACATGCTCGTAAAAAGCAAGGAAGCAAAAACTCACCTTTTGACAACGTCTAAGAGACGTTCGATACTTTAAGATGGTATAGAATGAAGCTCAACCCTGCCAAGTGTGTTTTTGGAGTCTCGTAAGGAAAATTGCTTGGTTTCATGGTATCTTAGAGAGGAATTGACGCAAATCTAGAAAAGGTCAAAGCCATACTTGACATGACTTCTCCCAGGACAGTCAAAGAGGTGCAAAGGTTGACAGGACGAATCGCAGTATTGAATAGGTTCATCTCCAAGGCCACTGATAAGTGCCTCCCTTACTTTAAAACTCTTAAGCAAGCCTTTTAGTGGACAGATAAGTTGAAGCAACCTTCTAAAGCCTCAAGCAGTATCTGGCCAAGCCCCCACTCTTGAGCTTGTCTATAGAAAGGGAAAATCTGTTCTTATATCTGGCTGTATCACAAATAGCTATCAGCTCAACATTAAGTCGTGAAGAGTCCAAGGTACAGTGACCTGTTTACTACAAAAGTCAAGCTTTTCAAGAGGCCGAAGCGAAGTACCCATGGATAGATAAGATGGCCTTTTCCTTAATTGTCGCTTCAAGAAATCTCCGTCCATATTTCCAAGCTCACACCATCATGGTAATGATGGACCAGCCAATCCAGAAAGCCATGAGCAAACCAGATGCAACAGGGTGCATGGTCTAGTAGGCAGTTGAACTAAGCCAGTTTGATATTGAATACAGGCCAAGAAAAAAGATCAAAGCCCAGACGTTAGCGGATTTTATTGCTGAATTCACACTTCTAGACCCAGATCTAGAAGCAGAGTACTAGATGATGTGTGCAGACTGCTTATTTGTCATGAGAGTCGGAGGCGTCAGTGTGATTATGACCTCGCCTGAGAATGACGTCCTTAAATATGGAGTTTAATTCCAATTTCTAGCGATTAACAATGAAGCAGAGTATGAAGTGATCCTCAATAGCCTAATGATTACAAAAGCTTTAGGAGTGAAGAATTTGAAGCTGAGAATTAATTTTAAGCTAAAGAAGAGAGAATGAAGAGGTACCTAAAGCTGGCAAATCAACTGGTTGATGATTTTAATGACGTCAAGTTCGAGCAAATCCCACAAGAGAACAATTTAGCTGTTAACGAGGTCACTAAACTGGCTTCAACTGAAGACGCCCCAGAGAAGCCTGGGCTATATATGGAAATTCAGATGATCCCTAGCATAGGAGGATTACAAGCCTTCCCAATCCAGTAATCAAGCACCTGGATGGACTCGATCTTTTCCTAAATCAAAGACAGCCAGCTCCCATCAAACCCATCTAAAGCAAAGAAGGTTAGGGTCAGAGCAACAAGATTCACTATCGTGAACGGAGAACTTTACAAGAGGAGATTTTCATTGTCTTACCTAAAATGCCTAAATCCTAAAGAAGCGTCGTATGTGTTGTGAGAGATCTATGAAGGCATATGCGGTAATCACTTAGTACCCCGATCTTTAATGGGAAAGGCAATTAAGGTAGGCTACTTTTAACTGGCCATGCTAAAAGACGTAGTTAAGCTCGTCAGAAAATGTGATAAGTGTCATCGGTTCGGGAATGTCTAGCACATTCTTGGAGAACTAATGACGAGCAATTCCTCACCCTGGCCATTCTCCACTTGAGGGATTGACATTGTTGGTCCACTCCCACAAAGGAAGAAACATGTTAAGTTCTTACTTGTTGCTATTGATTATTTCATTAAATGGGTAGAAGCAGAGCCTTTAGTAATAATCACAGAAAGCAAAACACAGAACTTCGTTTGGAAGAACATTGTTTGCAGGTTTGGAATCCCAAGGACGATCATCTCTGACAACGGATGGCAATTTGATAGCCGAAATTTCAGAGAATTTTGTGCAGAGCTGGGAATAAAAAAACCACTACTTGTCACCCAGCCATCCACAAGTGAACAGGCAGACAGAGGTAACAAATTGTACGTTGCTCAAACTTATCAAAGCACGACTTGAGGGGGCAAAATGTGCATGGCCAAAAGAGTTACCAGGGGTATTATAAGCTTATCAAACAATTGCAAGAAAACCAACTAGAGAAACACCATTTAAGCTAGCCATCGGCACAAAGGCAGTAAATCTTGTCGAAGTGGGGTTATCCAGCCATAGGCGAGCCCATTATGACGAGAGTTTAAACAATGACGAGCTGAGGCTAAGTTTGGATTGTTTGTCCGAAGTTAAAGACGAGGCAACCCAAAGAATGACCTGATATCAGCAGAGGATGGCAAAGTACCACAATCATAGGCTGAAGCTCAGGAGGTTCAACCCTGACGATATGGTACTGTGAAATGTCTCACAAGCCACTAGAGACCCAACCCAAGGAAAGTTAGGCCCTACTTGGGAAGGTCCACATAAGGTCAATTGTTACTCAAGAAGAGGAAGCTACTACTTGTAGGACCTCAACGGCAATCCATTACCTCATCCCTAGAATGTGAAGCACCTCAAGAAGTACTATCAATAGGAAGCACCTAAATCAATAAGCTCCATTCATAGGAGTACCTCGCCTGACGATGCATCAGATAAGCGAGATTTCTTTTGCTTTTACTTTAGCATTTTTCCTTTCAGCACTAAAGTTTGGTCAAGTTATTCCTAGTTATTTCCCTTGTAATCCCCTCACAAATAAGGGTGAATGAAATAGTAAGGCTCTATAAGTCATCACTTTTTCAAAAGACTTGATCTTTGATTTAGTCATCCATAACAACACAATCTCAAAGGTAAAGTTGCAGACAATGTTAGATCATGAAAAACAAGATGCCCATATACCTATGGTAAAAACTCCAAACGATGAGTTTAAATCATGAAGGAACTATTGACGGTAAAAACTCCATTGACGAGTTTAAATCGTAAAGGAAAATCCTAAATGGTAAAAACTCTATTGACGAGTTTAAATCATAAAGGAAAATTCTAAACAGTAAAAACTCCATTGACGAGTTTAAATCGTAGAAGAAAATTACAAATGGTAAAAACTCTGATGACGAGTTAAAATCATAAATATCATCAATGGTGATAGGCCAAGAATGTATTGACCCCTTGTGATATATTAATTGATTAATTAGCCAAGTTTATTAATTAATCAAATTAACATGCAATGCACATGGCAACATAAACAAATCACCAAAATAACTAAATATGCAGCGGAAATTAAATTGACACGGTGATTTGTTTACAAATGGGAAAAACCTACACGGCAAAAACCCCACCGAGTGATTTTAAGGTCACCACTCTCGAGAATCCATTATTATCAAAACAAGAGGTTACAAGTAAAGGAATCTCAGTATCTTATACCAACATATAGTTGAACCCTTACCCCAATACCCAATTGGACTTGTTTTGTAGTAATAATCTCTCCTTTTCATTGCACGACTCCCAGTACGTGACTAACCAATAGATGCGCGGATCCCAGTATGAGACTTGATCAACAACTTGAGAAAGATATTGACTACAAGGTTTTTCAATTCATCACACGATGAAGATCAAGAAGCTCCTTGGTCACAAAACCCTAAAGTGTATAAAACACAGCAGCTTCTTCAAGAGAAAGATGAACTAGCGCATATGTCTCCGGTTCACAACATTTTTGTGAAAAACTTTTGAGTTGCATCAGTTGTGATGGCCCTTAAAACAATCCTTATATATGTTTAGGGTTGTGAGAAAAGAAAGCCTAAACACAAACTCACGAATTGGATGAAAATCAGCTTTGAAAAACTGAGTTTCATAAACCTCGATAGATAGCCATCCATCGAGATAGCTGTCAAGCCACAGGTTGAAACAGCTTTTAAACCTCGATAGATGCTAGCTGTCAAACTTTAAAATCCAGCACTTTCTCACTTGATTCTTGGACAGACATGCATGGCTTTAACACTTGAACTTGAAACCTTATTCCTTGAAGTATTAAATACATCCTAGATCTACCCAATTACAAGTAAAGTGCGTTTTGTCAAAGGATTAGCCAATTACATAAAATATTGACATATGTTCCTAACATTGAATCTCATATGTCCTAACAAATGATAAAAACTCTAATGACGAGTTTAAATCATAAGTTCCTAAGGGAGCGTTATCATTGGTAAAAACTCCAATGGCGAGTTTAAATTATCATCATTGCTAAAACCTCCTAGGACGAGTTTAAATCATGAAAGAATATCGTTAATAGTAAAAGCTCTAAAGACGAGTTTAAACCATAAAACCACAAGAGTATGTCACTAATGACAAAAACTCCAACAACGAGTTTAGATCATACATTCCTAAAGGAAATACCATGTATGACAAGAAGAACCCCAAACAATGAAGTTTAAAGTTATGATAAAAAACTTCAAGTTTAAATCGTAGCAAAATTTCTCAAGGGAACTGCACTAACAAACTTTCTATAAGAAAAGGTTAGGCAATCAAAACTAAAGACATGAATAAAGCTTAAAGTCTAAAAAAGTCCTTGTTTCCAAGACAAGAGCCTCAAAGCAGGAGGCATTCTAGAATATCTACTGTTCTTAAATACGAGATATAAAAGCCTCAAAACAGAAGGCACCCAAGATGTCTATTGTTTTCACACCCACCAGATCGCCTTGAAGAAGAAGAAGAGGAAGAACCAACCGATGAGGCTTTCGATCAGCCTTCTGTAACCACTGTCGATTCCGATGCGAAGTACAGCGAGGATTCAAAGAACACTGTAGCTGCTGTCTGTAGTAGGGGATGTTGTTGATGTGGATCCCTGGCTTCCAATAATAAAAAGAAGATCTGCCGTGCCGAGCGATTTGGCGTCTCTTTGCAACTGACCAATTCGTCGAACCGACTCCAGAACATTTTTCTCCATTTTTTTAAGATTTGGATATGAAATATTACTTTATATTGAGTTTTTTGTTGGATAGGTTTATTTTTTATTTTGGTTTTGGTTCCTTTTTGTTTCGGGTTTTTGAGTTCTCCATGAAAATATTTGTTTTCTCAATTTTTCGATATTTTTTTTTTCTTTCCTATTTTGGATTACAGAAATCACTAAAAATATTGATCTTAATTTTGTACTTCCGTTTCTAATCTTAACAAAATAAAAAACTGGAAAGATCGTGACTTTAAAACATCAAGCGTTTCAATTTCATTCTCTGAATTTTATTTCACTTTTTTTTCCTTCTTTTCTTTCTTTCTTTTATTTTCAATCCTTATATGATGGTTGCTGTTGAATGGTAGAGACAGAGTTATGTTCTATTTTTTATTTTTGAAATTTAGGCATTAATTATGATTTACATGTGGGTATTATGGTTCAGTCAGTTATGATTTAGGTTCTTTGGTTAGGAATAGTTTTGTTTTGGGTATTTTGGATGGGAATCGAATTTGTATATTTGGGTTGTTTTGATTTTGGATTTCACCTTCTGTGGGGCCAAAGAATTTGGCAACCTTGGCCCACTCTATGCTAAGCCTAAGGCCTATGCCGAGGAGAAAGATGTGTCCAAGGACGAGTCAAGAAAGCTCCATTCGCCAGGAATACCGCCGAGGACAATCATGTCCTCGGCCCGCACGGATCATTGAAAGGAAGAGCAAAGTGCCTTCGAAGGTAACCTTCCACCAAGACAGAGGAAAGTACAACGGGTTGGCCATAGGAGCATAGTGGAGGAGCAATCCCAGGAGGAACTGTCACCTCCACATTAAATGCCCACAACTAACGTTCTGGCCGCATTAAATGGAGAAGTGACCCCTGAACAGTGTCGCCTCAGCTGCTACCACCCACAAAAAGGATGGGAAGATGGCTAATGGGACAGGCACTCGAATGATGATCTGCATGATCGACAAATGGAGGGCCGAGATTAACCAAAAGGGGGTATAAAATGTAACAAGTCCTCCAGAAAGGGGGACGGCAGTTTTAGGAGAGGAGGAGGATCATAGCACTTGTATAATCTTTGTAACCCAGTACCAAAGAAGATATAAGAAATATACTCTCAAGGAAAGTGGCCGAGGAGCCCAGTTTTATATTTTAGTTTGTATTCTTGCCATTCGATCCACGTATTACCATACTTAATTGTACAACCCTTACTAGAGCCTAATTCTTTGACCCGCTCTCTACAAATTCATTGTATTGGGCCAGCTGGGCTTGAGTCCACTCGTTTGCAAGGAATAGTACTCGAACCAGATCCCTACAATTGGCGCCATCTGTGGGAAGAGCTTGTGCGTTAGTTAGGGCAACGATCAAGCATGGCAGGAACAGACCCTTACCAAGCAGGATCCCACCAGTCTAAACCAGCGAGATCCTAACCACAAGGTACCTTCCCCAACCCCGAGCGCGGTTGAAACGAAGAAAACGGAAGGTTTCGAGAGGGAAGTGCACACACCACACAGACCAACAGAAGCCACACCTGCGAGGGCAGCCATGTGCTACGGAGGCAAAATAACGACCAGACCATGCAATCGTAAGAGGTCAGGAGCCACGTGTCCAAGAGACCGGATGAGAAGGTGGCCATGCAGTAAGAGATAAACGATTTGAAGAGAAAGCTGCGCCATGCACAATGAAGGCAATCTCGTCCTAGTCTCAACACACCCCCCGACGAGGATGGCGGAGGTCAAGCACCCCCCCAAGCGAGACCTTCCCTCACAAAGAAGAGCACTACTGCAGGCGCAAGCATAAAAGCCCGTCCCTTAGGGGCGTAAGGAGTGATGCCATGAGCAGGGCACTGGATTAGCTCTCCAAATCACCTTTTACCCGCCACATCGAAGAGGCTATGCTTCCTCGGCGATTTTAGCAGCCAACCTTTACCAATTATAATGGCAAGACGGACCCTGTGAAGCATACAAGCCAATATAACCAGAATATGGCTGTCCACTCCAAGAATGAGGCGCTGATGTGTAGAGTCTTTCCCTCTAGTCTGGGACCAGTGGCAATGAGGTGGTTCAATGGTCTGAAGACGAATTTCATAGACTCATACAGGCAGCTGACCCAGGCCTTCGGCTCCCGATTCGTCACAAACAGCAGGCCTCATCGGCCCTTGAGTGCGCTGTTGTCTTTATCCATGCATGATGGGGAAACTTTAAAGGCCCACTCGGATCGATACTGGGAGATATACAACGAGCTGGACGACAAGTATGTGGATGTTGTCGTCAGCACCTTCAAAAATGGTTTTCCGACAAGGCAAGGCCTGAGGAAGTCTCTGACTGGCAAGCCCACCACCAGTGTGCGCCAGCTGATGAATCGGATCGATAAGTATAAGCGGGTAGAAGAGGATCAGTTGCAAAGCAAGCGAAAAGAGAAAGTTATCCCTCAGGAGAGGAGGGATTTCAGGTTGGACCGGTAAAACAACAACCGCCTGAGGAAAGATTTTGCGGGGCAATCCGGGCCGGCCAACGCTCAGGCTGTCAACGCCGTATTCCGAGAGCCAGTACACCGGGTGCTGGAAAAGATAAGGAATGAACCATACTTTAAAGAGCCGAATAAAATGGCCGGAGACCCCATGAAGCGCAATCAGAACCTGTATTGCCAGTACCATCAGGACCACGGACACGCCACGGAGGACTGCAGGAACCTTTGGGACTACCTGGACTATTTAGTCTGGGAAGGAAAGCTGAAGCACCTCCTGCACCATTCTAGTGGCCGCCAAGGCTAGACCTATCAGGAGCCCAAGAGAGACACTGCCTTAAGGGCACCAACGAGGACGATCAATGTGATCTTGGCTGTGCTAGGAAGAACAGGCGCGCGCCTTTCGCGAGTGTTATCTGTGGCCCAGACGCGTGCCGAGGAGGCCCAATCAGAGCCAAAGAAGGCTAGAAAGAACTTTTACCCAACCCTATGCTTTTCAGAGGAAGACAAGATGGGAACCACTCAGCCCCACGATGACGCACGAGTCATCACCCTCAAAATCGGGGACTATGATGTGAGAAGGGTGATGGTGGATGGTGGCAGTGGAGCCAAGATTATGTACCCCGACCTTTACAAGGGGCTGGGGCTAAGACCAGAAGATTTGACACCCTATACCTCCCCCCTGATGAGCTTCGATAGGAAGCTGGTTATCCCAAAGGGCATAATTAGGCTGCCCGTCCAGACCGGCCCAAAAATGGTGGAGGTAGACTTCATAGTGATGGACACCTATTCCCCATACACGGCCATCGTCGGCAGGCCATGGCTCCACACCTTGGGGATTGTTGCCTCCTCTTTGTACCAGAAGGTGAAATTCTCGTCAGGGGACCATGTCCTCGAAATCTGTGATTGCCAATCCACATCAAGGCAGTGCATGGTGGCTGCCACATCGCATCGGCTCGATGCGGGGCCCTTTGCCACTACTGAAGGGGGCTTATAGCAAACAAATGACTCGGCGGCGCCTCCCGATGCAGCTGCTGAGGAAGCAAAATGTGAAGATCTTGACAAGATGGTCATTGGAGACGATCCGGAGAAGTTCTTTCAGGTAGGGACTCGGCTGCCACTTCAGGAGAAGGAGGAATTGATCGAGTTCCTCAAAGAAAACATTGACGTATTTGCATGGGATGCCTGCGATGCTCCAGGTATCGATCCAACATTTATTTGTCACCATCTCAATGTTAACCCATCTGTCGTTCCCAAGCAACAACCACCTCGGCGCCCGTCAAAGGAGCACGCCGATGCAATTAGAGAAGAAGTGAAGAAGCTTAAGAGTGCGGGGGCCATCAAGGAGGTCTTTCACCCTAAGTGGTTGGCCAACACTGTGGTGGTCAAGAAGAAAAGCGAAAAATGGAAGGTTTGTGTAGACTTCACAGACCTAAACAAGGCATGCCCAAATGACCCGTTCCCTATGCCTCGGATAGACCAGCTAGTGGATGCCACCGCGGGACATCCTCGGATGAGTTTCTTAGATGCCTTCCAGGGCTATCATCAGATACCACTAGCCCTGGACGACCAAGAGAAGACTGCTTTCGTGACACCTGTTGGGAATTACCATTACAAGGTGATGCCCTTTGGTCTGAAGAACACTGGGTCCACCTATCAGAGGATGATGACGAGAATGTTCGAGCCACTGCTGGGCAAAAGCATTGAAATTTATGTTGAAGATATGATGGTAAAAAGTAAAGTGGTGTCCGAGCACCTAGGAGACCTCGGTTGTATCTTTGACATCCTAAGGAAGCACAAGCTGCGCCTGAATGCTTCCAAATGCTCGTTCGGCGTAGGGTCAGGCAAGTTTTTGGACTACATCATCACCCACAGGGGGATTGAGGTCGATCCTAATCAGATTAAAGCTATTAATAACTTGAAGCCTTCGCAAAATCCTAAGGAGATTCAAAAACTCACTGGAATGATCGTGGCCCTAAACCGGTTCATTTCTAGGTCAGCTGATAAGTGCAGGCCTTTCTATCTCCTGATTAACAAGTGGAAGGGATTCGAGTGGTCCGAGGATTGTGCTGTGGCTTTTCAGCAGCTCAAGGAATACCTATCCCGGCCACCAATCATGTCTAACCCCGAAGCTGATGAAGTCCTGTATGCCTACATCACCGTAGCCCCTCATGCAGTAAGCTTCATACTGATACGAGATGACAGTGGCATTCAAAAGCCAGTCTACTACATGAGCAAGTCGCTACATGAGGCTGGGATCAAGTACGTGCCCTTGGAGAAAGCCCTACTGGCTATAGTCCATGCTACACCAAAGCTTCCCCATTATTTCCAGGCCCACACGGTAGTCGTCCTAACTCAACTGCCCTTGAGATCTGTACTTCGGTCTACTGATTACACTAGAAGGATTGCCAAGTGGAACACGATTCTAGGGGCTTTTGACATTAAGTACATGCCTTGGATCTCTATAAAAGGGCAGGTCCTGGCTGACTTAGTGGCCGAGTTTGCTGAACCACTGGTAGAAGCAGTGGCCGAGAAGGGAGACATGGAAGAAAAATCAGTTGGGGCAATCTCTGTTCCAAGGCCCCCACGCTGGAAAGTGTACGTTGATGGAGCCGCGAATCAAAGGGGGTCTGGGGTGGGGCTAGTCCTAGTGTCCCTAGAGAAGTCTGTTGTGGAGAAGTCCCTAAGACTTGGGTTCCTTGCCACAAATAACGAAAATGAGTATGAAGTCTTATTACAAGGTATGGTTATGGTGCAAAAAATGGGCGAAAAAGCAGTAGATATGTTCTCGGATTCGAGGTTGGTGATAGGCCAGGTAAATGAAGAACTAGAAGCCAGAGACGCAAGGATGCAAGAGTACTTAAGCCAAGTCAAGTGTCTGCAATCAGATTTCAACCTCTTCAGTTTGTCACATGTCCTCAGAAGTGGAAACACCCATGCAGATTCATTGGCCACACTTGCCACATCCTCGGTAGGGGATCTGCCTCAGGTCATCCTTGTTGAGCATCTGGAGAGGGCAAGTGATGTGACAAAAGACACGACCCATGTCCACCAGGCTAGAGTGAGCCCCAACTAGATGGACCCTATAGTAAGATTCCTCAAAGATGATATCCTACCTGAGGAGAAGTCAGAGGCCGACAAAATACGAAGGAATGCTCCTCGGTTTTGGTTGTCCGAGGACCACAAACTATATAAGCGCTCCTACTCTGGACCCTACTTACTGTGTATTCACCCCGAGGCGTCAGAACTGCTGCTCAATGAGTTACATGAAGGGATCTGTAGGAGTCACACAGGAGTAAGGTCCCCGTTGCATTGAGCCATCACTTAGGGATATTGGTGGCCAAAGATGCAGAAGGAAGCCCTTGAGTATGCCAAGAAGTGTGACCAATGCCAAAGGTTTGCCCCAAATATTCATCAGCCAGGAGGCGTCTTAAATCCTTTGACCAGCCTATGGCCGTTTGCCTAGTGGGGCCTAGATATTGTAGGTCCTTTCCCCAAGGAACCGGGGAACAAAACGTATTTGTTGGTCGGCACAGATTATTTCACCAAGTGGGTTGAAGCTGAGCCCTTGGCCAATATTAGAGATGTAAATACTAAGAAGTTCATCTGGAGGAACATTGTTACGCGATTCGGGGTCCCCCATACCCTCATTTCAAATAACGGGCTTCAATTTGACAGCAACGCCTTCAGAAGGTACTGTTGTAAGCTGGGGATCACGAACCGGTACTCAACTCCGGCTTATCCTAAAGGAAATGGGCAGGCCAAGGTTGTCAACAAGGTCATAGTTAATGGGCTCAAGAAGAGGTTGGATGATGCCAAGAGAAGATGGGTAGAAGAGCTGCTGCACGTCCTATAGACCTATCGTACTACACCACGGCGGTCAACAGGAGAGACACATTTTGCCATGACCTATGGGGCCAAGGCTGTTATCCCTCTAGAAGCAAACTTTCCAACACTGAGGACAAGCTCCTTCTCCCTGGACAGTAATAATGAGCTGCTGGGGAAGAGCCTAGATCTGATTGATGAACGAAGGGAGATGGCAATGGTCCAACTGGCCTACTACCACCAAAAGCTTAAGCCGGAATATGATGCCAATATGAAGCTAAGACCACTAGCACCAAAGGACTTAGTGTTAAGGAAAATTGTGGGCGCTGCCAAGAACCCATCCTTTAGGAAGCTAGGACCCAACTGGAAGGGACCATACCGAATCACCTCAGTGGCGGGAATAGGTGCGTACTACTTAGAAGATTTAGATGAAAAACCTGTACCTCGTCCATGGAATGTAAATAACCTGCAAAGGTATTATTATTAATGAAAGCGTCTTTGTTAGTTCAAATTCTAAGTTTGTCATGATTGCATGCTTCTTACCCTGACAACCATCTAAGTGCTAGACAGAACCAAGGTCTTGCATGGTTCTCGGACTCAAACCTATGGGGAAACTAGTTACTTCAAAATGGTAAGTGTTAGACAAAACCAAGGTCTTGCATGGTCCTCGGACTCAAGCCTATGGGGAAACTAACTACTTCGATGAATCCCATAAGTGCTAGATAGAACAAAGGTCTTGCATGATCCTCGAACTCAAACCTATGGGGAAACTAGTTACTTCAAAATGATAAGTGTTAGACAGAACCAAGGTCTTGCATGGTCCTCGGGCTTAAGCCTATGGGGAAACTAACTACTTCGATAAATCCTATAAGTGCTAGACAGAACCAAGGTCTTGCATGGTCCTCGGACTCAAACCTATGGGGAAACCAGTTACTTCAAAATGGTAAGTATTAGACATAACCAAGGTCTTGTATGGTCCTCGGACTCAAGCCTATGGGGAAACTAGTTACTTCAGAATGATAAGTATTAGACAGAACCAAGGTCTTGCATGGTCCTCGGACTCAAGCCAATGAGGAAACTAACTACTTCGATAAATCCTATAAGTGCTAGACAGAACCAAGGTCTTGCATGGTCCTCGGACTTAAGCCTATGGGGAAACTAACTACTTCGATAAATCCTATAAGTGCTAGACAGAACCAAGGTCTTGCATGATTCTCGGACTCAAACCTATGGGGAAACTAGTTACTTCAAAATGGTAAGTGTTATACAGAACCAAGGTCTTACATGGTCCTTGGACTCAAGCCTATAGGGAAACTAACTACTTCGATAAATCCTATAAGTGCTAGACAAAACCAAGGTCTTGCATGGTCCTCAGACTCAAACCTATGGGAAAACTAGTTACTTCAGAATGATAAGTGTTAGACAGAACCAAGGTCTTACATGGTCCTCGGACTCAAGCCTATGGGGAAACTAACTATTTCGATAAATCCTATAAGTGCTAAACAGAAACAAGGTCTTGCATGGTCCTTGGACTCAAGCCTATGGGAAAACTAACTACTTCGATAAATCCTATAAGTGCTAGACAGAACCAAGGTCTTGCATGGTTCTCGGACTCAAACCTATAGGGAAACTAGTTACTTCAAAATGATAAGTGTTAGACAGAACCAAAGTCTTGCATGGTCCTCGGACTCAAGCCTATGGGGAAACTAACTATTTCGATAAATCCTATAAGTGCTAGACAGAACCAAGGTCTTGCATGGTTCTCGGACTCAAACCTATGGAGAAACTAGTTACTTCAAAATGGTAAGTGTTAGACAGAACCAAGATCTTGCATGGTCCTTGGACTCAAGCCTATGTGGAAACTAACTATTTCGACAAATCCTATAAGTGCTAGACAGAACCAAGGTCTTGTATGGTCGTCGAACTCAAACCTATGGGGAAACTAGTTACTTCAAAATGGTAAGTGTTAGACAAAACCAAGGCCTTGCGTGGTTCTCGGACTTAAGCCTTTGGGGAAACTAACTACTTTAACAAATTCCATAAGTATTCGACAAGTAAGGGAAAACAAAACGTGCGCTACATTAAGTTCATAAAAGGTACAAAGCAAGAATCATATTCCAACATCTAAAAAAAAAACAAAACAAGGCAAAAGTGCCATTACATTGTTCCAAAAAATAGAAGGGAGATAAAACAAAGGCGCCAAGGGGCCTACTTCTTCAGCTTAATCTTCTTCCCCTCTGTGGGTGGTTGATTTGTGATGGCCTCAGGGTCCTCTGAGCTCTGACTTGGAGGAACAACTTGCCAGGACGCCGCAAAGGGTGCTGTCTCCTCCGCAAGAGGGGCCTGGACATTGGCCGAGAGGTTTACTGTCTCCTGGGGTGTTTCTTCATTAGGACCTTTGGCTGTTTCAGTCACCCCGAGAAGACCAGTTCCCATGGCAGGATCGTCAGAGGCTATAGTAACCACCTCGATAACAACCGCGACCTCCTTGGCTCCTTCACTAGGGGCAACATCAGTCTCCTCAGCGGTCGCCTCGCCCTCAGAGCTGGAAGGAACAGCCTCGCGGATGGTAAAGGGATAATATACACTCTCCTCCTTCCATAGGATGGATGAGGCCTCAACCCCAGCTTGTTTGAGGGCCTCACTCCAAACCTGGGAGCAGTAGAGCATACCCTAGGGACTTGGGCTCTAAGAGCAGCCTCCTTTTCGGCTACCCCAGCTTCATAGGCTACCGCCTCGGCTTCTTCCTTGGAAGCCTGGGCCTTCTCTCTGCCAAAGTCCGCCTCAGCCTTAGCCCTAAGAGCCTTCTCTTTGGCCCACTTAGCCACCTTCTTAGCCCCCATAGCATCGGCCGCCTGCTTTTTCAGATCAACAATTAGCTCGTTTGCGAGCTTCAACTGCTCCTTCACCCCAGTCAGACGCCTCGTCTGGTTTTAGGCATGCTTTTGGGCACCATCCAGGCCTGATTCAGCGCTGTCTCGAGCCCTGGTTACTTCCTTTAGCTCCTCTCGGGACTTCGTGAGATCAGCCTCGGTGGCCTTAAGGGTCCGACTAGCTGCTATGCGCTTGTCACGCTCTGCATCAATGGCTTTGTCCTATTTAATGGAGGCCTCCTCCAATCTGAAAGTAGCCTGAACAGCCTGCCAATTGAAACAAACGCACAAGTAAGAAGGAAACAAAAAGAAAATAAAATTGAAGTCAGAAGAATCATAAGTGCTGAGAGTCTTACCATTCCCAAGTATCGCTTAAGGCTGAGGAAGACCTCCTTACTCTTCGAAGCCTCCAACTCAGCCATGTCTGCAGGGAGTAGCAGGGACTTCTCCAGCGCATCGACTACAAGTGTGCCTTCGCCCCCTTGGAAGTACCTGAGAGAGGCATCGTCCCTCATAGGCCCCCTATGGAGCATTGGGGCAGGGAGCCAGGCATTAGCCTCGGGGCGGGCGGCGACCTACTTGTCCTGACCCTGAGACCCTATCTTCAATTGCTTGGAGGGTCGCCGAGTATCGCCCTCCTCCTGGGAGGAATAGGGCTTCTCCCCTCCCATTGGCCTTTTACCCTTGTCCTTCCTCTGCTTAGGATCAGAGGGCTCAGGCTTGGATGATGGACTCAGCCGAGATGGAGGAAGAGGAAGCCTGGGCTGGGTGGAGGCTGACCTGGTCTGGGCAAGCTAAGACTTGGGTGGAGGGGGAGGAGGCTTAGGCTGATACTTCTCCGACTGGCCTTCAAGCAGATCAAGCAAGTTGGACTGGGTTTTCCTCTTGAAGCCCATCTCGGCCCGAGAAGAATCCCCTACTGACAGAAAGTCTGCTTCGGTCAGGCTCTGGTCACCTAAGTCACCAAAGGGATCCTCAGATAGGCGAACTTGTTTGAACACGCTGAAGTCGTTCTCGGCAGGACCCGAACCGACACCTCATTCCTCTGTTTGTTCACCTCCCCCTCAGCCTCCGCAGCTCGGTGGGATGTAGAGGAGCTCGCCAACAGAGTACCCTCTGGAGTAAAAGACCCCTTCGGGATCAAGAAACCGTCCTCGACTACGGTAATTCTCCGGAGCCGAAAATCCTTGGCCCCGATCACACACTTTGGCGCTGCGAACAACTTTTGAATAGGGTCGTACCTCAGGATCCTGTGAACAGCCCTAACTTGGTTGTCGGCTTCGTTCACGAAGATCTCCGCCCTTAGCACCTTCTCCAAGTCCTCCTTGTTGACCAAGCCAAAATGACGCTTGAAGCCGTGTGGATCAGCAGAGGCAAAAACGTACTACTATTAGCAACCGAACAAAGCAGGCAACGAAAATTCAAAAAAAGTAATACCTTCTCCTACTCCAAGTGCCCCACTTGGCATGCCCTCCACTATAGGACAATGAAAGCCATCGTGCCACTCCCGGGACACAATGAGAAAATCCTTGTCCAGTCCCTTGTTGGACGAGGGGAGGCACTGGATAAGCCGTACCATATCCTCCCTCGTCTTCATATAGTAGGACTTGCCCTTCAGGAGCTGGAGATTGTAGCACCAATTCACGTCGTGATGGGTTAGCCTCAACCCTATCCTCTTATTTAGGGCATCTACACAGCCCAGAATCCTAAACATGTTGACGCCGCACTTGGTGGGGGCGAGCCGAAAATGCCTAAGGTAACTCGTCATCAACTGACCCATGGGGATCCGTATACCACCCTCTAAGAAGGTGATTATGGGAATCACCACCTATCCCTCTTCCCTCCTAAACCTCCACTCCCCTTTTTCACAGTACCTTAGTACCACGGTACTAAGTATCCTATAATTAGCAATGAATTTCTCCATCACCTCTTCAAACTCAACCAATTTCTTGAACCTACACATTCCTAGAGACAACTAAGAGACACGAAGAAAGAAGTCTAAAAGATGGGAGAACAAAATTTGGAGAGAGAAAAGAAGACTTACAGAAATGAGGAAAAGCTCCTGGGACAGGCTTTTTGTACTGAAGAAAGTCACAAGTTCAGTTGAAGATGTGACCGAATTCGAAGTATGTGCACAAGGTCTCTTGAATGCGAAAGTAAATAGGCGGATCAATTCAAATGGGTATTTATACCCCCAATAAAAAATAACAACCGTGCAAGTTTTCTCACCCATATAGTCAAGAAGATCACCACTGTTAGATTATCATCACGCCATTAAATGTGGGGACCACAGGGCCGCCCGAATTTAATACGAGTGCGCTCCACATACCAAGGCATCAGAAACGTGCCTTGAACAGGTGAAAGGGCACTGATACTCATGGAGGACAAGACTTAACAAGCCGCGGTAGAGGCCCGAGGACGTCAAAATCCTCCTCTTCGTCCGAGGAGCTTGACAGCAGGATTTTAAGGGGCTATTGTGAGGCCAGAGAATTTAGCAACCCCGGCCCACTCTATGCTAAGCCCAAGGCCCATGCCGAGGAGAAAGATGTGTCCGAGGACAAGTCAAGGAAGCTCCATTCGCCAGGAATACCGCCGAGGACAATCATGTCCTCAGCCCGCACGGATCATTGAAAGGAAGAGCAAAGTGCCTTCGGAGGTAACCTTCCAGAGCAATCCAAGACAGAAGCAAGTACAACAGGTTGGCCATAGGAGCATGGTGGAGGAACAATCCCAGGAGGAATTGTTACCTCCACATTAAATGCCCACAACTAACGTTCTGGCCGCATTAAATGGAGAAGTAACCCCTGAACAGTGCCGCCTCAGCTGCTACCACCCACAGAAAGGATAGGAATGTGACTAATGGGACAGGCACTCGAATGATGACCTGCATGATCGACAAATGGAGGGTCGAGATTAACTAGAAGGGGGTATAAAATGTAACAAGTCCTTCAGATAGGGGGACGGCAGTTTTAGGAGAGGAGGAGGATCATAGCACTTGTATAATCTTTGTAACCCAGTACCAAAGAAGATATAAGAAATATACTATCAAGGAAAGTGGCCGAAGAGCCCAGTTTTATATTTTTAGTTTGTATTCTTGTCATTCGATCTATGTATTATCATGCTTAATTGTACAACCCTCACTGGAGCCTAGTTCTTTGACTCGCTCTTTACAAATTCATTGTATTGGGTCAGCTGGGCTTGAGTCCACTCGTTCACAAGGAATAGTGCTCGAACCAGGTCCCTACACCTTCTAATTCAAAGAAAGATGAAGTTTTGCTCTCCACACATCATGCACAATTAGTTATGAATGTATTTTAGCATCATTAATTATTATGTTTGTGAGTTTTTTTTTTTTTTGTTAATTTGCATAATCTGTTTATTATTAAAAAAATTTCCTTTCTTATGTTATTTTTAGTCTATTCTATTTAGTTATTAAGTTAATTTACCAAGAATTTTATTTCATATAATTTAATATTTTATACCTAATTTGTAAATCTAATTTATCATATTTGCCTTCTGTTTTGAAGATATTGGGAGTGTCACCCTCGATTTTAATAGTTAAATCTAAAAGCTTAATTCTGACCCTGTAATTCTATTGAAATTACAGATTTGTTGAGATCTTTGTCAATTACAACACTTGGGTAACTTTCAAGAAGAGTTGCTGGAACAAACTGATAGGTTCGGATGGTCTGATTTCCCTTCAACTAATCTCATACTTCATATTTGATTTTGTCCATTTAGTGTATTTGTGTTTGAATTGATTCTGATTTGCATGTTTTAGCAAGCTTTTTTCTTTACAGATTGATTTTATTAGCCAAATCTGAAGTTTAGAGTGAAGATTTTGTTAAACTCTGTGTTATTGCATATTAAGGAATTATTTTCCTGCGTTTTTTATCTTGATATTCATATTCAAGCTAATGAGGACAATGTAATCGTTAACTGCAACTGCCATATGATTTGCTGCTCTGCCTCATCTCTTCTCTGCAACATTATTTTTCAAAGGTCAACACTCTTTTTTTACATCAAATAGTCTTTTTCCCTGAAACTTCTCA
Organism: Quercus glauca; assembly: GCA_023736055.1. Lineage (NCBI taxonomy): Eukaryota > Viridiplantae > Streptophyta > Magnoliopsida > Fagales > Fagaceae > Quercus > Quercus glauca. The sequence continues at coordinate 59,465,378 of CM043316.1, forward strand.
CCACTGCATTTAGTTTAGGAATTATCATAATTAAATCTCCAATATACATACATTTTTGTTTTAAACTGTTTAAAATCTGAATTGTCAACGGTTGTTCTTTGACCCCTTTCAAAAAATAGATGGGTTTTGCCATTGTTTTTCCTACCGTTTGGCATGAAATGTAAAAAACGTATGCATAAGGGGAGATAGGGAGACATCTTAGGCCAACACCACCGTCGGACTCTAACCACCAAAAAATTGGCTTCCCTCAACCGACGGTACACTATTACAGGGTGAGTTTTTATTTATTTATTTTTCCTTTCTTTGTTTTTTGATTTTATTTAAATTTTTAAAAGAAAAAACCAAAATCTTGCGATAACTATGATTTATATTTGGTAGTTTAGGTATTTGCTTTGTTTTGATCTAGGCATTTTTGTTATTTATGGTTTCAATAAAGGTTTTTCGTTTACAATTTGGTTTTTTCTGAGCATTTTTTTTTTTTTTGGATATTTGAAAGAATTCTATTCCGCTTCTTCTTTGCAACACCATATACCTAAGTTTACGCATAACATTGTTAATTATCCTCTTCGAATACTTTTCCTTCCCCAAATATGGTTTCTGTTGTCTATAATTTACTACAATTGCTTTTCCTTAGCACTTGAATTTTTCAATATCTACACTCCTAATCATTAAAACCTACTGATCCACACTTCATTTAAAAAAAAAAAATAAAAAAAAAAAACTTAAAAAGAGAGCCCATATCCGTTAATAAACTTTAAACATAGAACAAAATGAGATAAATAAAGAGAGAGGGAGATAGAAATATGAAGTTAGCCCCTTTGTCAAGCCAGCTTCCTGCCAAAGTGTACCCTACCACCACTGACTCGTCAGGATTGCTAATAGTAAGTTTTCCTCTTTATTTTTAAATTTGTGCATTAAATATGATTTTTTCCCCCTAAATGTGTTATTTGTTCTTTATGAGATGTATATGTGTTGATTGTGATTTTTATGTTGCAGAAGCCACTGAGAGTAGGAAATAATCCTTAAAATTGCCTCTAATATTGCTGCATTTGGATTATTTAAAAGTCATATAGGCATGGCTTTATGCATAAATTTGTAATGTTTCTTTTGTTGCTTTTACGTGTTTGAGATTTTGACATCTTATTTTTAGATTAAATGATCTGTGAGATTTTTCTCCTTTGTGTATATGTGTGTTTTAATGTGCTATACGTGTTCTATATACTTTCAACCTCAACAATTTCATTTGAAGTACTGGCAGTTGCAATTTGGAGAACTTAGTCTACCAAAGGATTTAGTTGTTGGATTTTGAGTTGAATGTATTTGTAGGTAGTTCTTTGATAAGATTATATGCAGCAGTGGTTGCAATAATAATGCATGATGTGTGTTTGATAAAATGCCTGCCTAGAAAAGATTATATTATGTGGAATATTTTCCTAAATGGTTTACTTATTGTAGTAATTCTCTAGAACTTTTTTTGAAATCAAATCAACATGTGCATGAAATGCTTACTTATTGGATTAATAATAGATTGTTAGTTTTTGATTGGAAGAAAAACTAAGCTTGAAATTGATCCAATCAAACTTATCCAACATAGGCATTTCTGCAGTAGATGCAACTGTTAGGTCCTAATAATGAACTTAAGTTCAAGTTCTGTACAAGCTGCGTCGAGGTCCACTTAAGTTTGTTGCCTAAGATATATGGTTATTTATATTTGTATAATTGGGGCACATGAGGATTGAACTGAAAGTATGTACGTAATCAGCTATATGTTCTGATTCAACAATTACATAGTGTGGCCTGCATGATTGAATTTATGGCCTATGGGACCAAGGTTAGAGTTAGATTTTGGCCTTATTCCCAATTTTAACCATGCAATTCATTTTGTTATGAGTTTTCCTTGATAAGTTATTGATAGCATGGTCCTTAGAAATCAACTATTTTTAAATTTGTGATTACCCCTTCCTACTGCTTGCAGTTCATTTGTACTGCCATGTTGTAGTTTTTAAAAGTTTTTGGGCACCATGCTTGGTAGCCAAAAAAAGAATCAATGTTATGCAGAAGGTAGAAGTGTTTAAGAATAGGAAACTGCCTTCAATACTGTTTCTTTTTTGAGAATTTTGGTTAAGAAGGTCAATGATAGGAGGGTTTAAACATTTCTCTGCAATTAAGGCCATTGCAACATGTAGGAAAACTCCCCACCTAAAAATCTGCCACTTTGTTTCGTTTCTTCTTTCTCCTTTCGGTTTGTATCAGTTTGTTTTATATTTTCCTTTTGTTTTTATGTAATTAGTAATGTACTTCATATATTATAATTTATTCTTAATTTTGTAATCACTATGAAATTAAAGGGTGGAGTTAAATATGATCTGTCACGATTTATTATTGCATAATATTCTCCTTGAGTTTGGCAAAGATTAGATTTGATTTGATGCAATGATTTTCTATGTTTGGGTTTTTACCAGAATGAGACTGATTTTCAGGATTTATGATGGTTGAACCAATGCTCATGATTGGTGGCAATAATGCTCAACCTAAGCTGCTGCATAACCCATGTTGGTGCTGCTGCTAGAGGCTTAAGTAGCTGCATAATTGCTGCTGGTGTTGTTGCATAATTTCTATGTTCGGGTTTTTACCAGAATGAGACTGATTTTCAGGATTTATGATGGCTGAACCAATGCTCATGATTGGTGGCAATAATGCTCAAATTAAGTTGCTGCATAACCCATGTTGGTGCTGCTGCTGGAGGCTCAAGTAGCTGCATAATTGCTGTTGGTGTTGTTGCTTAAAGTCAAATTCTTTTTTGAGACACTATATGCTTAAATATACTACATTATTTAAGTCAAATTATTTTATAGAAAAAGCATGTAATTCAGTAACTTATCACTGTGTTTAGCTATTTAATTCCATGAAATTTCATGTCAATTGAGCCACAAGTGAAAGGAAAAGATTTACTTTGACTGTGATATTGCTTTAAGTCCTTTCTCTTTCGGGTTTGCTTTCTACTAAATTATCTCTATCCTTATCTTTATCTTTTTTATAATTCTTTTGTTAGCATTGTATAGATTTTCATTATTAACATAATAAAGCATTGTATTAAAGTTACCTAATATATGTGTTAGATGAAGATGACGTTGCCAGTTTTATTTTTGTGCAGCAATTGGTTATATGATTATTTACTAAATTCAACTTTTGAATGGTGAAACTAGAGAAAGAGATTATTTAATTTATTAAGAGGAAATTTTCATTTCTATTTCTTTGAGGAAATTAATAAGATTTTTTTTCCCCAAAGGCGTGTGAGCTCTCCACTTTTGGAAAGGAAGAACTCTGCCAAGAACTTGGAAACCACTTTTTATTGTACTTTGAGACCACGATTTAACTTTGCCTTGTCTTGTGGTGGAAAAAGAGACTACAACATACGGTGATACAATGTATACAATATATGATCATTGTCATTCATGACAAGTGGAAGCCATTTATAATCACTAATCAGATTAGTTTTATATTTATTGGGATGTGATGTGAGTTTTCGTTATTAAAATTATTTCCTCATCTAGAAGGATTATATGGTATGGTGTAGCGAATGTTTCATTTCAAAAAAGTTTACTAGGAATAACTAAACTTGATGTTATGCACACACATAAATTGATGTACCAATTCAACACTACAATGTCATTAATATAATTGTCTTAAAGGATGAATGTCAGATGTGCCATGTGACCAATAGTTTTTCTGAGTTTTGACGCCCTTAATCTTTCTTATACAAGCTTTGATATTTTGACATGGTGGTAATGCATGCTTAATATGTATAATTATTACAGTGTAATAATTTGTATAAAATGAAAATTATGGCATATTGGCTCGCTCTTATATCAAACTTCATTACCTCAATAATCTCTTTCATTTCTTTTCTTTAAACTTATATCAAACTTCATTACTTCTATAATCTCTTTCTTTCCTTTTCTTTTTTTCTATTTTTTTAAGGCACATGCCTCATTTTGAATAAATTAGAGAAAATACAATTATGTGTATCATTTCAATAGTTTCCCGTGCATCGCACAGGTTTGAGGCTAGTATATATAAAAGAAAAAGAAAAAGAAGAATAGCCCTTTCACGTTGTGAACTGAAACAAATTAATATAGCGCCTTAATTTGGGTCTCAAAAAGGGATCATTGGACATACCAGAATTTCTTCCAAATTAATTCATTTCACTCACCATATTTTAGATGTCAGTCATCAGTAAAATATATATATATATATATATATATATATATATATATATATATATGTATATATATATATATATGTATTCAGCAATTGGTCATATGCTAGCATAATCAAATAATAATATATATGTATTCAGCAAAAAATATTAATAATATGATGATGTTGATAGAATCGGTGCTTTTATTAAGACTTAAACCACACCCTAGAAAACTACAAAGTTTTACAAATCAACACGTTAGAAAACAAGAAGTAGAGCTGCTCAAGTTATATCTCAAACAATTTTTTTTTTTTTTTATTTGAGGAATGAGATTAAATTTTATTCAACCTAAAAATCACAATACACAGACTAGGTGAAGCCATCAGGAAACACACTCCATAACATAGGCCTCGGTTGAGAAGATAGCGACAGCCCATTTTCGGGCCCTTAGAATAATGGGGATGGGCCTGATACTCTAACAAAACACATTAACAAAGGCGTTTTAAGGCGTTACCAGGGTAAAGCCCCACCTCCCTGACCGAGGAGAAAGGTGTTTTGAGTCTTTTAAGTCTCACCAATAACATTTTGCCATATTAGAATTTTTTTTAAAGCTAATCAATAAACACATTCACACACCATTCTATTCTCTATTCGAACAATATATATATATATAGAGAGAGAGAGAGAGAGAGAGAGAGAGAGAGAGAGAGAGAGAGAGAGAGAGAGAGAGAGAGAGAGAGAGAGAGAGAGTTGGGTTTAAGTTATACTTAGTGTAACTTTAAGCAATATTACACTACTCAATATTTTTTAATTAGATGCGAATATTGACAAATTCACCTTTAGATTACATTATCTTCATATATTCTGCATGCTTGCAAAATTTCATGGTGATCAAAGATTAATAGTCGTGTCATCAATCAATTGTTAAAAATCAAGTTTTTGTAGTTTAAAATAATGCATAAAAGATGAGTTTATGGATCAAATGGTAAATAACATCCGATTGATATGAAAATTGGCATGCACGTTAAGAACATATAGAATATGTAATTCAAAGATTGGATTTTCAAAATATTAATTCAATAACAAGTTATTGGGTCGTGTAACATTACTTAAAGTTATTCCTAGTGTAACTTCACAAGAGTCCCACATTTTTTGGACCATGGAGAATATATGAAGATAATGTAATCCAACAATGGATTTGTCAATATTCGCATCCAATTAAAAAATATTGAGTGGTATAACATTGATTAAAGTTACACTAAGGGTAACTTGAACCCAACCCATATATAGATGAGTTCAAGTTACACCTAGTGTAACTTCACAAAAGTTACACCTTTTTTGGACCATTGATTACTATTAGATCTAAGGGTCAAAAAACACTCATAATAATGTCATTATTACTTCTTAGAAATTAGTGATTTAGGCATTAACTTTTTTTATTTAAAAAAAAAAAAACTATAGCATTAACTCTCCACTCTCCTCCACGTCATCATCTTCTTCCTCTCATCCTCTCTCACATCTTTCTTCTTACACTTTAAGCCATCACCATTGATTTCTTAACAGTATTTTGTCTTAAGGTACTGGAAAATTTTAGAAGTATATGACCAAAGACACAATTGTTTTAGAGAACGATTGTTGAGACTAAGTATTTCTAAAACCCTCATGAAAAATTTTATTCAAGGTACTGCCAAAACTCAAATGGACGGAAAAAAAAAAATCTATCCTTTTTTCAGACCATATGTTGTGGTTAAGTAATGGCAAAACAATACTCCCTCCATAATAAATGAGTTCGCAAAATGGTAATCATGTTTATTAAAACAAAATAAAGATAGCTTGTCTTTACAATTTTATCTTGAGAATTTTATGAATGGTGGAGGCCTGAAAGTATAGTGCAATAGACATCAGCGAGGACCTCAGTATCAATGGCCTCGAAGTCAAAGTTTGAAAAATCCACTACCTGGTTATGATGCTTCATCGTCCACCTACGAAGTAGCTCAAAACCCTTAAAGTATTGGATGAACTAGAGATTAGAATAGCGATCAGACTCCAAGAACTTGGTGATCACTTTCTCATGCTTCTCGTCGATCTTCAGAAGGGCAGCCTGAATTTCCTCGTCCTTTTAAATGACGAGCATCTTCTCCACCTTCAGTGCATCCTTGAGCTCCTTCACTTTCTCCTTGGCCTTTGTAGCTTGATCCATAGCCTTGATCAAGTCCTTACTCAATTTCGAACTCTCAGCTTTAACAGAGTCAACCTTAGAGTTGGCAACCACTAGCTTCTCCTTGCTACTCAAGTAATCTGTTGTCAAACACAAGGATTCTCCGAGAACCTTAAGACGAAAACAAATCAAACTTTTTGACAGGTGTGAAAATCTTAATGGCAATAAAAGTAATTAAGCAAAATGCCTGCACCAGCTTGTGAACATGACAGCTAACTAGTTCATGAGATGGGATAGAAGAAAGGCCCCTAAGCTCATCGTCAGTAATGACGTTGTGGGCTCGTCCAAGTGCTGTAGCAGGGTCTTCCCAAATGCTCTTCCTAGCTTTACTCTTTCCCTTGGAACAAGTATTTGAAGGAGAGAAGGTTATCATCTCGAGGGAAGGTGTTGGAGAAGATGGAGTACCGAAAATGGATAAGGGGGCAATTGTTTCACCTTTCCCTTCACTTAGCTTTCGTTTCTTCGAATCAGAGGTAAGTTGGGACAAGGGCTCATTTTTTAGTCCCTTCACATGGGCATACTTATCCTTGCTATACCTGAAAGCCATTTTTGCAAATAGAAGATCAAGGAGAAGGATAAGCTTCTTAAAAAAAAAAACAAAACAAAACAAAACGAAAGAAGAAGGGAAGATAAGCCATGCATATTTTTCTCTTCCCAAAGGATCTTCTTTAACACGTGTGCAGAGGGTTCAGGGCCAAGGCAACAGTCATATAAGTAACGAGGATCCACGAGGTCGTTAAAATCCTCGATCATGAAAGCAAATTCCAGAGCAGCCTGAACCAGACCTCGATAAAGATCCTCCAACTCAAGACGCTCAGGGACTGCGAAACAAATAAAGGAGAATAAATGACAGGCCACAAACGAATTGACCCCTTGTGGTTAATTAACCAATTAATTTAACCAAGTTGATTAATTAAGTTAATTAACATGCAATTGCGTGGCAGCACAAACAAATCTCCAATAAACTAAATATGCAGCGGAAAATAAATAACACGGTGATTTGTTTACAAATGGGAAAAACCTTAACGGCAAAAACCCCACCGGGTGATTTTCTGGTCACCACTCCTGAAACTCCACTATTATCACAACAAGCGGTTACAAGTAAAGGAATCCCAAGTACCTTACCAACCTATAGTGAACCCTTACCCCAATACCCAATTGGACTTGTTCTGTGGTGACAATTCCCCCTTTTAATGCACGGCTTCCAAGTACGTGACTAACCAGTTTGCGCGGATCCCAAAATGCGACTTCAATCACCAACTAGAAAGAAAGGTTGGCTGCAAAGTTCTTCAGTTCATACACATAATGAAGATCAAGAAGATGCTTGGTCACAAAACCCAAAGGTGCACATACACAGCAACTTCTTCAGAAGAGATGAACTAGGTCAAGAACTTCATCTCCAGTCACAATTTGCTTAAACAGATTTTGCTCAATGCTTGTGCAGCTTGTGAACTCTTTGATGGCTCTTCAAACAATCTTTTTATATGTTTAGGATTAGGAGAAAAGAAGGCCCAAAGACACATTCACAGATCCCAAGAAATCAAATCAAAAATTCTGATTTTATAAACCTTGACAGATAGAAGCTATCGAGAAGCTGTTGAGAAGGTGTCGAGCTACGGACTTGAACAGCTTACTGAAGCTCGATAGATACAGCTGTCGAGCTTTAATGAATCTGCACTTTCAGCTTGTTTTCTTAAACAGACTTGAAGGCTTCAATACTTGATCTTGAAACATGGTTTCTTGAAGTATTTCAACACATCCTAAATCTACCCAAATACAAGTAAAGTGCGTTTTGTCAAAGGATTAGCCAATTACATAAAAGTATGACATATGTTCTTAACAAGTGAAACACATATGTCCTAACAATCTCTTCCTTTGGCAATCCGTGATAAAATAACAACTAACAAATGATTATATGAGAGAAGTCATAAATCACTCAACTCATATTCACTTGTTTGATAAAATAAAATCTATCCTAACACAAACTCTTAAAAAACTTTGCAAGAAGAGAGTTTATGGCAAGTAGACTTTGACAACCTGTATTTTTGAAACACTTTAAACAAAACTCATCAATGCATCTTTGTGTGAAACAGAAATAATAGATTGCATACAGGTAAAGAAACATGTGTATAAAGAAAAAAAAGAAACAACACATGTAAGAGGCAGGTGAAAGAAACAATATACATCCACATATAGAAAGAAATAAGTACAATGTATGTCAGAAGTGATCACAAGACCAAATGTACAAGAGCAATGTATCTATATAAGAAAGAAAAGACAAGATACATCAAATCCTCACTACATCCCTCAAGTATCAACACTCCCCCTATCAAAAATGTCCTATACTAACTTTCCCCCTAAAATGACTACTCTCAGATCTCAAAATTACTCCCCCTTTTTGTCACGAGTGACAAAGGGTAGAGTGTCAAGCAGACATCTCATTAGAAGAGCTAGCATCTCCGTCATCATCATTCGAAGCGTCATCATCATTACCATCATCATCATCATCCTCAACATCAGAATCAGAAGCTATTGGAGGAGGTGGTGAAGGAGTAGCCTTAGGAGCAAAACCACCCATGGTCGCCTAAAGTCGTGCAATACGACCAACACGAATGTTCACCTAAAACAACTTAGTAGAGAGCGTATCAAGACGAGCATCCATGCGCTGCAGCTGCGCCATGATGTCTCCAAAAGATACATCACCCAACCTGAGGGTGCCGAACGAGATGGAGTCGAACCGGAGGGATGAGCTGCTGACTCCGGTCGTGACCTAAACTGAGCCTCACTATGTTTTACGGTAGCGGCATCTATGGCACACATGACGGACAAGTGATCAGAGGAAGGAAAAGGAACAGAAAAATGGCATAGGATCCTCATGATAGCAGAAGGAAAGATGAGCTTATCACAGGTAGCCGTATCCTTAAACACATCTATGATGGAAAGAATGAAATGTGAAGGAAAATCTATAGTGAAGTGCTCCAACAAAGAAAGCAAAAATTGAGCACAAGGCTCTGTGATAGGGTTATAGTGAGAGAGTGGGTGCAAAACAAAAGTAATCACCATATTCATGAATCTAAGACCTTTAGTAAAAGGCCGACATGGTGTAAACTGACGCTCACCCCAAACAGATGGGTGCTCACAGAAGGCAGAAATCATCTCGTCTTTGGACACAGTCCTCAGACGCTCACAATTGGGGTAATCAGGATGCTCTACCCTCGGAACTTTAAGCACATCCGCAACAAGCTGCGGCGTGACAGCAATGCGCGTACCTCGAACGCGAGTGTGAAAGAGAGGTACTAAAGAATCAATCCCGTGCATGTTGGAGTAAAACTCTTGAATGAGCACAAGAGGACAAGTGACCAGGACGCCACATAGTGACTCCCATCCCCGACTGTGAATGACATCGGGAAGGTCAGTGTCGCCGAAGTCCGCCAAAATGACTCGGCATTCCGAATGAGCACCTCGTCAAGAGAAGTTCTGCAAGAATGCTTTACGGGCATCCTCATCACGATAGCGAATGTTAGAAGGAGTAGGATCAGAAGAAGATAATGCCTTGGAACGAAGAGGGTTCCGAGATGGAGCAGACTTACGTTTAGGTGCCATAGACACTACTAACGTAATCAGAATGAGAGAGAGAGAGAAAGAGACAATCAGAAAAGTCCCAAAGCATTTCAAATATATCAAGATATATTGAAAAGAGAGTATGTATGCATGGGGAATGCATGAACATGTGACATGCAAAAGAAATTTCATCATGGGCTCAGCCTAATCCAATCCTACCAGCACACAAACATATTGCACACATCTAAATGCATGAGGATATTGTTACAATGCAAATGAGATGCAATGCATGAGATTTTGAACATATTTAAATGAAAACCCATCCCAAAATTACTAGAAAAACTCATCAATTTATAAAAACCCCAAAATTTTTCAAAAAAACCTAAAACCTAAGATTCAAAAACATGAAATGCATGAAATATGAAAAGAAAAGAGATCATACCAAGTGATTTGAAGCAAGGAAGGGCAGAAAATCACGTGGGTTGAAGGTTTGGAGTGAGAAAAATGAGTTTGGGAGATGAACAGGTGCGGACAGATCGAGATAAATCGAGAAAATGAGAACCGGATCGCACGAGAGGTTTAAATAGAACCTCAGTAAATCTCGATAGATATAGGTATCGAGAGGTATCGAGATATCTGTCGAGGAGGTGTCAAGAAGAATGGTCGTCGACAGATACAGGTGTCGAGGAGGTATCGAGGAATAAACACCAGAACCCAGAACAAAAGCTCGATCGATTGACAAGGTATCGAGAAGCTATCGAGGAGACAGGAGATTTCTCAATCGATCCACCAGGTGTCGAGGATGTGTCGAGATTGCCATAAGAAAAAGCTTGAGAAGCTCGACAGATAGCTAGGTATCGAGGAGGTGTCGAGCCAGCTTTTAAAAACAGTTTTTCGAGAAGTGAAAAACATAGACATGAATGCAATCAAACATGCAACTCAACAAAGGTCCAATCAACATAACAGGCTCTCAAAATCATCTCTCAAAGAAAACTTTTAAGCACATGGATCTCCAAAAACACACACACACACTAAATAAGTCTAATCGATTTTATATTTCAAAAACAAGTCATGACAGTTTAGTAAGCATACAAAAGCATATGTAAACCTAGTGATGGCCAAATCACATTGTACCTGCACATGTATCATGAGTAGCAAAGAATATTGCGTGTCGTGTGTGAAAACATCGCAAGATTGCATAAGTGTACACATGTTATGACGATTTGAGATATAGGAAAATTACTTTAACTCACACACAATCATAACTGTTTGATGGGGACTATCACCTTCGAGGTACATTCTACAACTCCCACATCTCCTAGAATACACGTTTGCAATCATATTTAAAGCATTTTTAATCTTTTTGTTTTTTATTTTCTTTGCATATTTTCTTTTTAAGCATATCATGCATGGGCATAAGAGAGAGAGAAAAGAAATACCCATTGATATTTGACATTCCAATTTTACTATGCCAAAGCACATAAATGTCATTGACACTGCACTTTTGCTATGCCGAAGCATACAGGTGTCAATCATGATTGGCGGGCAACAGTGGTGAGATGGTTATTTATGCCTTTCTCTTAGGATTTTTTAGTCCTACCCGTCAAAAGAGTGATATGAGTGTTAAGTCTAAGAGATAACTTAATCTTACTCATCACAAACAAGAGCCACAAAGCTCACTTGCTATGTTATGCATAAAGATGCTCATCTAAGCTACAAAAGATACAAAGTTTAGAAAACTTTGTTTCAATGGCCATCCAAGGTACACAAATACCAATGTACACAAAACACACACTGTTTTTGTATTTTTATGATTTTTTTTTTCAAAATTTTTTTTTAATTTTTATCAAAAACAAAATAAACAAAAACTGAAAATAAACAAACAAAAATATGTTATCAATGCAAAGCAAAAACTAGATGCAAATGCATGAGGAAGAAGGAGTAGAGAGGGAAATCAGTCCATAGAGATAACACCAATGTTTTGATGAAGGAATTCAAAACGTTTGCTGTCAAGAGGTTTGGTGAACAAGTCAGCCTTCTGATCATCGGTGTGAATAAACTCAAGAGTGAGAATGGCATCTTCGACAAGCTCCCTATTGAAGTGATGTCGAATCTCTATGTGTTTGGTTCGAGAATGTTGAATCGGATTCTTAGAAATATTGATGGCACTAGTATTGTCACAGTAGATAGTGAGATGATCTTGACAAATACCATAATTGTGAAGGAGTTTTTGCATCCAGAAGAGTTGGGTGCAACAGCTACCAGCGGCAATGTACTCAACTTCTGCAGTGGATAAAGAGATGGAGTTCTGCTTTTTGCTCATCTAAGAGATAAGATTGTTACCTACATAAAAACAACCCCCCGATGTACTCTTTCTGTTATCAACATTCCCAGACCAATCTGCATAAGAATATCCAGCTAAGACATCATTTGTGTCCTTGCTGTACCACACACCGAACTCAGCAGTGGTTTTGACATACTTTATAATTCTTTTTAAAGCAGTCATATGTGATTCTTTGGGGTTAGCCTAATATCTAACACTGTAACTGATGTCAGGTCTACTAGCAGTAAAGTAACGAAGACTACCTATCATGCTTCTATATAAAGAAGGATCAACACTCTTGCCTAACACATCTATAGTGAGTTTAACATTTTGGCTCATAGGAGTTCGAACAGAACTAGTAGATTCCAAGCCAAATTTTTTTACAAGATTCTTAGCATATTTAGATTGAGATAGGAATATACCTGAATCTTGTTGACGAATCTGCAATCCGAGGAAGTGAGTTAGCTCTCCAATCATGCTCATCTCGAACTCGACTTGCATGAGTTTTGAGAAGCCATGAGCAAGTTCATCCTTAGTCGACCCAAAGATGATATCATCAACATACACTTAAGCAACTATCAACTCGCCATCTTCCTTTTTGACAAAGAGAGTTTGATCAGCTTTTCCTCTTGTGAACCCATGTGACACCAGATATTGTGTGAGTCTATCATACCAAGCTCTAGGGGCTTGCTTCAACCCATAAAGTGCCTTTTTGAGATACAACACATGACTGAAAGTGTGGATCAATGAATCCTTTTGGTTGAGCCACATAGACATCCTCTTTAAGCAACTCATTCAAGAAAGCGGTCTTCACATCCATCTGATAAAGTTTGAATTTTAGATGACATGCTAGGGCAAGGAGAATCCTGATGGACTCCATTCGGGCAACTGGGGCAAATGTTTCATCATAGTCTACTCCTTCCATTTGTGAGTGTCTTGAGCTACAAGTCGAGCCTTGTTGCGAATCACATTGCCTTCTTCATCAGTCTTATTGCGAAATATCCACTTTGTACCGATGATGTGCTCACCCTCCGATCTAGGTACTAGAGTCCAAACATCATTCCTCTGAAATTGTAGCAGTTCATCATGCATTGCTTGAACCTAACTTTCATCTTTTAGTGCTTCCTCAACTTTCTTGGGTTCCACCTGCGACAAGTAGCAAGAATAAGACACAAAGTTAGCAACATATTTATCTACTGTACGTTTTCTTAATGTGAGTTCATTCATGTTTCCCACAATAACTTCTAGAGGATGATTTAATTTAATTCTAGAGGAAGGTCCTTTCTCCTCATGGGATTCAGAATCCGGTAAAGTGGGTATATCTGCGAATTCTTCCACAACACTGGGAGTACCAGGAGTACTTGGAGATGCAGGTTCTTGTTCAACAATGTCTTGAACTTTCTTGTGCTCAGGAGGAAGAATTTCCTTAGGGAGTTCCTCGATGACTTTCTCAGAACTGGAATCTGAAGACTCATCAATGACAACATTTTCTGTCTCCATTACCTTCATAGTTTTTTTGTTGTACACCTAATAGGCCTTACTTGTAGAAGAGTAACCCAGAAATATACCTCCATCGCTCTAAGAGTTAAATTTTCCTACATTCTCTCTATCTTTAAGGATGAAACAAGTACTTCCAAAGATTCTGAAATACTTCACATTTGGCTTCCTTCCTTTCCATAACTCATAGGGAGTCTTTTTAGTACCGGGTCTGAATACACCCTATTAACTGTATGACATGCAGTGTTCACAACTTCTCCCCACAAGTTTCTAGCCACATCTTTGTTGTGCAACATGGCTCTGGCCATCTCCAGAATAACCCTATTCTTCCTTTCTACCACACCATGGTCACTTCATATTCGATCTATCTTTAGACTCTTTTCATTCTGCAGTCTTGTGCACAAGGCCTCAATATGCTCAGGAGCATCAGATTTGGATCGTAGGAGAATGACCCAAGTGTATCTAGTGAAGTCATCTACCACAACCATGATGTATCTCTTACCACCAAGAGACTCGGTTCTTGTTAGACCCATAAGATCTAAATGTAAAAGCTCCAATGGCCTAGATGTAGCTGATGTCTATGTATCTGGATGCTTAGCTTTCGTCTGTTTTCCAAGCTAACATGGTCCACACAGTACATTGCTCATTCTACTAAGCTTTGGTATCCCCAAGATAGATTCATGCTTAGATACAATAGAAAGATGTTTGTAACTAGCAGGTCCCATTCGTTGATGCCATAGATCTTCATTAGGCAAACGAATGCTATTGCATACAATATCAGCATCAAGAACCAATCCATAGCAGTTGTCTAAAGTGCGAACACCACTAATGAGCTTCTTTCCAGACTCATTCATGACAAGACACTTTCCTTTTGAGAATAGTACCATAAAGTCTTGATCACATATTTGACTTATGCTTAACAGGTTCACTCTTAAACCTTCTACATAAAGAACATTTGCAATGTCTGGCAGACCAGGTAGAGAGATGATTCCTTTCCCTTTAATCTGTGACTTGCTTCCATCACCAAAAGTGACATTGCCACCTTTCTTTGACTCGAAAACCTTAAAGAAGGATCAGTCTCCGGTCATGTGTCCCGAGCAACCACTATCAAGGAACCATAAACATGTGTCCATTACTTTAAATGCGGATTTCATCATGAAACACACTTCGTGCTTAGATGACAGATCAGTGGGAATTGTACTTTCTCTTAACTGCTTTTTATGAGCTAAGCCTTTAACTTTCACTCTTCTCAGACGAACTCCTTTGCACATTTTTATTCTGAGACAGTCTAGTTTCTTTTTAGCCAAACTGAGATCTTTTCCAATAGTCACCAAAAGAGAATCCAAATAACTTTTAGACTTGTATTTTCTAAGCCACTCAAACAAATAGAGATTAGAAAAACAAGATGTATTTGAAAACAAAGATCTCTTTATGCAGGTTGAAGCCATGACAACAGGGGTCAATGGATCAAACACAGCAAAGATTAATTCCTAATCAAAGTGTGCCTGCTCTGATACCACTTGACAGGCCACAAACGAATTGACCCCTTATGGTTAATTAACCAATTAATTTAACCAAGTTGATTAATTAACTTAATTAACATGCAATTGCATGACAGCACAAACAAATCACCAATAAACTAAATATGCAGTGGAAAATAAATAACACGGTGATTTCTTTACAAATGGGGAAAACCTTAACGGCAAAAACCCCTCCGGGTGATTTTCAGGTCACCACTCCCAAAACTCCACTATTATCATAACAAGCGGTTACAAGTAAAGGAATCCCAAGTACCTTACCTACCTACAGTTGAACCCTTACCCCAATACCCAATTGGACTTATTCTGTAGTGACAGTTCCCCCTTTTGATGCACGGCTCCCAACTATGTGACTAACCAGTTTGCGCGAATACCAGTACGCTTCTTCAATCACCAACTAGAAAGAAAGGTTGGCTGCAAAGTTCTTAAATTCATACATATGGTGAAGATCAAGAAGATGCTTGGTCACAAAACCCAAAGATGCACATACACAGCAACTTCTTCAGAAGAAATGAACTAGGTTAAGAACTCGTCTCCGGTCACAATTTGCTTGAACAGATTTTGCTCAATGCTTATGCAACTTGTGAACTCTTTGACAGCTCTTAAAACAATCCTTTTACATGTATAAGGTTAGGAGAAAAGAAGGCCCAAAGGCACATTCACGGATCCCAAGAAATCATATCAGAAATTCTGATTTTATAAACCTCGATAGATAGAAGCTATCGAGAAGCTGTTGAGAAGGTGTCGAGCTACGGACTTAAACAGTTTACTGAAGCTCGATAGATACAGCTGTCAAGCCAGCTGTTGAGCTTTAATGAATCTACACTTTCAGCTTGTTTTCTTGAACAGACTTGAAGGTTTCAATACTTGATCTTAAAACATGGTTTCTTGAAGTATTTCAACACATCCTAAATCTACCCAAATACAAGTAAAGTGCATTTTGTCAAAGGATTAGCCAATTACATAAAAGTATGACATATGTTCTTAATAAGTGAACCACATATGTCCCAACAATAATAATAATAATAATAATAATAATAAAAAAAAAAAAAGAGAAACAGAAGCAATTAGCCTAATAGAAAGGTAAAGGAACGCAATAAGAGATGGAATTTCCCATTTCCGTAGTAACCACAAGACCTCACCCCACAGGTCGTTAATCATGATTTCCTATCCAGATCTAGAAACAAAAAAGTATCGTGATTTCCAGTCACAAAAGCTTGTAGGAAAACCGTGGACGATCCTAGATTCCTTACTCCAAGGCAAAAGCTTAAAATATCCATAGTGGGTAGAAGGTTTCAGACGAGACAAATGCAAAAACTCATTCAGAGTTATCATGTCCCCATCATGGACAGAAACCCAAATTGACATGCAACTTATGATTGTCCTCCAAGCATTAGGGACGAGCTGCCCAGGGGCGACATTAAAAGCAAAAAGAACGCACCAAGAGATGGAATTTCCCATTTTCGTAGTAACCACAAGACCTCACCCTATAGGTCGTCAGTCATGATTTCCTATCCAGATCTAGAAACAAAAAAGTATCGTGATTTCCACTCACAAAAGGATGTAGGAAAACTGTGGACGATCCTATATTCCCTACTCCAAGGCAAAAGCTTAAAATATCCATAATGGGTAGAAGGTTTCAGACGAGACAAATGCAAAAACTCATTCAAAGTTATCATGTCCCCATCATGGACGGAAACCCAAATTGACATGCAACTTATGATCGTCCTCCAAGCATTAGGGACGAGCTGCCCAGGGGCAACATTAAAAGCAGAAAGAAGGTTCATGATAAAAGGATGGACAGAGAAGCGAAGACCACACTAAATAACGGCCTTATAGAAACTCACCTCGCCATGGGAAAAGGCGCAAGCTTTCTCGTTGGAATGGGGTAATCTAATGACGACAGATGTTTCTTTTCCAAAGAACAAGACTCGAAGAGAGCATGAAAAGGAATAGAAGACAAGGACGAGGAGGGTTTTGAAGATGGTAAAGGCCTTGACACTACAATCTCAAAATCTTTATCTACAGACTTGTTACTTGAAGACAGACCTGTTCCAAGGTCACTAGACCTAACTTCGTTGTCCCTATCTTCTATCGTGGTCATCTCTAAGTGGTATGAAATCAAAGAATGGCGAATCAAAGGGTAGAGGGTGAGCAAAACAGGCCTAAAGGCCGCACAGCTACGAGGTAAGAATAAACCTACCTAGGGGCGTTGCCCACCAGAATGCTTAAGAAAAACCCCTAGCCTAGCAAAGAGGAAAGAGATAGAGGGAGTTTCCTGCCTAATGAAAGCAAAATCAACCATTAATGGAGTTTTAAGAAGAGAAGTCTTACTGAGCTGAATGTTCAGGGAGTTTTGAAAACTTTATACTTCAAATACAGTAAATGGTGAAGAAGAAGAAGGATATAAGCAGTTATTCTAAAAAGGAAAACAAAAATCAAGGCGTGCAGGAAACTCAAGAAAACTTCACACGTGCAACCAAGAAAGAGAAGGCACGTGTCAATCACTTGACAAGAAAGTCACCTCGTATTAAATGTGATGGGACAAGAATTTTGGGACACGAAGGGGAGATTGAATCACCAAAACCTTTCACATTCCTATGCTCGTCCAAACAAAGGAAGACGAAGGAATAAAGGGGGCAACTAACGAGTAGTGTAAAATGGTCTTCCGTAAAGTAACCGCCCGTATAGGATTGTCATTAACAAGGACGATCGTAAGCACACATTAATGCTCAGATATTAATTCCTCACTTAAATGGCACAAGTGTAACGGCATACAGCCTTTCCAACCACCAGCTCATAACTATTAGAGCGACCTTAAACTGACCGTTACACAACCGTCATAGGACATTGAATGAAGGGGTTAAATGGCTATTAAATGAGCCATTTAACCCTCCAGCTCAACCATGATGCCTAAGAAGATAAATGCACAGAGCATTTACTCACATAAAGGCTATATATAAAGCCAGAAGCAACAAGTAAGTGAAACAAGCTCAATTACATACAGATAATTCTAATTCCATGAGAAATAAGCTAACTTAACTTAAGCATTAGAGGCTCCCCGGTGGACCCCACACTAGTGTCTTCACTACATTGTTTGTTTCTTGTGAACAGGATCTCCACACTGTCCATCGTACTGATAAGGAACATATTGATGAGGTGAAATCGCGTTCTATCACCAACTAAAAAAAAGTTGTTTTAATGCGGGTAAAATGACGTCATTTTGTCCATATCAATAAGAAAAATTATTATTGTTGATGGGGAAGGATAAGAGTAGCTCGTCCTTGGGTTGTCGTCCACAGAATGCAGGTTACCACGATAGTTAGACTTGCCCCTACTCATCCATTGTATCATTCATGGATTGTCAATATTTTTATGAGAGGCTCATCCGTACTAAGGAAAGTCGTCCAGACATGGACGACCCTTCCATACTTGGGAAAATTTCCAATGCAAGATTTATCTACTAGAGCCTATGAATTGGACCATGTGTAACCATTTTAGTACGTGAGTAAGATCCTGATTCATCGCTATAACTTCCTGCCAAGCACTTAACTTCCAATGACAAGTATAGAAGATAAGAGTAAATATTATAACTCCTACAGCGGTTGCAAGAGTTAAGTGTAAACCTTCTGACCTCCACAAATATAGGGGAAGTTACAAAGACAAGTAACCGCTTCAAGAGCACACTATATAAACACTCATTCACGACAAATAAAGGGAAGTTGGAAACAATTCCCAAAAAGTTAGAACTCTAGAATTTACGAGAGAAACTAACCTAAGCATCAGAGGGTTCTTGGCCAGTTAGCCCCGGTCTTCTTTGATTGTTTGTTTTCCTTTTCAAGCCTTCCAGATCATTGAAGCCCGAAATATTCAGCCTACTAATTTTCTGTGCATCATCCATTGGCACCGTCTGTGGGAAAGATCATTTTTGTGTTTTGCAGTTTCTTTCTCCGACAAAAGGCTGCATGGTTAAGACAAGATCAAGGGCCACTAGCCCAGACCACCAAGAGAGTAGGGATGCCTCTAGTAATCTCCACTGTGATCGACAGTCAGCACCTGTCACGCAATCGTCATCCATCCAACATATACAATACATGGTAGCAGCCATGGCAGAATTAACCTGTCGGAGTCAAGAGTTGGCCAGGGAGACTAGTTTAAGGAGGCAACACCATGAAAGATACACGGAGGGACAAGCCCAGAGTCAAGAAGATAAAGAAAATGCTAAGCCCGAAAACCAGTTAAGGGGTACCGCTTCACGAAGGGTGCCACACTTGGAAAGGGAGATGGATCAGATGAGGAAGGTTATGGACGAGATAAAGGAGAACATGAGAAGGGTGAATCCTGTAGATGATTTGGTTTATCGAACAGACTCCCCTTTCACGGCTTCCATCAACAATCACCCTTTGCCTCCTAAGTTCAAAATGTCTTCCTTGGACTCATATGATGGAACGCGTTACCCTTGTGATTATATTGGTACTTTCAAGGCTACGATGCATCTTCAAGGGGTTCCAAACGAGATTATGTGTAGGGCCTTCCCTACTACCCTCAAAAGGCCAGCACAGGTGTGGTTCAGCTAGATACCTCCGAATACTGTGAGTTCTTTCAAAGAATTGAGTAAGCTGTTTGTCAACAATTTTATCGGAGGACAAAGGCATAAACCTTCCTCGTCCAGCCTGTTAACCATAGAGTAAGGGGAAAATGAAAGCTTACGGTCCTTCATTACATATTTCAACAGGGAAGCCCTGACAATGGACGAGATGGACGACAAGTTGTTGTTGGCGGCCTTCCATAATGGAGTAAACTCCGATTTATTCATCCATCAGCTTTATGAACAAAAGCCTCAAACCATGGCTAAACTCGTCCACTCAGCCCAAAACTTCATGAATGTAGAGGATGCAATTATAGCTAAGAAGAGGAAGAAAGCTGAATGAATGGAGGCAGATCTCCCGCGCCATCCTGAGCAGGGTTCTCGTCCAAAGAAGGCATGGACAGGAAAGAAGAAAGATCGAGATAATAAGAAGGCAAGCCCTTCGGCATGGAGTCAGCAACATACGCCCTTCCCAACAAGTGCAATAGGAACAAGTACTGCCGCTTCCACAGAGACCATGGGCTTGACACAGACAAGTGTTTTGATTTGAAGCAACAGATAGAAAATCTCACCAGGCAAGGAAAATTGAGAAATTTCCTTAGACGAGATCACAAAGACGAGAAGTTGAAGGCAAAGCTAGAAGAGCCATCAAGACCTCCACTTGGAGATATAAGAGTCATCATAGGAGGGACCTCGATAGGACAATCTTCCAAGTCAAGGAAGACGTACCTGAAGGTAGTGCAAAACATCTAGCTTTCACGATCCCCGAGGACGAGGACCACAGACGAGCAAGCCATTACATTAACAGATGAAGATGATGAAAGGGTTTACCACTCACATGACGACGCAATTGTCATTACTTAGCCTATTGCTGATTATAAGACTAGAAGAGTGTTGGTGGACAATGGGAGTTTGGTGGACATCTTATATTACTCTGCTTTCTAGCAAATGAGGCTTGGACGAGATCAACTTTGTCTAGTGAATTCACTCTTGGTAGAATTTGGAGGAATGAAAGTGCATCCCGTAGGCACCATTGCGTTACTTGTGGTGGTAGGAGCATATCCACAACAGATAACCAAAGAAGTAAACTTTCTTGTCGTGGACTGTTCGTCGTCGTACAACGTCATCATTGGAAGACCAACTTTAAACAGTTGGAAGAAAGTAACATCTACCTATCACCTATCAGTCAAATTCCCTACGGAGTACAGGATAGGGCAAGTGCAAGGAGATCAGTTAGTAGCAAGGGAGTGTTATTTGGCCATGCTGGCTATGGACGAACAAGTTCAGATATTGAGCATTAAGGAGAGGAGAGTTGTGGCAGAGCCCACCGAAGTGCTGGAAGACATTCCTTTGGATGAGAATAACCCTGAGAAGTATACAAGAGTTTGAGCAAGTATGGAAAAGAAGATGAAGTAAGACCTTGTCCTGTTCTTAAAGAATAGCATTGATGTATTTGTATGGAGTCATGAAGACATGCCAAGTATTGACCCTAGTGTTATCACCCATCGTCTAAACAAATGTCCTTCCTCTAAGCCTGTTCACCAAAAGAAAAGAGTGTTTGCTCTTAAACGAGATAATGCCATTAAAAAAGAATTTCAAAAGCTAACTACAGTAAAATTTATCCAGGAAGTTTATTACCCGGACTGATTGGCTAATGTGGTGATGGTCAAGAAGGCTAATGGCAAATGGAAGATGTGCGTGGACTTCACCGATCTGAACAAGGCTTGCCCTAAAGATAGCTATCCATTACCATGTATTGATCAATTGGTGGACTCAACTGCAGGTTATAAATTACTAAATTTCATGGATGCTTTCTCAGGTTACAATCAAATAAGGATGGACGAGGTGGATCAAGAAAAGACATCCTTCATTACCAGCCAAGGTTTTTTTTGCTACAAGGTGATGCCTTTCGATTTGAAGAACGCAAGGGCAACTTATCAGAGGCTGGTTAACCATATATTTCATCCATAGATGAGGCAAAATGTGGAAGAGTATGTAGATGATATGTTGGTA
Source organism: Quercus glauca (assembly GCA_023736055.1). NCBI lineage: Eukaryota > Viridiplantae > Streptophyta > Magnoliopsida > Fagales > Fagaceae > Quercus > Quercus glauca. Next base: position 59,487,317 of record CM043316.1, read on the forward strand.
AAGAGTTTGGACGAGCAAAAGCATATGGACGACCTCCAAGAAACCTTTGATATGCTTAGACAATACAACATGAAGTTAAATCCGAGCAAATGTGCTTTCAAAGTCTCGTCTAGTAAGTTTCTCGGGTCCATGGCTCTGGGCTGTGTATTTCAACTTGTCCCCTTCCGAGGATTTGAGTATAACTTCAATTCCTCTTGTATACGATATGGACGAGCCATCCACATTGACAACCCACCTCTGTACTTCGTCCACTTCGTCTAGCTCACCTTGATTGGGACTGAACTCTGCAATGAAATTCGCCAACAATGAAGTTGAATATGAAGCTCTCCTTAAAGGATTGGAATTGGCTAAGTCCTTAGGGGCAGAGTCAGTAATCGTTCAAGGGGATTCTTAGTTAATCATCAATCAACTGAACGGAATGTGTGAAGCTAAAGAAGATCGGATGAAGAAGTATCTAAAGAAGGTAAAGCAGCTTGTCAAAAAATGTAAAAAAAGTCAGTTTTGTTCAACTCCCGATGGAGGAAAACATGGAAGCCTATGATTTGGCAAAAGCAGCTTCAGCAGGGGGAGCCATAGACGAGTGTGATAAAGTCCAATATATGCTGAGCATAGATCTTCCAAAGGTACATCAAATTGAGGGAGAAGAAAATTGGATGACTCCAATAGTCATCTATCTCAAGGATGGAAGGCTTCCAAAGGACAAGGACGAGGCCAAGAAGTTGAGGATCAGAGTTGCCAAGCATGTCCTTATAGACGAGGTGTTGTATAAACGAGGTTTCTCTCAGCCCTACGTAAAGTGTTTAGCCCTGGATGAGTCGAACTATGTATTGAGAGAGGTTCATAAAGAAGCATGCGGAAACCACCCAGGAGCAAGAGCACTAGTCCATAAGGTTGTCCGTGCAAGTTACTACTGGCTAACTATTCAAGTAGATGCTAAGGCTTATGTCAAGGTGTATGACCAGTGCCAACGCTTCAGCAATGTCCCTAGACAACCGTCGGAGTATCTCATCCCAATGATGGCCCCATGGCCCTTTGCGCAATGGGGATTAGATATCTTAGATCCCTTTCCACTCGGAACTAGGCAGATGAAGTTTTTGGTAGTAGGGATCGATTACTTCACTAAATAGGTGGAAGCTGAACCCTTAGCAAAAATCACACAACAGAATGTCAAGAACTTCATTTGGAAAAACATTGTATGCAGGTTTGGGATACCCATGGTACTGGTATCTGACAATGGACGACAATTTGATAACACACCTTTCAGGGATTTTTGTGAACAACTTGGAATCAAAAATCATTATTCCTCACCCTCCTACCCACAAGCAAATAGACAAGCAGAATTAGCGAACCGATCCTTTTTGAAAATCAACAAGACTCGGCTCGAGGGGGCAAAGGGAATATGGCCAGACAAGCTACCAGGTGTTCTATGGGCATACAGGATGACTGTGAGGACCCCCACAGGGGAAACCCCTTTCAAATTAGCCTATGGAAGCGAAGCAATCATACCTGCAGAAGTGCACATGGCCAGCCACAGGGTAATGAAATATCAACACAAGGAGAATAAAGGACAACTTCATCTTATCCTTGATCTCATTGACGAGGTAAGGATGGATGCGGAGCAAAGGACAGTAAGATACAAAAATCTTGTGGCTAGGTAGTATGATGCAATGGTGAAACCCAGGCGTTTCAACATTAGGGACCTCGTCCTAAAAAGGGTCTCTTTGGCAACCAAAAACCTAGCCCATGGAAAACTAGGGCCTAATTGGGAAGGACCCTACAGGGTCATTAATTGCAAAAGGCAAGGATCATACTACCTGGAAGCCCTAGAGGGATGGAAGCTGGAGCACCCTTGGAACATTGAGCACTTGAGGAAATACTACCAATGAAGGGTCCGCCAGGGCGAGCAACATCATGGACGAAGTTGAAGTGTGAAGAAGTGTTTTCCTTATGTTTATTTATGTTTATTACTACTACTGTATGTTTTAAACATTTTAATTCCCTAAAAGTGCATTAGACTCTAACTTATGCGCTGTCTAAGAACAAGTTTGTGATGGACGAAGTTATGTACTTAGTCTATCTGTTTGTGTATTTTTAATTCCATAAGGCACTAGCTTCTAAGCATGAGCCATACTTATGAACGGTGTTTATGCTATGTATATGAAGTTTGAATTTCCAATACATGTGATGCATGAATCTAAGGCTCAAGATGAATAGTCTCTGGACACAGGGATGTAACGTCTATAAGCTTTCCTTGAATTAAGGATAAAGTAAAATAAGCTCGAGGTATATTCTTCTGACCCATGGACGAATAAAACCTGAGGTATATTCGTCCAAAAATGGACAAAAAAATGTGTGCACGCAAGAACATTCAAAATCCATGGATAAATATCCAGCTATAACAATCCAACATCTGGATGAGCAAATGCTAGAAAGGTCCAGCCTATGGACGAGGAGCGAGAAACAGCTACTAAATCTCCAGGTGAGTAAAGTTGGTAAAACAATGCCATTCGTAAGATGAGTTACACTTATAAAGTTATTGAATGGTAAGAATATTGAACATGAGAAATTTACATTAACATGGACAAGCTAAATGCCTCCATGAGTGGATGGACCATACTCAAACCATTACAACCTAGATAATATAAATAAATAAACTCATAAAAAAAGAAAAAGAGAAAATTACAATGATATTTCAAACGTCCTTTACTGAGGGTTATCTCCAGAAGTGGGATCGTCCTGAGTAGGATGGGTAGTGGCATCGTCTTCAATATTGATATCTTTAGAGCTTGTTTGGAGAAGGGAGCTCGCAACACCAACATTGAGTTTGATGGAACTGAAGTCAACTTTTGGGAAGCGTTCCTCAGCGTTTATGCGAAAATCTTCGAAGCCAGCAGCATAATTTGCATCTAAAAGATCAGTATACTGTTTGGAAGCTTTGAACTCCATAACAGCATCTTCTTTGGCTTTCTTAAGAAGGGTGCTCAGCTCGTCATTTTTCTCTTGAAGATGATCAAGACGAGAGTCCTTTTCGATGACATCAGCCTTAAGCTCTTCGATGAGATTTTGCATTCCTTTGGCCTCGGCTGTAGCCATGGCTGCCACCTCAATCCAGCCCTTGCAGTCATCCTTCACCTCCTAAATCCTCGCCTCAAGAAAAATCCTCATCTTATCCAACTCTGTGGCCTGGCTGGACGCTGCAATGAACTTTGACATTGCCTATAAGAAATAAGTAATAAAAATAATGGTTAGACGAGAAAAGCGTGAAGTAACAAAGACGAGGCAAAAATGAAATCGCGTACCTTGAAAAGAACATGAATACCAGAATGTTCAAAGTCTTTCAAAGACATGTCATAGCATGCAGCTATGTCCTCATCAGACACGGCCTTCTCAAAGCTTTCCCAAGCCAAATTCTCATTTTCAATAAGATTCATAGGAATCCTTTGAGAAGGCTGGGACGAGGCAGGCACAGTGGTCTTGGACAGAGTAATCTCAACAGAGGTAGACAAGTCTACATCAAAAATTTGGATGGACGGTTGAGACGTAGGGAGACTAGGCTTGACAACTCCTGGTTTGGACGACCCATGCCTTTGCCTTCTTTCCTCGACAACTGGGAAGGTTTCCCAAGTCAAGCGTCTTGGATAAGGTTTTCCTTTTGTCCCCACCAAAAGGACGAAGCTGGGATTGAGTTTTAGGCCTATCTGCCTCGTCCACAACCTCTTTTCCCTTATTTTCTTTCATAGTTGCCATCCCTAAAAAAAATGGTGATTAAAGTTAATCCAAAGAGTATAACATATAATACTAATATAAATTCTAAGTAAAAAGAAACTCACGTCTACGAATAGTGACCTCGTGAGCAATGGCTTTAGCAAATGGTTCAGGGACGAGTCCCCACTTGGCAAGACGTTGAAGGGTCACCAACGAATGGAAACTCCTGTCAATGTAAAGACGAGCTCTGTGGACGCGGTCACGGTAAAATTTGCTTAAAGATGGTTATCCAACAACTAAAAAAAAAAAAGGAGCATACCTTTAGGATGAAGGTTCCCTAAGTTCCCAGTGTAAGGGGCAAATGTATTCCTGCCAACCTCAACAGGGTTCCCAGCCCAGAAACCAGAGACGAAGAAGAACTCCGTCTTCCAATTTTTGTCAAACGAGACAAGGGATTTTATTAACCTACAATCTGTACCCCTGGTTGTAAATTGATAAAAGCTAAGGGACTGACTGATTTTTGAAGGTTTGTAGCAAAAGAGGAACTCGTCCACAGTCAAAGGATGATCCCCTTCAAATACTTCCCTCCATAAAACTTTGTTAGGACATATGTGATTCACTTGTTAGAAACATATGTCACTATTTTATGTAATTGGCTAATCCTTTGACAAAACGTACTTTACTTGTATTTAGATAGATCTAGGATATATTTAATACCTCAAGGAACAAGAGTTTAAGTCTAGTATTGAAGCCATGCAAATCTATCCAAGAAACAAATGAAGAAGTGCTGATTTTTTAAATCTCAATAGCTGTTCGACACCTCTCGACAGCTAAGCTATCTATCGAGATTTTCAACTTCTTCTTATCGCAATCTCGATAGCTTCTTGACAAATGGTCGATCGATCGAGAAAAGTTTTGTCCCCTCGATAGCTCCCGATAGCTATCGATAGCTCCCGATAGCTATCGATAGCTCGCAGCAGATAGGCTCGACACCTCCTCCACACCTCCTCAATCGATCGAGAATTACTGAGAATTATTGAGCCTTACGAAATTCAGATTTCCAGTTCTGATTTTCGGCCCATGCTGACATGTATGTGTAGGGTTTCTTTTCTCACAACCCTAGACCTATATAAGGCTTATTTTAGAGGCCGTCACATAAGAGAATACAAAGAAAACATATGCAAAAGATGACCGATGTCTTATTCTCTCTAAAAGAAGCTACTGCGTCTTTTGTGCCCTAGGGTTTTGTAACCAAGTGCTTCTTGATCTTCATTGTTGATGAAGTAAAGAACTTTGCAGCTAACACTCTTCTTCCTTAAGTTGGTGAGTGAGTCACGTACTGGGATTCATGCATCTTTGGTTAGTCACGTACTGGGATCCGTGCTTAAAAAGGGTGGCGTTCATATATTGAAGAGTTCAGAGGTTTTAAAGTGGTAGAAGGTTTTTGCTGTAACTTCATCTACAGGGATTGTGGAGTCTAGGGACAAAGGTTTTGTACTATATCTAAAACTTCTCTTTACTATAGTGGATTACTTTTCGGGAAGGTTTCTCCCCATGTTTTTTACTATGAAACTAGTTTGTTCCATTGGTTTTCCTTGATCTTCATTGTTGATGAAGTGAAGAACTTTGCAGCCAACATTCTTCTTCCTTAAGTTGGTGAGTGAGTCACGTACTGGGATTCGTGCATCTTTGGTTAGTCACATACTGGGATCTGTGCTTAAAAAGGGTGGCATTCATATATTGAAGAGTTCAGAGGTTCTGAAGCAATAGAAGGTTTCTGTTGTAAGTTCATCTATGGGGATTGTTGAGTCTAGGGATAAAGGTTTTGCACTAGATCTGAAACCTCTTTTTACTATAGTGGATTGCTTTTCGGGAAGGTTTCCCACCGGATTTTTTATTGTGAAACTAGTTTATTCCATTGGTTTTCCTAGGTCATCATATCTTGTCTTATTTACTTTTTCGTTGTGCATGATTTTGACATGATTTTGATGTTTGTTTGTTTTAACAAGTTTTATTCATAATAAATCTAATTAAAAACTTGGATTCAAAACTTGTTAATTCTATTAACCGGGGTCTAAATTTCCCAACAAATGGTATCAGAGCGGGTATACTTTGATTGAATTAATTTCCTGAGTGTGATCCTTGACCCTGTTGTCATGGAATCTCTTGATTGTTTTGATGTGCATGATCTTGTGTTGAATGATGATGATGATATTCAAGATGCCTATTGCACGCTTTATAATTTTTGTATGAAATCTCTTGAATATTCTACAAAATTAAAAGCTAAATTTAAAAAGGTAAAGCTTGAAAAAGATGATTTGATTGAAAAATTGGATGAAGCCAATAATTTGAATGAGAATTTTAAAAATCAAATTTCAAATCAGGTGGAAAAAATTAAAAGTTTGGAAGAGCAACTAGTTGAATCTAAAACTGAAGTTAAAAAATTAACTAGTGCCAAACTTGTTGTTGAGCCTAACTCAAAAGAAAAGGATTTTTATATTCCTCCATTTAAAAGAATAATGAAGAGTTGAAGGCTAATATTGCCAGGATGGACAAAGGTAAAAATTCTGATGTTAACGCTAAAGTTTCTAAACCTTTGTCTAAAACTCCTCCTAGGATGAAAGAAAAATCTCAATTTGTCCCCATTTGTTATCATTGTCATTTTGTTGGCCATATTAGGCCAAATTGTTCTAAGTTGAGGTCTCTATCAACCTCTAAGGTTAGGCCTCCTTCTAGGGTGCCGAGTAGTTCTAAAACTGCCCATGTTTGTCACCATTGTGGTGATTCTGGTCACACTTGCCCTAATTATTTCAAGTTGTTTCCCCATAAGGGAGTGGCCAATAGGCCTCATCCTTTGTCTAAAGGCTATGTACCTATTCTTTGTGAGTTATTAAAAGTTTTGAGCTTTTTGACTCAATTTCAAGGGAATTCTAATTCCTCTATGTCCTTTAGTAGTCATACTAGGACACGTGCCTTTTCATCTTCACGGCCAAAGACTCGCGTTGTGTGGATGAGAAAGGAGCCTAAGACTTAATTGTCTTTTTTGTTTGTCCTCTGCTTTAATTCTTTCTATCTAAAGTATGACTCTTTTTGCTTGATTTCTTATCTGTTTTTGGAATCATGCTTTCATGCATCTGCATTTTTCTATCATGCCTTCATGCATATGCATCTTTCTTTCTGCTTTCATGTTGTTTGTCTGTTTTTGTTTGGTTCTTTAGTTTTATTTTGTTTTGTTTTTTTCAAAATAAAAATAAAAAGGAAAAATCATAAAAACAAAAAAACAAAACAAAAACAGTGTGTGTTTTGTGTACATTGGTACTTGTGTACCTTGGATGGCCATTGTTTGTATCTTAGATGAGAATCTCTATGCACAACTAAACAAGTGAGCTTTGTGGCTCGTGTTTGTGATGAGTAAGGTTAAGTGATCTCTTGTACTTAACACTCATGTCACTCTTTTTTACGGGAAGGACTAGAAAATCCTAAGAGAAATGCATAAATAACCATCTCACTACTGTTGCCTGCCAATCATGAATTGACATCTGTATGCTTCGGCATTGCAAAAGTGCAATGTCAATGACATTTATGTGCTTCAGCATAGCAAAATTAGAATGTCAAATATCATTGGATATTTCTTTTCTCTCTCTTATATGCCCATGCATCATATGCTTATTGAAAAGAAAAATATGCAAAGAAAATAAAAGCAAAAAGAATAAAAATGCTTTATATATGATTGCAAGTGTGTATTCAAGGAGATGTGGGAGTTATAGGATGTACCTCGAAGGTGATAGTCTCCATCAAACAGTTATGATTGTGTGTGAGTTAAAGTGATTTTCTCATATCTCAAATCGTCATAACATGTATACATTTATGCAATCTTGCGATGTTTTTCACACACAACACGCAATATTCTTTGCTGCTCTTGATACATGTGCAAGTACAATGTGATTTGGCCATCACAAGGTTTACATGTGTTAATGTATACTCACTAAACTGTCTTGACTTGTTTTTTAAATATAAAATTGGTTAGACTTGTTTAGTGTGTGTGTGTGTGTGTGTGTGTGTTTTTTTTTGAATCTATGAGCATGACATTTTTTTTGTTGAGAGATTTGTCTTTCACATTTTTTGCATCTTTCTATTATCTTGTCATCCATAACATCTTGTTTCATTACATTCATGCATTTATATGGATTCTTTGTGCCCCCTTAATCATCTTTACGTTTCTTGGGTGAAGCTTGCTAGCTACTTGTACCCTTTGTCAATCATGACAAAAAGGGGGAGATTTTGTGGAGAATATGTGGTTTCTTTTTAAGATTCTACATGTTAAGGGGAGAAATACATGCCCTGGTAAGGGGGAGATGTGTTTTATATTGTTAGAGGGAGTGCTTACCTCCTTCTTCTTGTACTTTGGGTCTTGTGACCATTATTAACACACATTGTACTTATCTTCTTTATATGTTAATGTATATCTTCTTCACCTACCTCTACATGTGTTGTTTCTTTTCTATCTTTATACACATGTTTCTTATTACTTGTATGCAATCTATTATTTCTGTTTCACACAAAGATGCCTTGATGAGTTTTGTTTAAAGTGTTTCAGAAATACGGGTTGTCAAAATTTACTTGCCATAAACTCTCTTCTTACAAAGTTTTTCAAGAGTTTGTGTTAAGATAGATTTTATTGTATTCAACAAGTGAATATGAGTTAAGTGATTTATGACTTCTCTCATATGCTCATTTGTTTGTTGTGGTTTTGTCACGGATTGCCAAAATGAGGAGATTGTTAGGACATATGTGATTCACTTGTTAGGAACATATGTCACTATTTTATATAATTGGCTAATCCTTTGACAAAATGCACTTTACTTGTATTTGGATAGATCTAGGATGTATTTAATACTTCAAGGAACAAGAGTTCAAGTCTAATATTGAAGCCATGCAAATTTGTCCAAGAAACAAGTGAAGAAGTATTGATTTTTTAAAGCTCGATAACTACTCGACACCTCTCAACAGCTAGGCTATCTATCGAGATTTTTAACTTCTTCTTATCGCAATCTCAATAGCTTCTCGACAAATGGTCGATCAATCGAGAAAAGTTTTGTCCCCTCGATAGCTCCTCGATAGCTCTCAATAGCTCGCAGCAGATAGGCTCGACACCTCCTCAATCGATCAAGAATTACTGAGAATTACTGAGCCTTATGAAATTCAGATTTCCAAATCTGATTTTCGGCCCATGCTGACATGTATGTGTAGGGTTTCTTTTCTCACAACCCTAGACCTATATAAAGATTATTTTAAAGGCCGTCACATAAGAGAATACAAGGAGAACATATGCAAAAGATGACCGATGCCTTATTCTCTCTGAAAGAAGCTACTGTGTCTTTTGCGCCTTAGGGTTTTGTAACCAAGTGCTTCTTGATCTTCATTGTTGATGAAGTGAAGAACTTTGCAGCCAACATTCTTCTTCCTTAAGTTGGTGAGTAAGTCACATTCTGGGATTCGTGCATCTTTGGTTAGTCACGTACTGGGGATTCGTGCTTAAAAAGGGTGGCGTTCATATATTGAAGAGTTCAGAGGTTCTGAAGCGGAAGAAGGTTTCTGCTATAAGTTCATCTACGGGTATTGTAGAGTCTAAGGACAAAAGTTTTGTACAAGATTTGAAACTTCTCTTTACTATAGTAGATTGCTTTTCGGGAAGGTTTCCCCTCAGGTTTTTTACTGTGAAACTAGTTTGTTTCATTGGTTTTCCTAGGTCATCATATCTTGTCTTGTTTACTTTTCTGCTGTGCATGATTTTGACATGATATTGATGTTTATTTGTTTTAACAAGTTTTATTCATAATAAATCTAATTAATAACTTGAGTTCAAAACTTTTTAATTCTATCAACCGGGGTTTAAATTTCCCAACAAGTGGTATCAAAGCGGGTAAACTTTGATTGGATTAATTTCCTGAGTGTGATCCTTGACCCCCGTTGTCATGGAATCTCTTGATTGTTTTGATGTGCATGATCTTGTGTTGAATGATGATGATGATATTCAAGATGCCTATTGCAAGCTTTATAATTTTTTTATGAAATCTCTTGAATATTCTACAAAATTAAAAGCTAAATTTAAAAAGGTAAAGCTTGAAAAAGATGATTTGATTGCAAAATTGGATGAAGCCAATAATTTGAATGAGAATTTTAAAAATCAAATTTCATCTCAGGTGGACAAAATTAAAAGTTTGGAAGAGCAACTAGTTGAATCTAAAACTGAAGTTGAAAAATTAACTAGTGCCAAACTTGCTGTTGAGCCTAACTCAAAAGAAAAGGATTTTTATATTCCTCCATTTAAAAGGAATAATGAAGAGTTGAAGGCTAATATTGCTAAGATAGACAAAGTTGAAAATTCTAATGTTAACACTGAAGTTTCTAAACCTTTGTCTAAAACTCCTCCTAGGATGAAAGAAAAATCTCAATTTGTCCCCATATGTCATCATTGTCATATTGTTGGCCATATTAGGCCAAATTGTTCTAAATTGAGGTTTCTGTCAACCTCTAAGGTTAGACCTCCTTCTAGGGTGCCAAGTAGTTCTAAAACTGCTCATGTTTGTCACCATTGTGGTGATTCTGGTCACACTCGCCCTAATTGTTTCAAGTTGTTTCCCCATAAGCGAGTGGCCAATAGGTCTCTTCCTTTGTCTAAAGGCTCTGTATCTATTCTTGGTGAGTAATTAAAAGTTTTGAGCTTTTTGACTTAATTTCAGGGGAATTCTAATTCCTCTATATCCTTTAGTAGTCATACTAGGACACGTGCCTTTTCATCTTCACGGCCAAAGACTTGTGTTGTGTGGGTGAGAAAGGAGCCTAAGAGTTAATTGTCTTTTCTGTTTGTCCTTTGCTTTAATTCTTTCTATCTAAAGTATGACTCTTTTTGCTTGATTTCTTATCTGTTTTTGGAACCATGCTTTCATGCATCTGCATTTTTCTATCATGCCTTCATGCATATGCATCTTTCTTTCTGCTTTCATGTTGTTTGTCTATTTTTGTTTGGTTCTTTAGTTTTATTTTGTTTTGGTCTTGTAACTAGAGATTCAAATTCAAAGGCTGGGTTACAGAGTTGGGAAGGTGTTAGTGATGCAGGGAAATATGATGTGGTGTAATATGAATTCGAACTAGATGGAATGCGAGTTTATTAAAAGAAATTGATAGGTGGTTAGGCAACTCTACAAAAACACTAATAAGTCCTCAAGTAAAAGCTCTCAAGTCTTATTTTCATTCACATATACAAATTGATTTACAAAGAGCTTACATTCTACTACTTATACTAGTTGTTTGGCATTGGCAGCCTTTAGATGGTTGACAAGAGTCTAAATCGTATTGGCTAATGCTTAAGAAATCATCTAACTAACTAACTAACTAGTTACAAGAGAATTAGGACATAGCTACTTGAAATGCCCTGCATCAAGACTCTCCCACTTAAGAAGCACTTGACCTTAAGTTGTCTTGGTTGCCACAAGATTTATATGATGTTCTAGGATGATACAGCTACCAGCTGTCATGACTTTGTTGTTGTTACAGCTTTTGCTACTACACAATCAATTTAACACAAATTAAACACCAATAAAGATGCATTTTTATTATGAGGATTCCTTTTCTTAAAGAAAAAAAAAAAACTTGTTCTCATGTTTGGTTGACATTCCAATTTTAAAGCATACTTCATCTTGACCATTGGTTTGGGACTTACTTTCCCCTTCTTTGGTTAAAATGAGTAGTGAAGCACTATCTTGTACAAACTATGTGTGGTGCACTTGAATCTGTCCAGCAATTGTGCAAGTTGCTATAGTGGGTTTGGATGTGGTTGTAAGGAAAAAATTGCTTCCTAAGTTTCTATTTCAGCTTCTCCCAAGTTTGAATCTTGGTTTTTCCTTCCCTCAATCTTTGAATCTTCAATTGCTCCCACCAAGATCTTGCCTTACTTCTCAAACTAGTTGCTGGCAATTTAACTTTCATGGATTCTGGCATATAATAGCAAAAAAAGATCTCCTCAACTTGATTAAGCCAATCCACAAACTCCTCATGACCCAAGCTACCATCTGTAGATACCTCATTTTGTACTTCTTACGATCCTAGCCCCCGTTCCCTAATGACAACATCACTCAGAGGCCCAAGATTAATTTAAGGTCCAATCTTGTAAACTTTTACTTGAAGGATGATTTTGGTAAAGAAAATGTGTAGGGAAGACCTTATGCATGCGCACGCATGCCTTTAAGTATGCATACGCATACACGGAGCATGCGCACGTATGCCCTAAGTATGCATTCAGAATACCTGTAAGGAAAGTTTCTGGAAATAAAATCGTGTAGAGTGAATCCCACATTGTGTGGGTACACCCCTCTATGATCACTATAAAAAGGCCCAAAAGGCTCTTTTACCAAAAACATGCCGAATTCACTAAAAAAATAGTGAATCCCACATCCTCAAGTTAAAGTTTACTTGGTTAGGACTTATTTTGGTCTTGGCTTTCGAGTTTTAAGCTTACTAACCTTCATAGTTTTTTTCTTGATTAGGTTGATTGAAGGGAACAGTCAAATGAAAGCTCTAAAGAATTCTAGTGTTTAAGGTAAAGGTTTAAACTTTTTCTCTCTCATTTTTGTTTGTTTGTTTGTTTTCTTTTGTGTTTTAGTGCTTTAATGTATTTGTCTTTAGTTTAGGTTGTTTAGTCTTTGTATTATAAACATGATAGGCTGTTAGATTTCCATTTTTGTTTGTTTGTGCTTGTAGTTTCTGGGTTTGTGTTTCTAGGCATGTATGCGTGCGCATACTTCATGCATGTGTAGACATGCACATAGGATGTGCATGCAAACCTCGTGTATGTGCACATGCCCAGAATCCCAGATTTAGGTTCCTTCAAGTTCTATTTGTTTTATATAGCTTTCTTTCACATATTTTGCTCTATGTGGTTTAGTTTTGCATGGTTAGGTCTTTAAATCAGTTGCATAACTTGTTTTACCTTGTTTTTTAGATTAAAGATTAGGATTTCACATGCTTGGATAATAACATGAACATGCATAGAACATTATCACACATTGATGTATAGGTGCTATGATGCAGTGAGGTAAGTCATCTATAATCATATGAACACGAATTTGATTTGGATAATGAACATGCTTGCTTGATGGACATGATGAGTATGCTTGCTTGATGAACATGATGAGTATTCTTGATACTACTGCCTCCTTAATATACTGCCTTGTGATATACTTGCTGCCATTGGATATACATATGCTAGATGAATGGTAGGATTCTATACTATGTAATGCAATGGGATGATATGCCATGTTGATTGATTTAGATGCATATTAGAGTGCGTGTGAGTTTAGAATAACATGTTAGAGGACCCTTTCAATGGGACTAGGATTTGGAACACAATGAGTGGAGGCCAACTTACGAATCGGGTAGGGTTAGGTGCCAAACACCTTCCATCCCTATACCTAAACTCTAGGCACGTGCTCTGATAAAGATTAGTCATTCTACAAGGATGCTATATATATGCTTTCTAGACCTAATCTAGGTAGCGACTTCATTTACACCCTCCGACCGGTCCACCATAGGCTAAGGTGTACTTCCCACGAGAAAACCATTTGTTAGGGCGCTTGCGCCCACACCATCAAATTCAGGGAATTCAATCTTAAATCTTGATTCCCAATTTTGGTTTGGCATCTTTGGTTGAACTATCATAGGATTATGGTTATGCCGCTCTTGTTTTTGCTTAGGAAAATGAACAAAAAATTACACTTAATCCTCCCCATTTGAAGTTGCACTTCCAACAAAATCATGCTAATTGTGTTGTTGTTTCCTATCTCTTCTCAGTTGTTCAATCAATGCTTGTAATTGTCTCCTCAATAATTCCTCCTCAAATTCTAAGCCATTTTGAACCCTTCAACCCCTTGGTCAATTAGCTACAATATATTCTTATTATGTTGCAGAAACAATATGCTTGTTGCCCTTATCCTTCCTTATCTTCTCAAACACCATGGCTTCTTACTACTACAAACTAATTGCTAGCACAAAAGAAGGTTGTGGTTTTGGTAATAAAGGTTTTCTAGGACAAAATGGGCTTCTGCCCTTTTCGGGCAAATTATATAGGGAAATGCCCTCCTTCCCAAACTAAATAAGGAAATACCCCTCTTTTAAAACTCAATTTATGATAAATCGAGTTAGGCTCTATAGTGGCGTTTTTAAGGAGCCTATAGTGACGTTTTAAGGACCTATAATGACGTTTCTTAACTCGACTTCAATGAAATTAAGTTATGGGCAATGAAATCGACCTATAGTGGCGTTTTTTTACCTATAACTCGATTTCATTGAAGTCAAGTTAAAAAACGTCACTATAAATCCCTAAAACGTCACTATAAGCTTCTTAAAAACGCCACTATAGGGTTTCAGAAATTTTTTTTTTTTCTAACTCGATTTATCATAAATCGAGTTTTAAAAGAGAGGCATTTCCCTATTTAGTTTGGGAAGAAGGACATTTCCCTATATAATTTGCTCGAAAAGGGCAGAAGCCCATTTTGTCCAGGTTTTCCAGGACCAGAATTAACAATCAAGATTGAATCTTGATAGGTTCTTGATACTGGAGTGAAGGAAAAATTACAAAGGACCTTGAATACTGAGGATCTCAAGCTCTAATACCAAACTAATGCAAGGAAATATGATGGGTTGTAATATGAATAAGAACTAGATGGAATGAAAGTTGCTTAGAAGAAATTGATAGGTGGTTAGGCACCTCTACAAGAACACTAAGTTCTCAACTAAAAGCTCTCAAGTTTTATTTTCGTTCACATGTACAAATTGATTTACAAAGAGCTTATATTAAACTACTTATTCTAGTTGTTTGACATTGGCAATCTCTAGATGATTGACAAGTGTCTAAATCCTATTAGCTAATGCTTAAAAAATCATATAACTAACTAATTAGTTACAAGAGGATTAGGGTATTGCTACTTGAAATGCCCTATTTCAGTTGGGCACCTATTCCACCCAATTCGCAGATCAATCTTTGAAAAATTAATGGCATTACGCACTTGATTCACCCAACATATGATAATGCATTATATACTTAAATGTTAATCATGGAATTTATAGAAATTAAAATTATCCCTAATCTAATACACACACATATATATATACACACACACACACACATATATATATATATATATATCACCCCATATCATTATCAATCAACATGCTTTAGTATAAATATTATTACTATATATATTTAATAATTGTGAATAATTTTCTTGATGTGAGATTCGACGAAGAAATCGATGCATTTGAGTGCATATGGTTGAATGTGTTTAAGCAGGATCTTCCCCTCCCCTTTTAGTAACTCCCAAGTCCCAACAATCTCCTACTCACTCAATGACGCTTTTCAGAGTGGTAGTTGGATGGCAATTGGAGGGGGAAAGATCTTGAAGGCTTAGGCCCAAAAAGGCCATCAAAGGCTACAAGGTCAAGCCCAAGCTAGTCCAGCCCGAGACCACATTCATGTGTTGACCCCGACGCTTGGGAGACTGGAAGTTTGAGGAGGCAATTGGAAGGAGAAAGAAAAGATCCTAAAAGCAAAGGGGCTTAAGGTAAAAACCATGTTTATGTGGTGACCCCATTTCATCCTCACAAGTCTCACCCCTACAATTTTTTTTTTTTTTTTTTTGGGTACAGTTCTAACTTCTAAGTCAAGTGTTCAATTAATTAATGAATTTCTTTTTCTTTTTTGATACAAGATAGAAATTCTATTTTAGTCTAATCTAAGTGCATATGTATGTGAAACTTCTTCCTAGAGACTTGAACCTCGACCATTACCCCCCACACCCTCCAATCACTTGTGGAGTGACCATCACGTTAAGAGTGCTCCATGATTGAAGTTCTTAAATTTGCATATTTAGCTAAAAGAAAATTGAAGCTTAAAACATAAATATCATAATTTTTAAAAAAAAATTTTTGCTGAATACATAAATATCATAATTTGTTAGATTCTCTTGCGACCTCATAAATAAAAGAAGGCCAAGATCAGTTTTACAAAAATGATAAATATAAATATATAGAATTTTATTATAATGTGATCCATTCGGAGCCATCAATGAAGGTAAGTGAAAGAAAAGGCTTGGCTTCCTCATCAGTAAGTTCCCTTGACCATGATACCCTCCCTGCAAAGCTTGCTCCTGGTCCTGTACACTTGTATTGCCCATAAAACACAGTCCTGCATCCACATATAAATTCAAAGCCTCCTCAATCAGAGTCAGTCAGGCGCATGCTATTAATATTATGGCCAAATTGAAAACTACCACCAAAAATCAACCAAGCTATAATTAAGGTGGCTTTTGTAGAAAGTAGAAACCATGCCTATGCTAGCGTGGCATGAATTAAAAATATGATGGCTAAAGTAAAACGGCGAGACTCAATTTTTTAGTGGTTTATAATATGCTTTCTTTTTTTTTTTTTAATGCACACTGGTACAGGTAGATTTTGCAGTAGAAAAAGGGCAAAAGAACACACAATTAATGACGGATATGCCCTCCTTGTATAATGAAGTAAATGGCTCATTCGAGTAGTTTTGAATTGGGCTTTTACGCCATTTGATTACATAGCTGTTTAAAGAAGAAAATATGTTGGCATGTTTCTTTAAAGTTATGGCTTTTGTGTTAGTCAAAAAAAAAAAAGTTAAGGCTTCTGTGGAAGAGAAAAGACAAATACCTAAACCTATATAAATAAGGATATGGAGAGGAGACCACAGGACATCAATGCAATGTCCCTACTCCCTTTTTACCCAAAAAAAAAAAAATGTCCCTACTCCCTACGGCAACAAATTGGGCCCGAAGAAATTATGGTATTTGTCTTTTTCTTTTTCTTTTTTTTTTAATCCACTAGGGAAAAATGGGTAGGTAAATGACATGAAATTCCAGATTATTTTTAAAGGATTTACTCATGTGTACCTTTAAAGTATATATTAATGTAAACTATTTGAGAAAAATTTTTATGAAAAAATGAAAAAATAACTAATTTTTTTTTCAATTCCTCCTAAAAACTTTTTCAAAATAGATGGTTAATATACCCTAAGAACAAATATTAGCTGTACCCATTTTCACAAATCACGTGCTTTCAAGGTCACTAGTGTGCATCAAAAACTTCAAAAAGTGGGAAAATTTTAAGAAATTTAATTGGGAAAAAATTAAAGTGTAAGTTAATAATTGCATCGTACAACATCAACATGTAAGGGTTTGCACTCTGCAACATCAGTTTTTTAAGTAAAATAGGAAAGTAAAATAGGAAAGGCATCATTATTGAGTGCATGTCTATGCTAAAATTAAGTCATCTTCATTTGATATATTTTATGATTCAAATTATATATTATAAACTTTTAAAAAAAAAGTTCATAAAAAAAATATATATAAACTTAAAAAAATATTTGTATTACAATTATTTTAAATTTTGAATGATATGATACTATAAAATATATAAGAAATAAAATATTAACAGGGGAAATTGATTTTCTCCTTGTACCCTAGTGCACTGCCAGTTAATGCACTGTACTTCAACCAGACCTTAGTTATTCATTGGTATTTTCAAAGAGTTCTTACTCCTTTGTGATATGGCTATAAAGGAAGGGAAAAAGAGAGAGGAAATGTGATAAAAACAATACTATCTTTTGCAAGTGATAAAGGTGAGGTGCAATTAACTATTGTAGTTATGAGAGAGCGAGAGAGAGAGAGAGATGTACATTTCACGATTAGGGTCACCCCAATTATACCAGCCTTTGGGAATGATAATGTTGTCCATATACGTATAAGCAAAGACGACCCGAGAGAAAGGACCCCATGCCCTCCCAAGGTAGAGTGCTCCTGAGCCCGTGACCTTACAGTTCACAAAAGAGAACCCCGTGTCATCTAAAAGACTGCTCCTCCCTTGGGCTGTTAGGGCCCCCATATTCCGTGCTACTGCATGCACGTGACATCCCTGCAATTATCATAAATTAACCATCATATTTATTTAGTTTTAAATCAATAATTAAACACACCCCCACCAATCAATTTTTTTCCCTTCATTTAACATAGGAATTTAATATATAGTAACTTTACTTAGTGAAAACCACAAAAAGAAAAATACATTTGTTTCTACTTTCTAAAAAGATAACCTTTGAATCCACAAGTAGTGATCCTAGAATCCACTAAAATATAGATAAACAAAAGTCTGACATTTTATTAATCTGAAATAACAATTTAATATTAACTTTTATTTAGGTGACCATCTATACATGAATATGATCTTTCATCCAAAAAAAAAATACATGAATATGATCTAACCTCAAAAAGAGAGAGAGCATTGCCAAAGATGAAATCCACAGAACCTTCAATGTAACAATCCTTGTAATAGTGCCGACCCAAGTGGTCATAAAGTGTGTCCTGTGCTCCCAAAAATCTACACCCCAAGAATGTTGCTGTATCCGCTGATATTCTAAATGCCACTGCCTGTTTTCCAATTGCCCCTGGTTTTGGTACTGGGGTAGTGTTCTGCATCAAATTCTCTAGCAGTCAGACAGGCAGAGAGAGAGAAGGAGAGAGATGGCTTTACTTTAGTACCTTAAATGTGATGTTCTTGGCAATGAAATAAGGGGAATTCACAGAAAAAGTTGCAGAAGCGTAGGTCCCCATGGGCTTCCCTCTCGGCCCAGGTGTTTGGGCTGTGTCTCCCCATTGAACTATTGTTTTATCTGCCCCTGCTCCTTCAATGGTTATGAATGATTTCAAAGGAGGAATATTAACTTTCTCCCTGAAAATTCAAGATTTTCCAATGTGACCCATTTCACCCTTTCACGTTTATCACAATCCTAAAAGAAACTTTGCTCCAACAATAATAGTGATGAAACAAAAGACAATTCATAAACTGCAAAGTCTAGCTTGGTTATAACACCTACTCCTAAAGCATTTGGGTCACAAGAAAAAGACAACAAAAAACAAAAATGAGAATCACTTCTATATATACCAAATTGAAAACAAACTAACTTAAAACTGAGTATAGAAAATCTTTATATATATAATTCATGGTTCAGAAGAGTCAAAGCAATTTGGCAGAGCCCAAAGCAAAAATAAAGACAAATGGCTAATTAAATAGAGGATAGATGATAAAAAGAGAATCCAACTAGAATCACAGAACATAAAGCCCAAGTACTCACGTGTAAACTCCTGCATGGACTTTAATGACCACTCTCACAAGGTTGATGAATGGCAGAGAATCAATGGCATCCTGAATTGAAGTGAAATCTCCGGCAGCCCGCTTTTTAGTCACGGTAAGAGTGTAAGAAGGGAATAGCTTATTCTTTGCAGTCTTGAAAACCGAGTGCTTGAGGCCGCCAACAAACTTCACCCACTTCATAAATTGCTGTTCTGAGAATTGGGTTTGTGTCACATTCTTCGATAATTGCTTCCCTGCAGAATTCCTTGGTCGAATTCCTTTGGTGTGACATAATGTTTGGCTTAAATTTAACAAAAGAAGAAGAAGTATAAAATAAAAAATTTGTCTTATTTTTGACATATTGAAAGAGAATGAAAATAGGAGTGACGAGGGAATTAGCATATATAGAGGGGAATGTAATTTGGAACTTAAAAAGTGCTATAGAAAGCGGCTTGTGGCATTTGTTGTTTATATATGTGTAAGTTTAGTACTGAACTAAGGGAATCAATCACAGAAAGTGCAATAGAGGTCACGGGTGCTTCTACTGACATCCATGTAGAAAGAGAAAGAAGCAAACAATCCAAGCCACAAGACAGGCTGCACTTTATTGATTACAAAAATATTGTTTCTAAAAATTTTGCACCTTTTGTTGTTTTTATTTGGTGGTGCCCATGAGTGTTTCTCCCACTGTTTGTGTAGGTTAATATATTCGTGAGGGCATAGTGGCATGTTGCTGCTGTGCTACCGTTTATATGAATAAAATTTTGTCACCGACTTTCTGCCTTGTGGACTGCTTACCTACCCTTAAATCACAACCGTCAAAGCACCCAAAAAATAATCATGGCCGTCAAATCATTGGACCTGAAATTAGGTTTGATTACATTATTATCCAAATTCACTGTAGAGTGGCTTAGAATAGCTGGGTTTTTTATTAGGATATCAAGTGGGCTAATCTTGACTCACTTGCGGGCCTATTCAAATGCAAAATACTGTCAGAAACTCAGAATAGCTTTACAAACATTTTACTTGTGTGGCAAATTTAATGACTTAAGAGCATCCACAGCAGTAGAGCTAAAAATTTAGCATTTTAGCTCCATCAAAAATTATTTTATCTATTATACCTACACACATACTGCAGCAGTGGATCTATTTTAGATATCAACGCAATAAAATAATATAAACATCACAATAAAATAATATATCCCCTACAATAAAATAATATATCTCACAACCCAAAAAACATCCCAGCACCGACCACAACCATTAGCCACAGTCACAACCACAGCCACAACCACCACTACCACCACCACCAACACAAACACAACCAATCCCACAAACAAAATAAAAAATCAAACCACCGTCATAGTCACCAATCCACCACCACAGCCACCAAACCCACAGGAAAAAAAAATCAAACACCATACCACCAAACCATAGCCACAACAACAACCATCGCCACCACCACAGTCATCAAACCCATAGAAGAAAAAAAAAAAAACAAACATCATTCCACCACCACAGCCACCAAACCCACAAGAAAAAAAAAATCAAACACCGTACCACCAAACCATAGCCACAACAACCACCATCGCCGCCACCATAGCCACAACAACCACCATCGCCACCACCATAGCCATCAAACCCACAGAAGAAAAAAAAAATCAAACGTCATTCCACCACCATAGCCACCAAACCCACATCCACAGCACCAACCACAACCACCTCTACCATCAACTTGAGTCGGTAACGTTGAGGCCGGTGGAGGCGTGGGTCGAAGACGTTGAGACAGAGACGTTAAACCCAGCCACCCACCGATGCCGATCTACCCACACAACCACAACCACAACCACCACCACACCACAACCCACAGCAGAAAAAATAAATAAATAAAAACCAAGTAAGGGCAAGATGGGTTGGCGGCGTGGATCGACGGCGTGGGTCTGCAGCGTGAGCTGGTGGCGTGGGTCAGCAGTGTGGGGGTGGGCTGGTAGCGGTGAGAGAGTTGAGAGAGAGAGAGGTGAGATGATCAGAGTTGAGAGAGATCTAGAGAGAGAGGTATTATTTTAATCGGGTAGGGATTAAAATATATATATATATATATATATATTAGCTCTCATGAATAGTGCACATCTATCTATAGATGTGCACTGTAGCAATGGAGCTAAAATTTTTAGATTTAGCTCCACTGCTGCAGCAAGATTTTTGTGTTTGTGGAGCTAAATTTTAGCATTATAGCAATATGCCTCCACTGCTGTAAGTGCTCTGATCATTCAGAGCTAAAAATTTTACCTTTTAACTATTCAAAAATTTATTTTATCTATTTTAACACATTAGTTTACACCCTAAAATTTCAAAATTTGGGGGTGTAAAATCTAACAATTCCAAACTTTAGAGAGTAAAATCCAAATAAATCCAACAATTCCAAGCTTTATGGAGTAAAATTCAAAATTTGAAACGTCAGTGTAAAATCCAAACACCCCAAATTTTAGGGGGTAAAATCCAAATTCTAAAACTTCATGGTATAAAATTCAAACACCTCCAAATTTTAAGGGTGTAATTTGCAATTTACCTTTTTTTTTTTCTTTTTTCTTAGTCTCTCCTTTTTCTCTATCTTTTATTCTTCTTCTCCATCTCTTTCTCTTCTCTACTGCCCATACCTATCACCACCGCCACTGGACCAAAAAAAACCCCACAAAAATTCAACCACCGTGAACCCATCATAACCCATTCCAAAATCAACCCAACCACAAATCCATGAACCCACAGTCGCCCACAACCACGATTGAACCACCAAGACCCACAACCAATGTTGAATCACCAAGACCCACGACCACAACCGGAACCACCATAACCCACAACACAACTAAGAGAGTGGGAGAAGAGAGAAAAAGAGAGATGAGAGGAAATCTAGAGATGTTGGGGTCTAAGAAGGAGGAGAATAAAGAGAGAAGTGGGATCTAAGAGGTAGGAGAATATAGAGAAAAAATTGTTAGGGAGAGTGAGAAAGAAATGATTTTTTAATTAGTGGGTAGAATTAAAAATTGAGCTTTATGTTTAACTTGATGCTACAATGAGCTGTTATGGATAATAGCTTACTGTAACTGAAAGCTAAAAATTTTAGATGTAGCAACTTTGATTTAGCTTGATTTTTTTGACTTGAGTTGTTATAATAGCTTTTTAGCTATTTTCACATCTTTGCGATGAATCCTCTGAGGGTTCATTTGGATACAACTTATTTTGCTAAAAACTGAACACTGAAAACTGAAAACACTGTAGCAAAATAATTTTTAAATGTGTGAATAGTACCATGGGACCCATTTTTAATGAAAAAATTGCTGAAAAGTAAGGTTTGTGGGTCCCATGAACAATGCACGGGACCCACTGGTGTGCACTCTACTGCTTATTTTGCTGTGAATAGTGCACAGGTTGAAAAGTGAACAGTGAACGGGTTGAAAAGTCAAAAACAACAAGAGAAAAAAAAAACGAAATGCAAAAACGCAAACGCAGGAATTATAATTCCTATCCAAACACTCACTAAAAGGAAGGGGAAGAGGAAGTAGACTGGACAAAATGGGCTTCTGCCCTTTTCAACCAAATTAATTAGCTTTATGCCCCCCTTCCCAAACTAAATAGGGAAATGCCCCTCTTTTAAAACTCGATTTATGATAAATCAAGTTAGGCCTTATAGTGGCGTTTTTAAGGAGCCTATCGTGACGTTTTCAGGACCTATAGTGACGTTTTTTAACTCGACTTCAGTGAAATCGAGTTATAGGCAATGAAATCGACCTATAGTGGTGTTTTTTTACCTATAACTTGATTTCATTGAAGTCGAGTTAAAAAAACATCACTATAGGTCTTGAAAACGTCACTACAGGCTCCTTAAAAACGCCACTATAGGGCTTCAGAAAAAAAAAAAAAAAAAAAAAAAATCTTTTTAACTCGATTTATCATAAATCGAGTTTTAAAAGATGAGCATTTCCCTATTTAGTTTGGAAATGGGGGCATAAAGCTAATTAATTTGATTGAAAATGGCAGAAGCCCATTTTGTCCGAAGTAGACTATTTATAAAGTTTTTCAATTGTTTTTGGAATCATCCAACTTCTCACTCTCTTTTCTATGTTGCTCTGTGGAGGTACAAATTTTTTTTTTTTACCTCCCTACACTTTGATAAAATTGAGCTTAGACCCGTTAATTTTGAGGGTAAAGACAAATATAACTAAGAATTTTTGGACCTAAAGAATGGATCAACCCAAACTCGACTAGTTGAATGATGGGTGAGTCAAGTCGACTTGTGGGTGAAGCAAGTTACCTTTTTTATGAAAAAAAAAAATCTTATCTCTGGGACCAGTTTTGTCCATATATCACAATTTTAGACTCAAATCTTTCCTTCTTTGATTTTCACTTTCTCAGTTTTTTCTCCTTACTCTTCTCAATCTTTCTTTCTCTAAGACCAATGAAGGTCAATCTCCCTTTATGGACCACCAACACCACAACACTTCTTCACCAGGCCAATCTCTCACTCTCATTTAGCATATAAAATGTCGATCTTTGATCACTCTCTACCATTATTGCCTCTGCACCACATTCTAGTCTCAATCTATCGTTATATTCAATCATCGGCCTTGACGGTGAATTTTTCATTCAAAACATACCTAATTTGTTTGTTTTTGCTCAATCTAATGTTTTAAGTATATATACACACACAAAATGAAAGAAAATTTATGTATATAAGTAAAAGAGATAGTAGTAGGAAGTTTCAATTACTAATTTATCTTATTTATTTTACTCTAGATGATTTGTTTATATAAAATTTTTGTAATTATTTCCTCTTAGATATTTGAAAGATTTATGAGAGTTTATGGTTTAAAGCCAAAAAGATAAAATAGAAATGTAGGGGACATGTTTCCTACAATGGTCAAAATGCTAGAACGAGCCCAAAATTCCTCTTGGACTCATTTAAATTCTGATTAAATGGAGAGATTCACGTCCAAAATTCCTATATTCATTTAATAGAGGTTAGTCGTGTATCACAAGAATGAAATCAAGGTGAAAAATAACAAAGAGATGGAAAATATGCATATTTCATTAAATCTGAAACTGTTTGTGTAAACCAAGCTTCCAGAAAATGTGTCACAAAAATGGATATCAACAAGAATTAAGAGAATTAATAGAGAAAAGAGAGACTTGCATCTTATTAAACTTGAATAAAATGATTCAATCTATTCTAATATGGTTTTAGACTTCGATTGTTGGATTACTTAGTGAATTAGACAAGTTGTTAATGTAGTCCACTTATGCAATTTACCAATCCACAAGTAAATATGTAAGGTATTGTGGGCGCAAGCGCTCACAACGATTTCTCATCAAAAGTACGCCTCGGCCAAGTGGACCGGGTGGAGAGGTGGATAATGGAGTTGTCGACGCCCGACCTCAATCAGAGCGAAAAATCGTCGTCGTGGGCCTTCATTCAACCACCCGTCGTGGCGACACTCCCCCGCGCACGGGCCCATTGGAGGCCCCTCTCGATTGATTGGTGCATGGTGTTCGCGCAGAGTTTCAGGTGCTCTCTCTCTCGGTAGAGGAAGGTAGGTCTACCTTGCGGCAGAAATCTTAGCCAAATTTTAAGGGAATTACTAAAGGTAAGTGAAGTTGCTACCAATCATTGGATTTTTCTAAGGTGTGATTGGTCACCTATTTCTAACTGATTTTATTACCAATCCTAGGCTAAGAAAAAGGGCATTTTTCCTAATCTAATGTAGATGGCAAAAAAATCTTGATTCTTGAGTTCGGAAGTTTGGTTACGTGTCGGGAAGGTATTAGGCACCCAACAACGCCTGTCCAAGAACAGTTCTTTGTTTTGATAAAACCTTAATTTTCGGAGATTGGCAGTAAAAAACATGATTTTGGCATTGGCTTTCGGGGCTTTGCATGCATGGGGGCTTTGAGGTTAGGCTTTTGAATGGGTGTGGTCCCAATTTATGCTTTCCTGAGGCATTCAGGCAAAGTACTAGATTTCCAAGGCGAAAATCTAATGGCATGTCACCTTACTTTCACAGTGGAAATTAGGCATCGCTTTGCCTTAGGTGACATGGACTATAACAATCACACCGAAAGGGGCGAGCAGGTATATATATACATACATCATGCAAAATGCAAGCACACGCAGTAGGAAAGTAAATGCCTACATCCCTAGAGCATGGCCCAAAATATAGGTATAGGAAAGTAAACAGGGGTCGCCATACTCTAGAGATGAGGACGAATGGTACATAGCATGATATACCTAATACAAACCATCTAAGAAAGAAGGGGAGGAGGAAGGAAGGGATTTTAAAATAGTACATAACCAAATGGGAGAGGCTAGACCCTTAAAACTACTAAACATTGCCGCTTGGCTTATATCTACATGCTTGCGTCTTCGCCTTTTTTGCTTACGCCTAGGAGACCGTGCCCTAGCTCCATGTGTTCTCGCTCCATGTGTGTACATGCAAAGACAAAGACAAGAAACCAGCAGACAAGCAATGAAAGGAAAAGATGCAAAGAGCATATGAAAGAGGCATAAAGCAGATAAGCATGATAGACATAGCAAGCAAACAAGCAAGAAAGCAACAAAAGGTGGCGTCCGCAAGGGACAAATGTAGGTTTAGATCGAATGTCCATAACTTTATTGTGTTAAAGTATGGAAAGCAAACTAGCAAGCATGACTTATGCATGAACATGTAAGCAAACGTGTAAAGATGCATAGAAAGCCAACGAGTGGCACAAACAAGCATGGCAAGCATAACATCGTGCGGAGTGGAAAATGGAAGGGTACGCATGAAGCAACCTGACATTTGGAGATGCCTCCCAAATGGTTACACCCAAACAATGCCTCATGAGCGTCAGATGTAAACACACAAGGTTGAGCCCGCGGAAGGCACCAAACATGGCAAAGCCTAGAACTAGAGAGGCTAGCACAAGCATAAAGCATCGAAGCAAGCAAGCATAGACATGCAAATAAAGTGATCCAAACCCTTTGATATGGGCCTTGGTGTATGGACAATGACAAAGACCATAGGGTCTAGATCGGGTCCTAACCAGGGGCGGAGCCACATAGTGGCTTGGGGGGGCCGAGGCCCCTGTAAAAAAAAAATTTTTCCATTAGACTAGGAAGAAAAAATAAATGGGCCCCCCCCCCCCCCAACATTACACAGCCCGCCCCCTACCCATTTCTTACCCATTTTCCCAGCCCCCAATCAAAAATTAGGAACACCTCAAATTAAAAATTAAAAAAAAAAAAAAAAATATATATATATATATATATATATATATCTGTTCTCCTTTCAAGCAAAAAAAAAGGCCAAAACAAATTTGAACTAAAATCTGAAAAAAAAAAAAAAAAAAAAAAAAAAAAAAAAAAAAAAAAAAAAAAAAAAAAAAAATTGTAACAGAGCCCACAGCGATCCCAAGCTCGCTCGCGGCAAGCCCACGGATTCTCAACCAAAAAAAAAAAAAAACTAGTACAGAGCATCACGTCGCTGGCAGAGAGTTGAAACCCATCACATCGATGGCAGTGGTAGAGAAATCAAACCCCAATACTAAAGCACATCAAACTCCAGCAAACTAAAACAGAGGTGTTTATCAAAAAAAAAAAAACCCCCCAATACACAAACCAAAACCAAACCCCAGGTCCCCAACAAACCAAACCCACTAACCCAGTAATCCACGGTCACGTCGCCGTCGTCGTCGCCGCAACTCGCTCGTCGTCGTCGTTGCTTGCCCGGTCGCTGCTCATCGCAGATCGCAGAGTTCTCTGCCTCTGCTTCAGTGCTCCCTCCGGCCTTCCCTCAAGGTATTTCTCACTTTTTCTCTCTGACTCTCTCAGTCTCTCTCTCTTTATCTCACTGAACATTTGAAATGCTCTTTTTCGTAGATCGTAGCGGTCATCGCCTCATCGGAGATCGCAGATCATGCTGCCTCTGCTCCGGTGCAGCAGTGCTCGTTGGCAGTTGCTCCCTCCACTCCGGCAGTCCGGCCCTTCCTCAAGGACAAGGTTTTTCTCTCTAACTCTCTCTCAGTCTCTCTCTCTTTATCTCACTGAAGGAAAAAAATGAAATGAATATTTATGAAGAGTCTCTTTATTTTTTATCTTTAATAGCCTATCTGATGATTCTGATCTCACATCTCGATAAGTCTCTCTCTCCCTTTTGAATTGTGACTCTCTGATTGGCTGGTTTTGCTTTTTTCCTGTTTTAGTGTTTTTGTCTTTTTTAAATTTGGCTTTATCTTATCCCTTTTTGTTGTTGGTCAGTGACTCAGTGTGTTGGTGTTTGGTGAAATATTAATTGTCATTTACATTTAGTGTAACGTGTGTTATGATTTGTGATTGGCATTGCGAAATTTTCTGATTGCAGCTAGCTATTGTGATTGGGGTGCATTTTGTGCTTGTTTGTTGGCTGTTGAGTGGGGTGGGGAGCGGGTAGATGGGCTATAGGCACATGGGGCCGGGTGAAGCATAATAATTAAAGCAATGTAATGTGCAGCACATTACATTGCTTTAATTATTGTGCTGCACATGGAATGTATAATGTTCGGCTCTTTTAACGTAATATGTACAAGGGGCTAAACAATATAACAAATTAAAGCAGTATAATTAATGGCAAATAAATTAAAGGAATATAGTTTATTGTTAAACTAAACAATAATAATTAAAGCTATATAATTAAATTAACCAATACATTATAAAAGACAAATTAATTAAATTATTTTTGTTTTTGTTTGAGGGGTTATTATTAATTAAAGTTGTATTAAAAATGGGCTGACTGTTTAAATTATAGTGAAAATTTTGTTTTTTTCTTGAGTATGAATAACATTCATATAACTAAGTAAAAATTTCTAATTAAATTTTTTTTTTTAAATTCTTTTTAGGTTAATTTTTGAGTCATATTCTTAAAGCTAAAAGAATTATGAGCAAACGAAAAAAAATTGATGCATTCTTTAAGAAAAAAGATGTTAGCAATTCAGAAATTAGGACACCTGTGACTGTAGAAACAAATGTTAATACTTCAATGCTTAATGAACACCCCTCCAAATGTCCAAAGCTTCAATTTGAAGAGATAGATTGTGATCCAGAATCACGTAAACAAATATGTGAATTTCCTATCAACAAACAAGATGAAATCTGACGAGCTTATCTTAAAGAAGGTCCATATCAACCTGAAAATATAGACTATCCATACAATGATAATACTCATCGTCGTCGATTTCAACCTTCATGGTTTGGTTCACATAAGGATTGGTTGGAATACTCACCTTCAATGGATGTGATATATTGTCTACCTTGCTACCTTTTTAGTAAGAAACCAATAGGTCGTCCCGGATCAGATGTATTCATTTCAAGAGGTTTTAATAATTGGAAAAAGGTGAAAGATGGAATGAATTGTCCTTTAATTCATCATGAAGGGAAAGAACCAAACTCCCCACATAAAATTGCTATGAAATGTTGCGATGATTTAAAGAATTATTCACGGCATATTGACAAACTGATTGAGAAACAAACGTCAAAAGAATTAGAGAATAATCGGTTGCAGCTCAAAACCTCAGTAGAGTGTGCTCGATGGCTAGCATTCCAAGCTTGTGCTTTTAGAGGTTATGATGAAAGCCTTGATTCAAAAAATAGAGGTAATTTTATTGAATTGATAAAATTCACATCAATTTTCAATAACAAAATAGCTAGTGTTGTCTTGGAAAATGCACCAGGAAATACCAAATATACATCACCCACAATTCAAAAGGAGATTTTGCATATTCTTGCTAGTAATGTGCAAAATGCTATTCGTGAAGAAATTAGGGATGCAAAATTTTGCATTCTTGTTGATGAAGCTCGGGATAAGTCGAAGAGAGAGCAAATGGCCATCATTTTGAGGTTTGTTGATAAAGAAGGTTTCATTAAAGAGCGTTTCTTTCATGTTGTGCATGTTAGAGACACTACTGCATTGACTTTAAAGAATGAGATATGTGCTGTCCTTTCTCATTACAACCTCCACTTTGAAAATATTCGAGGTCAAGGATATGATGGGGCTAGTAACATGCGTGGTGAATGGAATGGATTACAAGCTCTTTTTCTTAAAGATTGCCCATATGCTTATTATGTACACTGTATGGCTCATAGGTTGCAATTAGCTCTAGTTACAGCATCTAGAAAAGTAAAAGATGTTCATCAGTTCTTTGATCATTTGGTTAATATTATCAATATTGTTGTTGGTTCTAGTAAGCGTAATGATGAATTACAACATGCTCAAGCAGAACAAGTTGAGAATATGATTGCTTCTAATGAAATTGAGACTGGAAGAGGTGTAAACCAGATTGGTAGTTTGCAACGAGCTGGAGATACTAGGTGGGGATCTCATTTTCAATCTATTTGTAGTTTGATTAACATGTTTGATGCTACTTGCAAAGTTATCAACACTATCTCTGAGGAAGGGGTTAACTATAAACAACGCGGTGATGTCGATGGAGCTTATCAGGTATTAACATCATTTGAATTTATTTTCATCTTGCATTTGAAGAAAGAGATAATGGGAATTACTAATGTTCTTTGTCAAGCTTTGCAACAACGTTCCAAAGACCTTTTAAATGCCATGCATTTAGTTTCAACTACAAAATCACTTATTCAAAAGTTGAGAGATGATGGATGGGAGCCTTTACTTGATAGTGTTATAGCATTTTGTGAGCAACATGAAATTGATATTCCTGATAGGAATGCTCGTTACACTAAAGGTCGAGGTAGATATCGTCGTCAAGATGAAGATTTAACAATAGAACATCATTTTAGAATTTGCATATTTACAATTGCAATAGACTTTCAATTGCAAGAATTGAAAAGTAGATTTGGTGAGCTAACAACGGAACTTGTCATTCTTAGTTCAGCTTTAAATCCCAAAGATGCTTTTAGATTATTCAAAATTGTGCATATATGCAATTTAGTTAAGAAATATTATCCTCAGGATTTTATTGAACATGAACAAGAACTTTTGGAGTCTCAATTGCAACATTATGAGCTTGATGCGATAAAACATCCAGATTTTCAGAATATGAGTACAATTTCCGAGCTATGTAGGGGATTAAAAATTTCAGGAAAGTCTAATATCTATTTTTTGATTGATAGACTTATTCGTCTTGTGTTGACCCTTCCAGTTTCTACAGCAACTACAGAACGAGCTTTCTTAACTATGAAGTTGTTAAAAACAAGACTTCGCAATAGAATAGAGGATGAGTTTTTGGCAGATAATATGATAGTTTATATAGAGAAGGAAATTGCAGGGAATTTCACTATAGAGATGATAATGAATGAATTTTATTCCATGAAAAATCGTCGTCAGGCATGATTTGATCTGGTTGATGACCCGACCTGACCTGAATAATGTTGCGTGGTTTTTAATGGGAGATTTACTGAGGCTTTAGGTCCATGGAGCGGAGGCTTGGGCAGACAAAAAAATTTTGGCCCGTTTTGTAGCCCATTATGAATCCTGTGCTCAGGATATAAAAGCCTTTTTTTTTGTGATTAGGGTTTTGTCTTATTGTTGTTTTTGAGAAAGAAAAACACTGTAGCCGCACATTGTACTTTTCTTTGATAATAGTGAAATCCCTGCAACTCTGTGGACGTAGGCAAATTGCCAAACCACGTAAATACTGTCTTGTGCATGTGATTGTTTTTCTTTTGGCATTTAGTATATTTATGTTACAACCCAACCCCCCCATGTATTTATTCTTGGCTACGCCCCTGGTCCTAACCATTAGGCCAAAACATAAGAAAATATGACAAAAGGAACAAAATTGCTACAATAGCACATGGCATGACAAACAAGGTCTAGGCCTAAGCACATAAACAAAGCGTGAAGCATGCAAGCACCTAGATGATAGCATAAAGCATGTAGAGAACACAGATCCAAGCACATAGGCATGTGAAAACATAGATCTAGACATATAGCATGGAAATAAACACATAAACCCATAGATCCCAGCATGGCATAGCCAACAACATCATACAAGCATGTGAGCATGTAACCCTAACATCAACCTAAAACAAAAAGAGGAACAAAGCATAGGAAAACATAGCATAAAGCATAAAACATGTAG
Organism: Quercus glauca; assembly: GCA_023736055.1. NCBI lineage: Eukaryota > Viridiplantae > Streptophyta > Magnoliopsida > Fagales > Fagaceae > Quercus > Quercus glauca. Next base: position 59,518,346 of record CM043316.1, read on the forward strand.
ATCTAAACATATAAGCATGTAAGGATGTAGATCTAAACATGAAACATGGCATAAGGCATAAAAAGCAAGGAGATTTAGGTTAGACACAAATAAAGTAAGAAACATACTAAAGAAAGCAATGAATATTGTTATTCAAAAAAAAAAAGAACAAGATAAATTCTAGAAAAATATTTAGAAAGTTAGGGATGTGGATAGTATCTAAAAAGCTACATCCACACCCTTAAACCCTAAATCTCAAGGTATAGAACCAAGGAAAAGAAGATTGGGTATAGGAACAATACCTTGTATTTTTGGTGAAGAGATGAATCAAGAGATTTTGATGTGTTTTTTGTGTTTGGAAGAGAGGAAAAATGTGTAAAAGACGTCCAGGAAAAGAGCAGAAAGCGAAGAAGTTCCTCTTTTTCTTTGGTCTGGGGGGTGTTTAGGGCCTTTTATAGCCCCAGTACACTTTACGAGGTGGCAGCCCTATATGGTACTGGATGGGGTTGATCTTAACACCCTTGAAAAGACTTGACTTCCAGTTTCTAAAAAGGTATGGAACTTGAAAATCCAACTGTCAGATCAAAAGTTATGGCTCCAGGAAGTTAGCGATGCATCGATCGATGTGTTAACCCGGTTTTCATGATATCTCAGCTATTCTAACTTCGATTTTGACCCATGAATAGTCATTGGACTGAGAATTTGATTATCTTTGCAATGGCATTGGTTTCAACCCATTCTGAAGGCCGGATCAAAATTAGAGTTTTCAGGGGCCATTTAAGGTTAACTCTAGGTCAAACTTAGTCAAAGTTGCCAAAAAACTCCGAGAAGCTCGGGTTTGATGTAAAACTATGAAAAGTGTTGTTTTGTGAGGGTTTTGACCTCGTTTGACCTTTGGTCGACCCTAGGTTGGCCAAGGGCATTTTGGTTATTTTAGCTTAACAAGGCATTTTAGGTTCTCCGGTATTTGAACGGGTTGTGTCATGTCATTCTGAATGTCCTCACTACCCCATGGAGAGAAAATAATATTTTTGGATTTTTCAGGGTCCGACACACAAATCAAGGGTGGACAAAATACGGTATCAACAATTGTCCCTTCTTTATCTGACATCTCGAGTGCAACAAGAGGTGCCGGATAAAGAACATGATTTCAAATTTTGTCGCCCCCAAATTGCGTGCGAAGACTATTTACAGATCTGCTGGACCGATATGCTGCAACTGCTTCTAAAATATTTTTCGAACATGTCTCTGGACTCTGGGAAAGGAAAAGCCCCCCCTCCCTTTTGGAGGTTTGACTAGGTTAGCCGGTCAACGTTGACCAGCAGCCCTTCAAGGTGCGCCGGGCTAACTCGGCAGCCCAAGAAGGTGTGCCAAGTAGCCAGGCCTCCCAAAGGCCTATAAAACCTTTTTTTGGGCTCAATTTGACCTCATTTCACCCTTTCCTTTGACTTCCCACTTCTGAAAAATTCTCTGGAGCAACTACGAACGTAACGGGTCCAGCTTTTCAACTTCAATCTGTTGTTTCAGTCTTTTCTGCACTTAAGGTCAGTGTCTATCTTTCTTTTTCTCTTCTTTTTTCTACAACGTGTTAGTAGCAATACTACTAGGGATGCATGCTAGTGCTTATTTTATTTTTGGAATTCTCATAAGCATATATTTTTTCCATGATTTATGCCATGCTATCTTAAGGGAATGCATATATTTTTTTTCTTTTTGTTTGTGTTATATGGGTGTGCAAATATGTGGGAATTTATATGCTGAAAATAAAGTGCGGGATATTGGTAAGGGGACTTACCCGATAGTCAAGAATAGTGGAAATGGTGAGATGTACAGCACGGCCGCTAATTAGTCTCGGAATAGAATCGGACAAAGAGAATTGTGTGATGGCGAGGCGTGCGGCACGGCCGCTAGTTAACCTCAACATGGAATGTGAGCATACAACGCGGCCATTAGTTAACCCACTGTAGATGAAGAACATGAACTTTTGAGTGACTTGGTAGCTGTGTGATGGTGAGGCGTACGGCACGGCCACTAGTTAACCTCAAGATGGAATATGAGCCTACGGCGTGGCTGATAGTTTACCCACTGTAAATTAGGAACTTGAAAACTTTTTAGTGACTTAATAGTTATGTGATGGCAAGGCGTACGACGCGGCCGCTAGTTAACCTTAAAATGGAATGTGAGCCTATGGCGTGGTCGATAGTTTACCCACTGTAAATTGGGAACTTGAAAAATTTTTAGTGACTTGATAGTTGTGTGATGGCGAGACGTACATCGCGGCCACTAGTTAACCTCAAGATGAAATGTAAGCCTACGGCGCGGTCGATAGTTTACCCACTGTAAATCAGGAACTTGAAAACTTTATAGTGACTTGATAGTTATGTGATGGCGAGCATATGGCGCGGCCTCTAGTTAACCTCAAGATGGAATGTGAGCCTACGGTGTGGCCAATAGTTTACCCACTGTAGATCAGGAACTTGAAAACTTTTTAGTGACTTGATAGTTGTGTGATAGCGAGGTGTACGACGCGGTCGCTAGTTAACCTCAAAATGGAATGTAAGCCTACGACGCGACTGATAGTTTACCCACTGGAAATCAGGAACTTTAACCTTATAACACCCACTACATCAGAATTATGGACCTAATTAATCAAATTGATTTAGGTGATTAATTTAGGTAATTAATTTCGTAAGGCTAATTTGGGTAATAAATTTAGTAAAGCCCATTGAGCCTATAAATAGACTCACTCAAACCAAATCCAAGTGATAACAAAAAATACAGCACACACAAGCATTCTTATAAACTAAAAAGTAGAGAGATTCCTGGCAAGGAATGGTGCTCTTTCTGGTGGAGTTTTGGGCATGAACATTTTGTGTAGAGGTTGTTCTAGTCATGTGAAATTTGTTAGGCTATTATATCCTGATGAAGACAAGTCATAGAAGGTTTACATAGGTTACAAAGATTAGTCAACAAAATGTTTAAATCTCCTTAAAAAGAGAAAGTGTCACGCCTCAGTCCAAATAGTGTTGTGTATTTTTTATCTCAAAGAAATAATATTGAGAAATATTTATTCAGTTTCTTTTTATGTTATTTCTATTATTATTATGTTTGCACCAACACCTTTAAAAGATGACATGTTTCGCGTTTAGTGATTGGTTAAGACCTTTTAGATTTAATAGAAAACTATATTTGCATATAAATATAATCTTATTATATCCTTCTTATGAAATAGACCCCCCCAATGAATAAGAGCATTCACAGCTGGGCTTGTAAATGCTAAATGTAAGCATATTTTAGCATTAAGGCCCAATTTGTCTCACCAGCCGAAGGGCTAAACTTGAAAATTTGTAAATTTTTTTGGCATAATGCTACAGTACCATCGTAAATGTATGATGGTACTATAGCACTATGCCAAAAGATTATATTAATATTTTATTCATATCAGGCTTTTCCCTCTCATTCACGGTCTCTCATCTCTCTCTGTCTTTCTCTGTCTCTCACTCACTTTCCTCTATTTCTCTCTCTTCTCTATCATCTCCCAATTTCTCCCTTATACCACTGCCATAGTCCAAACTCCAAATTTACTCTACAATCAACAGAGCTCCACCGTGATCATCAACCTAGTCTCAAACCCATATCAAAGCACCAGATCGGCAAGATCGGCGTGGTGGCACAGTTGAATTGGAGATCGGCGTGATGAGTTTCTAGATCAACGAGATCGGCGATGGTGGGTTTCTGGGTTTGGCGTTGTGGTTGTTGTTGACGAGATCAGCGATGGTGGCTGATCTCTTGGTGGGTTTCTTTGTTGTCAACGAGATCGGCGTTATAGGTTTTTTTTTCTTTTTTCTTTTTTCTTTTTTTCTCTTGGTGGTTCTTGTAGTGGCTGTTTCTTGTGGTTGTTGGTTGTGATTTTTGGTGGTTTCTTTGTATTTTTTTTTTTTTTCTCTTGGTGGTTTTTGTGGTGGTTGTTGTTGGTGGTGGGTTTGGTGGTTTTTTTAATGGGTTTTGGTGGTTGGCATGGCAGTGGCATGATGGTGGCTATTGTAGTTGTGGTGGTGGTTGCTAGCTAGTGGCGTGGTGGGTTTGCTAGGATGTGAGTGACAGTGGTTGTTAGTTTTATTTTTTCTTGGTGGTGGCTGGATTTTTAAGTCAAGATTTTATGGTGGTGGTGATTTTTTAGACCCAGAAAAATGAAGAGGAAGAAAGACTGAGGGAAAAGACAAAGAGAGAAGGAGGTTGTGAAATTAATATTTTATTGAATAAATGATGTAAATAAGAAATGAGATGTTGGGTATATTATAAAATGGTATGATATAATTAATAAAATAGGTTTTTAGAATGGTAAAATAAAATAGGATGACATTTCCTGATAATGCTCTAACACAAATGTGACACCCCTATACTTTTTCAACCTGACAAGACGGACCCAAAAATATTTTAGTCACGAGCAGCCGGTCACGAGTCTCACGACCAACAGCGAAATACTTCGAAGTTTGATTGCTTCATTGCCTATCCTAAAGTCTTCATGATATGGATTGATTTTTTTTTTTTAATGAAACATGATATTGATTGATTTGGCCTTTTATATGGGCCTTAATCGCCCATAAACAATTTATATTTTTTTTTATCTTTAAAGTTTCAAACCCTTCTTTAGAAATCATTACAAAATCGAGCATTTTTTTTTTTTTGCATTTAACATACTTTCTCAAAAAAAAAAAAAAAGCATTAGCTCCTACTTTCATGAAAAATATTCTATTTTCTAATTTTCTTGTGTTTATTTTTTTTCCCTGTTAATAGTTTTTTTTTTTTCCTATCCGTTTTATTAATTCTTGGTATTTACCATCACTATCGATCTCCCTATCTCTCTCTCTCTCTTCCCGTACCTTATGGATTTATCTAATCTCAACTTCATCTTCCCTTAAAGAAAGAACACCACCAGTGCGAGAGGACCAGAGGTGGGCCTCCTTTAGGTGCAGCTAGAGCAGACCGGTGATCACCGGGGTCTGGGGCGGCGAGGATGCGAGAGTCTGTTTCAGATTTTTTTTTGTTTTTTTAAAGACTTTGATATGGAATTTATTTTCTTTTAAACTGACGTGTATTTTAAGTTTATTAGAATCTGACATGAGCCATTTCACATCTGCACATTGAAAAAATATTTGTAAAATAATCTATATATGTAGCATTACTCTATAATATAACTAGCCTCCCAACATTAAACGTTTTCCTTTTCTCTGAACAATGAATTTTTTAGAAAGTTAAGGGAAATTACACTTTACCACTCACCTCAGATTACACTTTACACCCTAAACTTTTCAAATGCACATTTTGCATTCTAAACTATGACATTTGTTACATTTTGCAACGCAAAGTTAAATTTTCTGTTATATTGTATGAAAAACTCAATCACGTGACTAGCACATGACTATTGCTTAAATAACACCAAGACAAAAGACCTAAATGCCCTCTTCCAAGTCAAAACTCAAAAGACCCTCCTCACGTCTTTTACACATTCCGGTCTCAGGCAGTCCCTCTCACCCATGACTTGGTGTTTTGGGCCTCTTGCTTGCACAAATTGACGGAGATGGAAAGTGGTACGGTGCCTGGCAGCTGATGGTAGTGGGTGATGGTGGTTGGGTCCGATTTAGGTTTTGTTTTGGTCGCAATTCAAATCTGATTGGGCTTTGCTTGGGTCCCGATTCAAATGCTCTTTGGGTTTTGACTGTGTATGATTTAGCTTCTCTCTCTCTCGGCAGATCTTGGTGATGGATTGATTGAGATTTCTGTTTGTGGATCTTGTATGGGTCAGTCTGAATGTGTGTTTATGATCTGGTTTTTGGTTGTGAGATGGCCGACAACTTGTGGTTTGATTGCTAATCTCATGCCTGAAAATTGGTAGCTCTGCGACTATGTGTGTGGCCAAAAACGGTGGAAGTGTTCGGAGGGAGAAAGTCACTTGCTGTTGGATTGGAAGAGGGGCATTTAGGTCTTTGGCCAATGTTCCACTTAAGCAAGAGTCACATGCAACTCATGTGATTGAGCTTTTTGTCCAATATAATAGAAAATTTAAATTGGGGTGTAAAGTGTGACAAAAGTCATAGTTTATGGTGCAAAATGTGCATTCAAAAAGTTTATGGTGCAAAATGTAACCTAGGATATAGTTTAAGATGGTAAAGTGTAATTTTTCCAAAAATGTGACGGTCGTTTGTATTCCTTTTTGGCTTTTAATATTCAATTTAGACAAAAAAGTTAAAAAAAACAAAAAAACAAAAACAAAAAACAAAAAACAAAAGCTACAACTATAAGAATTAAAATGACTAGCGTCTCAAAATAGCACACGCATATCTCCGAGACATAAAATAATGACCTCAATATTATGGTCTCGTGACCGGTCGGTTAAAGAGTTGAGACACGAAACATTACCTAATGCCAAATTGTCAATTGAACAAAACTGGACCAGCGATTCACAAGAATTGTTGAGTATTGGCAATTGTTTACCTTGCACCAATTTTTATTTTAAATACATTTTATTTGAGCAATATTATGGATATAAAAAAAAAATTATCTTTTTTTTTTTTTTTCAGTTATTAACATAACAAGAAATGATTGGATGTGTCTGATTATACCTTTTTTTTTTTTAATTGGGTTTTACTAACTTATGACTTTAGGATATACATTAGTAAATCATTTTAAGAAATTTTGTATAGAAAATTGAAAAGTGATTAACTTTTTTGACAACATTTTCAATTTTTAATAAAAATTTTCTTAAAATGAATGATTAATATATGTCATTAACTAAACCTTTTTTAATTCTGTATCTTGGGAATATACAATATCTCACTCATATATGTGAGTGGAGTGTTGTATACTTCTAACAAGAACAAAGTTTTAGTCCCAAAATTTTAGATTTGGCTATTTCATCTAAAGTCATACTTTCTGTTACTTTTTTAATTGATATGTCCTTATTTTATTACTTCTACTAATGTGATTTTTGTCTTACTCTACATTCTTTTTTCGTTTTTTTTAACTTAGATAAACTCACTCTTTCTTTCCAGTGCATGAGTCGCTCTCCTCTGAACATAACCAAACTATATCAAGCGACTCTCCCTCAACAATAAGTATTACACCTATTTTTAAATCAATTGTCTCATTTTGAATATTATCTTTGTATTTATTTCCACTTATTATCATATTAACATTCTCTTTTCAGCTACACTCATTTTATAAATGTGATACTTCTTAAAAACCCAACATTCAGTACCATAAAGTATAGCTAGTCATACAACGGTCTTATAAAATTTTCCATTTTAACTTAATAGGCATTTGATGAACGCACAATATTCTTAATGCGCTTATCAACTTTATCCACCCTACTTTTATCCTATAATTCACATTCTAGGGCGTTATATACTTTCATGATACAAAATTCCACCTCCGTATAGACACTCCAAAAATATAAATGATAACTATTATTGAATGGAAATAATAAGGATGATACATTGTGAAAGAAACATTTTGAAAATAATATTGGTGTGGAGAGAATATATAATCTATAGATCTATTAAAATGTTTTTTTTTTTTTCAAAATGCAAAACACACCCTTTAAGTTTTATTCCATTCGAATTAAGTCTTCTGTTAATGTACTATTGTTAACTTTATTTTTTTTATTTAATTTTTACTTTTCTTAATTTTAGAAAAGACGTTAATTAAAAAAAAAAGATAGGAAGGCAATTTTTTTTTAGCAAAATAGAAAGACAATTAGAGTAATGTTCCCTCCCACACCTGAATAACAAAAATGAAACCCCACCCTGATCTGAGAAACTGAGAATGAGAAAGAGGAGGAAGAGAGAGAGAATGAGAGAGTAGAGGGGGAAAGAAAAGAAAAACAAAGGTGACAAAGGTGAAATCGTTCTCATGGATGCTCATGGAAAGTGCCTTCTCACTGTTCACCGAAAGGTGTGTACTTGCTCTAGCTTTTCATAGTTATTTTCTTCTTCTTTTTTTCTTTTGGGGACGAGTTGACTCACTAAGTCTAGTTTGGGCTTCAGTTTTTAACAAATATTTGTGGAATTTGAGGGAGAAATTAAATTTCCTGAAAAGGGGGTTTGTTTATTTTCTCATTTGCATTAATGGGTACAGGCCAGTATGGGCAAATGCCCTTTTCGCACAAAATATACAACATTCTGCCTCCTTTCCCAAACTAATTAGGAAAATACCTCTCTTTTGTAACTCGATTTATAGAAAATCGAGTATGGGGCGATCAAACTCAAAAAAAAAAAAAAATTTTGCATGGAACTCGAGTTCATGGAGCTCAAGTTCCATAAAAAACGCCACTATAGGAATTTAAAATGCCACTATAGGATTCCCTATGGAGCGATCAAACTTTAAAAAAAAAAAAAAATTATTAATAATAATAATAATAATAATAATAATAAACTTGAATATTTTAAAACGCCACTATAGGGCTTTAAAACGCCACTATATGGCTCCCTATGGAGCGATCAAACTTAAAAAAAAAACTTGCATGCTTTAAAATGCCACTATAGGGCTTCCTAGGGCTCCCTATGAAGCGATCGAACTTAAAAAAAAAAAACTTGCATGTTTTAAAACGCCACTATAGGGCTTTAAAAAATTGCACGGAACTCGAGTTCATGAAGCTCGAGTTCTAGTAAATTTTTTTTTTATTAATTTTCAGTTTGTTATAACTCGATTTTTAGAAAATCGAGTTTCAAAAGAGGGGCATTTTCCTAATTAGTTTGGGAAATAGAGCAAAACGCTGTATATTTTGCACGAAAAGGGCATTTGTCCATTTTCTCTTGGGTACATATTTGAATCTCGTTTTCCTTGTGCAGTTGTGTTACAATAGTAAATCATTAACCTTCAAAATTATGAGTCAACTCGGTCAGTCATTGATCCAATCCACTACTTTGCTGAATTCTGTTTAGAAATGTATAAACATGAAATGAACCTAAATGGGTTGTCTCTATTTTATTTTCATATCTTTTAACAGGTACCGATTTGATCTGAGTTTACTCAAAGTATTTATTACTCATGTTGGGGAAACGTTCAGGTGTGGGAAGGAACGTTCCTCTAAATGGCTTTCTGTTTTTTTTTTTTTTTTTTTTTTTTTTTAAATTAATTAACGTTTTTTCTAAAATTAAATAAATAAAACAAAAGTTAACGGTAAAAACTAACGGCACATTAATGGAGGACTTCATTGGGAAAGAATGAAACTTAGAAGACTGAAATGACAAAACCTAAACTTATAGGACTGAAATAAGAAATGGTGGAACTTTAAGGGTGAGTTTTGCATTTTGGCCTTTATTTTTTTTAGACAAAAATGAAGCCAGACGCATTGAAAAAACTCGTTGTAGACACTCGATTTTGCACCCATAATTTAATCAAGGAAGATGACTGGAGTGACCATCCATGTACCCAAAAAAAAAAAAAAATCATTCTTGCATCACATGCATCAATTTGTTCCTGCATTGTATGCATTAATTCATTCATTTCATATCATAAAAATGATATTGACGTTCTAACGATCGCAACGGTGTTTCCGATTTCCAAATTGGACCATCGGATCGAAAAATATCGCATGATCAAGTTTGCACAGTCAGCATGCATTGTGTTTAGGTAGAATTGACCGCACATGATTAATTTAAATTAATTATAATTAGTTAAGCAATTAAAATTAATTAGATAATTTTGTGATTGGTTGATATTAGTGTTTAAAATAGGGATGCATGCATAGAAATAAAAGGGATGATTGGATAACAACAAAATTGGGGATAATCTGAACATTATCAAGATTTATTTTAAAGGATTTATCCACAAGATAATTGTTCAAGATAATTTCTCTTAAAAAACCTGAATTATCCGGAAAAGAGATAAAAAAAATCATAAACGGAGGTTGAAAACACGTCTAGGTACAAGGACTGGCCAAAAAACCCTAGAAGGAGAGATCAAATGGCACCCGAACATGAAAGTGCGTTCGGCCTCCAAGAGCCAATTCGGCACATTGGAGTGCCGAACGACACTCTAAAAGTGCCGAATCGCCATTATGTGGGCTTTGGCCCAACGGCCTTCGGGTGACGATAATGCACACCCATTTCGATCTTTTTGCAAAAGGATGCGGCGGGATTCAAACCCTAATCGTCCATACCTATTTTTTAGAGTCTTCTGGCCTCTATAAATAGAGACTGAACTTCATAATTCAACACCTTTTTTTTTTTACGCTCTAAGAGACATACGTTTTTTACTCTCAAACCACACATATTTTCTAATCCTCTCTCTGAGTGTTGCTGCAAAATTAGGGTTTTTAGGTTTCAAAGAGAATTGAATAAATTTCTTTGAACCCTAAAACATCCTCTCAAGAACAAAGTGTGCTCATGCAAGAGGTTGTTTCCTTCACCCTTCTCTTGTGATGTGATGATGCATATTATATATCTTTCTTTTTCAAATATCTATGAATTGTTAATTGTCCTTTTGTTTAAAGCATGATATTTTCTATATGATTGTTATAATCTTTTTCTTGAATGTCAATAAATTTGCATGTGAACAAGTATTTTTCTTAAAACAAAATAGATCTGCATCTTTATAAGATGTAGATCTGAATTTTTCTTAAAACAAAACAGATCTGCATCTTTATAAGATGTAGATCTAAATTTTCCTTAAAACAAAACAGATCTGCATCTTTATAAAATGTAGATCTAAATTTTTTCTCAATACAAAAACTGATTTGCATCTTTCTTAAGATGTAGATCTAAGTTTTCTTAGACAAAAAGAGATATGCATCTTTATGAGATGCAGATCTAAATTTTTCTCAAATCTGATTTTCTTAATACGTGCAAATTGTTGAAATAAAGAAAGAGATTATGTATTGCTGTGTTTATGTTTATTTTAATTCATGATTGCATAATTTTAGATTATGAGTGAAGTTTTCTTCTCAGAAAATATTTTTTTTAAATAACATATCTAAATTTTTGTCATCACAAAACCTTTTTTAAACATCCCACAAAGCAGATCTGATATTTTGACAAATCAAAATCTTTTTTTTTTTTAACAATAAAAACAGGTTTGATTTTTTCAACAAAAGAAGAGATTTCATCCATACATAAATTTGTGTAATTTAATTTTTCATTCACATGTTCAACATATCATGCATGACATGCATAGCATAGTACATTGGTCACAAGGGTCTAAAGACCAGACTTTGTCTGGGCGGAATGGGTGCCTAACACCTTCCCATTCCGTAACCTAGTCTCCGGATTTAGGTTTTTGGTTTAGTAGATCTTGCCTTGTCTTCATTTGTTTTGGATAAAATGCAACTAGGACAACAAGCTATGTAAATATTTGGTAGATTGTAACAAGGACCCAAAGCTATGTAACTTTTCAATTTTCTAGATACGTAATTTTTATTCAATCAATGAACGGAACTATTCAGTCATGTATTTTGTAATTAGTATTTTTACTCTCTTTTTTTTTTTTTGGTATAAAGAAAAATAAGTGGCGACTCCATTCTCCTTACCCAAAAAGAGAGGTGCCCCAATGTCACGACCCAAATCCATGGAACATGAATTTAGACGCATGACTAACTTGCTAATCTTGCACAACTCAAAAAGTATAATTAATCCAAAATAATTTAAAACTCCTAAGAAACAATGCTCTTAATAAATAACCTCTTACAAAAGTCTAAACTCCACAAATTGGAAATAATCTCCAAAATATAAAACATGAATTACAAAATAAGGATAATTAAAATTCTATAAGTCTTCAAGTAATATAGAAATCGCCTACAACTTCCACACTCTACCTTGCACCTTACAAAGCGATCCGAAGGTCCTATATTCCCAACTACACTTCAATCTAAAAAATATTATTTGATGGGGTGAGCCACACATCTAGTAAGTAATTATACAGAATACACAACGGAATGGAGTCAAGCAAGGCACTAGTGTTTTATTTTATCACAAACTCATTCAATAATATCAAAAATAATTATTCCACAAAACATATAATGAACCACTTAATACATATGTAATCACATCTTAAAATCATTTGAAATCACATACATATAATTAATCAAAGCACAGTGTCACATATACACATCACATATTCTCACATACAATCCTATAAGCGGATACCAACATCTAACCCCTGCTGGTGAGGGATCAACACATATTCTCACATACAATCCTGTGAGCAGATTTACACATATATCTGATATATCTGATCAATTCTAAAAACACTTATTTTGAGTCACATATCACAAAGCAAAGTTTATACAAAATATGATAATTTACTTGGTATTAACAATTTCTTTTCAAATACAGAGGCATATCGAAAATCACAATATACAATAGAACATAAATCAAGGATGCTTGACTCTCTTAGGGAATGAATAAGAACTGAAGAGTTTATATAAATATTTTACAATTCTTGAGTAAATCTAAAAATTAAATTTGCTAAAAGAAACATTTTAAATACCATTTGGAGAATAGGAATATGACTTTGAAATCACTTGGTTTTAACAAATTTAAACAACAAGAACCTTTTTAGAAAACTTACTTTAAAACTCAATTATTTTTGGAAAATATTTTAGTTTAGAAGTTATCTTTTAAATGAGATTTGGACATTCAAAATGTGATTTAAAATTCAAAATTTCCCTTTAAAACATTATTTAAAAAGAAATCAAAGTTTCTCTTTCAATGATGTAAAAATGCTTTCAATAAACTTTAGAAAACGTAAGCTTAAAAATATGACTTTTGAACACCTTTGACATCTAAGAACCTAAATGACAAAACTTGTGCATATTATGCATAATTACTTATAGCACTTGAATCACTCTGAGAGTCCAGCTGAAACACCCTTCAAATAGTCTCAAAATACTCTTAAATAGAACCTATAATCAATCATGAAAATTACTTAATATCCTCCACAAAATATAAATCTTATTGACTTATACAAATGACTCGCGGAAATTATATTTGCTGAACTAAACGATAACACTAATGCAAAGCATCTCTACCCAAGAATATGCTCCCTTGAAATTATCAAAACTCAGACTCAGCAGCCAATACTCCAGGATTTAATATATATCCCAATGAAAACCGTGGGGGTGACCTATTCATGGGCTTAATATCAATTACCCTAATGTATAACATATCTAAGCATTATTTTGAGATAAATTAGAATCTGGTAGAAGAAACAAGTCTGCATTATCCTTTAAAGAATAGTAGATGTGTTGGACCTTAAGGAATCATTCCATTTGGAATTAGTCAACACCTAGGCAATAGACCATTACAGCTACAATAAGAAGAATAGGACATTGACCAAAAATGAAAGCTATTAAAGTATGGATCAGCCCTACGAAAATGAAAGCTATTACGTTGACAAAAGTATAGCCCTACGAAAATGATGCCAGCCTTATTCATGGGTTCAACAATTTCGGCTCTCGCTCTAGACTCCGATTAGTGGCAACCTAAGACTGCAGAATTATTAAAACAGTGTAAATCGTAATCTAAGAAATTACCAATCTCACAATCTACACGTCACTAAAGTTTTCCATGATAAAAATTCTAACTCCTTAATTCTTGGTTTCTAACGATGAGAAATCATACCTTGAACAATCTGATTGCTTCTTCAATTGTACGTGCTCCAAACTCCAAGGAAAACTCCTCTTAGCCTCTTTGAAAAAAAAAACATTTTCTATGAAAACCCTGACTGTCTCTTCCTTTACTCTGTAGTTTGTATTAGAGATGTGGGCTTAGTGAGGTAGCGGGCTGTAGTTATTAATAAAATAATACCTATGGCCCAATAATTATAATAATAATGGCCCAACAGTTATTAAAAAGAAAACTTAATAATAACCTCAAATAAAAATATGTATATGTGGGGAATTACACCCAAAAGGTACCCAAATCTCTTTTTTGAGAGACACGTCTCTCACACCTGTGTGTAGTTTTCTTGGGGAATATAAAAGAGTTGTAATTTGGAGGGCATAAAAGGAAATTTTGGTAACCTCCTTTGGTCTCCATGAATGTCCTTGCAAATATGTTTGGAATACTTGCAATTTGCAAGCCTATGAGAGCACATGATAGGTACACAATGCAATAAATTGACTTACACGAAAGATCTCATTGAGTTATTGAATAAAAGCTCATACCATCTACAATTCTTTTTTTTTTTTTTTTTGGACAATTTGATAGTTACAATGGAGGGATTTAAACTCTGAACATCTTTGTTGGAAACACCTTGTACCAATTAATCTACTCGCTCTTTCTTTATCACAATTGATACTTTTTTTTTTTTTTGAACTATCTAATTAGCAGACCCAAAAGCTATCTTTCCTCTCTTATAATAGTATCAACTAAACTAAGCTAACTTAATCATAGCTTATTCAGTGTAAGATCATATCTATTCAATCTCCCATGAAACCCACTTCTCCATACTATAAGCTTGGCCAAAATGGGAAATTAACTCTAATTTTCAAACATTATAATTAGAAGGCACTGTTTTCAAACTATATTTTTTACTAGCTTCTCGAGTCTAAGAGACTCGATTTTGGACTATAAATCAAGTCTTTGAGGGTCGGTTTTCATGTTTTGATCAAGTCTGAGTTGGCACTTTTTCCACGTGGCATCCACTTGGAAATTGAGTATCTAAGACTTGATTTATAAACCCTTTACAAAAAAAAATATTTTTAAGCACACCGACCTTTACACCTCTCATCTCATCAAAGAAGAAAGAAAAGAAAAGAAAAAGAAAAAAAAAAACACCTACAGCTACACTGATCTTGCCGCCACAACAACTACCAGACAGCCACTGACCTAGTCTTCAAGCCGTCGTTGCCGCCACCGTCGCCACCCAAATCTGACATAAATGCCAAAAACCCATGCCCAACGGCGATCTCCACATCCCACGCCCAACGCCTAATGCCGATCTCCATGCTTAACGGCGATCTCCACATCCCATGCCCAACGTCGATCTCTATGCCCAACGCCGATCACCACACCTAACGCTGATCTCCACCCCACACCTAAACACCGATCTCTGCGCCACACCCAAACACCGATCTCACTTTCCTCTCCGTTCAATTGCACAGCCAACGACGATCTGGGTTCAATCGCACAACCAACAACGATCTCGGTCTGGGTCTCTAGATTCTTTGGATTTAGCAAACAATCCGGCAAGGTGAGGTGAGCTCTCTGATCTAATCTGATTCAGTTTTGGGTCTCAGTCTGGGTTCAATTTTGGGTCTCTGATCTGATCTGATTCTTTCTTCCTTCAAGTTCATTGTGCTGGGATTGTTGTGTTTATGGGATTTCTTAAATTTTTTTTTGGGTATTTCTGGGAAGACTTGAGACTTATAATTTTTTTGGTTTATAAATCGAGTCTTAGAGACTCGATTTCCCTGTGTGCACCACATGGAAAAAACGCCACATTAGACGTGATCAGATCATGGAAACCGAGTCTTTGAGACTCGATTTATAAGCACTAAATCAAGTCTTTTAGACTCGAGATACTAGTAAAAAATATAATTTGAAAATGTGACCTACTAATTATAACGTTTGAAAATTAGGGTTAATTTCCCATTTTGGCCCTATAAGCTTCAAAAAAGCCATTGGCCAAGAATCAATTACATTGTGACAAGCTAACAAAAGGTAGGTTATTGTGAAACCCACTCTTCAAGCATTCACATCCAGGGATGTAAAAAAGTATTTATTTTACACCCTCAAAACCTACTTTATATATTTTACCATCCCATTCTATAACTCACAGATCATCCTAATTTCTATTTTTACATACAACTCATTAAAATAATATAAATTACACCATCAAATAATATAAACAAAAAAAAAAAAAAAAAACTCACATGTCTCTCTTCCCTCTCTTCCTCCCTTCCTCCATCAAACCCACACAGCCAGCAATCACCACCAAATCTAGCAATTCCACCACTGCTAGCAACCACTTGCCACCAAAAACTCAGCACAACCACCAAAAGCCATCCATCACCACCACCACCATTGAAACACCACCCGACTGGGAAAACAAAAACCACTACCGAATAACCCAACTAAACCAACCACCGAACCACAATCAAGTTTCAACCATCACCATCACCCCCGCCACCAAACCCACCACCCATAGCCACTGCATGACACACAGAACCACACCCACCACGACGCCACCAACCCATGACCCACCGACAACCAATAACCCATAAAACCCAAAATATGAACTTGAAACCCAAAACCCACAAAACCTGAAACCCATTAACGCCTCCACCAATGAAAATGCAAGCCACCCACCCAAAGTCAATCTACAGCCAACCAAAGTCTTGAGTGAGAGAAAGAAGCAAGAGTCAACGTGAGAGGAAGAGAGAAGAGAAAAGGAAGAAGATAGAGACTCTGATTGGTTTTTATGAGAAGAGAGAGAGTAGTTAAAATAATTATTTTTATGTTTATAACCATGAACAGTGGGTTGTATATACACAAACTTATGGTTCATGGTTGCTAAAAAATTTTAGCAACACACACCCGGGTAAAGCCCAATTTTTTGAGTGGGTGGGTTGCTAAAATAGCAATTTAGGGGGTTTACACCTCCCAATGCTAATGCTCTTACAAGCCAACCTTTGATTACTTTAATGTCAAATTTATTTGCCAAAAAAGGAGTCACAATGTACAAAAGATTATAAATAAAAAAATAAAAAATAATAAAAAAAAGGAAAATGAGAAGAGGAGAAGGGGGAGCAATAGAAAAATTTTAAGGTTCCACCACAACAAAAAAACATCCTACGTTCGTTTTACTTCCGAAATCCCAATACCTATTTTCCTAATTCAGCTATTCCTAAAGTGGTTTTCCTATATTTAGCAACACAATACAAGTGTCCTTTCTCTCTCTCCCTCTCCTACCAAACTCTACCATCTTCTTTATCTTACTTGATATGTCACATGAAGCAATTTCACTTTATTTATTTCGGTCTTAAAGAAATTTCACATGAAGCAATTTCACATTTATTATCATTCTTGTATTATTTGGTTTATGCATCACTAATCTAGCATAATGAAAAAGCAAATACAATCACTCACCGTCAAGAGTCTTTTAGTTCAACTAGTTGGTACTTCTTAATATGCCCATGATATTCACGATTAAAATCTTTCCTCTCTATTGTAATTATCAAATTATAAAATAAATATAAATGTATAAATAAATATATTTAAAAAAAAAAAAAAAAAAAAAAAAGCTTGCCAACCTAAATTTCAACTCTTAAAATCATTACAAATTTACAATTATGTTCAATATTTACTTGGGAATTGCCGAATATATCAATTTGATCTCACTAAATATATTTATATGTTTCATAGCCTAAACTACATACACATGAGAATTTCTCACTATTTATTTTATTCCTAAGAGGAAGCAGAATGGGAGCAACTAACATACGATTAATCAGCATGAGGATTGGACTCAACTACACCAAAGAACCCAAATCTAACCACTAACATATCAAAAATGCAATCTATATTACAATAACAACAAACACGCTAACAAGCAATTACCAATCCCAAACCCATGAAACAGTAGGTAATAAAAGGGAAAAAATGGGGGAGGGGAGCTTAAAATAAGATATTTATGAAGTTATTGTGACAATTTGAAAATTATTTGAGCAGTATGATCACCAATAACAGCTGTAAGGACATGAAAATCTGGCGGCCCAAACTCACTTAGAATAGTGAAATTTGTGCTATCCAGCTAGGCCCAAACCAATAAATATTTGTAAAGAGAGTGGGGTAAAACAAGTTGGGCTTAGCCCGAGAATTCAGACAGAGAGGAAATGAACGAAAGTTAAAGATTAAGTATGTAAATGGTTCTTTACAATCTCGCCCGAGGACGATGTTCTTGCGTAAGGATGTACACTTTTCTCTCTCTCTCTCTCCCTCTCCCCCTATCACTATTCTTGTTCTAATCTCTTTTCCCTGATTTTTTCTGGCCCCTTCTCATCAGGTAGTTCTCTTTCTTTATATACTCCTAAGCTTATTACATCCTAACTCTCCATCTACAATCCTCTAGATTCTCTTTAAGACACTTATCCCTTTAAACTTCTGTTGAAGGTAGTAGAAGGAGTTGTTTAGCTGTGAATTCTACTTTCAGGTCACTTCCTCATCAATGCAGTTAATAAAGCTATTGCCAGTCATTTAATGCGGAGGCAATATGTAAGCTTTCACTAGAAACTTCCTTCACCTACTTTGACTTTCTCTCTGAACACCATCCTCTCCATTCGGACTTCCAGGAGGTATTTTGTCTCTTCTCCTCCTATCCTCGAGCGAATCCCCTATTCGGGCTTAGAATGCTTGTATTGTGATAGTCATAGCTTGTTGTATCCTTCCTCGGTCCTCAAGTCCCCATAACAGTTATTGATGATGTTGAAATCGTCAGTAGTTGGGTTTGTCCAGAGGAACCAATACAAGCTCATCCAAGTTCTTACAGAGTTAATAAAGAAAAAGGGAAATCCTCTCAAGTGGTCACTAGTGTGGTGCCAGCCACAAAGTCTCCAGTGGTAAAGTTAGCTAATGGAACTCAGGAAATAAAGAGAATTTTGTAATGAAAATGAAAGCGATTAGTGTGTATGTACCTTGTCTTGGATTTGGTAGGCCCTATAAATAAGCTCTTCTTATTAGCAGTTGTCCTTCTTAAATGGTGGCTTTAAGGCTAATCTGGTAATGACCCAAGCCTACCCAATTCAGCCTTAATGGGGGTTCCAACGGTCTTCTTATTGATATGTAACCATCGGGGCATTGAATAGCTGCTTTCATGGCACTCTATGCTCGTCTAGGCTGGCTCTTCTGGATGGGGGTAATTACCTGGTTTATCAGTTGCCCCCTTATTCCGAGATCATCCTTGTGTGTAATGACGATCTTAAGAATATGAAAGGTCATTTTTTCAGATGTGACCATTGATATTTTTTTTTTTGGTCCGCATTTAATGCAGAGTGGCTGCGCCGTACATGTCATGGCCACATAGTGTACTCTGATTGGTGGATAGTAGTGTTTTGTTCGGGGGACTTTTAGGTTTAACACTGATTTTTGGTTTTCCAAGTCTAACTTTTTAAACCGCTTAGCTTTTCTTCTTCTTCTTTGCTTTTTCTCTCTCTCTCTCTCTCTTTCGCCATTGTTGCTCTATATTTTTCTCCTTCGAACTTTTTGAACTTCATCAGCTTTTTCCTTTCTAAGCTTGGTTTTTTGAGGTAAGGTTTCTCTTCCTTTTCTTTTTTCTCTTTATAGAAAAATTTATATGCCTTTCCTTTTCTGTTTCGGGATAGAAACTCACACCTTTTCCTTTTGGGTTCCATGGTTGAAAGTTCCCAGGTTAGGCAACTTTGTCCCTCTATTTCGTTTGTCTTTGCCCGTTTAGGAGCATCTCTAGGTTGCTTTAGCACTCATTGCCCCCCAGTTGAGGGTTTAGTGTCTGGGGTAGCTGTTTAGGTTTTATGTTGGTTGATCTGTACCCTCTACTACATTAGTCTCTAAATTGGTTTAAGGAAATGGTGGGTGAGAGGGAGGTAGTGTTTGAAGTAAGGTCCAGTGAGCTTGAAACGGGGTTGTCGTCTAGCGATGACCCTTTCGAGGCAGAGGTAGATACGGCTGCCTTCGGCCCTTCGTTACCTGGATGAAGGAAGATTAGGTCTTTTCATTCCCTTAGGGAGGAGTACGCTTTAGATGCTGACACCCTCTTTAGGTTTAAGGACAGGTTCCAGTTCCCTGAGGAAGTTAGGATTCGTCTTCCTCAAGAAAGGGAAAAAGCATGTCATTTCTCGCCTAGGGAAGTGTGCTTCTACGAGGCTGCTTTCCAATGTGGCCTTAGGTTCCCCGTCCACCCATTCATCATGGAACTCCTGAACCATTTCAATATTGCTCTTGGGCAACTTATGCCAAACTCGTGGAGGTTAATGATTAGCTATATGGAGATATGGATGGTCGTCACTGAGGGAGACATGATTAGGTTGGACGAGTTCATTCACCTGTACCGTTTGAAGGAGTACAAGGAGTATGGGTACTACGAGCTTGTGCCCTGGGTCAGAAAGGCGAGGATCGTCACGGATCTTCCTTCGTCCTTCCGATATTGGAAATCCAGGTACTTTTTTATGTTTAGGGATGGATAGGAGACTTTCTCTGATTACTTCTGGGGTGAAGTTCCTAGGTTGCTTCGTCATTAGAGGGCCTCGAGTCTAGATACGCTGTCCTTTCGATTATTTCTCATCAGTTCCTTCTTTTTTCTTCTTTTTTGGCTCATCACTAACCTTTTATTTGTTGTCTTTGTAGTCAAGAAGCATCCCAAGCTTAAGAGCAGGTATAAGACTAGCATCCAAGAAGCCATTGAATATGCGAAGACAATTAACGACTTTGACGATCTCGTCGACCCCAGAACCTTAGCTTATCACTGTCTTGGTCCAGAGCCTTCTCCCTTCGTCCTGCGTGCTATCGAGATTGAAGAGAAAACTGAGTTTTGTTTTGAGTTTTCTCATCTTTTCCTTTCTCTCTCTCTCTCTCTCTTTTATATGTATCCCTTTTGGCCATGCAAAGATGACGACCAAGTTTAATCAAGAGATGTACACAAGGATGAAGGCTAAGAAGAACAAGCCTCTCTCAAGTCTAGGAAAGAAGGTTGTGCGAGTCGTTGAGAAAGGGACCCCGATCACTTTGACCACCTCCGTTCCTAAGGCCATAAGGATCGTTTCTCTTGCCACTTCACTGGAAGAGCTTACTCCTCATCCAAAGAGGCCAAGGATGTTGGCAAAAGGGAAGGAGAAGGTGGTTTCCCAGACATCCAATGTCTGGGATGATGCTGGCCTTGCCTTGGTGAGGCTCATTCTGCGTTATTGCGGAGGACCTCAAGGCGGTTTCCAGCGTCCCTTCTCACGTGGTTGTGAGCCGCCATATCCACAAGTTTGTCTAGGTGAGACCTTTTTTATTTGGTTGCGTAACTCATAAAACAAGATAGTCCTTGATGTTCACAAATATTCCCTTCTTTTGAATTTTAGGTGCTAAGAGAGGAAATCCACATATCTTCTAAGTATCTTAGCCAGGAGGAGAAGGCCGTGGTGGCAGGGTCCAAGGCGGAGGCTCTGAAGGCTAATGTCACGAACCTGAAGAGGGATCTCATTGCTGCCATGGGCGAAGCCAACTCAGCTAAGGAGAAGGCTAAGGCTTTGGCCAACGAGCTCAAGTTTGAGAAGCAGCTGACAGTGCAAAAGAACGAATAGCTTCAAGCTGCGAACCAAAAGGTTATATCCGTGGCTGCCAAGGCCATTCAAGCTTTTCAGCAGACTAAAAAGTACAACACTGTACTCTTTAGTTGGTATTACAAAGGCTTCAAGCTCCTTAGACAATACATGGTAAAGCATCCCTCTAGAGTCAACTTGGAGGAATTAGACTTCGAGGAAGTGGACAAAGAGATGGAGGCCCACGAGGCTACCCAAGCTACTGTTGCTTCCAAAGAAAATGCTCCAGAGGGCGACAACCCTAATCCTAGGGTGCTCATGTTGATGCGGTTAGAGGGGATGAAGCTACAACTTGAAGCGCTTTTCTCTTTTGTTTTGTCCTTTATTTATTTCTTTTTTCTTTTTTTTCTTTTTTTTTTTTTTTGTGGTGCCCAGTATGTTTTTGGGCTTTAGATGGTAACTCTGGAACAATTACACTTTACATATATATATATATATATATAAATATATATCATGTGCTTGTTTTCTTTACCTTTGATGGTTGTCTTTACTTGTTGCGTGAACTTGCTTCCTTTAGCCTCGTTTATATGATCCAAGTCTTTGTTAGGGGTTGCATCATTTGCTTTTCTTCTCTAACAGTTTATATCTATCACTTACCTTCGTTAATGGTTTGTGTCCAGTTATGGAATCTTATGACTAAGCCATTTTTTAGGTGATTTGCATCCAATTAAGGAATTTTATCACTTGGCTTCATCAGTGATTTACATCCACTCAAGGAGTTTTATCACTTGGCTTCGTCAATGATTTACATCCGTTAAAGAAACCTTTTCACTTAGCCATTTTAGGTGATTTACATCCATTAAAGGAATTTTATTACTTGGCTTCGTCAGTGATCTACATCCGTTCAAGGAATCTTATCACTTAGCCATTTTAGATGATCTACATCCATTGAAAGAATTTTATCACTTGGCTTCGCCGGTAATTTACATCCGTTTAAGGAATCTTATTGTTGGTGTTTATGCCCTAAAATCCAATTTATTGACATGTCATAAATAATTAAATTGTTTAATTATATGAGACTATTTATAAATGAACTAATGGGACATTATCTTAGTCCATGAGATGCATAGTATGTGATTTAGTCACAAAAGATATAAATCACAAGTTCTTTGTAAACTCAAAATTTTAGTTCATAGTCGGTGATGATGAAATTGAGCATTTCATCTGTGAAAACTATAACATATCAACTAAGATGATTTGTCTTGATCATGGAAGTGGTGACTCCTAGTTGATATATTGATATGTTTTAAGAGTTAAGAAATATTGAACTGGACCGCTATGAGATTTATTATTCTCCTAACGACTGTCAAATGAATAATAAATTTCACGACTTCTATTTACATTAACTCTAAATCCTGAGAGAATAATGAACCTGATCATGAGGTGTAGGTTGCTTTGATATATCAGGAGTGAGATCTAAAGTCACGATCAAAATCTCAGTATGTTGGGCAGCCGCATTTAATGTTGATGGAATATATATTCTCAAGATAGAATTCATAATCTCTTAACAGAGATATAAAATATTCTCTTGAGATAAGTTTAATGAGTTTGGTTATTCAGAGTGTTGGGCCTAACCACTTTAGTAAGTAGTTACTAAAGTATATATTTATGAAACTGGATTTCATAAATATATGATGAATAACTTAAAGGATTAAACCGGGAACTCAAGGATTAAGATGTAGCAATCTTCAAAGTGATAGTCAACATGCATGACTTTGTATTACTACGAATATTTTAATGAAGGGGTTACATGTATAATAAAGTCTTGGGATATAATTTATTAATAAGACCTAGAGTGCAATTATATTTATATAGTGGTATTAAATATAATTAATGGTAACTTTGGACTTGCCAAGAGTTGACAAAAAAACGCAAAGCCCATTAGAGCTAAAGTCTTATTTGTTTCCTTTTACTCTCACTCCAAACCACATACTAAAGCCCAATTAGAATGGCCCAAAAGGCTAGTCCAATTAGATAGTCAGTTAAATAAAAGGAGAGAAACATACAGAATTTTTTAGAGAGTTTTAATAATAAAATGAAATGGTGTATATGTGAGTGTAAGCCACTCTCTTATTCTCCCCTTAAAAACTGATTAAGAGACCACACTTCTTAGGCATTAAGTGGAATTGGAGTGAAGATTAAAAGTGTTTCCAAGTACTTCTAATCTTTTTTTTTTTGAATTTCACCACACCAAGCTATGCTTTCTTGTTCTTAAATTCTAAAACTTACATAGTACATGTTATCAATTACGAATGAAGTAGACCCGTTAATTTTCCACTGCGTATATTTTGTATGCGATACAAACATGTATTTTTCCAACACTTATCACTTAGCCATTTTAGATGATTTATATCCATTGAAGGAATTTTATCACTTGGCTTCGTTAGTGATCTACATCCGTTTAAGGAATCTTATCACTTAGCCATTTTAGGTGATTTACATCCAATGAAGGAATTTTATCACTTGGCTTCGTCAGCAATTTATTTGTACACAATTTTCGACAATATTTGTTGAATAATACTTTTATTGCTTTATTTTCATCAACAAAGAATTTCTTTCATGATTACAATGGTGATCTGTTCTAGTGATGATACCTCTTCAAATGCTCAATATTCCATGGACGTGGCAATCTTGTCCCATCCATTGATTCCAGGTGATAGCTCCCCTATCTTGAGTAATGAATGATCTTATAAGGCCCTTCCCATGTTGGTCCAAGCTTTCCTTGTGCTGAGTCCTTTGTTGCTAGTGTGATTCTTCGTAAAACGAGATCTCCTATGTTCAGTCTTTTGAGTTTTACTCTTTTGTTGTAGTATTCAGTCATCTTTTGTTGGTACTTGGTCATTTTCTTGGATGCTTCCTCCCTTGTTTCGTCCAAGCAGTCCAGGTTGACCTTCAGTTTATCGTCATTAATGCCTTCTTAAAAGAATTCTCTTTTCATGCTAGTGATTCCTACCTCGGCGAGTATTACTGCTTCAGTACCATAGGTGAGCCTGAACGATGTCTCTCCAGTTGGGGTTCTAGCGGTGGTTCTATTGGCTCACGAGAGATTTGGTAACTCTTCTGGCCATGCACCCTTTACCCCCTCCAGTCGAACTTTGATAATCTTCAGCAACGTTCGATTCGTCACTTCTGTTTATTCATTGACTTGTGGGTGTCATGGTGAAGAGAACTTGTTCTTGATTCTGAGCTCTGAACAAAAGCTCTTGAATTCTTGGCTATCAAACTAACGACCATTGTTTGGTATGATCGTCCATGGTATGCTGAACCTGCAGACTATATTTTTCCACACAAAGCTTCGGATTTTTTCTCCCGTGATTGTTGACAGAGCTTCTGCTTCTACCCATTTGGAAAAATAGTCAATTGCAACTAAGAAAAATTTTACCTGCTTTTTACCTTATGGTAGGGAGCCCATGATGTCAATCCCCCATTGAGAAAAAGGCCATGGGAAGGTTATGGCCGTCATCTTTTCTCTTGGGACACGTTGAACGTTCCCAAACCTCTGGCATTTATCACATTTTTCCACGTACTCCTTCACGTCCTTCTGCATGGTTGGCGAATAATAACATGTTCTGATAATTTTGCTAACCTATTCTGATAATTTTCCTCTTCTTCGACGCACCTCAAGTAGGGCATTGAAAAGCCCATTTTATACAGAGCGTCAACTAAGATTGTGAACCTGGCCGCTCGCTTCCTAACCTTCCTCGCCTCATCCGTGTTTGCTGGGAGGTGTCCATCTCGGAGGAAAGAGATGATTGTACTCGTCAAGCCATTCTGGTTTTAGATGGTGAAAGTGTGGAGTTCGTCAATGCTTGGATGTCTTTGTACTTCCACTTTCAGATCGGGTGAACCTGTTCCTTCCTCTAACGATGCTTGCCTTGCTACCTCGTCTACTTCTGAGTTCTGGCTTTGGGGAACTTGTATGAAATCTACCTAATCGAACTCTTGAACCAATTGGTGCATCAACTTGAGGAACTTTTGCATCTTGCCCTCTTTCGCTTTGTATTCTCCTCTTATCTACCCTACCATCAACTTAGAATCGCTTTTGAAGAGTATGTTTTTGGCTCCCAAGGCTCTCCCGATCCTGAGTCCTGTTAGTATGGCCTCGTATTCTGCTTCATTGTTGGTAATGGGGAATTGAAGCCGTACCCTGTACCTGAGGGTTTCTCCTTTAGGCATTTTGATGACGACCCCAGCTCCTCTTTTTGAATTGACGAACCATCTGTTTGTATCGTCCAGCTCTCTGAACTGTCCTGCATTCTTCCATTGTCCGAGATTGTGAACTCGGCGATGAAATCCGCCAATTCCTGAGCTCTGATGGCTATTTTGGGACGGTATTTGATGTCGAATTGAATTAGCTCCATCGCCCATTGTACTAACCTCCTCGCCGCTTCGGGCTTTTTCATTACTTTCTTTATAGGTTGGTCCATCATTACCAAAATGGGGTTCACTTGGAAGTAGGGGCGAAGCTTACGTGAAGCAACGATTAAGGCGAAGATGATCTTTTCCATGCATGGATATTTCGCCTTGGCTCCTTCGAACGCTTGACTTACATAGTAAACAGGGAGCTGTACTCTATTCTCTTCTCGAATCAATGCTGCACTCACGGCTGTGGTCGATACTGCCAAGTATAAAAACAAATCTTCACCTTCTTGTGATGGGCTCAAGAGGGGAGGATTGCTCAAGTAGCGCTTTAGCTCCTGGAAGGCTTCTTCGCACTCCCTCATCCAGGCAAAAGCCTGCTTCAGAGTTTTAAAGAAGGGCCAACATCTATCTGTAGCCTTCAAAACGAACCTGTTGAGAGCAGCGATCCTCCCTGTCAGCGTCTGTACCTCTTTCATTGTCTTTGGAGAGGTCATGTCCAGTATGGCTTGTATCTTTTTAGGATTGGCTTCTATTCCTTGCTAAGATACCATAAACCCGAGGACTTTTCCTAACGATACCCCAAAGGTGCATTTGCTAGGATTTAACCTCATTTGATATTGCCTAAGGGTCGCAAAGGTGTCTTTAAGGTCGTCTAAGTGTGTGTCCTCTTCTTTGCTCTTGATAAGCATATCGTCAATATACACCTCCATGTTCCTTCCGATCTGTCTATTAAACATCTTGTTGACCAACCTTTGGTAAGTGGCCCCTGTATTCTTCAACTCAAAGGGTATCACTTTGTAGCAGTAAAGTCCTTGAATGGTGATGAATGCAGTTTTCTCCTGGTCTTCTTCTGACATTTTGATTTGGTTATAGCCTGAAAAGGTGTCCATAAAAGTGAGGAGCTTATACCCAGCGATGGAATCCACAAGCTCATCAATTCTTGGCAACGAGAAGCTGTCTTTAGGGCAGGCACTGTTCAGGTCGGTAAAGTCCACACACATCCTCCACTTCCCATTTGCTTTCTTCATTAAGACGACATTGGCCAGCCAGTCAGGATAGTAAACATCTCAGATGAAGTCGGCTGCAAGTAGCTTATCCACTTCGTCCATGACGGCCTTATTACGTTCAAGGGCTAAGACCCGTCGTCTTTGTTAGACAGGTTTCCTTTCAGGATTGACATTCAGACGATGCTAAATGACTTCCGCCACTATGCCGGGCATATCCTCATGGCTCCATGCGAAAATGTCCAGGTTCTCCTTGAGAAATTGTACTAGCTCCTTCTTCATTTGATTATTCAGGTTTTCCATTTTCTCGTCATCTTCACTGGTTCTCCGTCTACTAATTCTACCATTTCCAGGGCTTCCACCTTCTCCTTCTCGTCTTCCTCGATCATCCAAGTATGGTTCTCCTTGGTAGCCAAAACGGCTTGATAGCATTCTCTAGCTAACACCTGGTCTCCTTTGACTTCGCCTATGCCATGTTCTATTAGGAATTTTACCTTCAGGCAGTACGTAAATGTTGCTGCTTTCTAACGATTGAGGGTGGGTCTCCCAATGATCACGTTATACGATGACAGGCAATCCACCAATAGGAAGTCAAGCTGTTTGGTAAGTTGCAAGGGGTAAAAACTTGCTGTGACTGTCAATGTCACTATTCCTCTAGGGTAGACCCGATCTCCACTGAAGTTAATGAGGGGAGATTCGAATGGTCGCATCCTCTTGGGATCCACTTTCAGCTACTAGAAAGCCAAGAGGTAAATAATGTCAGCAAAGCTGCCACTGTCGATGAGAATTTGTTTGGTGTTGAATCCCTCTATCATAAGCATGATGACCAAGGGGTCGTCATGTGACTACTTCATGCCTCTGGCATCTTCTTTCTAGAACAGGATGCCCATACTTGTTCGTCTTCTCTATTTCAAATGAGGTATCCCATGAATACTATTCACAAATCTTTGTTAGGATTTCCTAAGGGACTTGAAAGATCCACCAGTGGATGGTCCTCTAGCAATCGTCTTTATTTCCCCGATCACGCTCTGCGGACGGTTGTATGAGTTATCTTTGTCTATGGGATGTTTTTCAAATTTCTCTCTATGATCGTCCCTAGACCAACTAGACTCACCCTTTTTTACAAAATTTTGCAACTTTCCTTTCCGGATTAATTCTTCTATCTGCTCCTTCAAGTCTCGGCAATCCTCAGTATAATGGCCATGGTCTTTGTGAAAACGGCAATATTTCTTCTTGTCCCATACATTGGGTGAAGAATGGAGCAGTTTTGGCCACTTAAGATGATGGTCGTCCTTAATCTACGCTAAAATTTTGTCAACAGGCATTACTAGAGGAGTGAATTTTACTATCCGTAGAATTTTGTCATCTCTCCGTTTATTTCTGTCAGAACTGGTCTGACAATCTTTCCTTTCCCTCTTGTGTCCCTTCTGGTCTTCCCTGGCACTTTCTCTTTCCTTAGGCATGCTTTCTTCCCCTATCGCAGCTATAGCATCCTCTGCATTCATGTACTTCTGGGCTTTCAATAGCATCTCGGCCATTGTCTTTAGCAGGTATTTCATGAGGGCGACTACGAACTCCATGGATTTTAACCCTACTTTGAAAGTGGTTAACTGTACCTTATCATTCGCTTCATCAACTTCTAGGACTTCTCTAGTGAAACGTTTCACGTATGACCTCAGGGGCTCTCTTTCTCCTTGCTTGATGGTAAGTAGATGGTCCGCTGGTCTTTGCTAACGTTGCCCACCGATGAAATGGCGCACAAAGGAATTACCTAGCTGCTCGAAATTGTCAATGGATGACGTTGCTAGCTTACTGAACCACACTCGCACTGCTCCCCTAAGGGTGGTAGGAAAATAGCGACACAAGATTTCGTCTAGGGGCTATTGTAGACTCAGAGTCGTCTTGAAGGTGGTGATATGGTCCAATGGGTCTTTCAAGCTATCAAATGATTCAAGCTGTGGAAGACGAAACTTTGGGGGCAAAGGACACTCTAGGACTTTCGTAGTGAAAGGTGAGTCCGTCCTTCAGACCATCCCGTCCAGATTCTGGTCCGTCTTTTTCCTCATTGCGTTTCTCAGCTCGTCCATCTCCTCCTTATATCTCTAAAGAGATCTAAATTTGCTTCGTCCAAAGAGTTTGGTCGTCGGTAGTCATCTCTCCTGTGGCTATCTTCGTCGTTATTCTTGTTAGTCTCAATCCTCATGAGTGAACGATTTTCTTCCTATTACAGTTGCAGCCTCATCTCCTGGTTTTTCCTGGTGAGTTCTTCCACACTAGCTATAAGTGTCTGAATTTGCAAAGCTAATGCTGTAGAACCTTGTGGTGTATTGGACTCCATCTAGATGTCGGAACCAAACAGGACTATGATTTCAAACGAAGGTCTAAATTCGTTGTTTCCACAGACGACGCCAAACTGATGATGCTGAAATCGTCAGTAGTTGGGTTTGTCCAGAGGGACCAATACGAGCTCGTCCAAGTTCCTGCAGAGATAATAAAGAAAAAGGGAAATCCTCTCAGGTGGTCACCGATGTGGTGCCGACCACAAAGTCTCTGATGGTAAAGTCTGCTAATAGAACTCAGGAAATAGAGAGAATTTTGTAATGAAAATGAAAGCGATAAGTGTGTATGTACCTTGTCTTGGATTTGGTAGGCCCTGTAAATAGGCTCTTCTTATTAGTTGTTGTCCTTCTTAAATGGTGACTTTAAGGCTAATTTGGTAACATCCCAAGCCTACTCAATTCAACCTTCTAGGACAATCTCCGAGTTTTGAAACTATTAAGCACCGTGTCCCTGTTTTTTAAACTTGATTTTAACGAATTCTATATAAAACTCGATATCTTCAAAATCGAGTTATATGTAAATTTTTAATTGAAACTCAACTTTAGCAAAGTCGAGTTTCACTTAAATTTTTTTTAAAAATTAAGTGGCAAAATATGTATAGAACTCAACATTACTAATGTCGAGTTCCACCTATAAATCAATTTTAAAAAAAATCGAATTTCAAAACAGAAACTCGATGCTTAATAGTTTCAAAACAAGAATATTGTGCTAGATTTTTTACAAAATAAGGGCAAAAGCCCATTGTCCCCCCCAACTTCATAACTACTTTGTTTCTTTCGGTACCCACATCCCTTCGCTGATGATCTATGCGCAGTTTCATGTCTAAATTGTCTTTTACTAGTTATTTTAAATGTAACTGGGGCAAGCAATACTTATTAAAATTAAAGATTCTCAATCAAATATAAAATATAGATAAAGCTAGAGAATAATTATAACATCATTTATAATCTTTCTTTATATTTTACAATATCTTCATTGTGGCCTCATCATCCGAAAGGAGGGTAGGATAAATAAATAAATAATAATAATAATAAGTGATAAGTCTAACGTGGCCAAATGACATAATGTGGTTAGTGCATAATAAAAATGGTAGCAATGATTAAATCATATGAAAGTGATGTTTTACTAATCATTTCAACTAATTATAAAAAATAAATTATGGTTTAACATTGCTCAAAATGAAAAAGAATTAAAGGTTGGAATTTGTCTCAATCAGAAATCAATTATGAGGAGGACAAAAAGACATCATTTACTATCTTTAATGATAATGATAATGGTAACATCAGTTATAATTCATTTTAAGATTAGGTGTTTGATCGTAACGTGATAATAATTAAATATATATATATATATATATCCAACTAAATTACTCCACACACATTCGAAATCCCACCTCAAGAAAAGCTCCACAACAACAAAATTTGCACTAACCATAAGACTTTTCTCTCTCTCAAAATACAGGGGAAAACTAAGCCCCATGTTGAAAACAGCCACCACCATCTTCCTAGGCTTAGCCACCTCTTTCACCTTCCTCCTCATTTCTCCTCCTCCTCCAAAATCTTTCTACCACTCCCTCTACATTTCCACTTCTCTATCCGACAACACCTCAATATCACATCATTTATACACCCTCACTCGCCGGCCCCACGCTGCTGGTTCTGAGGCAAACGCAGAGGCTGCAGCCTATGTTTTATCCATCTTCACCTCCAGCAATATCAAATCTCACATAGCATCCTACGAGGTTTCTCTAACCTACCCTTCTTCCCGTTCCTTAACACTAATACCACCACCTCCAGAGACACCCACAACCTTCAATCTTCGTCAAGAAATTTATGATGGTGATCCATATGCAGATGTAGCAGATGAAGTTCAGCCTACTTTCCATGCTTATGCAAAGTCAGGCACTATCTCCGGACTTGTGGTTTATGTGAACTATGGACGCATAGTAGACTACTTGACACTGAAAGAAATGGGTGTGAATGTATCAGGTACAATTGTTTTGGCAAGGTATGGAGAAATATACAGAGGAAACATAGTCAAGAATGCGTACGAAGAAGGTGCTATTGGGGCATTGTTGTATACAGATAGGAAAGACTATGGTGGTGGGGGAGGGGATACAAGGTGGTTCCCAGATGAGAAGTGGATGCCACCAAGTGGGGTTCAGGTGGGAACAGTTTATAATGGGATCGGCGACCCTACTACACCTGGATGGGCAAGCACTGGAGACTGTGAAAGGTTATCTGAAGAGCAAGTAGAGAAAGGAGGGGATGTTCCACTTATACCTTCCTTGCCAATATCTGGGGCAGATGGTGAAACAATCTTGAGATCGGTTGGTGGAGATGTTGCCCATGAGGATTGGCAAGGAAGCATAGATGCACCTACTTACAGGGTTGGACCAGGGCCAGGGATTATCAATCTCAGTTACACTGTAAGTTCAAACTAAGATTTGGGTTTTTTAAGTACCATTCTGTATTCTTGTGCACATTCTACTAACGTCCAATCCAGCCCTATAACTAAAATCAGACTAGTTACTGAGGGGTGTTTTTTTCCAGGGAAATAAAATCATAGGGACTATTCAGAATGTCATTGGTATAATTGAAGGAGCAGAAGAGCCTGATCGGTATGTCCAAAATTTTTCATAAACTGCAGAAATTAGCTCATTCTTGCACTTCAATTTCAATATGCATCACTCTAAAGAAAACGTGCATAGTGCTCATGATTTAGTAACTCATCAAAACAGAACAGGACAAATTGACAACTACCTTCTTATTAGGTATACTTTTCTTTTGTGGTACAGTTTCCACCCCTTGCCTGTTTTTGGTCCAAAAGAAGAAAATCTTCATGAATCGGTTGTGTTCACCAATTTTTGCAATATAGCTTGTTCCACGAAAGGATTAACTGCATTTCAAACGTTTCAGATCTATTTACTATTTCACTTAACTTTGAATGACATTTAAAAATTAATTGAAAAATTAGAGCTGTAAAACATATTAACTTGTTTTAATCAATATCCCAATGGGGGTAATGAAGCCTAACTTGCAATGGTTAAGTCACAAATGTTACGATTATCTGTAGATTTGTCATTCTGGGTAATCATCGGGATGCATGGACATTTGGAGCTGTTGATCCCAATAGTGGCACCGCAGCATTGCTAGAGGTACAAAATGTCCTTATCCAGTATCTACTAATGAGGAATAATCACCAAAACAGCACCACCTGATTTTGATACTTAACCGTAGGTTGCAGAAAGACTGGGGAAGCTGCGAAAAAAAGGATGGAAACCTCGAAGAACAATTGTCTTATGCAATTGGGATGCTGAAGAATATGGCCTGGTCATTCTCTCTCTCTCTCTCTCTCTCTCTCTCTCTCTCAGACATGCGCAATAGAAATTTAACTTAAGCACCATATCCAGGTAGGATCCACTGAATGGGTAGAAGAGAACAGTTCAAGGGCTGTTGCTTATTTGAATGTTGACTGTGGAGTAGCTGGACCAGTATTCCATGCCTCTGCAACGCCCCAGCTTGATGAACTGCTCAAACGAGCAACTCAACAGGTATCTCAAAAGTAGTAATAATAGGAAAACCAGCAACAGTAAGCATAAGCCAATTTTGAAAGCAGCAATTACAGAATCCATACCAAGAGTTGATACTTCTGAGCAGCTACAGAAACATAAAAGATGCCAGTCAAAACTATAGAGTTAATCTAGATTTAAATATTTTCTCCTGCTTCATGTCAAAAGAAATCTTCTCTCTGTTGCTGCTATTATCTCACTCATCTCTATTGAACTTGTAATTGATTTGAAGGTTCAAGACCCAGAGAACTCATCACAAACTATTTATGATTCATGGGTTGATTCCAGAAATTCTCCCCCGGTAAGCAAAATACAAATGCCTTACACCACCACCTTGACTTCAAGATTTCATATTAATTTTTTATGAAACGAACTGAACTGCATTGCAGTGACCCTTAAAAACTGCAACTTACTTTGTTTCAAGCCATCCAATTTTGCTAAATAAATCCCGAGTCTCGCATCATATTACCGCACAGATAGATCACGCATAGGACACAACTTTCATCAAACCTTGAAACGTATCATCTAGTTAAATAATTGGTGCTCATTAACCTGTACTTTCTATACAAAGATTGGAAGGTTAGGAGATGGAGGATCAGATTTCGCAGCTTTTGTGCAACATGTAGGAATTCCAGCAGCTGCAATGTTTTTTGGAGGAGGTAACAAGCACGATTTTTTTTATTATTATTTAAATAAGTAAAGAAAAATGTTAATGAAAAAAGACTACTTCATGTACAATGAACACAAAGAAGTCTAAAGAATTACAATGAAAAAGTATTATGTACAAGCACAATATTTTTAATCTTTGGACATCATCCTTTAATTTGTAAGGTGACGCATGCACACATGCACATATGCACATATAGGCCATTTTTATTCTAAAGGAAGCAACTATGAATATACTTCTTAGAAAACACAATGACATAAAGAAATCGATAATTGAAAAGGTTCAAATGTAAAAGTTCTTTCACCAAGTAAAGCAAAACAAACAAAACAAAGCATTAATTTCAAAATCAAGTATGATATGATGAAAATCCAGCAAAGGTATCCAACCGATTCGTAACAACCACCAGCTAAAACAAGCAAAGAGATGCTAAATACAGTGTGAAGGCAAATATAACACTTTGTAACATTCATCACAATGTAACCAAAACCTCCCACAAATACTGTTAGCTGAACGACTTAACCAAACCAAAGATATGACAGAAGTACTCGATCAAATGTTTTTAATCTCTCGTAGTCATAGTCATTTTTCTTTTTTGGATGGTTACATGGAGGAGAGGGAATTTGAACCCTAGATATCTCAGTTGACAATTTTTTTTTTTTTTAAATATAATCTATGGTTCATCCCTTAACTACCACCATCCCATTAAATTTGTCACACATTTTAGTCTAAGAATGGAATTTTGGTTACTAATCCAATTAGCTCATACCACTCGAAGTTCTTGTTTGCTTTGAATAGAGGGAAATGAAAGCATGCTTGGCAGCGTGAGTGGAACGAATGGAAAACTATCTTATGACATGAACGAACTAATGATTCTCCTTCTAAAAGGAAACAACTTATAAATAACAAGTCAAAACTAACATTGAACTAACGCGCAACCATAATCTTATCACATTAACTTACCGATGATGTTCACTACTGTAGTAAGAGACTAAAAACAGTTATTTAGCAACCAAAAAAAAAAAGACTAAAGACTGTTACTTTAGTAAGCTTCAAAATGGCAGAACATTTTATCCTTAAGAAATATGTAAGTTAATATAACAAGGCAGCGTGCCTTTTGGAACTTTCATGGCTTAGCAATGAATTGTTGTTACTTGTTCCTAAATGCAGGATACCCTGTATACCACTCAATGTACGATGACTTTGTCTGGATGGAAAAATTTGGGGATCCAATGTTTCATAGACATGTTGCAGGTGAGCCATAAAGTTGTTATTTACCAGCACCCAAACCAATTTGGATTTCCTTCACAAGCCAAAAAATTGCATTTGAAGCACTCCTTAATGATTGCCTATTGAGTCTGGAAAATTCTATCATACACCAAGAGGAGTGAAAACAAACAAAAAGGCACTCAAGAGTGTTAGCAAAACACAATAATAGTCAGTTTTTCCAATTCATATTTTAGTTTTTACTACTTCAGTTCTCACTAAGCCATTTCGTGTTCAAGAATTGAAAAGAAACATTTTTTTGAATGAGAATTTGCATTGAATTCTGGATCAACTAACAACATCTATATCTTAATCCAAGAGCCTAAAACTTTATTTTCTATCAAATTTATGAAAAACAGTGGGAAGTGTTTGGGGTTTAGTAGCTCTTTGGTTAGCAGATGAGGAGTTTTTGCCTTTCAACTATCTCTCCTATGCAAAGGAGCTCCAGGTATCAAAATGTTAAATGGGAAGAAAATCATTACATGCAGTGTTATGGAATACAATTGATTATCACAGAGATTTAGAGGCAGACATAAACACAATGAATTTAATCCTGAACTAACAGAAAAGCACAAAGGACTTGAAAGATGAGATCTCAGAAACAGACATAAGCCTAAATCCTCTGTTCAAGTCCATAGAGGAGCTCCATAAAGCAGCCACCACGACGAACAACCAGAGAAAGGTATAAACTTGCATTTCTATATATTGCATTTAATAATAACATTCCACATTTATCAGAAACATGAACTATGATTCTCTAGGAAATAATAGAAAGAAAAGGTTGGACATCAATGTGGAATAAAGATCATTTGAAGGTGAGAGAGTTGAATGATAGACTAATGATGGCAGAGCGCGCATTTACAGACCAAGATGGACTCTTTGGAAGGTCCTGGTATAAGCATTTGGTATGTTTCTCTTAATCAACATATGAATCCTTAACCAAACTTACTTCCGTAGTTCTTTTGTTGGCTTTATTACTACATCTTTCACGATAACTATATTTTTCAAGAACTCAACATAAAAGCAATTTCCCCAGATATTAAATTGAAAAGATTCGACCCGAGTGAATATCTTGCATTAATGTTATAATTACAGAACGTGACCAAATTTATTATTTTGCATTTTACAGATTTATGGGCCCTCAAAGCACGATGACTATGGATCTAAAACCTTCCCTGGGATAGATGATGCAATAGAGAAGGCAAAGAACCTGAATACTGCAGATTCATGGCGTGCAGTACAACATGAAGTTTGGCGAGTCTCTCGAGCTGTTAAACATGCTTCACTAGTCCTAAATGGTGAACTAACATGAATATGTACTGATATATTCAGTCCTCAGGGTCGTGCATGTCATGGATAGTAACAAAACTCAGAGGCAAATATCCTTGTTAATTATTAATTTGATTGTTAGAATAATGGTTAAATGATTAAATTTATCATTTCTGAACAACCTAAAATTCTCTGACAACTAGTAATTTATCATGGTATCAGAACGGGTGGTCTTGAGTTCAAACCCTATTCTCCACTCTACTTCCCATTATTTAAATTTAAAAATAAAAAGGTTAAAAATCCCACATTTTGGGTCCCATTTATTAAGGAGAAATATAGGCCCTACACAAGAGAGAGTGTCAAAATAATAGTTAAATGATTAAATTCACCATTTGCTAATACTTTCAGGACAACTAGTGATTTATCACTAATCATATTATTGTTTCTCCAAATCTTGCTACAGATAATCCATCACTACTGCAAGTCCTAATTCAAATAATATTTTGTTAGAATCAAAAAAATGAAGTTTCATGCAAATTCTCTAGCATGGCCTAGTTTTATTTCAAGACTTGACCAGTCCCAATCCCAAGTTTCATCAAAATTTAACTAGGACTACACACTTGGTCATATGCTATCAGGTCTCATCTTACTGTCTCAACCCCCATTCTTTTTGGCCTTCTTCTTGTCCTTGTAGCTTCTTCCATGCATATAATATCAGTATTTGGCACTAGGGCCCAAACAAATCCCCTGATCGCCTAGGTATTGTGTTGCGCACAAGCAAATCATCTTAAATGAATCTCACATCATGTTCTCATTTAGTGGTACCTTAATGCACTTAATTGAATTGAAGCCAACTTATAAATCTCCGCTGACTATTGTAGTTTTCTGAAGCTTCTAATGAACAATGAAACCGACATTGAAATTCAACCTTATATCCTTAGCTCCTAATGAATTCTCTCAACTGCATGAATCAAAACATGATACATAACCATATAGGGATAATTTTATTTTTAAATCAGCCTTCCCCTTGTCCGTGTAGCTCCTTGCATTTTCATGATATAATTTTCTGGTAAAACAGGGGAAAATCAAAATAATTCCTTTTATCAGATGCATTCCTCAGTCTTATGTTGCACATGACCAGAGTTTCCTAAGTTCTAAAAATGAAAATATATAGATATAGGAGCTCAAAATTTCAAACATACTCTTAATAGTTTCTAAAACCACAAAGCTTTTCTTCTTTTTTTTAGGGGTTAGGAAACTGACCACCTTCAATAAAGGAAAATGGCTTTGGCATTTCGGGGTCGAGGAGACTCGGCTTTGGAGGAGGGTTTTAGCTGCTTTTTTTTTTTGTGGGTGGGGGGGAGGGTGTGGTGTTGGTGGACTTCCAAGTTGGGGAGAGGCGTCCACAGGTGTGGCTTATGGAGAAGTATCCACGTGGGTTGGGATGCTTTTAGCAAAAACATCCAATTTAGGGTTTGGGTGGAAAATAGAGTGAAATTTTGGACAGATTGGTGGTGTGGGGATCTTCCTTTCCATTTGGCTTTTCCGGTCTTATACAATTTTGCTACTAACAGAGCAGCCTCTATTAACTCTTCTTTGATAAGGCAAGGAGCGGGGGATAGGAGAAGTTAGGATGTTCATTTCATTCGGGGTCCCTAATGATTGGGAAGTGGTATTGGTGGATGATTTCTTTCGTTTCTTGGCAGCAAATTTACCTTCAACAGATGATGGTGATCGTATGAGTTGGAAGTTGACGAAGAATGGGAATTTCAATATCCATTCATTTTATAATAAGTTGCGTGGTTCTTCTTCCATTATTTTTTCCTGGAAAGGTATTTGGAAAGTTAAGGCACTCCGGTGTGTCTCTTTCTTTATTTGTACAGTAGCTTGGGATAGGGTTCTCAAAAGTGATAATTTGCAGAGAAGGGGTTTTGATTTCATTAACTGGTGCATCATGTTTCGCTGCTGTAGGGAGATAGTGGATCATTTCTTGCTACATTGTGAGAAAGCTCATCATTTGTGGAGTTTTGTCTTTAGAACTTTTGAGATTTCATGGGTTCTCTCAAGATCGGTTGCAAATTTCATTTTGGTTGGTGGAATTGGTTGGGGAAGCATTCATTTAACATTTGGAATTTAGTTTTATTATGTTTGATGCAGGAACGCAGCCGGCGGACTTTGAGGACTTAGATCCGATGACCAATTGCTTGCCCTTTTTACTGGTGCCCTTTTTTATTGGTCTAGGACTTGGACACTCACATCTAATGAATCTCTCCCTTTGTTTCTTAGTTCTCTTTTTCTTTGTAATTAGTTTCTTTTCTTTGTTTTTGCTTCTCTTTTCTGTAATCTTTATGCCTTGTGCTTTTGTGCTTCTTTGCATAGAGTAGTTTTTTGAATGTACATCTTTCTTACTTATCAATAAATAAATAAATAAATAAAAAGTAATTGTCTTAGGCAGACAAGTAACTACGCCAAACCTTAAGGTTAAAGCACATCTCCAAAATGGCAGTTCAATGTATAATTTTTTCCAGGTCAAAACTGTGATCTTGCATACTTATATGCCAATAAAGAATATCGTGCAAACCCCATCTTTCCAAATGCTATAATTTTTTTTTTTTTTTTTAATGAAGGAAGCACAGCATTGTAATTTAGACAATCCATAATTTCTCAGATTACTAAGATAAACAAAGCTCAAGTCAACAGACCAGGAGATATCATGGCAATGGAACTTTCCATATAAAAGCAAAAGGTACAATTGAATCAGGATAAATATCTTACAGAAGCTGAGAATGACACCATTTTAACTTGAAGCATTTAAATTAAAATATCTAAGCTTAAGATATGGCTTCTTCTTCTTCTTTTCCCGCCCACCCCCCCCCCCCCCTCCCTCCCTACCTCACAGCCAACACCTTTCCCTCCTCTGATCCCCTCTCTACCTCTGTCTCTAAACCAGCCACTTCATCCTTTCCCTGGATTCTTCCCATCACCGTTCCCACTCCCATCCTCTTTTGGTTTTTTTCCTTTTCATCCCTCTTATCCTCCTCTTTCTTCATCCCTGAACATCCCATCACCTTCTGACCTGCCTTTTAAACCACCGTTATGGCCTAGACCAACCACTACAAGTTCACCCACACCCCTTCCCAATATTGTGCCTCCCCCTTCCTCAACTCTTAAACCTTCTCCTCAGGGCAAAGGG
The DNA here is from genome assembly GCA_023736055.1 of Quercus glauca. Lineage (NCBI taxonomy): Eukaryota > Viridiplantae > Streptophyta > Magnoliopsida > Fagales > Fagaceae > Quercus > Quercus glauca. Next base: position 59,557,274 of record CM043316.1, read on the forward strand.
GGCAGTATTGGTCCTTTTCGCATTGATTCCAAAACTTTTTCTTTCCCTTTTGATGGCGGGCAGGCTGATTCTTATGCTATTCACGAATGTCGTCAGAATATTAATAGTTCCGTGTGGATGAGTCGTAAGGGATTGGAATGGATTCTTGCTTGTTTTGCCGATATTCGAGACTGGGTTTCAGGAAAGGACTTCTTCTGCAATCGTTTCAGAGCAAATAATAAGTTTTTTGAATTCCGGGGAAGGTCGAATAAGGCTGGTATTTTGGTGGAGATTGTTGTGTATTATGGTGGAGCTCGTTGCGGTTGGGTTTTGGTACCTGCGAGCTTAAACCGGTCTGGGTGGCGTTTGTTTTCTAAAGAATTAGATAGTTTCCTATCTGGTTCAAACACTGAGAGGGTGGTAGGGAGGTCTCCTGATGTAGCTGATGGTGGTGGTCCAACGGATGGTGGTGGTCTTTTTGGGAAGCAACCTGTCAATATCAGGAACCAGCGGAAGTTAAGGAAATTTGAATTTCCTAGAGCTGTTTCGGGAAATAACGTGTTGAAGGGTGTCTCTGGTGCTTCTGTTTCTTCTAAAAATGGAAGACCCATGCGTGACTTTACATTTGAGGTGACTTCTGCCACTTTGGCGTTGAGGGTGTCAATTTCTGATGGGAAAAAAAGAGTGGTTAAGTGGATAAACCCATATCCTCAGCACAAGTCCATTAACACTGGGCCGGTGATGTTTAATATTGCTCCTGGGCTTGAAAAAGCCCATGTAGCTGTCCCAAATACTAAGGCCCACGGAGAGGTTTCTAGTCCTTCTAATTTGGGTGCAAGTGGGTTTGGCTATCAGAGTGTTTGCGTGGTGGGTGAGAGCTCAAAGCCTCCGATGGAGTCATCGGTGCCATCGGCGTTGCCTGAAGCTCCGACGGTAGGTGGATCGTCGTTTTCCAGCTCCATCAAGCTTCGGAGCTTCTCGCACCCATCCCGTCGAGAGTTCTTGGATACCCAGTGGCCAGAAATGCCTCGTCACCCCGTGGTAGCTCCGACAGGGTGGTTCTCGACTCCATTAAAGCGGGTTTCTCTATAGGCTCAGTCTCCGATGCCGAGACCACTCTTGGGTTAGGCAAACGTGACTCTGGGTCCACCAGTGTTATGGTGGGTAGCTCGGCGACGGCGGAGATTATGGTTCATAACCGTTTTTCTACTCTCTCTGACCTGGGCATTGGGGTTGAAGATGAGTTTGTGGTTAGGGAAGATCATGTTGAGGATCAAAGGTGTCATCACCATGCTCATAGGACGAGACAAAGGTCAGTGGTTTCTGTTGGGGATTTTCAGTCAATTTCTGGGCTTCACCTCTCTCCGTGGGAGTCCAGTGTAGGGTCTGACCATAGTGGAGGAAGTGGAGAAAAAGATTTTTGTGTGTTGGAGTGTGACCCTTTGTCTCGGTGGGAACCCAAGATCTCAGAGAGTTGGTGTTGGTTCAGGATTCTACAGAAGGAATTCAGGTGATGGAGTCTGGATCACAGTTGAACTGGGTGTCACAATTGATGAAAAATTTCTGCAACATGGTGGGGTTCCCTATCGTGAAACATGAAGCTCAATGTTTGGCTCTGTTTGGCCTTTTGGAACAGGAGTGTCTCAAGGTGATTGATGTTGGGGTGCCCAAGCGACCGGTTAATACAGGATCACGAGGTCTCAGGGAGCTTAAGGGGCTTATCTCTAATGTTAATTACGAGGGTGTCTCTTCTAGGAGTAGGAGCAGAGTTTCTTCGACTGCTATAGGGGTTGTTGGTAGTTGTAAATGACTCTACGACTACTTTCTTGGAATGTAAGGGGGCTTAATAATCCCCGGAAGAGAGAGGTTTGTAAGAATCTTCTAAAAGATTGGAAGTGTGATATTGTTTGTTTTCAAGAAACGAAAGTATCTTCTACAGATGTTGCTTTTGTTCGGAGTTTATGGGGGAGTCCTTTCATTGACTGGGCTGTTTTGGACACGGTGCAGACTTCTGGAGGGGTCTTGCTTATTTGGGATAAGAGAGTTTTTGAACAATTGAACATTATTGTTGGACAGTTTTCTGTCAGTGTCTTACTGAGAGGAGTGGTGGATGACTTTGTTTGGGCTTGTACAGGTGTGTATGGCCCCAATGAAGATGGTCAGCGGGCTGCATTGTGGGAGAAGTTGTCTCAGATGCGTGCCAGATGGCCCATGGCTTGGTGCTTGGTAGGTGATTTTAATTGCATTAGGTACCCAAGTGAAAGGCTTGGCTGTGAGTTGTTTAGTCCTGCTATGTTTGCTTTCTCGGACTTTATAGAGAGTAATTCTTTAGTTGATTTACCGTTAGAGGGTGCTTCTTTCACTTGGTTCAGAGACTCTGGTCTTCCCTCTATGTCAAGAATTGACAGGGCTTTGGTTTCTCTAGATTGGGAGGAACATTTTGAGAATGTATCCCAAAGGGTGCTTCCTCGTGTTATTTCAGACCACTGCCCGCTTTTGTTGGAAGCTGGTGTTGTTTGACGTGGTCGGAGTGCCTTTAAATTTGAAAATATGTGGTTGAAAGCTGAGGGTTTTGTTGATAGAGTTCAGCATTGGTGGAATGGGTACAGTTTTGTGGGCTCACCAAGTTTTATCTTGGCTCAAAAACTGAGGACTTTGAAAGCTGACTTAAAAAAATGGAATAGGGAGGAGTTTGGTGACTTGGCTCTTAGGAAAAAAAATTTGCTGACTGAACTGTTGGGTTTAGATGCGAGAGAGGAGTTGTTGGGGCTTTCGGGTGAGGATCAACTCCGTCGTATTCAACTCAAAAGAGATATAGAACAGTTGGCTTCCCTTGAGGAAATTTCTTGGAGACAAAAATCTCGAGCTTTGTATGTGAAGGAGAGAGATAATAATACTCGTTTCTTTCATAGATTAGCAAACTCTCATAGAAATGCTAATCACATTAAGAAGATCGAGGTGGATGGTGTTCTTTATGAGGATGAGACGGAGGTGCGCTCTCAACTAGTTCTCTTCTATCTAGGGCTGTATAAGGAAACTGATTTGGGGCGCCCTTCTATGAATGATTTAAATTTTGCTTGTATTGCAAAGGAGGAGAGGTTGTCCTTAGAGAAGGAGTTCACAAAGGAGGAAGTTCTCCAGGTCTTAAAGGAGATGGAAGGTGATAAAGCCCCTGGTCCTGATGGTTTCACCGTGGCTTTCTTTCATCATTGTTGGAGTGTTGTGGAAAAGGATGTCATGGGTTTTTTTGATTTTTTCATCAGCACTCTGTGTTTGAACGGTCTTTGAATGCTTCGTTTCTCACTTTAATCCCTAAGAAGTGTAATGCTGTTAACATTAAGGACTTCCGCCCTATCAGTTTGGTGGGTAGTGTGTACAAGTTGTTGTCCAAGGTGTTGGCGAACAGGTTGAGGGCGGTTTTGGATAATCTCATCTCTGAGTCTCAAAATTCTTTTGTTGGTGGAAGGCAGATTTTGGATTCAATGCTTATTGCAAACGAGTGTTTGGATAGTAGGCTGAAGAGCCGATTACCGGGGGTAATTTGCAAACTTGATATTGAAAAAGCATATGACCATGTTAATTGGGAGGCCTTGTTTTATTTGTTGGACCGGATGGGTTTTGGTTTGAAATGGAGGGGGTGGATTAAGGCTTGTGTTACTTCTGTCCGTTTTTCGGTCTTGGTAAGTGGATCTCCTGAAGGTTTCTTTGGAAGTTCTCGTGGGTTGAGACAAGGTGACCCTCTATCCCCTCTTTTGTTTCTATTGATAATGGAGGTCTTAAGCAGAATTTTGAAGAAGACAAAGGAGAATAACCTTATTCAAGGGTTTCATGTGGAAGCAGTGAATTCTGTTGGTGTGCGGATTTCTCATTTGTTGTTTGCAGACGACACTATCTTATTTTGTGATGCCTCTAGGGATCAGTTGCTGTCCATAAGGTTGGCGATGTCTTGTTTTCAGGTGTTTACAGACTTGAAGGTTAATGTTGGGAAAAGTGAGATTGTCCCTGTTGGGGAGGTGAATAATCTAGTTGAATTGGCTAGTATTCTTCAATGTAGAGCGGGGAGTTTACCTATGAAATATTTGGGAATGCCATTGGGATCTTCTTTTAAGACTGCTTCGATTTGGAATCCTATTTTGGAGAAGATGGAAAAGAATCTTTCAGGGTGGAAGCGTCTCTATTTATCTAAAGGTGGTAGGCTCACTTTACTAAAGAGTACTCTTTCAAGTCTTCCAACGTACTTTCTATCACCCTTCACTATTCATAAAGCTGTGGCTGCTAGATTGGAACGTATTCAGAGGAATTTCCTTTGGGGGTCTTCTGAGGGTAGTTTCAAATATCCTTTGGTGGCTTGGGAAAAGGTGTGTTTACCTGTCAAATTGGGTGGTTTGGGGATTAGAAGTGTGATGTCTTTTAATCAAGCTTTATTAGGGAAATGGTTGTGGCGTTTTGGGCATGAAGTTACCCATCTTTGGCGGAGAGTAATCTCCACTAAATATGGTGAGGGTCATGGGGGGTGGTGTACGAAGGTGTGCAGGAGGACTCATGGTTGTGGTCTTTGGAGAAGCATTCATGAAGGGTGGGAGAGTTTTTCTAAGTATTTGTCTTTTGTAGTGGGTGAAGGCACCCGTATCCGCTTCTGGCATGATAGGTGGATTGGGGATAATACCCTAAAAAACCTCTATCCTGAGCTCTATGTCTGTTCAGTTGCAAAGGATGCCTGTATCTCTGAGGTTTTGTGGACTCCAAAAGGAGCTACTTTCAGAGTGTGGGATGTAAGGTTTTTTAGAGCTTTTGAAGATTGGGAGTTAGCTGCATCTTACTCTCTTCTTCGGCTTATCCATCCTTGTATTCCTCGGGGGGATAGGAGGGATACGCTTCGTTGGCAACTCAAAGGGGATGGTAAGTTTGATACCCGATCTTATTACCAAGAAATTCAGGGCAATCCAAATCTTTTGTTTCCTTGGAAGGGTGTGTGGAAACCAAAGATTCCTAAGCGAGTGGCCTTCTTCTTGTGGACAACTGCGCACAATCGGATTCTCACTTTGGATAATCTCATGCTTCGGGATCGTCCTTTGGTAAATTGGTGTTGTATGTGTTGTGGTGATGGGGAGTCGGTAGACCATCTTCTGATTCATTGTCCTATTACACATAACTTATGGTCCTTCATGCTTCAGGCTTTTGGTATTCATTGGGTTATGCCAAGATCGACGGCAAGTTTGTTATCTTGCTGGCATCAATGGCTTGGGAAGCACAATTCAAATATTTGGAATTTGATTCCAGGGTGCTTAATGTGGATTATTTGGTTGGAACGAAATCATCGCTCCTTTGAGAACATGGAGAAGACGTTGGATGAGTTAAAGGTCTTATGCCAACGTAGTCTTTTTGAGTGGGCTCATTGTTGGGGCTTTACTGATTCTTTGTCTCTTTCAGAGTTTATGTTTTCCCTTAAATTAGCTATCTGATTTCCTTATCTTTTGTTTTGCTTTTTTGGTTCTTCTATCTTGTTGTTCATCATCATGAACTACTTGTACTTTTATTTTTTCTCATTTATATCATTTCTCTGATTACCTATCAAAAAAAAAATTAAAATATCATAACAACAAAAGAAAGCCATCTTCAAACAACAAAAACTGCTAACTAATCCTACATGCTTACATGGTATACAAATAAGACAGGTATAATTTGAATTATATGCAAGAGAATCCATGCTTTTAGTCTTAGAATACAATGTACAATTTCAACTAGCATTGGCACTAAATATGTACAAAAACTCACTATGTATGCTTAAGTCATTTACTTCCAAACCTTGACAGCCCCATCTCTACAGCTCGATATTAAAAATCTCTGATTCAACTTGACAGAAGCTAGAGAGAGAACGGAGTCACGATGGCAACCAGCAGAGTCGGTGGCAGCAGCTGCAAGAACTGCTTTTGCTGTCAACTTACTAGTTAGCGGTCGTCTCCTTGTCTCCTATATACCCAAAGAAAAGCACTAAGTTTAGCATCACAAGCTATAATTGCATGAGTTTCATAAAATTAAGAAAACTTTCAATTTCCTGATAAACAAGTTAAGGAATTGAAAGCAACAAACACTTCACAAGAAATGAGCATAGTTTGATTCACAATTGTCATAAAACAAGCACCTGGAAAGGTAGGACGATAAGAGAATCATAGGGTGGAGATGCAAATAAAAAAGTTTGACTAGATTCTAACCCCAAAAAAAAGGCAAAGCACAAGCTATTTCCTAAATCCCAAAAAGAAAACATACCATATTGGTCAAATATTAATTTCAGTACACAATTGAACAGAAACATAAAACTTACCTGAACAACTTGCACACCAAAACTCGATCTTGCTTCATAGAAATCATCATTCCCAACTCCATTCAAGTTCGGCCCACAGATACAGTAACTTCGGTCAGGACTGTAACATCAACAATTAAAGTCAATTCAATCACAGAAATCTCATGAAAACAAGCAAACAAGATCAGAAGTTATTTACAAACCTGTGATGATCCCATCGACGTATCTTCAAGTCAGTACCCCCAGTTAACAAATCACCCCCAGGTAAGGGAAGCAATGAACGGATACCAGGAAGACGAGGGGGAGGTTCATTCAGCTCATCAACTCGGTACCTCGGATTAACATTTCGTCTGAGATCTGGTCTAGAATTTGACTTACTAGATGGTCTAGCCAAGGCCCAAGGCCCATCATACATTTCCGCATCACTATCATAGTTTGCCACCCGCAGTACCTAAAACAAAAGTTGAATATTGTGAAAACCAAATTTAACTAGGTAAAGATTGATCAAATCAATAAGTCAATAATACAAGAGATAGTAATCCAGAGTGTTTTATGCCACTATAAGCAGTGAAAACCAAAAGCCCCTATAATGAAACATGAATACGCACCTTCATCATTCTTAAAGCAAGAGGTACTTCATAGTTCCATCAATATATAGTCAACTTTGTAATTCGTACATTATTTCTAAGTAAAACTTCACACAATTATTAAATCAAGGAGGTGGCACATGCTATGCTCATCTTCTTTATCTTGCCAAAATTACTGCCTTTTAGTATATCCATTTGTAACTTAACAAGGTCACTGAAGTAAATTCAATGAGTACAGGGCTCTAGTCCCAGACTTGTGAAGAGTTGGCAAATTTTAGTTTATATGGAATTACCAACTACTCAAAATAGTTGAAGAAAAGATGGACTATGTATTTATGATTCACTTTTTGGGGGCAATCCATACTCCATCCTAGAGAAAGCATACAGGATATTATCAATCAATTTCTGTTGAACTTTAGATCTCCAACAATTCAACTTAGCTTTTCCACCAAAACTACACTATTGCTTTTATCTTTACTTGAATCTTTCATTCTCTTTTTCTTTTTGGTTGGGTGAGAAAAAGATTTGTTCTAAAGTTACTAAGTGAGCCCCTATAGGAGATTATGGGTACTCCTGACTCATGCAATGCAATCACACTTTTTTTTTAATAAACAATTATTAGAAATAAACCCCATGTACCTGGTGGCAGCTCCCATTTTCTGCATTCCAAAGAGAAACTTCATTGCAACCAGCAGCAACATAAATAAGGGGTCTTGCAGTAGTAGATGCAGAGGAATTTGGAGGAGGTACAAAAAGACACATCTTCTCAATGGGGCATGGAAGAGAATACTGCCATGAATGCACAGGTATAAGGAACCTCAGATCCCAAAGTGTAAGCACACCTCTTGAAGATCCTGAAACAAACCAATTCCCACAAGGATCTGTTACCAAAGAAGACACATAGCCCTCCTCCGGAGTTGCTTTTAATGTCCATGAGCTGGAGTTTTTTCTTGTATCCCACAGATGGATCCCACAATTTTGGGTGCTAAACATAACCATCTGACTGAAACTACTATCAGCAGAGTAGTTAAGAAGGCTGAGTATAGCACCTTCCTTGATATCCTTCTTTTTTATGTCAGCAATACCTGAGTACTTCTCAACAACATTACCAAGGCCTCTAGAAATGTAATCAACAGAAAACATATGTATCATGCCATCACATGCTCCAACAACAACTTGAGCAGAGCCCCGAAGCATTGCACTGCACAGTGCTCGGCTTCCCTCCAAGTGATAAGTTAGCCTCGACCTAAATGAGATGTCCTTTTCCAATTTTCTTGAATCCCAAACCTTGACAGTGGAATCATCAGATGCACTCACAAAGAAGCTATGATCAGTTGATATGGCTATATCATTAACCGCAGAACGATGCTCCTGGAGGTGCGCAACTAGCACCCCTCTTGGCCTCCAACCTGAATCTGGAATTGATGATGTTCGTGCAAAAGTTGGCAATCCTGTTAGATCAGTTGAAGTGGAGGCATCTTCCACAGTAATAGAACTGCCTTTTATTATGCTAGATGATCCAATCTCTTGAAATTTGCTATTGACATAAGCCACTTGATCATTTTCTCTGCCTTCTGGTTCATGTACCACTCTGTGGAACTGTTTCGAGCCGCTGCTGATGCTGTATGAGCCTGAAACAAGCTTAGGTGCTGGTACTGAACTAGCCAAGCTAAATGATTTATTTACAGGATCCATCCAAGGCATTGATGATGAACCAATTCCTGGGGAATTTACTTGTAATGAAGAAGAATCAGACCCAGCAGGAGGAATTCCAACTGCCCGCCTGTCCAAGCTAAAGGAGTACAGAGGTATGCCTTCTGATGATTTATCACATATAAAACTACTCACACCACTAACCTGTGGCGACATAAAGCCTGAAAATTTCAACTTTTCTGAGGATAGGGGATCTCGAACATCAACTGTGCTACAAGCATTACTCATTAAATTTCCCATGCCTCTAGAATTAGCCTCCCCATCATCAGATTCAGTCAGTTCTGGCTGTTGCAATGCATTGCCAACAGGTTTTTGACCATCAGGACTTTGTTGGTTATTGGGCCAGCTCTTCCCTGACCCTCTCTTGAGTATATCCATGCTTTCCCATTGTTTAGAATGAGGTGATGAGTTGTACCAAATTTTTCTCTGTCTCTCCAACATATCTGAACTCCTGGCATTTTCTAAAACTTGATAACACACTTGTCTTGCAACTGGAGGGTTTAAACATAGAAGGAGAGCCTTGTCAGAAGCCAAAGATGCTGGTTGTCTACGGAGGAAAGGCCGAATAAGTGGAGCAAGGAAAACATAGGAATCTACTGCACCTAAGGTCTCACTGCTAGCAGCAATGAAAGTGACGGCTGACCTTCGTACCCATTGACTGGGATAACATAACAACGGAAAGGCACGCTCTATCATCTCAAGTAGTATCCTCTTCCGCAAGAAACCACTTCTACATAGAATGGCCAAGCAATCCAAAGCATTAACAATTACAGCTTCTGTTGCATCACTTAAAGCCTGCTCGATGTAAGGTAAAAGATATTCCTCCACACTTCTTTGGCCTACAAAGAAGCATACGTACACAATTTGCCCATAGAAAACTGCCCGTAGCTGCTCATCTCGATCATTTAGAAAAGCTGGTAGGATGGGCAACAGAAAGTCATTACTTTGCCTCTGGCCAAAGAAGCAGCATAGATTGCCAATGTCCCGAAGGAGCGCTCTCCTGATATTTGGTGTCTGCTTTGGACCCATAACTAGTTCTTGAACGACCTCTGCAATGGACTTCCTCAGCTGTGCTAACTGTGCATCACTATTTATCCTTTGTAGTCGTCCAGATGCCTCATTAGACGATGCCAATGGCTTCTCTGTTAAGGTCAATTCATCAAGAACCCCTGCCTCACTCATGCTTATTGAGTGAATCAAGAAACCATAAGCAGTTAGTGCCAGCTTAGCAATATTGCTGGCATAACATATCCTCACACTTTCCTCTGGATCATCAGGAAGCATGGAAAGCATTGGAAGAATGTACTCTGGAAAAATTTTTGCATCACTTGGGGGGAAATCTCGAACTAAAGGCAGAATATCACACAAAGTCTCCAAGGAAGCACAACGAACAATTGCTGCTGGATCCGAAAGCATTGCAATAACATATGGAAGCACTCGCTGCAACCGATCCTCATCATCAATATATAGTGCAGAAGACTTGAGTAAGAGTACAGCTGCCCTCCTCAAATGAGGTAACTTGACGTTTCGTATGCAGGAGCAAAGAAGAGAGGCAATCAGAACCATACCCTCACATCTCATACTATCTTCAGGCAATGGTAAAAAGGGCATTCCAAAGGTATCTGATTGGCTGTCATACTCAGACATCAACGTATTCAAATTGTTCATCGTAATCTTTTTCAGAAAGGGATGATCATTTCTCCTAAATGCATTGGAGATAGTCTGAAGCAGGTCACTGGAAGATTGCATCCCACAAGTTTTAAGATTTTGGGAAAACAAAGAATTGGGCGCATCCCCAAGCAGAAGTTCAAATTGATCACGAGTTAAACCTTTCTCTGTCTCCTCTCTCTTTCTAAATGAGTCCTTTGTCAAATTGACATTTTGTTTTGCAGCCATCTCTTGCGACAGCTTACCACTAGTACTGTTAGAAGGCGTACAGAGTCCACTATCAGTCCCCTCAGATGACCCAGTGTCCATCATTTGCTTAAGTATCTCTGGGAAAACTCTCTGGCACAATGCAACCTACATATAATAATTACATGAAAGGAAGGCACCATATGTGAGTTGCAATAAGTAGCAAAAGGTTGAGATCTTAAAATTCATTTTACAAGTTATACATAATAGTTGTTTACCCTCATATCAGAATGAAGAGGATTCCAGTAGCAGTAGAAATTATGCAGGAATGGCGAGAAGTAGCTTGGAAACACAACATCCGAATATTCCTGCAGGTAGCTTTCAGCAGAAAGTCGTGACTCTGGTTCCAGCTGAATCATATGTAGTATCATCTTGCGGATTCCAGAATCAGGGATCTGCACAGACAACAAATGGCTAATCATTGAGCATGAAGGGCAGACAACATAAAGAAGGTAAGAGAAAATTGACCATAGATATACAGACACCAGTAAGGAGTGACATTGATCAACTCTAATGCAATATTAGAATGAAGGCAAGGCTAAAAAATTAAGGTTGAGGCTAGAGGTACAACATGATAATATAAAATAAAAAATTATGGCTCCAAAATAAATTATAAATTAGACAAGAGGGGAGAGAGAGAGAGAGACTACCTTCTCAAGATGTTGGCTAGGATCATATTGACCTCTGCGATAAGCAAGAAGTTGGGAGAGTTCAAATGGTGGTTGACCCTCAAGGAAAAGCTCTGCAATGACACACCTGAAACAGTAATTCGATAAGTGCAGCTCAGAAAAGAGAGAGAGAAGAGTGGGAGATCTCATGTTATTCACACCAAGAAAAATATCTGAAAAAACAGGATATATCATTTTCGCATTCAAGTGGCCAAAACAAAAATAAACTTCATTCATTAGTGTGTAAATTGTAAAAACAGCCATCTAAATCTCCTATTTTGTAATGTTGAAGAAATAGAGACACAGGAAAACTCCCATCCCCCCAATAAAGAAGAAGTGAATGAAACTTGCGGAACCAAAAAAAAAATAGTTGTGTTTTAGTTTATCCTAACTAGTGGCAAGAAAATTTTCAAACAAGAAATCTAGTGCAACTCTCTAACAGTCATTATAGGCTTTCATTATCAAATACATATAAATGCTTGCTCATCAAGCTCAACCTCTGAATGCAAAAAGGTAAGAAGGTGATTACTATACCATTATTATTAAGCCGCAAGTTCATCATTGTAGGCTTTCACACACACTTTGCGTGAGTTCAAAGGCTCTTCTTTTTCAATTCTAAGTCGAAACTGCAAGCAGTTATAGTTTAAGTGTAAAACGGGTGCCCTAATTTATGAAATTCGAATTTTTTTTTACTATTACTTTTACCGTTTTCTCACCAAAAAAAAAAACTTTTCTATTCAATATTATATTTTGAGAATGTTGCTTATTTATGCAGGCATCTGTGTGGGGTTGTTAGTGGGAGGAGAATTTGGTGAATAATTTTAAATTTCTTAATTTAACTTTGTTTCCTTAAGCTAACTTATTGTTAAATCACTTTCAATTCGGTAATAGGGTTATTTTTGGAAGTATAAAAATGTGGACATTAAAAATGTTCTATTCCCATTATATATACAGATATTATTATAACTGCTTGTAATCACTTTTGACATTTAATTCACATACTATAAATAAATAACCTTATGCTACAAGCAAATTCATAGATATGTATAACTTTCTCAATAAATTTGACATTGATATATCTAATAATAAAAGTTTACATTTGTGATCTCAGCATTTCTTCTGCTGTCAAAATTGAAATTTTAAAACATTGTAGAGATGCTCAAGACAGAGAATTCTCACCCTACAGCAAAAATATCCATAGATGGCCTTAAAGGTGCATCTTGTGCAACCTGCATCTCACCTCCATGCTCATAAAATCTCTGAAAATTGAACAAGATTGGGAACCATCAATTATCCGATCATCTTATTCAGAATTGAAGACTGGATAAAACTTCATTAGCAAACTTCTATTACAGGAAATTAGCAAAATGACTGCCAGCAAACAGCAATTAATTGCACTAACATAAACAAGTTTCTATAAAATGCCAACATCAGAAATACAGCATGATCTTGCGATTGGATCCAACCTAACAGTCTAACACACAATCAAATGGGACCTACAAAAGTAAATTGAGTTATAATATAGTCTTTTTTTTCTTTTCTTTTATGGTTATTATTTTTGAAAGTTTTCATCATATAGCTGTAGTGTCTTATTCAAGTTTCAATAATTTTCCCCTTTTTAGAATTTCTAGGCATTTCAACAAATAATATAATGATCCAAAGAACCTGTTTTTACTAAAAAAACTATCCTATTAACTTGATATATCAGTTGGCATTCTACGTGGCTTATTTATGTATAACACTTTATTGTGACAAAAAAAAAAGGATAAATGGATGACAATCAATAGAAATTTGATGAAGAAGAGTTTTTTCTCTTTTTCTCAACCTTGTCTTATACATTTAGACCCCCTAGCCCAGAATTGTTTTATTGTATAATGCTCCATTTGTTTTGGCAGAAAATGTTTTTTTTGAAAAACAACTAGTTTTCTTGAAACATAAGTTTGAAAATCTAACTTGTTTTCCTATTTGGTTGCAACCTTAAAAATGAGTTAGAAAACATTTTTCAATATTTGGCACACATAGCAAATCAATAATATTTTCTTGCAATTCTAAATACTAATAATACAATCAAATTGGTTCTTTAGTAAATTTACACTCACCCAACCAACACAACAGTCCTGCATAAAATTTACACTCAAAGAAAAGCCCCACAATTATATTCAACAACTCAACACCCAGATCCAAAAACCAACATACCCAAAACAAACTATACAAATTATTAGGAACATGCGGAGTGATATTACCTTTGGCAAAAAACTAAACAAATTGGTTTTCAAATTCCACAGATCAGCGTGGGGCCTCAGTAATGAGAGATATTAGAGAGAGAGTCAGGATAGAATGGGGGGTTTAGGAGTTTGAGAGCAGATTTTGATGGCAGGGTAAGAGGCAGATGAGGAAGAGAGATGAGAAGGGTAGAGAGAGATGACGGATGTAGAGAAGATGAGGGCATTAAAGATCAAAGGGGGAAGTTAGAGGCAGCGACATGACAAGGGCGGTGATGTGACAGATCTGGTAGCAGGGGGAAGGGATCAGCAATGATGAAAGACAAAGGAGGATCAAGGGAGATGGGGGAGGCAGAGAGACAAAGGACTTCAAATTAAGGGGGGGAGGGGAAGAGAGAGAGAGAGAAGGGTTATTTTAACCGTTGTGGTTCTGAAAATATTTTCTGCTCTTATTTTGATACAAAGAGGCATAGTTTTTCGTTGACCATGTTTTCCTAAACTGTAAACATCGGAAAACTTTTTCCAAAAAATGTTTTTTTCAAAACAAACAGGGCCTATATTTCTCTTCTCTCTTTATCTCATTCTTCCTTCTCTCATTCATGTTCTTTTCTTTTTTATTTTAATACGTATAGTTGTCTCCTTTATCTATTTAACCCTCTTTCTTCAAAGAAAACCACACACTCAAAAGTAATATCACCCTAGTTTTATCAAGCAGCAAAATATCAAAATAAAAAGAGACATAACAATAAAGCCATACAAAGTTGCTAAACCACAGCATATGACAATCATAGATGATGGCTCATTAGTCATTACAAGTGACTGTACATGAATCATAGTTTCTAAGTCAAAAATCAATCAGCATATAGTATTTTGAGGAGCAAAACAACATCAAATGAGTATAAACATAAATGAATAAGAACCAACCTCAGGTGCAAGATAACAGAGTCTTCTTCCTCCAGTGTCAAAGAAAAAGGAGAAATCCGAAGGGTCATCATAGGGAATGTAAGTTGGTTTGAAGGATGCAAAGTCAGCAAGGTAAAGCCAATTCCAAGAAGTGACCAGCACATTCTCACACTTAATGTCACCTATGACGACAAACAAAATTAACAGAAATAAAACCAACATGTGATCACGAAAACAACATAACATTGTACTCCATTTGGATTCCTTCAACAAACAACTCACCATGGCAAACTCCTTTCTCATGGCTCTGTTTAACAGCAAGAAGTAACTGCACACCCAAGGAAATAAAATTGCTGAGACAAATTGTATCCATTAAAAACTTATATATACATATATACACAGAACTCAAGATTTTTCGAAGGGAAGGAGCGGTCTATTTCAGAATTTAAATCTCTTGTTCTTCACACCTTGCTGGAGTGGAGTTCTTCCTTTAATCTTTTTCCTTGTTCTAATTTTTTAGAGATGCTTGATCTTTGTAATTTATGTGTTTGATGTACTGTTATCCATGTACACCCCCGGTGTACCTGGACTTTTGATTAATACAATTCCGTTATTTATCAAATATATATATATATATACACACACACAAACCAATCAGTTCTTTTTTGGCGTAGGTGGCATTCCATCCCAGGTCCATTGTTCAAGGACATTGAGCTAACCGAACCCACATAAACACTTAGAATGCAATGTTTGAGTGTGAGAAAAAAAAAACCTGAAAAGCCAACCACTTCTTCTCGACAAGACTGAGGAAAGGCCGAGTACTTAATCGATCATGCAAATTATTGAAGAAGTATTGCCTCAACAGATAAGCTGCTTTATCTGTTTCTTGCCAAAACTGCATTAGAACACTACCATTTTGAGTTTCAAACAATAATGCTGCGAATAATATTTCAAAATTCTTCACAGCACAACCTCCAAAACCTTTAAAAAAAAAAAATCCTACAATTACAATTATCTAATCCAAACTGAAGTAAGTACCAGAACTCTGTTTTCAATAATTAGGTGTATTGAAATTTTAAGAGAGAGAATTTAGGACCTGGAAAGGCCAAACGTGAGGGTGGTCAAGGGCACGGAAAATCTCTTTGATCTGAAAGAGACGGCGTTCGTAGTCGGTGAGATCGATGAAATCGCCGCGCTTGAAATAGACCTTGACGAGGACTAGGCCTTCGTCGTGCTTGCAGAGAATGGACTTAAAGAACCGGCCTCGGCCCAACACCTCCTTCAGGACTAGGTTGTACGACGACGGCAGGTCGTGTAGGTAGTATTCCGACGCCGATACTTGTGTCGTCCGCGCGATCTTGTTGCCCATAACGTTACCGTTACTCTCGTTTTACTTGCTTTTCATGCTTTTTCTGGTTCTGTTGTCGTTCCGTTCCGGCGACGGAGCGGAGCATCGGCTTTTGGCTTTTGGCTTTTTATTGATGTTGATTACGCGAAACGTATTTGTGAAAAAAGTATTTCACGTTTCGAATTCGGATATTTTAATTTTGAGTTGGCTTGCTTATGATCATGTGGCGTGTGGGGATGGGTTTTCCAAGCATTCGGATTTTTTTTATTAGTTAGCATAGTTTTGAAACTATTTTGGTATCTAACAACTCGAGGCCAAAATGACTCGATTTTTGAGTTATAAATCGAGTAAATTATGCTCAAGTTTCTCATCGCGGCAACAGCTGAGGTGGACATTTGGTCCACTTAGGCACTGAACTTGAGTTCGTTAGACTCGGTTTAAGAACTCGAGTTCTTTGGACTCGATTTAAGAACTCGAGTCTCCTAGACTTGATTTAGTTTAAATGGAAACCGAGCCTTTTGAACTCGATTTCCCTTCAGCCCTCCACGTGTTCACTTGAAACACTCACATCACTCAAACACTCTCAAAGATTTAAACACTCAAACCCTATCACTCTTCACTTCACGGTCTCTCTCACTCTCATGATCTCTCTCAGTCTCATTCACTCACCCACACTTCAAACTTCCCTCTCATCTCACTCTTCAAACTTCAAAGACCCTTCGCACCGTCACTCCACCTCTGTCTGTCGCTCTATCGCTCCCCATCTCTATATTTTGGGTGGCTCCACTGGTAAGGACTCCGCGTCTATCACAAGTAAGGACTCTCTCTCTCTCTCTCTCTCTCTCCATAATGTTTGCTTGGTGCTTGGGCTCTGAGAAAATATGGCAAAACTGACAAATTTCGATTTCTTTGTATTTCATTTATATTATACAATGTCCCGTATTGATTATTTGTGATAATATTTATTAATAGCACTTTAAAGGTTGCGCCTTTTTTCTGTTTCTCTGCTTATTTGTGATAATTGAGCTAATATGGTTTCTGAGGTTTCTTACTTTTATTATTATTTTGTCATTGTCATTTGAAACAAGGAGAAAATTGGCATATAACACCAATTTTCAAACATATTTGTTAGTTAACAAGTTTCCAAACCTATTAGCAAACTAACATCTTGAGTCTTTTAAACTCGAGTTCACTATAGCAACTTGAGTCTTGGAAATTTGATTTCCACGTGGAAATCAAGTATTAAAAACTCGAGTTCCTCAAAACAAAACTAAAAGAAGAAAATTCACGAACAACTTCAGCTCCTTACGCATGAGCTTCAGGTCTCACTCTCACTTCAATTTCTCATAGGACTGTATAGCATCTCACCTTCAAATCCTTCACATCTTCACCAGCAAGACCAAACCCAAACCCAACAAATGACCGATTGGAACCTACAAAACCAAACCCAACAAACATGTCAATCAAAACCTGGAAAACCAAACCCAACAAACACACCACCGCCTCATCTCGATCCCGATCTCCACCTGAAGCCTAGGTTTGTTGCTTCGTGTTACTATTTTGATCTCACTGGGTTTGTTGCTTCGTGATTCTGCTTTAATCTCTTTGGGTGTTGTGGTTTTTATTTTGATCTTCATGTTTCTATTTTTGTTTTAGGGAAATCGAGTGTTAAAGAGTTTAGTTCACATGGAACTCAAGTTTGTGAGAGTCAAGTTGCTATAATGAAATTGAGTCTAAGAAACTTGAGATGTTAGTTTGCTAATTAGTTTGAAAACGATGCTAAGTAACGAATATGTTTGAAAATGGGTGTTATATGCCAATTTTCTCCTTTGAAACAATGGAGCATGCATTTGTGCTACCAAAACTAATTGATAAATCATTGGGTATTTTTTCATGACAAAAAAAAAAAAAAAAAAAAAACATTGAGCACATTTAATCACCAACCCCTCATCAATTAGAAGATTCAACAGCCTGTGGTCAAAACCAAGTCATAAATTTGAAAGGTGCTCACGTAAGCTGTAAACACAAAAATCAGTTTTTTTTTTTTAATCGATTTTGTTGTTTTTCATTGTTAGCCTCAATCTAAATATTGCTTTGTGTTCTATGTGATAAAATAGCAATTAGAGGTACCCTATTATCGCTAATGCTGGACCTATCCTACTTTCATTGCATGTGATGATTAGTCCCATGTCTATGAAAGCAAGCTTCTTGATAGTCATCCTATAGCTTGCTTTTGAATTCTCCTTTTATAGATTAGCTACTGAAAACTTGGAGCATGTGATAGTTTCTCCATATATCCAATAGAAACTAGAACAGGTATTTTAAATCATCACCATATATATGTAGCTTATGTCAGTTTTATCGAGGATTTAGATGTTTACTTTTGGATAGGATAAAATGGCAGAAAAGAAAATATGTGGCTAAACCTAAGTAGTTTACTGAGTATCCATAGTTGACCTTAAGATTTTGGGACTATGGTTTGATCGTTGTTCTTGTTTGATGTTTACTTTTGGGATGGCTCTTGGTCATATGTATCATAGTTTTATGTCTTTGGATATCAAAAGCTATCAATCTCAATTGTTCTCAGCAGAAGTGATGTTCTAAAAATTGTTTTTTGGAAAATACACGTTGTAAAAATGGGAATTCCAAACATCTTGGTGGTTACTGGCCGCTTTTGACAAAGGTTTGAGGAAGAGACAAATTGGAATATAATGAGGTATAAGGATGAGGAGACCATAAATTTATATATTTTTCTTTCTTTTTAAGAAGAAAAGAGGAAATATATATTAAGGGAGAGAGAGAGAGAGAGAGAGAGAGAGAGGTTAGTGTTCTAGTTTTGACTATTTTTGGTTTTGTAAATTAATCACCCAATATATTGAGTGGTTAAAAATTTAATAGGAGGTCCCCCAATTTCTCTCTTAATTAGAGAAAGAAGAGTGAGGGGTTGAGGTGTCAGAATTGGGTTTCATAATAAGCATAATAAACATAAAAGAGTTCGGTGTCAGAATTGTGCTGCAAATTAAGCTTTCTTTCTTTAATCTTAAAATAAAGCTTTGCTTTTACAATTGTTGGCATCATATTGAGTTTTTTATATGTATCTTTATTCCCTGTGGTTGAATGTCATACTCATCATTTGTGCAAGAAATTAGGCTACACATTGAGATCCTTGCCAATTTATCTTGAACATGTGCTTATTACTCTTGACTCCCTAAACTTCGTGCAGTATGGCTGCTGTTGCTACTGAGGAGGTTGATGAGTTCGGTCCTAGTCCCACGAATCGTTCAGTGTTAAGGTTTATAAAAGAACATCGATCGTCCGCTGTTTGGGAAGGTAAGGTAAAATTAAAATTGACCACCTACTAAATTTCTATATTCTCTTCTTATCCTTTTACATTATGTTGAATTTTTTTTTTTTTTTTCATTTCTAAAATTCTAAGTTTGTCAATGGTATTACTAGCTTTGAATGCATAGTCATGCCCATTAGTTGGGTTGAGTTAGATTGGTTGACTATTGCACGCCCTTACACACTAATTCATGCCCATCACTAATTGGGCCTCTATAGCCCATCAAAACTAGTGGTAAATTACATAGGGTTATATTGGGTGCAAAGCCCACCTATCATGTATTCTTCAATGTCAGTGGCTTAGTGCAACAAAAAAATTTATTAAAAAACATGTCGAATTCAATTCATTTTATATTTCTAGTAAGGGATAAAAAAACCTTGGACATGAAGAAAATAAAAAAATAAATTGGCATATTACATATACTTTATACTTTATACTCTTCCCATTACTTGTCAAAGTCTCCAAGATGGGATTAAAAAAAGGAATAGCTGACATGATAGAAATTTGCACAAAGGTCTAGTTGAAATTAAGCTCTATGGGTCCCCATTTGGCCATTCCCCACTTCCAAAATTTATAAAAGTAAAATGCCAACAAGAAACGTAAATGGCAAACATCTATCTTAAATAAATAAATAAAAACTAAGGACTAGAGCCCCTCATTTATATATATATATATATATATATATGAGAGAGAGTTTCAACTCCTAGCGTCCTCTCTTGATGATAAAAGACTTGACTAATTAAGTTAACTAAAACCTACCCAACAACAAAACATAAAGGTTATAGACTAATTGGTTTTTTTTTTTATATAGGTAGGGATCAAACCTAAAACCTCTATACAACAAAATTGTTGATTTTAGATGAATAGAAACTTTCTGACCATGTGATAGATAATTAAAGACATTACCATTGATAAGATTTAGAGAGGTTTGATTGTTTGAGTATTGAGAAATAATTAACGGTCTAGATTATCTATTTGGTCCATTCATAGTAGCAGATATACTTGGTTGGTACCTTTATAAAGTGAGGCTTAAACTAAACCTCAATAAAGTAAGGCTTAACCTAACTTAGCCCATACATTCCTCCACCCCCATTATATCTATTATAGATGATATAAACCTCCTATCAATCAGATCTTCTTCATTGAAAAAGGTAATTTTAGCTTGCCCAAAAATATATATTCAATGTGTATTTGGATTAACTCTTTTTTTGCTCATAGCATATTTTATTGTCTTATTTGATAAAATTGGATAAAAGTACATTTGAACCTGGAAAGATAAAGCTTTAGAAAACTGTATATAAGCAAATAAACTAAATAAACCAGAAGAAATTAAAGTTAATCTCACTTAATTATTAATCTTTATTTTTTTTGGTACATCAGAATACAGTAAATAAACCCAAATGGTAGCTTGATATAATAAGTAATACCAAACATCTCTAGGCAGAGAGGTGCGATTGTAAATAACCTTAACATAAGTTTCCCTAACTTCCTCCAAGTAAAACTATACAGAGAATTCATTACAATATAAGTTAATTTAACAATCTCTAGTTTTGTTACCTAATTTCTTTTATGTACATAGGTTCAAAGTCATTGTCATTCTTTCCTTTTGTTCTTTAACATTTTCTTCTAAGTACATTGGTGAAAAGGCATAATCATTCCTTTCTTCTGGGACCAACATACTAAAATGCTTGATGGGGCAAGATCATTTAAGCTTCAATGTCCTAATTCTTTGTTTCATCATATACATGATGGTGGACAATGAGTTATAATCATATTTGGAATTATATATGGAACCCATATATTAATGCTCTTTAGTATCATCTAAGTCTTAATTGGGTTGCACTCTTCTGCACCAAAGGAAAGCTCTCTGGAAGAATGTTATTCGACTGCTTTTCATGCATTTCAAGTAGATAAGGTGGTGTGGACACAAGGTACAAGCCCTCAATTATACGCATGTATGGGAGGAAGAGCAAAAAGAAGACAGCTCAAACTGTGGCCTTATGGATGGAGCCTGTTAGTTATTGGGCTTGAGATTAAGCAAGCCCGAGCAATTAATAATTAGGATTTCTTTATGCATTTTATTGTTAGCTGTTTAAGCACTTTTTCTGATTATTGTAAGATAGCTTTTGAGAATTATTAAAAACGTGTTTTTCTTTTACACTGGTGCCAACTCCAGTTTTGCTTGGTGCTGACTCCTAGGGTTTATCCATTGTTCTATTGTTGTTTAATTGCTCCATTGAACTAGTGTGGTTGTCCTACATCAGTTTTGGTATTAAAGCAGACTTCCGGTCCATACAATACAACCGTAGACAACCATTTGAAAGCAAAACCATCAAAAGAGCAAGCCAGCCGAATATGACAGTACCTTTCAAGTTTTTGCCCCATGAGATCTTGAACAAGCCCAAACCAGCCCCTGCAATCCGTATATACCCCCAAGCCCCACATGAGTTTTTCACCCCCAAGCCAACAGAGAAGCCAGCGACGCCTCCCAAGCCGGAAACCACCATCCATGCCTACCTCTGATCACAAAACCCACGAAAAAAAAAAAAAAAAAAAAAAAAAAAGAATGACCCATGCAAGCCCATCAGCCACCAGCCGTTGAAACCCACAAATCAACACTCCGTCGCTGCAGACCCATCAGCCACCTGCCGCCAAAGCCCATCATCACCCTCGACCACCGCTGCTGAGATTGATTAGCCACTGCCGCTGCCGAGACCCGAGACAAGCAGCCACTAGTCTTCCTTGTTTCACGCCGCCGCTGTCCGTGCCTCCTTCGCGCCACCACCAGGCGTCAATCTCCAACGCTGGCCGAAGGTCCTCACCGCAGAGACAGCCTTTGTTTCCAATTTAAGTTCTTTTGAGTTTTGTTAGTCAGTTTTGAGTTTCTGTTCTCTTAGTTTATTGTGTTTGACTCTTGTATTTTGTTATTGTCATTAAAAAAAAAAATCGAAAGGAAGGAAAAGAAATAAAGTGTTGTTGCTGATAGCCCATTGCACGTATGGGCCCTTAAGTTGCTTTTTTCACAAATTCACTTTGTCCAATTAGACCCACTCAATTGAGGAGCCAAGCCCGTGACTATCAAGTGCAGTAAGTTGGCCACTGACAAGGGTACAATTCTTACACTCTTTTTGGTGGATTTAATTTTGTCTCATTAAAAAATATTATCTTTATATTTTTTATGTGCATATCCCATCATACTCCACTGGACTACCCATTTTGTGCTCAAGTTAGCTTCTTTTTTTTCTTTTTCTTTTTTTGGTGCTTTCTTTCAATACCCATTCTAAAATTCCAAAAAAAAAAAAAAAAAAAAACCCAATTTGTTTGAAATATCTTATTTTCTTTATTAATTGTAGAGCTTATTGGAATTTGACTTTTCTTTGGGCTATCTTTCAATATTGTAAATACTGTCACTACTTGACTGCAATTTATTCCTTTGATTAATTAATCTACTCTCTACATGCACTCTTGCTTGACCTTAAATTTACATTGAGAATTGGTTATTTGAATTTTTGGGAATCTCAACTGCATTCATAAATATAGTGTTGCATGCATCTACATAGTGGTCGCATCATGTCAAACCCTGAACATCAACCCACTTCCAAGCCTAGGTCCTTCTTAGAGCAAACCATAGAAGACCTAGCAAAAAGTGTCCATAATTTACTAGATAGGGTAAAGCGAGTTGAAGCATCTCAAAGAAAGACTATTAACCATGAAAGAGATAACATGCTTAGGTAAAATAACCACGGTTACTTTAATAGGGCTCCAAATTTTGAACATGATCACTATAATCACAATGGCCCTAGGGATTATGATGATAGGATTTCTAAGAAAAAGATAGAAGTACCCACCTTTGATGGCTGCCTAGACCTTGGTTACGTCAAATGGAGAAATTCTTTGACTATTACCATTGGGCTGAGAATAGGAAAGTGAGGTATGCCAGGATGAAGTTGATTGGAAGAGCCAACCTTTTCTGGGAGGACCTTAAGGATACCCTTAGGCGACGACGTGAGCCCCCTATTACTACTTGGCTTGAGATGAATGATGCACTCTCAAGGAATTATCTTCCTCTAACTTATAAGAGCTCCTTCCTTAAGGAATGGGATCGACTAAAGCAAAGCACTGCTCTTATGGCTGAATATATAGAGAAGTTCAAGGAGTTCAAAAAGCAAATTCGAATTGTCGAGGAAGAGGTTGTCACACTCAATAGGTTCAAGAAAAGTTTAAATGCTAACCTACTAGGCAAGATTATCCCCTGAGGAGTCACTACCTTAGGAGAAGCATATGACCTTACTAGGAATTGTGAATTAGCATCCAAAACTATCTTTTGACGATGTTCTGAGCTCCGGAGTGTTCCCACCAACCCTCAACCTTTTGATAGTAAATCTAGACTTGCCTTACCCCCCAAGGTCAACCCCAATAGCACCCCAATAGAAAAAGAACACAAGTTAAAAGGTGTGGTCAATGAGCCTCCAAGATTAGGCTCTCGCCTCCAATGCTTCAAATGCAATTGGGTTGGACACATCGCAGTTAGATGTCCCTCTAGGACCCTTGTCATTCAAGAGGATGATGAAAATGTAGAAGATGTTGAGGAGCTGGTGTATGATCCAAATGTTGAAAAAACCCAAGATGTTGAGGCAGAATGGGAAGATGATCCTAGCTACCTCGCATGCATTAGAGCCATCTCTCCCCAGGTTGATGACTTCAAGGACTTTGGTGTCCCTAGAGTGAATTTGGTAATGTGTGCTTTGGTAGAGCAGAGAGATACTGATGATTGGCGAAGGAGTGCCATCTTTCAAACTTACACTAAGTGTGGAGATAAAACTTGCAAGGTTATTATAGATAGTGGGAGTTGCATTCATGCGGTGTCCTTTAACGTTGTTTCTCACCTAGGCTTAAAATTGACCCCACACCCTAACTTATATAAAGTTTCTTAGGTAGATACTTCCTCCATAGCTATAAAAGAAAGATGTATTGTCCCACTTCAATTCCTCACCTACAAGGCTGAAATATGATGTGATGTAATTCCCATGGATGTAGGGCATATTACCTTAGGTAGGCCTTGGCTTTATGATTTGGATGTCACCCTTCATGGGCGATCCAATTCTTGCTCATTTATGTTTGAAGGTAAGAAGATTGTGCTCAATCCTTTGAAACCCAAGCCAATCGACATGAACAAAAAGACAGAAGCACCAACGGCAAAAGGCCTGAACATTATAAGCCCAAAGGCATTTGAAAGGGTAGCAGTTCAAGAATCCATTGTGTTTGTTTTAGTTGCCAGGGAACTTCATAGAGAGACCCGTGAGGAGCAACCTGAAGAAGTGAAGTCAGTGCTCTAAGAATTTAAGGATGTTTTCCCTGAGGAACTCCCCGATCATTTACCGCCCATGCGTGACATACAACACGCCATAGATTTTGTGCCCGGAGCGACCCTACCTAACTTCCTCACTATAGGATGAGCCCTGCAGAGCATGCCGAGTTGCAAAGGCAAGTAGAAGAACTACTTAGGAAGGGTTTTGTTTGTGAAAGCACGAGTCCTTGTGCAATCCCTGCACTCTTAACTCTAAAGAAATATGAAACTGAGGATATGTGTTGATAATCGTGCCATCAACAAGATCACTATGGAATATCGTTTTCCTATCCCTCGATTGGATGACATGTTGGATATGATGGCTAGTGCAACGATCTTCTCCAAGATAGACTTGAAAAATGGCTATCATCAAATTAGGGTTCGTTCTAGTGATGAGTGGAAAGCTGCCTTCAAGACAAAGGATGGTTTATATGAGTGGATGGTCATGCCTTTTGGATTGTCCAATGCTCCTAGTACTTTTATGAGAGTGATAACTCAAGTGCTTAAGCCTTTTATGAAGAAATTCTTGGTTGTGTACTTTGATGACATCCTCATCTATAGTAAGTCTAGGGAGCAACACTTAGACCACCTAACTCAAGTTTGTACTACCCTTAGGAATGAGAGTTTATATGGCAACCTCAAGAAGTGCTCTTTCTTCACTGATAAAATCGTCTTCCTAGGTTTCATAGTATCCTCTGAGGGAGTTACTGACCTTCAAAAGGTTCAAGTGATTGTGGATTGTCCCAAGCCCAAAAATATCCATGTAATTCGAAGCTTTCATGAGTTCGCTTCCTTTTATTGTCGATTCATCAAGGGGTTTAGTACCATTATGTCCCCCATCACTAACTGCATAAAACAAGGGGAGTTTTTTTGGACTAAAGTTGTTGCTAAGGCTTTCAATGTGTTAAAACAAAAGAGTCATTCGTCTCCCTGCTTTTACCAAGCCTTTTGAAGTGGAATGTGATGCCTCAGGTACTGGTATAGGGGGAGTACTTAGTCAAGAGCGTCACCCAATTGCTTATTTTAGTGAGAAATTGAATGATGCTAAACAAAAGTACTCCACATATGACAAAGAATTTTATGCCATTATTCGAGCTCTTTGGCATTAGCGTCATTACCTCTTGTCTTAAGAATTTGTTATCTACTCTGATCATGAGGTTCTACGCTATCTCCATTTCCAAAAGAAGCTGAATTTTAGGCACGGTAGTTGGGTTGAATTTCTGCAACACTATTACTTTGTGGTGAAACATAGGCAGGAGCTGAGAATAAGGCTGCTGATGCACTAAGTCGAAGGATGACTTTGCTATTGGTCATGAGTGTTAAGGTTACTGGGTTTGAACGACTCAAGGATGACTATGAGTCATGCCTAGATTTTAGGGAGCTCTACACTAGCCTAAGTAATGTCTCACGACCAATCCTGGATGGTTATACCCTTTAAGATGGTTATTTGTTCAAAGCCAACAAGTTATGTATCTCTCAGTCTTCAGTGAGAGATTTCCTAATTTGGGAGATATATGCGGGAGGCCTTGCAGGTCATTTTGACTGAGACAAAACAATTGAGGAAGTGAAATGTCAATTCCGTTGGCTTGGTCTTAAGAGGGGCGTTGCCAAGATAGACGGTCAATGTCGTACATGTCAACTAGCCAAACATCGCAAACAAAACACTGGCCTGTACACGCCTCTACCTGTGCCAAATCACCCATGGCAGGATGTAAGTATGGACTTTGTGTTAGGTTTGCCCCGCACTTATAGAAAGCATGATTCTATTCTAGTAGTTGTTGATCGCTTCTCTAAGATAGCTCATTTCCTACCATGTTCTAAGACCTCTGATGCTTCTAAGATTGCAAAGCTCTACTTTGATGAGATTGTCAAACTTTATGGTCTTCCCAAAACCATAGTGTCTGATAGGGATGTTCGCTTCATGAGTTATTTTTGGAAGACTTTGTGGCATTTAGTAGGCACCAAATTGAATTTTTCCACAGCATTTCATCCTCAAACTGAGGTGGTTAATCATAGTCTAAGCAACCTCCTTCGGTGTCTAGTCGGTGAAGCCAATCGAAATTGGGATTCAATTCTTCCTATAGCCCAATATGCATATAATAGCTCTGTCAATAGGTCTATAAGCGCTTGTCCTTTTGAGATTGTGCATGGATATACACCTAGGAAGCCCTTAGATCTTTTGCCTATGTCCGCACATGTTAGGATTTCTGAATCTGCTGAGGCATTTGCATGACATATTCATGATTTGCATAATGAGATTCGCAAAAAAATTCAGGTAAGTAATTCTCAATATAAAATTAATGCTGACACTCATTGGCATCATACAGAGTTTCAGGTAGGGGGTTATGTCATGATTCGGATTCGACCTGAACGGTTTCCCTTTGAGACTGTTAAAAAATTGCAGGCTCGTAGTGCCAGTCCATTCAAGGTATTGAAACGAATAGGCCCAAATGCATATGTCATTGACTTTCCTCATGATTATGGTATTAGCTCCTCCTTTAATATTGAGGATCTAGTTGCTTATAAAAGCCTCACATCTATTCCTGATACTCTTTTTGATGAGCCTTTGCTTGATCCTATTGAAGCCCCTATTCCTACCCCTTTACCCTTAAATCTGCCCTATGCACATAAAGAATCTATTGATGCTATTTTAGATGAGCAGATTGTTTCTACCAGGGATGGAGGAGTTCACCGTTTCCTACTTCGGTAGCAAGGGCGATCAGATTCTGATTGCACATGGATTACTCAAGATGAGCTACATCCTGACTTGCTGGAGTACTATCAGAGCTCTTCAGATTTCTACTCGACGGGGTCAAGTTCTTCTCACTCGGGGGGAGTTGGTGCGAACACAAGGTACAAGCCCCCAATTATATGCATGTATGGGAGGAAGAGCAAAAAGAAGACAGCCCAATCTGTGGCCTTATGGATGGAGTCTGTTAGTTATTGGGCTTGAGATTAAGCAAGTTCGAGCATTTAATAATTAAGGTTTCTTTATGCATTTTATTGTTAGCTATTTAAGCACTTTTTCTGATTATTGTAAGACAACTTTTGAGAATTATTAAAAACGTGTGTTTTTTTTACACTGGTGTCGACTCCAGTTTTGCTTGGTGCTGACTCCAAGCAACCCTTAGGTGCTGACTCCTAAGATTTATCCTTTGTTCTATTGTTGTTTAATTGCTCCATTGAGTTAGTGTGGTTGTCCTACGTCATAAGGTTGCCATTAAGAAACTGTAGAACCTGGTACATTTTCAAGTGCAAATAGTGAAAATTGTTACTGTAGAGTTCTTTAATGTTAAACTAATTACTATTGATTACGGGGAAACAAAAACTAATTACTATCTCCTAGATGTGCTAATTTTCCTTTTTGAATAGTTTAAAATTGCATTTGTAATAATGTTTTAGTTTGGGCAAGAATTTTGCCATGACCACTTTATATTAGTTGTTTGATAGGAATTCTGGAGAATTCCCAATCTAGAACAGTAGCACATTAGGAAATTGAAAATTCAGACAAATAATTTCCTGAACTATTGCCATGTTCTATTAGAGGATTATAGTAGTATACATACGAAATAACACCTAACAAAAAAAATTCAAACCCCTCACACCCCACCCCCTCACACCCTTTCCAAATAACAATAAATATCAAAAAATTTAGTTGGTTGTCATGTTTCAAAACAATACTGAAAACTAGCATCTCGAGTGTCTAAAACTCGAGTTCCAAGATAAAACTCGAGTTTTTAAGTCTCGATTTGTAAGAGGATGGCTCTGATGTGGAAAAAAATCCACGTGAAAATCGAGTTTTAAATACTCGAGTTCCATAAATTGCAGAAAAATGCCGCTATAGGGCTCTAAAACGTCACTATAGGGCTTAAAAACGCCACTATAGGGCTCTCTGAACCTGGTATGGGGTGAGCACACTTATAAAAAAAATTTACAGGAAAACGCCGCTATAGGGCTTTAAAACGTCACTATAGGATTTAAAATGCCACTATAGGGCTCCTTGAACGGGAAATTTTTTTTGCATGGAACTCGAGTCTTAAAGACTCAAGATCTATGTGGCATTTTCAGTCCAAGTCATCCAGCCAAACACTCGTAAAGCAAGTATTTAGGACTCGAGTTTTAATATGGATCTCGAGTTTCTAAAACTCGAGATGCTATTTTTCTTAAAACTTTGAAACGTTGCCTAACTTACTACATAGAACCCCCACATCAGTCTACTCTGCAAATTCCCTCCTCCACCCCCCGCCTTTTTGTCTTATTTATCCCCCAATAACTCTCCCACTAGCCTAAAAACAATTATCTGTGTGATTTGGAAACTTTATATTACCCCAATTTCTTTTGGATGAGCAACTTATCTAATTCCGTTTGGAAGTTACT
Source organism: Quercus glauca (assembly GCA_023736055.1). Classification (NCBI taxonomy): domain Eukaryota; kingdom Viridiplantae; phylum Streptophyta; class Magnoliopsida; order Fagales; family Fagaceae; genus Quercus; species Quercus glauca. Next base: position 59,585,976 of record CM043316.1, read on the forward strand.
GGAGTACAGTATTTCTTACTAATTTATTAGAAGCATGAATAAATGCATATATGAGTTCTACATAACTCTTGACCTATAGCTTGTTTTAGAATAAGGCTTACAATGTCTAGTGAGATTATGTGCATCTAGGCAAGCTGGGAAACAAGTTAAGCTCCATGTTCTTTTGCTGGAAAACTGACAATCTCTCCTATGTAAGTGCGAGACTCCAAATATCCCACACTTCAGGCCAGAGTTTGTATAAATGAGCATCAGAAGATGAAATACCTTGTTGCACTTCTGAATTAGACAATGATGAAGCAACAACTGGCATAAAAAATTGAAGTCTTTCTCCTAGACCCTACATTATCTTTGGATATTTAATTATATACAAGTTCAATCTTTTACACATAGTCAATCCTAACTAATTTGTTGAGGATACATAGTTGATCCCAAAATTTTGGGACTAAGGTTTTGTTGTTATTGCAACAAGTTCAGTCTTTTAGCATTGGACTAAGATAACCAAATTGAATTGTGAGAGCTAGAGAGAATCAAATTTTGATGTATGTATTCGTTGTAAACATGGTGGGTAATGGGTTGGATTGCTATTATGGCAATGTTTACACAATAGCATGCACAACATAAATAGCAGGATAAACGGCTAAAAACAAATGTATCAAGTGCATTGCATCCTTTTATTTTCTCCCTTTGTTGCTTTTTTCTTTTTTGTTTGGGATGATATTTTAATTTCAGTGATGATTGCTTTATTTTTGTTTTTTGGGAACAATAGCTACAATCATATATACCAAAGATATAGTGTAGAGCATCTCATCACCATGGTTTTATCATATGCAGGATCTGGGGGCACTAAAATGCCGTGGTCATAATAACGAGTTCCAAAAACGACACCCAATGGTGGATGATTGCGTCCTTAACATTGTCAAGAGAGTTGGATTAAAGGGGCAGCATAGGACCCCATCTAAAGAGATTGATCATAACTTAATAACAGCCTTCGTTGAGCAATGGCGGCCTAAAACCCACACCTTCCACCTATCACATGGTGAGACAACGATCACATTACAAGATGTGGAGGTTCTTTTAGGGATTCCAATCGATGTTGAGGCAATTGTTGGAACAACTGACTTGGCATGGGCTCATGAATGTCAAAATATGCTTGGAATTGTTACTAATGGTGTGGTGCTTCAAGAACAAAGGATCCAAATTAAACGACTACTTGAAAAAGTTAACGAAGGGTTGCCCAATGGTGCAACAAAAGTTTTTGTGCATCAGTATGCACAGTGTTATATTCTAGCACTCCTAGGAGACACAATTTTCGCCAACAAGTTTGGCGATAAGGCACATACGATGTAGTTGCAAATGTTAGGGGACCTTCGCAATCCACCTCAGTACAGTTGGGGGAGCGCTTGCCTTGCATGGTTGTACAGAGAGTTATGTAAGGCAACCGACAGAGGTGCCAGTCAAATTGGTGGGGCCTTGATACTGGTTCAGTATTGGGCATGGGTCAGATTCCCTTTTTTGTGCCCAAAGATGGACCTCCCACCAGATGATGCATATGGCCCACCATTAGCACATTCTCCATTGTCCATTCAGTAAGTCTCTCTCTCCCGTTCTCTCACCAATTAAATTTATTTCTTTGGATACAAAAGTCTAGACCTACTTGTCCTAAATACTTAATTTATTTAATTCTTTGTTTCTTTCAAATGTTAATTTGATTTGTTAATGTTGTTGTTGGATATATATGTGTTGTGTGTAATGATGTAGGGTTACTGAATTACTCATTATCTTAGCATCAAAGTCCAATTGAATTTTAGTGGCTTAAGAAAATGAGAGGAGATCTAATGAGAAGATGAATCTTATGGAAGCTAAATGAATCTAACTGCGTATAGAAATGTTGTGAGAACTATGAGATTCAATGAATGAAAATCCTTTGTTTACATTTTACTTCTACTCTTATCATTGTGCTTCATAATTTAGCCTTGCATCTCTTATGTATTGGATATGTTTCTTTGGCTACTACACTTGAGCTTTTGGAGTCTATTTTCCATTGTTTATTAAGTAACTCAATTATATTGTTTTTTTTAGGATTAGTGCTGTTGAATCCTATTGTATGTGTTTGGATTTATGCCCTTAAATCCTATTGTATGATGCTATGTATGACTTAACGTTGTAATTAATAAAGTTGTTTTATTATTATCTAGAATAATGGTAATATGAATATTTGGACAGTATCATATAGTCCATGAGATGCATAGTATGTTATTTATATGATTTAGTCACAAATGATATAAGTCACAAGTTCTTTGTAAACTTAGAATTTTAGTTCGTAGTCGGTGATGAATTTGGGCATTTCATCTGCAAAGACTATAACATATCAACTAAGATGATTTGTCTTGATCATGGAAGTGGTGACTTATAGTTGATATGTTTTAAGAGTTAAGACATATTGAACTGGACCACTGTGAGATTTATTATTCTCCTAACAACTGTCAAATGAATAATAAATCTCACGACTTCTATTTACATGAACTCTTAATCCTGAGAGAATAATGGACCTGATCATGAAAAGTAAGTTGCTTTGATATATCAGGAGTGAGATCTAAAATTATGATCAAAACCTCAGTATGTTGGGCAGCCACATTTAATGTTGATAGAACATATATTCTCAAGATGGAATTTATAATCTCTTAACGGAGATATAAAATATTCCCTTGAGATAAGTTTAATAGGTTCGGTTATTCAGAGTGTTAGGCCTAACCACTTTAGTAAGGAATTACTAAAGTATATATTTATGAAATTGGATTTCATAAACCGGGTACTCAAGGATTAAGATGTAGTAATCTTCAAAGTAGCAGTCAACATTCATGACTTTGTAGTACTACGAATATTTTATGAAGGGGTTGTATGTATAATAAAGTCTTAGGATATAATTTATTAATAAGGCCTAAAGTGCAATTATATTTTTATAGTGGTATTAAATATAATTAATGGTAACTTTGGACTTGTTAAGAGTTGACAGAAAAGTTTAAGGCCGATTGGAGCTAGTGTCTTATTTGTTCCCTTTTGGTCTTACTCCAAACCACATACTAAAACCTAATTGGGATGGCTTAAAAGGCTAGCCCAATTAGATAATCAATTATAAGGAGAGAAACATATAAAATTTTGTAAGAAAATGAAATTGTTTGCATGTGAGTGTAGGACATTCTCTTATTCTCCCTTTAACACACACATATAAACTAATTGAGAGACCACACTTCTTGGGCACAAGTGGAATTGGAGCGAAGATTAAAAATATTCCCAAGTACTTCTAATCTTTGATTTTGAATTTCACCACACCAAGATACACTCTTGTTCTTATATTCTAAAATTTACACAGTACATGTTATCAATTGCAAATGAAGTAAATCCGTCAATTTTCCGCTGCGTATGTTTTGTATGCGATACAAACATGTGTTTTTCCAACAGTGTTATCATTGCATAGTTAGTAGATATTGACTCCCTCTTCTTAATTGTAGATGGCTGTGGGTCATGAGCATGAAGAATAGCCCCGCTGAAATCTGTCTGGTCCTTTACCGTTAGCTTCTAGATTCTATGCATCTGGACTAGGTACCCAAATTATGTTTCTTGTAATGTTTATGAATAGTTTATACTGTTATAGCTGTAAAATACCTCATAGTCAAAAATAATGGAACATTGCATAATATGCTACCCTTTTTTTTGGCTATTTTAGGTGGTGTGGCAACCATATAAAGCCAAATTAGGTCACCTTTCTGCGTTCTATTTCGTAGGACATGTAGACGGCGAGGGTGCCACTTGTATGTTTCTGGCTAATAAAGAAACATACACCGAACCGTGTTCTTCGTTAGTTTGGGATGGTACAAGAAAGTCCCTTCGATGTTGATACTGACAACGCCCTTCATGCCATAAACTTGAAGGGGAAGACAAAAGTGAATTGGAGGGAGAAACATGTTGGTCATATCCAAGAATGGAATAATCGAGCACAATTACTATGTCATGGAGCCCGACTAGAGGGTGATATGTCGCTTGCTCATCCATACTTCCATTGGTACGATAGGCTGACCTGGAGGTTCGTTAACCACACTAGCGCTACACTTCTTATTATAGTAATTGCTTTGACCTTTCTTTTCATATTTTGGTGCGTATTACCATTTTTGTGTTAGATGTACTAATTGTATTTATTTACTTGCAGATTGCCAGTCACAGGCAGATGTTGATGCCTTATGTCGTAGGCAATCCTACGTACAAGCAGATTACAGATGTACTTAAGGCAGTGGATTGCCTTCACCGTATAATAGCCCATCTTTCTATGCAAAATACCAATGAGGCCAATCCAGAAGCGTCAGAAGATACTAGATGACCAAGCACAAGCTTAACTCCTGCCAGCCATAGCCATGGTCAGCGTGCTGCACCTCATCAGGTTGTCACCAAGCAGGATTCCCCTCCACCCCCACATGCATCTCCTGCCCCAGAGTTCCACCACATGCATCTCCTGCCCTAAAGTTCTCTCCACCCCCATATGCATCTCCTTCCCCAGAGATCCTTCCACTTACTGCTCATGCATTTCCTGACCTAAAGATCCCTCTACCTACTGCTCATGCATCTTCTCACCCCGAGATCCCTTCACCCACCCCATGTACATTTTTTTACTCCACGCATCTTTCACTTATTTCGCCATCCTTTGATCTCGGCATTGATTTCAATGAGACCCCTTCTGTCATGCACATTCAGTCCCCCTCGTACAGCATTGGTCATATAGACCATGTACCACACCATAGTGACTCCATGTCATTCATGCCCACTCCTAGACTACATACAGATCCCATGATTACGGGCCTCACTCGCATATCATTTGCTACACCATCCTCCCCCGCAGTTGTAGGATCTTCAGTTGCTGAGAGTTAAGCAAAACAGCTAGATATGCATGTCGAGAATGAGCAGGTAGTTGGGTTACCCTCTCCCCCATAAGGTCGACCTAAACGCACAAGAAAACCACCTCCTTGTGGGACAGGTGGTCACAAAGCAGGACACAAGGCTAGGCCCACGGTATGACAAGTAATTTAATGTAATGAATAATTTTGCAACTACTGTTATGGTTGGTATTAGAATTCATTTAATCCATTCTTCGATTGTAACTTCATCTTTACAGCAACACGAGGAACCTGACCAAGGAGATGCAATACCCCCTCCCCCACATACCAGACATGATACAAGACAGCACAAGCATAAAATGCATTAGGGTCAGCACCCCATCTAAATTTGTATGTGAATTTTGTCAGCAAACCCCACTTGCTCCCTTTCTTACTTCTTTACATTTGTTACTTTCAGATTCCAAACAATAATGCCATGTTATATAACTTCAATTCCTACTTTAGAATTCGAAAACCTCATAAGTTTACTGCTTTCTTACACTTTCATACATGTGTTTGTGGCAATAGTGGTTAGTTTAATGGGCAAGAGGTTAGCTATTATTTCCTTGAAAACCCATTAGCTTGTATTGGACTTTTTGCATATTATTCTTCATTTTTATAAAGAACCTCTTTTGCTAGTAGTAGAGGTCAACCTGCTGGGAAAGGTGAAATTGAGACTAATGATGGGTATGGCAGATTTAGGCAAATGGGTTCCTGGGATAATGGGGACTAGCAAAGGTCATGAGAGGAGATTTGCTAATAATGAATAATATATATATATATATATATTTGGCATTCTATTCTATTTTTTATTGCCATTCCTGGCCATGTAGTCCCTTTTCCTTATTGTGGACCGCTTATGGATGTGGTTTGTGTAGGTTATGGATGTTGTGGACTGCTTATTTGTTGCAATGTTTGATTCCTTGAACAATAATTTTGCGAAGGAGCTAGAAGCAGTGGGGAGGCAATATCCATTTGAGCCTCTGAAGGTAATTATTTATTATGAGCTTCAAGATCTTGGAATCCTATATATTCAAGAAGCTTGTGAAAATTGCTTTATGTTTATCCATTATAATACTTGTGGACTATTTAGGAACTATCTCCATTTTGCATCCCTCTTGGCTCGTCTTAATCTTAAATTTAATTTTAAGTTTTTATATGTGCAGTACCTGCGACAGACCCTACGGCTTACATTTGAGGAAGGGATCCAAATGCTCAAGGTAATGATAATGCATTTAAGTTCAGCAAAAAAGGATAATGCTTTTATGTCATTGCATCACCTTTGAATATATAGAATGTAGCTAAGATCATTAAGGTAGGAATAACCTGAACAAATAATAAAAATTAACAGTTGGGGGTTCGGTTCTTATTTACATGGCTTTATCATAATCACTTTCCTAATTCCAATACTTTGTCAGATTTAAATAATTTAACAAAATTACATGAACCTTACCTTCACGGGGCAGAAACTAATTGGATTGGCAGTTCCTCGTGTCCACGTCCCTAGCACATAGGTTTTGAACAGAAAAAAAAAATCATAGTAACCAGGCAGGAGAAATGCAATTAAGTGGTATCTATTATTACACACTCTTTAGCTGGTGAGGCAACTATTGGGATTGAGGGTTACGTGGTGTTTTGTTGAGTTGTATTTGTGTTATGTGATTGATCTACCCCCCACTCCTTCTCTATTTTTAGGAATTAGAACACAAAGAATAGGCAATGGAGGAATTCTAGATGGCTTATAATTAGTTTCTACCAGTCCCATATTTATTTGAATGTTGTGCATTCTTTTCCTTCTCTTTTTGGCAGTAATTATTATCCTGTGTAAATTTCAAATTGTATAACAGTAAAAGAAAAGGTGATAGAATAGGCTGAATGGCTGATTGAAAAATTTATGGCATCTTTTGCTTTCAGTGATTTAAAATTGTGGGGGCTTATGCTTAGTAAGACTAACATTGAGTAACACATGGCTGCTGCAAATTGCAAAGTTTCCTTCCTTCTTTAAATTTTGTTAAGTTTTATTTTACTTTATTTTTGATAAATAAAGAAGGGGTGATCCTAAAGTTTGGCATATTTGTACAGGATGGAGGTGTAGAAGTTGACCTCTTGGGGACCTAAATACTGAGGCAGAAAGAAAGTTGGGACAACTTGTTCTAGAGAAGTAATTTAATCTTACTTGATCTTTTATCCTTACCTATGCTTTTTATATAGTTCTTTAATTGTCTTTCTTATTAACATGTTGTTAATGATTCAAAAATTGTACATAAATGACAAGCAGATTTTTTTTCTGATTATAGGTATGACACTGAGTTCTACATCCTCCACCGTTATCCTTTGGCAGTGAGGTCATTTTATACAATGCCTTGCTACGATAATCCAACTTTCAGTAACTCATTTGAATCTTCATTCGAGGTAAATTATCAACTATTTCATTAGTACTGTTATCACACATATTAAATGTGTGCTAACTAACAAAATAGTTTGGCTTTTAGTGTTATTTTCAAAAAAAAAAAAATCAAAGAAAGAGTGTAAAAACCATAAGTCAGAGGACAGGAGTGGGAGGGAACAAAGAAAACAAAGAAAGCAGAAACAAAAAGAAACCCAGTTTCTGCTTTCAAACACGCCTTCCTTCTTCTTCTGAAAAATATTTGGGTTTGTTGAATGGTTCAAGCTTCTCATTCTTTTTCATTAATCAAGTATATAATTTTTCTTTAATTCTTTTATTATTATTATTATTATTTTTTTATTGTTCTAAACCCATACATCAATAAGGTCTAGTTTCAACTATGCATTACTCTCTCTCTCTCTCTCTCTCTCATAATTTTTTTTTCTCTGTGTTGGCTAAAAATACTGTGCAATCGTAATTATGTTGGCCATTATACTACCTGGCTTTATGTTTTTAGCTGTGATGCATTCAATTCTTTAAGGTTCCGCTGGTGTTTACCTCTTTTATAGAATTACATGGACTGACTACATACTTCTTCATTATGAGCCTATTGTCAATGGCCTTACTGCCACTTTCCTGAAATTTTCAGCGGTCATTTTACCATCTCCACATCATCGATGGTCTGTTTCAAACTCTTCAGTTGCTCAAGTGGACTCTATGATGGGGTTAACAAAAGCACTAGACTTAGGGGTAGCAACTGTTGTGGTTGAAGATACAAGGGTTGTTGGCCATGTACAAGTTTCATCCCTTAATGTTGTTGTACCAGATTCTTTATCGTTATATATAGCATCATTTTCTACTTCTGGCGATCCTTTAGAAGGAGTGAAAACCATTTCGTCTGTGGCACGATGGTATGTCGTTTCTGGCCGTTAATATCTCATACAAATGAAGGTCTTCTCAGGAGGACCTGATGCACAAGAAATTTACATTACAGAGGTAACATATTCATAATTTGGTTTCAATTTTTTAGTGTTACTAGAAGTTCTAGAACGATGCCTGTGTGATGCACCCATTGATCAAAAATCATATGTAACTCAAAGAATTTTTTTATAATGTAATTGAAATTGAATAATAAAATAGATAATAGAAATATAGGCGCAAAAATAATTTAAATTACGTGGCAAAAAACACATCGTGTAAAACTGAGTTTTTATCAAAACTAATAGATTATTAAAATATTTTAACATATATTAAGAAAATGTTTTCTTTAAAAATTTTGTTAATTGAGTTTTAATTGTTGTAGTATTTTAAATTTCTTAAAGCAAATGAGCTATAACTTAATTGTCACCTCCTCCCCTTACAAGGTCTAGGTGGAGGGTGAGGCTGTGGGATCAAGACCCATTGGGTATATAAGTAACTTACCAATAAAAAATAGTACTTAAAATTTCTTAAAACATTGGTGATAGAATTTTCTTTAGAGTAAACTGTGCTAATACTTGTAGTTATAGTGCATGTAAGACCCATATTTTATTATTAAACAAAAAATTTTGGGATATTATTAAGATATTGTAAAATAAACAATTGAATTTTCTGAACACTTATTTAAAAAATAGTATTTTAGATGGAGTAATGTTTTCAAGCAGTAGACTAGACTTGGAGCAAACAATGTTAATAGTTTAATATCCTTATATTGTGCTGTATGCCATACAAAGTGGGAAAAAAGAAAAAAGAAAACAGAAGAGGGTGTTCACTTGGTATAAACACAGTATAGGATGGAATTTATATTATATGGTTTTTTATTTATGAAAGTATAGTATGCACGTTAGCTTGTTCTTCCTTTTATGATGTCTATATAATTGGCCTTCCTAATTCTGTTAAGACAAATTGAGACTATCAAGTCATTTACATGATTCTAGGAAAGTAATACCTGTTAGAAGTGACTAATTTTTTAGGAGTTTGAACAATCCACTAAATTAATTATGGTTGAGTTGTAAAATATGAGGTATTAGGGTTAAAGGGAAGAGAGAGAGAGAGAGGGACTAGGACTACCTTTAATCAGTCCCTCACCTTTGCACATATACATGTGATGGTCTTATAATATGATTACAAGAATGCCCTTATGCTAATGGAAACTAATACGCTAATATAAAATAAAAAAAACAAGAAGTTACAACCATTATGAAGTACAATCAGCTTATCAAAACTCATGTATTTTTTTGGGGGGCCTCTAGAAACAAAAGAGCTATACAGACTTCAAATGTTTTCAATTTCAATTTCAAACTATTCTGGTGTATGGCAAAAGGTTAAGCAATCCTCTCTTTGTAATTTAGAGGAACTACACAGATATCTATAAAGAAGCTTACATTTGTAGTAATAGTCCAAGATTTTTTTTTTTTTTTTTTTTTTTTTTGGTGGTAAAAATTTATGAATGAAACTCAAAGAGGTAACCATGTACACTGGACATGGAAACCCCATCTCCTATTCTGAGATGGGATTTTATTTGGTGGGTATTTTATCCCTTTATATCGTTTCATTTTGATAGCTGCATCTGAAAGGTGGTCTCATCTGTCAAAATAATGGCTTATCTTATGATAGGGAAAATTGTCTTTTCCTTTTGAGGAAAATTGCCTGAGAAGAAAATTGTCTTTTCCTTTTGAAGTTAACTTGCAACAATGGGGATTGAAAAGCTTTAATCTATGACAAATTCCAATGGTCTACAATGAAATCTTAATGTGAACTATTTACTAAAAACAGCAGTATACTTATCAAGGCATAGGAGCATATTATAAATTTATAATTGAATATATGTTGAAAGGTCAATGTCATTTAATCTATCAAACTTTTGTTCTCATCAAACTAATGACATTTAACTTTTTAGTGGATGGTTGTAGTGCTATTTTGCCCCAGAATCAACCAAAGCATAAGCCATATTTTTTTAAATATTTTTTTTTTCTTGAAATAAAGAAGCCATTATACTTTCAAGGAATGCACAATACTATTTGACATTTGGCATAGAGAAGTGAAGCTTCAAAGAACTATTAACTAATGTTCGAAATTAAATTTACCTTAGATAACACCTATATATATCAAAAGACCAAAAGTATGTTTCAGACATCGTATGTAAATCTGAGAAGTTAAACTGAAAGTTGAAACTTTTAGGGAACTAGATATGTCCTCTATGTGATCATGGACCATGGGTTCACATCAAAAAGAAGATTAGGAAGTGAAATATTGGCCAAATACATGCTTAGTTTTTCCTGAATTCTTGTTTACAGTTTACCAAATTGGTTTCATGCTTGCTGTTCATTTCTCTATAAATTCAATGTTTGGAACTTTGGCATTTATGCTTATTGAAAGAGTCTTTCCTGTGACTTCAGTAAGAGAGTTCGTCAATATATCAGTTTGTTTGTTATCCGCACAGGATATGCCAAATATTCTTTTCTCTAGATCTAAATAGAATTGGAGATGGTTCAACTCATTTAATTATTCTCCTTTTTTTAAACCTATAATTTTAGCTCAATACATTAAACTCACTGTGCATTTGAAATAAAGCCTAGTTGGGGAACAAAAGGAGGGAGGGGGGGTGTTATGTTGAAGAAGAAAACTAAAAAGTTCATTTTTCTGTTGTTTTTCAATTCGTGCTTGTTTATTTTTAATAACTAAAGGGGTGTTTCTGATTAAAAATATCTGTAGCAGATGTCAGTTCACAAACAAATGGGTTATCTTTGTTAGAATACAAGGAGGTTTCCATGAGATCAGGAATTCGGTGAGGATGTCATGTTTGAATCACATATGTTCAAATGTCATATTAAACTATAAATATAATATCATTGTGTTCAGATATGCGATGTGGTTGTGGTTTCTCGGCTTCTAAATGCTACTTTGGTAATTCCTGAGATCCAATCAACAACAAGCAAGAAGGGGATTAGGTTGAATTTCCTCCAGATAACCATAGTGATTAAGTTTGATTATAGCCTAAATTAATTTAACCAGTTAATATTCTAATTGGTTTATTATATTTTATAATTTATGCAGTTTTGAGTTCAAGAGTTTTGCATACCTGTACAATGAGCAACAGTTCATGGCAGCATTAGCAAAAGATGTGAAAGTTGTAAAGACTCTTCCAAAAAATCTCAAATGGGCAAGAAGAAAGAAAGAAATTCCAAGTTTCTAAGTGCATTACTCAGCTTCACCATATTATTATCTGAACCGAGTTCTTGTAGTATTGAAGAGGCATTCCGTGGTTGAACTAGTTGTGTCTGAAGGTGGATGCTTGCAGGTATACCTGTTATTGTGTCCCTTCCTATTTCTGCCCTTTTCATATGCGATGACAGATCAGTGCTTATCTTTATTTTTTTTCTTTTGTGGCTACATGTAGGGGTATGAGTTGTTGCACCAAATGGAGCCATACATTAATCAGGTTTGTTATTTACTTATGGAAGCAAATGTGTTAATATCAGTCTTGTTGTCTATTACAAAATTCTGATTTGGTTATTTTTTCTAAGTTCTGCTTTAATAATTTATTTTTCTTGGATTTAAAAGTACGTCTTTAATATATAGTTACTGCTGTATTAGCAAAATGGAATACGCATTTTTAGGAATCACCTGTGAAAAATAAAAGAAAACTTATGTTGTTGAAGTGGAGATTTTGACGTACCAGGCCTGTGTGAATGTGGCTCTAGGAGGAGCAGAATGGGCACGAAAATTTTATGTGGCCAACCCAAAATAGTAGGGAATGGACTGGGGTTGAATTTGAGAGAATTTTTACATTTCTCATCTTAAATATTGTCTAGTTGTAGTTTATTATTGAAATTCCTGATTAAATGCTGTTTTGCAGGTCTTGACTTATGCGCAACAGTCAAGAGAAAGGTCTAACTATGAGCAAGCAGCTCTTAATGAAAAGATGCAAGAGTACAAGAGACAGGTGGATCGCGAGAGTAAGTGGTCTTAAAATGGTACAAATGGATCTCCTAATGGAGATGGTATACAAGCCATTGGTAGAAGTTCACACTCTATAGAGGCAGTTATGCAGTCTGCTGCAAAGGGAAAGGTTTATATTTATTCATATATCAAGAAACTCTTATCTATTGGACTTTTTTTTTTTTTTTTAAATTACATTTTTGCATCTTTGTAGTTTTCTCTTTTTACATGTAATCCTATAAGAAATATCTCAGGTTCAAACCATTCGACAAGGTTATCTCTCAAAGCAGTCCTCAAACTTAAGGGGTGGCTGGAAAAGAAAATTTTTTGTTCTTGAAAGCTGGGGAATGCTGTATTACTATCGCAAGCAGTGCAGCAAATCATCTGTATGGGGCACCCAACTTAACCAGTCATGCTAGATGGTCCTGGCAGCCCAGTTATTTCTTTGGTCTTGTATGTCACCTATTTTATCAACCTTGTTATATTGATGATGTTGTGAGTTGTATCAATTAATTTAGAGGTCCCCAAATGGATGTATTGTATACAATATTTATATTGATCTTCTGTACAGAATGTACAAACAGTATTTCTTTAGCATTGTGCCATTGTAAATCGTGTATGCTATTTTGAGTTAGCCTTTTATTCCTAGCTTTGAAACTTACTGTTGTTTAAAGAAGCAAAGCAATTGGCAGGTTCGATTCAGTTTTCCTGTTATGTAAGAGAATATTGGCAGGTGTATCACAGGAGGGCCTAATGCCAGGATTTATTTAAAATAAATAAATAAAACAAAACAACACTCGAGTTCTGTTCATTTAGAACTCGAGTTCAAAGAACTCTAGTTCTCCCAATTCGAGTTTTTAGGCAGAGAGTCCAGAAGAAAAACAGAGCAACTTGAGGCCTACAAACTTGAGTTTCACACATAGTACTCGAGGCCTAGAAATTTGAGTTTTACTAGGTTTTTTTTTTTTTTTTTTTGGGTGAAAATCCTGCAGAAACACCAAACACAGAAACAGAGTAACACACCTGTGCGAAGCAGAAACAGAGCAAACAAGAGAATTTCTACATGGCAAAAAACAAAAATTTGATCCAAGAAGTAGACAAGAAAAAAATTTAATCCAAAAAAGAACAAAATTGTATTACTATATACATTTTGATTACAAGCCAATAATGACAAGACTTCTATTGAAATACACACTTTGATTACAAATGATAGTTCCACACTGGATCTTGCTTCATGACTACACATTCCCTCCACAGTCTAACAATCTCGCTTCTTGATTACACATTCCCTTTAAGTTTGTCTCTTCATTATGCAAGTTCTTTTAGTATCAAAGCTCTAGGATCTCAGAGTTCGCAACATATGAAATGTAGTCACCTAGAGTACTTGGCACAGAGTATTTTGCCTCAAGTTAATAATGTTTCAAAATAATGTAGGAAAGAATATCAAAGAATGACGAACATACAAGCAATATCCAACAAATGTCAATCCTTCATAATATAAACTTCTCATTTAGTTTCCAACAGGTTAAAATATTATGATTAAGTAAAAAATTAAGCTTCTTTTTTGATGATAAATCACAACCCAATACCATGTTTTAGAGGGGGAAAAGAATGGAAATAATTAACAACTAATTGAAAGACAAAATTAAACATTCATAATATCACAATCTAGAAACAAGTACATTGGATATAGAATACTTCGATTACAAGTGCATTCAGTGATAAACAAAATAATAATTGTGCCGATACAACGCAATAGTAAGTTCGAATACACAATAAAGAGAACCACAATTTACATCTACAATGTCATTCCAAAATCGAGTATCTGCATGCCTGACAAAAATTAAAATATTGACGTTAGATACCAAAAGCCAAAACAAAGGTACTAATTTACGCAACTTGGCTAATTGATACAAACATGGCATTTTATATAAAAGCATCACTTACCTAGTTTGGATCATTACTGCTTGTCGAAGCCCCATGGGAAAGCGGATATCTTCTATGGTTATGCCCCTGTTGATGACACAATCCGCAGCTCTACTTTTGTTGAATCTCCCTCAAGTCAGAATCTGGCCTCTGGCTTCCCGGTTCTAACCGGACCCTATCCATCTCATTCCATAGCCTAGACTTCACAAGTCGAGCTTTGGCCTGCAATAGCTCTGGGTCAAACACCCACTTTGGACCATCCACATCCCTCCACAATGACTCTGACTTTGGCACCACAAATGCATGTGAATAGGTGCGAATGGTGTTCTCCAAACTATAACATGGGTCAATATATCTAGTCACATCTTGCCCCAGAAATTGAAGAACTTTAACTGCATGTAAACAAGGGATCTTTCGATTTTGCCACTTTCCACAACCACATGTTCTGGCCAATATGTTTATTTCATGACTATGGTGTCCCCCTCTAGAGCTATAGATGTCGTATGGGGTAATTACTTGATATATACCAAGCAAATTATTAAATTCTCTTACTTGGTGTCCTCCAGATTTTTCATATTTGCATCATAGATTTTAGTGGTAAATTACTCCACACCTTGCCCTCAGAGAGATCATGAGTAATTTCTTTGTGTCGATCATGGAAATACGCGACAAATTTGCTCCAAGTGAACTCAACCATTGCAGCAATGGGCAAGCCACGGGCACCTTTGAGTACTCCATTGAAGCACTCTGAGATATTGGTTGTGGTATCCACCATCATGTAGCTGGGTCCACGTGTCTAGATCCTCTTTCATTAGATATGTGTATGGCATATATAAGTCGGGTTCACTTTCCTGCTGCCCGATTCTCAGTTTCTTCCCAAGGGCCTAAATCTCAGCTTCCTTGATAGATTGCATGTACAACTCAAATTTAGCTTCATGAGTAGCATACCCCGCTTTCAAGGCCAATGACTTTAAAGTGGCGTCCTGAAAATGCGTGTTGAAGTTGCTAGCAACATGTCGAAGGCAATATCTGTGAAATACTCGTACTTGTCCATCATCATCATCTCTGGGCTAGTTTGCAATTGCATTTTGAATACCCTTATGTCGGTCAGAACTTATGCAGATGTCCTTATCTGCTATCACACCCCCTAGCGAAATCCTGAGGCATTCTAAAAATCACCCCTAACTAGGCCCTGACTCTTTATTCACAACAGCAAATGCGAGAGAAAAAACCTTGTTGTTGGCATCGGTGGCCATTGCAATCAACAACACCCCTCAATATGTACCATACAAATGGATCCCATCAATACTGATCACTAGCTTACAATGTCTGAATCCATCAATGCATGGAGCGAAAGCCCAAAATACATATCGCAACAAAGTATCACCGAACTCGCTCTTGGGTATGGTCTCATAGAAATACCGAGTGCCCGAATCTTGATCCAAGTATGCCATTGTTGCTGTGTGATTTTCTTACAATGTTGGAACAAATTCTGCTGCAAGAAAATTAGAATCCATCATTCTACCACCTTGTGTCGTGCCAAGGGGTAGACAATTGTAAGGACCCCCATAAGATGTGACCATCCATAGTCCATTAAGTTTAGGCTTCACGACTACCCCAACGTACCACTTACATCACCCATCAATGCATTTCACAAACAGTTTACTTTTGGTCAACCTACTAGTCATAAAGTTTCTATTATGCTTTGCGGCATAAATTGTTAATGCACGCTTCACTAGCTCTTTATTCGCAAAAGTCAACCCTGTACTAAAATTCATGTCCACGTTCCAAGAATAAGCAAATGCTTGTTGAAGAACTTCAGGATCAACCATATTTTCCCAAGTATTTGCATAAAATGATGAAGCAAGAGGTTCATAAACAGGGGTAATATTTGTAACATGCTGAACTCTAATAGTAGCGTCTGCATCATCTTCATCACATTCAGCCATATCATCAACATGAGGATTAGGAGTAATTTCATGGTCATCAACACTCTTGTTAAAGTCACCTTGCTCAATCCTTTCTTTGTACTCATCTCTATCATCAAGATCTTCACTATTAATGGCAGCATGATCAACACAGTCTTTGTCTTCATCTTCAACTACTAGAAGTGTAGAGGATTCACCTTGATGTGTACAAAATTGATCTTCATATCTATTGTCAAATTCGCTCTCAATTGTTGTTGGTGTCTCTTGAAAAGGGGGTGTATAGCCTCCCAATGTGGTGCATCGATCATCTGGGACTACAAACTGTAGAGATGTAGTTATTTGTACAATTTCCTCTACGACAACTTCCACACACAGCTCCAAAGTGACGTACAACTCAAAATTTGCTACTTGGGACATGTTCTGCATCTTGTTAAACATGATCCTCACATGTTTGTCTTCTGTTATCGCCATATATCTATAATTAATGCATTGATTGAAGACTTCATGTGGAGAACAGAAAGTAATATGTATGTCATGCAAAGCAGGGTTCACTTGCAGCTCTTCCATAATTTTTAGGGATAATTACAGTTTACCAACTTGTGGTTTACCTCTAATTCTATGTGTCAACATGTGGTTCAAATTTTGACACTTTGCCCACCTGTGCTTGTTACCGTTAATGTGCCGTGTGCCCACCTCTCCCTCACCGTTACTCTAACACAAAAATAGGTAAAAAACTCACTCCCATTCAGATCAAACACTCTCCCAAAACTCACTCCCACTCCTAAAACTCCCATCCGGCTTGCTCACCAAAAATCACACACTCTCACTCCCAAAAATCACTCACTCACTCACTCCCATCATGCATGCAAACCGAGCCGAGGAAGACAGCTCCTCTATTCAGCCATTGCAGGTAGATCAAAACGCTTTTGCTTTTTAATCTTCAAAATCTAGGGTTCTAAATTGGGTTTTAAAATTTCTTCTTCCAAAGTGGGTTTTAAAATTCTTTCTTCCAAATTCGGTTCTTGCTTAACCATGGAACTGGTTAAGCAAAAACCCAAATTTTTTTTTTTTACAGAATGTCAATGCCTTGTTTTCACTTGAAAATGATTAGATCCGCCCTCCCCTTTTTCTTTCTCTTCATTTGATACTGACAGTTCTAAAGCATCCTTGTCATGTTTTATGTTATAAATCCACCTTGTACTGATGGTTGTCCATTTAAATAAATGAATGAATTTAGCATTTATTGAATTTAGCCCAAATTGTTGAAGAAATTGTCCATTTTCTGAGTTGAAGAAATTTCCGAGCAAAAACCCAAATTTTTTTTTTTTACAGTTGCTCCTCATTTTTACAGTTGAAGAAACTTTGTTTTTGGACTGTGTTAATATGACTCTTGATTTATTGCTTAAGGCCAAGTTGCCACATAGAATTGAAGATTCTAAAATGGCCAGTTGTGTGTGTGTTTTTTCGATTTTGGTATGTGTTTTGAAGGATTTTAGATAACATGGCTACTTTGAATGTTTATTGTTTTTGTGAATGTTATTTGTATATATTTATGTAGAATTAGAAGAGTTGAAATGAGTTTGATTTACTGCTTCTGTCACCAAATTGATCATTGGTTCTGGTTTTCAGATTAATTAGAATGTTACTGGTTGAGTTTGTTTTGGACAGCATGATAGAATTTGTGTCTGGTTCCAGTGGTTTGGCTGGTTGTACTTATCATTATTTCCATGTTGTTTTGGACAACATAATAGAATTAGATAATTGATCCTTTCATATAAATATATGTTGCAATCCCATATCTGTAAAATGATCAAAAGCCACAACCTTACAGCTTTTGTTCAGCTTTTGGATTTGGGTAGGGGGTTGACATTTGGATTTGGGCAGGGGGTTGACATTTGGATTTGGACATATTACATATCTCAACACTCTCACATATGCAGCAACAAGCATTAGTCCCAACAAATAACAGAACAAATCATGCTATGGATCTCAATATTGTTTGGTTCTGTGTGGACCATAGGGCACTTTTCCATAGATGGCTGACTTTATTCTGTTGTGTTTATTCTGTTGTGTTTTATATGCAGATGGTTGACTTGGCATTCAATTTTGAGATTCATCATGGTGGCCAGTTTGTGTGGAACCCGGATTTGGTATATTTAGGAGGTAGTACTTCTTTTGTTGATAATGTTGACCCAGATAGACTTAGTTATTTTGAAATACAAGATATTTGTTCTGGTATGGGGGCAGCTAGTACAAGTAGATGTCATTATGTTATTCCTAAAGGTAATTTGGAGCAAGGGTTAAGGCTTATAAATGAAGATGATGATGTAGTTTATATGTGTGAGATTCATGCTGCGTCGCCTACAGATAAGATAACATTATATGTTGAGGGTGGTGAGGAGCCACTTGCAGTTGAACGACCATTTGGTAATGAGGAAGTAGCAAATGATGACGATGTGTATAAGGTGGGTCAAAATGATGATGATGTGCATGAGATGCATGAAGGAGGTAATGTGGATGCTGAAGGAGGTCAGAGTGATGATGATTGGTTAGAGGAAGGGTTTGAGAGGCCAGATTTTGATGATGATGTATTTGGAAATGTAGATGATGGGTCATCTACACATGCAGCCCCACAAAGGCCCTCTAAAGGAGATGATGGGCCATCTACACATGCAGCCCCACATAGGCCCTCCAAAGGAGATGCTGAGCCATCTACACATGCAGCCCCACATAGAACTACTGTAGCTGACAATGACCCACCTCTTGAAGATGACATGGAAAGTCTAGTGGGGTCTGATGATGATCAACCGGCACCAACTGCTACAAGAGAACCTGAGTTTAATGTCCAAACTGACATGAGAAAACCAGAGTTAAAGAAAGAAATGAAGTTTCCAAACTCTAAGGTATTTAGGAAGGCATTGAGGGAATATGCAATAAAGAAGCCAGTAGATATCAAGTTTAAGCTAAATGAGAAGAAGAAGATATCAGTTTATTGCATAAATGAATGTGGATGGAGATGTTATGCATCTCAACTACCTGGGGAGTTGACATTCCAAATAAAAACATTCAATCCAGAGTGCACCTGCCCTAGATCCTTCAAACACAGCCAAGTGACTTCAAGTTATGTTGCAAAGAAGTTTATACAGGAGTTTGACAAAAACCCTAATTGGAAAGTGGCTGGTGTTCAACATCATGTGAAGCAAGCACTTGAAATTGACATAAGTTACAGTCAAGTGTATAGGGCAAAAAGGAAAGCTACTGACTTGATTACTGGGGATGAACAACTGCAATATGGGAAGCTTAGGGATTATGCAGAGAAGATAAGATTGAATGATAAAGGAAGCAGGGTTATTTTGCAAACTAAAAATGAAGATGAAAATGGACAGCCCAAATTTAAGAGAATGTATATCAGATATAATGCACAAAAACTTAGGTTTTTGGAAGGTTGTAGACCAATCATTAGTTTAGATGGGTGCCACCTGAAAGGGAGATTTGGGAGGCAAATACTTTCTGCCACAGCTAGAGCTGCAAATGATAATATTTTCCCAGTTGCATTTGCTGTTGTTGAGCAAGAGAACAAAGATTCATGGGTATGATTTCTACAGTAGTTTTCAGATGACATTGGAAATCCAGAGCAGTTTTCAGATGACATTGGAAATCCAGAGCAACTTAATCTGGTCTTCATCACTGATAGACAAAAGGTATGACCTACAATTGTACTAATATATTTAACCCACATATTTAAAATTCAATAATACATGCTTCAATTCATTTCAACATGTTTAACTAACATATTTACTTGATCTGTTTTGTATATGAATTAGGGCCTTATACCTGTAATTGAGATGGTGTTCCTAACTTGTGAGCATAGGTATTGTGTGAAGCATATCTATAATAATTTCAAAATGGATCATAAGGGCTTGGAGTTGAAGGATGCACTGTGGAGATGTGCTGGAGCCACAACAATCAGGGAGTTTGAGAGAAGAATGCAGGAAATGAAGGATTTGGATGTCAAGGCATGGGAGTATCTTGCTGACATCAACCCTGCACAATGGTCTAAGTCTCACTTTAGTCGTAGAGTTTTGTGTGACTGTTTACCTAATAACTTGAGTGAGTCTTTTAATGCCATGATCTTAGAAGCTAGGGATAAGCCAATTTTAGCAATGTTAGAGTGGATCAGAGTTAGGTTCATAACCAAACAATACAAAAAGATGAAACGTATTGCAAAATACACTAGAAAGATTTGTCCTAATATTCAAGACAAATTAGAGAAGTTAAAACATGAATCTATACCTTTCAGTGCTACTCCAGCAGGCAGCCTCATGTATGAGGTTGATAATGGTCATGAGAGACGTGGTTGATTTAGCTAAGAAAACATGCAGCTGTAGGATTTGGGATTTGGCAGGACTTCCTTGCAAACATGGGATCTCTGCTATTGTTAAGAATCTGGAGAGAGTGGAGGACTATGTGCATCCTTGTTACTTGAAAGAGACATTTGCTGAAACTTACAAAGAGATAATACAGCCTATGTCTGGCCAGTTTGAGTGGGTTGAGACTAACCAACCCGCTCCTCTTGCTCCACATGTGTATAAACCACCTTGTAGACCACTAAAGCAAAGAAAAAAAGATCCTGAAGAGCCAAAGAACCCTTCTAGAGTTTCTAGGATGAACAAGACAATCAAATGTGGGAAGTGTAAGAAAGAAGGACATAATGCAAGAGGGTGCAAGGCAAGCATCACTGGTGAAACTCCATGGCAGAGAAGAGATAGACTTGCTTAATCACATGCTGTAAGTATTTCCATGCTTTGAAATATATTCATTTCCTCCTATATTTCATGTGTATTTAACTTTTACAACCCTCTTTGTAGGCACAAGCTAGTAAATCTACAAAAACAAAGCAGACTGCAACACCTCAAACTGCATCTCAGCCGCCAAGTACTAGCTCTCAGCCTGCATATAGAGCTTTTGGTCAAACTGCATCTCAACCTGCACCAAACAATAGATCTGAGGCAGCAACTCAACCTCCAACTAGATCTAGAGCCAACTAGTTCTCTTCATCATCACAGGCACCTCTGCTTTCTTCTATTTTGTTTATTTTTTTTCCTTTTACTTGCTATTGTTGGAGCATCTTGCTAACTGCTGGATTTTGGTTATGCAGCCAGTGCATCTGTGAGCACTAGTGGTGTACCAAGTCAAGGAAGTGGTGGTGCTACTGCTAGGGGGTTTAAAGGCAGAATATGTGGTGTATCAAGGCCGACAAAGTTTCAACTAGTTGGTGGAAAGGGCAAGAAGGCAGCTGGCAAGGGCACTAAAAAGCAATAAATGAATATGGAAGATGTTAAAGTTTCAACTACTTTTTTGTTATAGTCCCACTTGTTTTGATATAGTTCCCACACTTAATGTATGTCTGATGTGTAAAGTCAAAAACAATATTGGCAATTTTGGTTGGAAGATGTGTATATCTAAAATGTGGTGGACTAGTAGTTGGGTTTTGGTTGGAAGATGTGTAAAGTTACAGGATGTGCCAAAAACAATATTGACAATTTTGTATGCATGTGACATAAAGTCACAATGACTGTAGGGTTATTTTATTAAAAGCAGTTAATGTGCATTGACACAAGTTAAAGTATTTTGTTGTGTTGTACTTGTCTTTGCTTTTGGTGGATTTACACAGGACTATGTTTTGATAGTCTTGTTGTGCTTTTGGTGCTTTTGTTGTGCTTTGAGCTTTATGTCACAGCAAAATTATGACACAGCAAAGTTGTGTTGTTACAGGAGTGATTTATTCATTTATTCATTATATATCCCACAAGTTTATATGCAACCAACAGTATTTTTTTGTTTGATAGAGTATTTTCATAGCCTTGAAATGTGCAGAGTTATTTATATAGACCAAAACAAAAGGGTTCTCAGCTCCTTTTATATTATTGCACAATCTTTCTAACACAAAGTAAAAGGTGAATTGACAAACCCAAATGAGAATGCTTTTATGGAAGGTTATTAATTATTGGCAAGTTCCAAGTTCCATTAATGTTATTAACATTTCCACATAACACTTTGTGCCAATATATATCAATCACAGAATGAAGTAAAAAAAAAATTATACTAAAGAATATTTGCACAAAAACAACACTTTCCATTTCAGGAGATAGATACAATAACATTTCAACATCCCAATCACATTTAAACACCCCCCAAGCATCATGGCAGATTAAGGTTCCTCACCCTTACATTGTTGTTCACTGAGGCAAAACACAACAACAACATTACAAAAATGAAAAATAACCATGACAAAACTAGTGCCACCTTGTACGATCTCTCAGGCTCTCTAACCCTCTTAAGTTTCTCCCTAGCTTCTACATAAAGCTCATGAGTTTATCTTTCCCTTCGGTTAGATCTTTCTTCCATTTCCCTAGTTGTCATTTCTCTCTGATTTGCAAGCTGCAGTTCATTTTCAAGCATACTAATCCTTTCACGGCCACTCTTACAAGTTTCGTTATCCACCCACTGAAAGAAGCCACATTTGGGACCAACCTGATCATTACAATTATAACAATTAATTTCACAGTTCTCAATTAATCACAACTAATAATTCAATTCAATTCAAATACAACAATGTAATTGTTTCTTACATTAAATTGACTACAACCAAGGAATCTTCTTCTATAGTTACTAGCTTTTCGACTTGTTCGTAGGGCACAATTCTTAAGGGTACATAAATGACCATTTTCGGCACGGTAGAAACCACTAGTTGTAGAGCCATTGCCATTTGATGAAGACATAGAAAAAATTTGTTACAAGCTTATAGAACAACAAATCTGTTACAAGTGGCATAGTTCAAATTTTCAGCATATGTGACAGCATAAACCACTGTTAACACTTATCAAATTAAGTAAGATAAACTCATATTGAAGTCCTACATTAATGCATTGCAAAGGTTTCAACAATCAAAGGTACCATAAAGGCTAGACTGCCAAATGCATCATAAAATTCAACATTGACTTATAATTCACATATCACTATCAATAAAGACTATAAAGTTGCAGATCTAAAAGAAGGTGACAATTATGCTATGTCAGTGCCTTTATGAAAATACACAACAGACCAAATAATACAAATAGCTACAACAATAATACAAATACACAACTGACTAAAATAGATATATGTATTTTCGACTATCAACAATAAATATTATGGACTACAAAGCTTTACTTACTTACCTACCAATGCGTATTCAATGATTGAGTTCTATTTTATTTCAGTTTTCTGCGCTGGACTGGAGAGAATAATGATAGAATTTTGTTGTTTCTGTTTGAATTTTGAAAGGTGTACTGAATTGTTTTCTTTGAATTCAATCCATTGATGTTTTATGTGCCTTCACTTTTGAGGTCTTTGTAAACAAAATTCAAAGATACGCATTCCAATCAATCAATCAATCTATTTCAGAGGCATTCAAAACATTGTGTGGCTGGGTCCAAAATGGTTTCCAATCACTAAAGCAAGCAACTTCCAAAGCATTCAATAGTTCTTCAATGCCAACAGCCAACTCATTAGAGGAACAAGCAGCACATTCAATGCACTCAAATACAACAACATTCACTATTATATCTGTTACAAGAAAGTGGCACAATGTCCATAGGAGACACATTCAATCTTACCTCCCTTAAAACCCCATCAAAGAAAGATGGAATCAAATACAGTAACTTGGACAACCATCATGGTCCACGGTACCATAGCCACTATTTACTACTTTTGGCTCGATAAATATTCTAGTACTTCCAACTAATTTCCAAAAAACTAATATAAACAATTTGGGCTAAATTCAATAAATGCTAAATTCATTCATTTATTTAAATAGACAACCATCAGTACAAGGTGGATTTATAACATAAAACATGACAAGGATGCTTTAGAACTATCAGTATCAAATGAAGAGAAAGAAAAAGGGGAGGGCGGATCTAATCATTTTCAGGTGAAAACAAGGCATTGACATTCTGTGAAAAAAAAAAAATTGGGTTTTTGCTTAACCAGTTCCATGGTTAAGCAAGAACCGAATTTGGAAGAAAGAATTTTAAAACCCACTTTGGAAGAAGAAATTTTAGAACCCTAGATTTCGAAGATTAAAAAGCAAAAGCATTTTGATCTACCTGCAATGGCTGAACAGAGGAGCAATAATCCTGATCTTCCTCGGCTCGGTTTGCTTGCACCTTCAAATCCCACTTAGCTCAAGTGAAGCGAAGCACATTGCACAATGGGAGTAAGTGAGTCTTACTGCCACAGCTGAACAGAGGAGCTGTCTTCCTCGGCTTGGTTTGCATGCACGATGGGAGTGAGTGAGTGAGTGATTTTTGGGAGTGAGAGTGTGTGATTTTTGGTGAGCAAGCCGGATGGGAGTTTTAGGAGTGAGAGTGAGTTTTGGGACAGTGTTTGATCTAAATGGGAGTGAGTTTTTAACCTATTTTTGTGTTAGAGTAATGGTGAAGGAGAGGTGGGCACACAGCACATAAACGGTGACAAGCACAGGTGGGCAAAGTGTCAAAATTTGAACCACAGGTAGGCACATAGAATTAGAGGTAAACCACAGATGGGTAAACTGTAATTATCCCTAATTTTTATTTTCAAATCATTTAGTATCTTTAGCTTACAACATATCATCATATAATAGCACTAGATACTCGAACCTTGAAATGGGAATCCGCCATAAGGGTTGGCATTGCTAAGGGTTTCACCATAGTATATATTTATATGGATCATTATCAACCTATAGATCATTGTTGAGATACATTTTTTTACACCTCATATTATTTAAATAACACGTATTTATTTCTTTTCAAGTGTCACAAACAAATTATTGGGCATGCCTAAATATTTTTTTTGACTATCACTATGCTAGCCCACAACCGTTCTCATTTCTATCACAAAATTGGGCTATGAATGCTAAACACTATAGGACCTAATATTTTTCGTAAAGCCCAAATTATTTATTGAGCGAGATAAAATCTAATCCTTTCTAAAGCCCAAGAATTTTATACTTAGTAAATATTCGAAAAAACCCATGATTCAAATTCATGGCAATACAATTTCTCCAATGGGATTCAACTCCATGATCAAAGCCCATTCTTCAAACTCGTGGCAAATTATTCGTCAAAAAGCCCAGTTCCCACTGGTAATATCAAAAACCCAATTTTCATTGGCAATATCAAAAGCCCAATTCCCACTGACAATATCAAAAGCCTAATTTTCGTTGCCAATTTTGGGTAAATTTTAATAATTTTTTGATCTCTTACACAGAATGCACTAAAAAATTAAACATGTGACTCTGGGCTTACTAAATTTAGGAAGGCACTTCCCAAATCCAACTCCCACAATACATGCTAATATATATTTAGATCCAGACAACATGAAATAATTACCTCTAGAAATGATGTTGCTCTGTTAGGAATGTAGACTCTATAATGAACTTTAGCAGCCGGGTTGTCAACATGAAGGGACTTCAAAATGGTGGCATATCATTTGTAGCATAGACTTCACGTCCCCTAACCGTTGATTGCAAACTTTTATCCTAAAAACAAAAAACAATGTTCATTACAGATGCTACATACAAAAATAGTTGTTGCTATGGAGGATAAGGATGGAGGGAGAACATTATAACTACTTAATGATAATGGGTTGAAGTTTGAAGTTGTGTTTGTGAGAATTTGTAGGTGGATTTTTTTAAAAGCAATAGTTCATCATAGTTTATCTTATCCAATTGTTAACTTTTTTTTTTTTTTTTTGGTGTTGGCAATATCGGTGGTTAATTAAGGAATAAGAAAGAATTTTGAACAATTAAATTTTTTTAATCTATAATACAATTAAATTTTTGGCAAAAAACCCATTTTAGTCCCTACATTTTCACGCGATTCCCACTTTGGTCCCTCACTTTTTTTTCCACCGCTTTTAGTCCCTATCTTGGAAAAAAGCATCTCATTTTTGTCCCTACCGTTACATCAGAGACGGAAATTGCACATGTGGCAAATGGCATAAGCTAAAAATATTAAAATAATGTCCACAAGTCTAAACGTCAGCATCTAAATTAATTTATTAATTTTAACTAAATAAAAAAAATTAAAAACAGAAATAAAAATAAAAAATTACATGAATTGGGATTTAAATGTGACTTTAACAAGAACACAAACCCAGAAATTAAAAAAAACGTAGGTTTGCTTTGATTTTTGTAACTAAGACTTAGAGAGAGAGAGAGAGAGAGAGAGAGACTGTGAGAATGGTTTGGATCGGTGAGACAATGGACTTAATCAAATCCCTTCAGATCTGACAGGTCCTAACATAGGCCGTCAGTCTTGGTTCGCTTCCAATTCTTCAATCTTTATTTTTTTTGTTTCATTTCATTGATTCGTGTTTGGAATTGGAATTCTATGTGTTTTTTGCTATCTTTGGGTGATGATAAATTGTGGGTGTGCATTAAAAATTGAAGCTTTATCCTTTTTCTTTTTTTTTTTGGGTTTTCTTTTGAGGCTTAAGAAAATAAAACCCAATTGTTTGATGAGGTTGATATGATTTTGTTTGGCTCATTTGAATTGGGATTTCCAAGTTTTATTTTCTAGGAATCATTTAGGAAAAATCATTATGTTTGGATATTTTTCCTTCACTTTCTCTCTCTAAAAAATCTCTTAGCGATGGCTTCCAATGGCGTTGTTGAAAAGACCGAAGCTGGCTTGATCGTCTCGTTTGGCGAGATGCTCATCGACTTCGTCCCGACCATGCCCGGCGTGTCTCTCGCCAAGGCTCCCGATTTTCTCAAGGCTCCCAGCGACGCTTCGGCCAACGTGGCGATCACCGTCTCGAGGCTCGACGAGAAATCGGCGTTCATCGAGAAACTCGACGACGACGAGTTTGGGCACATGCTGGATGGAATTTTAAGGGAAAATGGCGTCGACAAAAGGATCAACTTCGATATGCTCCTCATTCCCGACGAACTCAATCTTGATCTCATTCGATCTGTAAGCTTCTCTCTCTCTAAATCATCTTTCTTTCTTTCTCTGTGTTTTCCAAGTTTTATTTCCAATTGGGATTTCCAAGTTTTATTTTCTATGAGCATCGATGTACATAAATGATTTTTTTTTTTTAATTTCTGGGTTTGTGTTCTTGTTCAAGACATATTTAGATCTCAACTCATGTGATTTTTTATTTTTATTTCTGCTTTTATTTTTTTTTATTTAGTTAAAATTAATAAATTAATTTTTTTAATTTAAATGTTGACGTGGAGACTTGTGGACATTATTTTAATATTTTTAACTTATGCCGTTTGTCACATGTGCAATTTCCGTCTCTAATATAACAACAGAGACAAAAACTAGACACGTTTTCCAAGATAAGGACTAAAAGTGGTGGAAAAAAAAGTTATGGACCAAAGTGGGAATCGCGTGAAAATGTAGGGACTAAAAATGGGTTTTTGGCCTAAATTTTTTTGTTAACTTGTGATTGTGGAAGAGTGATAGTTTTATCCAAAATTTTAGCATATTTTACTTGAGTTTTTAAATGTGAAGTTATCTAAAACTTGTACTATTTTTAAACTTTGAATTTGAAAAAAAAAAAAAAAAAAGAGTGGCTGTGGTAGTTTTTTTTCTATAAAACGTAGGATATATATATATATATATATATATATATATTCCAAAATAGGAACATGGTAGATAATTTTTTTGATACAATGTGGCTTTTATCATTAGGTTTTTTGTTTTTAATTTTTATCTATTTAAGATTTTAAACCATTTCTTATGATTTAGAGATAAAGATAAGTTTATATTAAATTAAGGGTATTTCATTAGTTGTGTTTTTTTTTTTTTTTTTTTATTGAACGTGGGATTTTTTTTTTTTTTTTAAGAATAAAATATTAGAAACGTGTGTTAGAATTAGTGGGTTAGTGGGAGTGTTCCTATTTTACAGGCAATGTTTTTTCAAATTTATCTAAAATTTAGGATTTTTTAAATTGGTAATTGTACATGTCTAATCCTATTATTTAAGCTTTGCAAACTGGTAAATTTGAGAGTATTTTAGGTATCAAAATTGAGGAATCCAAACAGGGGAAGCCCCTTAAATAATAGTATAGATAAAATAAAATAAAAATTATCTGTAGTTCTATATCGAATTTAAGTTTGTTGAAAGGGTATGAAGATATTTTTTGTTTACGATGTGTGCTAGTTTTTAGAAAAAAGATACGCGTGTGAGATATATTTAAATAAAGACAGTGTGTGCTAATATTTAGGAAAAATATGTGTTAAACATAGTTATTAGTGGTTTAATTTTTGTTTTTTGTAACCGTATATAAAATCTAAAAAACATTTTCTCAAAAAAAAAAAAATAGTATGGGATGCAGTTAAATAGTGAAGGTCTTTAAAAAAAAAAAATGTAGGTTGATTAACTTCTTTTTCTAATTTCTTATAATAGAACAAAAAAATATATATATTTGGTTGCGTAACTGCTTGGTAGTGGAAACGTGGGATTTGATTTTTTTTTTTTTTTTTTTTGACTTATATACCCAATTTTTTATTTTTTAAGTGTAGTGATAATATAATATATTAGGGGTATTTTAGTTAATTGAAGTAGATGTAACTAATTTTTTGAATCCCTTTAATATATAGAGAAGAGATAATATATATATATATATATATATATTGATAAACAATAGCATCTAGACCTTTTTGAGTATATGAATATTTCCTTGGGCATGTGCAATCCTCCCGTCCCACACACATTAGGTTATTACTGGGAGGAACCTTATGAGAGTGGCTCAAAGATGCTAGTAAGAGGTTTTGAACTCAGGATCTCTTGGATATCATGAGACCTTAAGAATCACTAAGTCAACTCTTTGGAGTTCCTCTTAATATCAAAAGAGAGATTTCTCATGTAGTTTTTTGTTTTTGAATTTTGTTGAATTACAGTTTTAACTCTATTTTTTATATTTTTAGGAATAAGAACTATCTAATTAAATTATGGGTATCGTAATCGGACAAAAATCATTTACCAACTCAAGCTAGATGGAGAGTTAATATGAGACGGCCTAGTACAATAAATTTGTAGAAAATGGGTTTCCAAGGTCAACCTTTATAAGCCTATTGGTTTCATTTTAGTTAGTAGGAATACAACAGATTACCAGTAAGAAAGAAGAAGATTTCAATATTAACTCTTCCTCGGATTAGTCCGAGGATCACTAGTTCATATGATATTCAAGTCTCGGTTACAAAGCTTATGGTTACACAACATATAATTTTCTTTTATTCTTCGTCCCCCTTTCTGAAGGAGTCCATTTTCCTTATATAGCTATTTGAAGTGCATTCCAACCCTCCACTTGTACAATCATTGATCTTCATTTGGATGCTTGTCCTATCATGTTTTGCTAAAGGTGGTAGAATGTGCTGCAAGCTGTGAAGGTATTGTTTAGGGGTCATTTTTCCATTAATGCAGCCAGCTGAGTTGGTGCAGTGCATTGAATGCGGAGGTGATGGGTACTTTACTTGGATATTTCCCTTATTCTTTACTTGTGCGTCTCTACCTCCTTCCTTGGTATTTGTCTTTTGGTCCAGGTGGCTTGTTTAAAGCCTTCTGAGAAGTGTTCGCTCTTCGGGCTCCTCGGGCGGTCAGCTTCTTCAGTTTCAATACTTGGACTCTTATCAACGTATTAGGCTAGAAATGATGAGAGACTGGACCTTCCTTCTCCTCAGGTCGGACTCACTTGGCAATATTCTACGTTCGAACTTACCCCCCTACAATAGCCCCCCAAAACTTCACTCTCTTTGCCACTCGGGGAAGTGGGGTTTTTGTAAGGGGTGTGAAAGTTGGCATTCCTATGTAAAAGTGTCTTTTCACCTATCCCAGACATGCTCCTAACGCTTCGACATTCGCAACGTTGCAGTTAATGCAGTAGGCGGCTACATGTCCCCTACGTTCTACGACGCGATGAAGATCCAACGGCTGAATTAATGGGTGGGAAAACTACTGCTCCTTTTTCACCCCTATATGAAGGGAGGAGGGAGTCACTTTCTCCCATTTCAACAATCTTTACCTTACCTTCAAAGAAGCCGCCCGAGAAGCCTCATTTCCTAGACTTGTAAGTGTCTTAAGCCCTTGCTTAGTTTAGAGTTCTTCTTTTATTTAATCATTAGGATAGGTAGATTCGCTAGCCTAGTAAGTACGCACGAGGGGAGAGAGGCCTTTAAGGCTAAGTATATATTCCCGCCGGGGTAAAGATAAAACACTGTCATTTAGGGGAATGACATACTAAGAGACCAACTGGGGTCGTTGTCATTCCTATAATTTCCTTTATAGAGGGTGGAATGGAAATTCCCATGGGTAAGGTAACGAGAGATTTTTTTAATCTTTTATAGACTTTGCCCCACTCGATGTTCTCTAAACCTCTTTAGGGTGTTAGGTAGTGTAGATATGCTAAACCAAAAGATAGGTGTTAACCTAACTCATCACGATGTCAACTAGGTATACAATTGCCAAAATAGTAAGGACACAAGGTATTACTTGAGGACTAGGGTTCCCACAGTTAGGCTAATCTCCTATCTTCCCGAGACTAACAAAGGTATGGACAAGAATTTTCTGATCGTTTCAGGAGACTGGCATGATAGGCTACACTATCCCATGTAAGATGGGGAATTAGGTGTAATGCTTATAGGATCGAAGAGTCAGCTTTCCCTTAGCTTAGAGAGAACCCCTCCCCTTATTCCTGTCTTTTTTTTTTTTTTACATTATCTTTCTCGAGTTTATGTGTCCAAACCCTAACCCTTTCTTCTTATACTTTTTGCAAATAAATGATTCGCTATCGCGAATCGTAACTTGTTGAATTTCGAGGATCTTAATAGGATTCTAAGGTCCAAGATCTTCCTTTATGAGGATGGTAAACTTTGAGCAGCCCACGTGATTCTCGGATACACCCCCATCTCCACTCGTTTGCAATCCCCAATACATTTCATCAAGGCTAAAGATCCTCAGCTAGCAAGGATTAACATAACCATCGAGGGATTTCTTACTAGTCCTCCACCTAAAGGAACTTAAATGGTTGAACTGACTACTCATCAAGTCACTAACCCCATCCAAGTCGGCGAGGAAACTACCCTCCGAGGAAGAACTAGAGGAAGCAGTACGAGAGCCATCTTTTGTTGACCTTGAAGAGGATTTCAAGGTCTTCTACCAACTGAATCCAGCCGAGCACTTCGAGGCCAGTTCCAGACCCCGAGCCATAACACAAGTCAGTGAACATCAAAGGATTGCTAACATACCAAAAGGGATGGTTATCCAAAAGAAGACTCCCAACATACTGGCCTTGTTGGAATCCCACGCCGAGGGTGCTATGTCTGAGGTTCCTGTAGATCCAAGGCCTCCCACCCCCCTCCCCGCTCGATGCTCTCCCTCCGAGCCTTGGGAAAAGAAAAGGAAGAGGGATAAAAGGCCTGGAAAATATATTTCAAAAGAGGGTAAGATCCAACCCCAAGTGGAGCAAAAGCCATCCAAGGTCACCAGGGTCCAACAAAAGAAAGGTGCTACTGAGGGCACGGAATCATAGGTTGTTGCTGACTGCTAAACTAGGGTCTCTGCTTGGAGCCCTACACAAGTACTTAATGAGGCCCTTCTTTCTTTGGACTCCTCCATCAGAGATTTTTAGCAAGGGAAAATGGGCTATGTGGCTGATTTTGTTGAGCAAGCCTTGCTTCTTCCTCTAGACATGGCGGAATTAAGGACCCTAAAAAAGCACAAAGTATTCCTATCCCTAAATAGGGATTTAGCTATGGTAAGTTCCTTGAATAATCCTTATTTTTTTTACACCTCCTTCGAGGAATTCGAGATAATTCATTTTCTTCTTCTTCTTTTTTAAACAGGTCGTTCAGGCATCTCATGTTGCCGAGGAGTGGGTGGACCATGCTTTATCCAAATTCAAAGAAGGGGAAGCCCACCGGTTTGTTACCAACAAAGCTTAGGCTTTGGCCGAGAAGAAAGCCAAAGAGGCTCTCGCTAAATTGGCAAAGACCAAGAAGGCGAGGAAGAGTGACGAGGCGGCCGTGGCTGGTTTTAAGAAGTAGGTAGAGGATCAGTGCATTCATCTTGAAAAGGCTGAAGAGTTGGAAGGAAAAGAAGGGGAGAAAGCCAAGGCCAAACATGTTGCCTATGATCTGGGGCAAAAAAAGACAGAGGGCATCCTCAAATCCCAGCTCAAGGAAGTTTGTTATGGGTATTGTCTTCAGGTTTGGGCTGAAGTTCTAAACATTGCTGGGATAGACCCTTCCTCAGAGCTAAGGAACCCGAAGAAGGTTATCTACCCCCTTGCTCTTAGGGATGTTGCTAGACCTTTTGCTCAAGGGACAAGCTCCACTGCCCTGACCTCTCAGCCTTCGAATGAGGGTGAGTAGGGGAGCTCCACTGCTGAATAGGAGTTAAGCAAGTAGGAAAGACCGTGCCTTTTGTAATCGGACTCCCTAATTTTTGTATTTTGCTTCAACTATAGGGCCCCCTAACTTGTAACCCTTCTTCCAATTAATATGAAATGAAAATTTTCTTCTAACATGTTTTGTGCTTATGAATCAGTTCTTCTTTTTATAAATGTCATTTCTACTCAACATACATGAATTCACTTTCCCGGCTCAACATCTATTCATCACGTAATGTGTGCCTTTCACGAATGATAATAGGCTTAGGTTTAAGGCTTTAACTCATTTCTTACTTTCCCTAGGTTGCACTTAACATTTAACCATTTTCATAAGTATTAATTTACCCAAGACAGGTGACTCTAGGAGTCGAACTTGGCCAAGGTTCTGTTTAACCATTAACCACTTTAATAGGCATTAATTTAACCAAGGCAGGTGACCCGAGGAGTTAGACTTGGCTAAGGTTCTGTTTAACCCTTAACCACTTTTATCGGTGTTAATTTACTCAAGGCAAGTGACCCAAAGAGTCAGACCTGGCCGAGGTTCTGTTTAACCCTGGCTTTTTTATTTATAAGAGTTAATTTACCCAAAGTAAGTGATCCGAGGAGTCAAACCTGGCCGAGGTTCTGTTTAACCCTTAGCTTTTTTTATTTATAGGAGTTAATTTACCCAAGGTAGGTGACCCGAGAAATCGAACCTAGCCAAGGTTCTGTTTAACCCTTAGTTTAAACGAGCTTAATAACATCAAGATACTGGTATAAGTAAAAGTTTTAAGAAAAGAGACACGATATGAATAACATCAGTACTTCTCATTAATAGTAATATCTTCGTAGGTTATTTACATTCCACGGCCGTGGGACGGGGATTTCATCCAGGTCCTCTAAACGATAAGCCCCTATTCCTGCCACTGATATGATACAATAGGGTCCCTCCCAGTTAGGCCTAAGCTTTCCCCATGTTGGATTCCTGGTATTCCCTATATCCTTTCTTAAGACCAGGTCCCCTAGCACAAACGCCCTTGCCTTGATGCTTCAATTGTACCCTTGTCTGAGCTTTTATTGGTAATGGGCTAACTTAATGGTAGCAATCTCCCTTCTTTCTTCAACCAAGTCTAGGCTAGTGGAGAGAAGCTACTCATTTTTGTTGCTATCAAATTGGTCGGTTCTCATCGTCTGAAACCCTGTCTCTAGGGGGATGATTGCCTCGGAATCATACGTCATAGAAAAGGGTGTTTCTCGTCTAACCTATTTTTCAACCCATCCACTATAACTTTATTGGTGGCCTAAGCTTGTCCATTACTCTGAGAGTAGGCCAAAGTAGAATATTTGTTCTTTGTGCCTAGCTCATAATAGTATCTTCGAAAAGCCTTGTTATTGAACTGAAGACCGCTATTTGATATAAGAGTATGTGGGACTCCAAATCTTGTGACAATATTCTACCTTACGAATCTCTTCATGTCTTAATCTCGGATATTAGAAATGGGCTCTATTTCAACCCACTTGGTAGAGTAATCAGTCCTGACGATGAGCCATCTTCGGTTCCTAGTTGCCTTTGGGAATTGTCCAACTATATCCAAACCCCATTGTGCAAAAGGCCATGGGCTAGAAAGATGGTTTAGGATCCTTCCTGGCTGATGAATATTTAGGGCATACCTCTGGCACTGATCGCATTTTTTGACGTATTCCTGAGCAGACTTCTGCATGCTAGACCACCAGTATCCCTGAGTAAGAGCCCTATGTGATAAAGACTTGCCTCCGGTATAACTACTATAGATTCCTTCATAAAGCTCTTTTAGTAATGCCTCCATTGCCACAGGATGAACACACAACAAATATGGCCTCGAGTACAATGATTTGTACAGCTTCTGTTCCTTTGAGAGCCAATACCATGGTGCCTTTCTCCAAGTTTTTTTAGCCTCGGTTTTGTCTTTAGGCAATGCTCAATCCTTTAAGAATGATATAACTAGGTCCATCCAACTCAAACCCATATGCACCGTGTTCACCCCTATAGGGGTCTAGTTATCCCAACTCCGTGTCATTAGATTTTCCACCATTAAAATGCTTGGCAGGCCTTCACCTAATGAAGTGGGAAAGGTTTCTAATGAATCGACGTGGGCGTTTCTGCTCATCGGCACCTACTCTATAAAGCAAACTTCGAAATCAGATCGCAGCTACTCCACCTAGCCTAAATACCACTGCATCCTCTAATCTTTGACCTCAAACTCTCCTCTCACCTAGCCCACAATGAACCTTGAATCACATAATATTTCCACTGCTTTTCCCCCGAGGTTTTTGACAGGGCTTAATCCTGCCCAAAGAGCTTCGTATTCTGCCTTGTTGTTTGTGGCCGAGAAGCTTAACCATAAGGATTTCTCAATAGTAACATGATCTAGGGAACTTATAACTATTCCTATCCCTAAACCCTTATGGTTAGCAACACCATCCATATACAATTCCCAAGGTGGAAAAGGTGACACCGCAACAACCATAATCCCCTTTCCAAGCACACCACACTCCTCGATACTACCCCTCTCTGTACCTTCAGTGAATTTAGCTACCAAATTGGCTAGAACTTGACTCTTTATGGCCGTCCGAGGTAGATACCTAATGTCAAATGCTCCCAACATAATTCCCCATTTTGCCACTCTTCTCGTATAGTCCGACTTCCAGAGTAATGCTTACATCCTCTGATCTTTGGCCTCAAACTCTCCTCTCACCTGGTCCACAATGAGCCTTGAATCATAGAACACTGCCACTGCTTTTGCCCCGAGGTTTTTGATAGTGCTTAATCCTGCCTGGAGTGCTTCGTATTCTGTCTCGTTGTTTGGGGTCGAAAAGCTTAACCTTAAGGATTTCTCAATAGTAACATGATCTAGGGAACCTATAACTATTCCTATCCCTAAACCCTTCTGGTTAGCGGCACCATCCACATACAATTCCTGAAGTGGTAGAGGTGACACTACAGAAACCATAATCCCCTTTCCAAGCATACCTCACTCCTTGATACTGCCCCTTTCTATACCTTCAGTGAATTTAGCTACCAGATCGGCTAGAACTTGACCCTTTATGGCCATCCGAGGTAGATACCTAATGTCAAATGCTCCCAACATAATTCCCCATTTTGCCACTCTCCTGGTATAGTCCGACTTCTGGAGCAATGGCTGCAAAGGGAGTTGGGTAAGGATGATAACTGTATGTGCCTGAAAATAATGGGGAAGCATCTTCGTGGCATGTATGATGGCCAGTATGGCCTTTTCTAAGGGCAAGTATCAGGTCTTGGCTTCCTGGAGGGATTTGTTTATGTAATAGACAAGTTTTTGTACCCCCTCATTCACATGCACCAAAACTAGGCTCACTGCATGTGATGTGATTGCTATATAGGCATACAAGACCTCCTTTTTTTCAAGCTTGGATAAAATCGGTGGATGAGCCAAATATTTTTTCAATTCTTTAAAAGCCTTGTCACATTCCTCGGTCCAAGAAAAGTCATTCCATTTGTGAAGCAACTGCAAGAAAGGTCTACAACGATCGGTCAACCAAGATATAAATCTATTCAGGGCCATTGTCATTCCAGTCAAACGTTGCAATTCTTTGGGGCTTCTGAGTGGATGAAGATCACGAATAGCTTTGATCTGATCAGGGTTAACCTCTATTCCTTGATGGGTGATCATGTATCCCAAAATTTTTTCAGATCCTACGCCAAAAGAGCATTTAGAAGCATTTAAACACAGCTTATATCTTCTTAAGATTAAGAAGATTTCATCCAAATCCCCCAAATGCTCAGATACTCACTTGGTCTTCACCACCATGTCATCTATATAAGCCTCCACATTCTTGCCTAACTACGCTTCAAACATTCTCGTTAGCATTCTTTGATAGGTGGAACCAGTGTTCTTCAGACCAAAGGATATCACTCGATAATGGTAGTTCCCAGTCGGGGTGAGGAATGCAATCTTTTCTTGATCTGGCAATGATAA
Organism: Quercus glauca; assembly: GCA_023736055.1. Classification (NCBI taxonomy): domain Eukaryota; kingdom Viridiplantae; phylum Streptophyta; class Magnoliopsida; order Fagales; family Fagaceae; genus Quercus; species Quercus glauca. The sequence goes on from CM043316.1 coordinate 59,622,455, forward strand.
CAAAATTTGATGGTAGCCTTGGAAAGCGTCTAGGAAATTCATTCAGAGATGGCCAAAGGTTGCAGTAACAAGTTAGTCAATCCTGGGGACTAGAAATGGGTCTTTAGGGCAGGCCTTATTTAGGTCGGTGAAATCCACACACACCCTTTATTTACCTGATTTCTTCTTGACTACCATAGTGTTGGCCAGTCACTTAGGATTTAAAAAAAAAAAAAAAAAAAAAAAAAAAAAAAAACCCTCTTTAATGGCCCCAGCTTATTTGAGCTAATTAACTTCCTCTTTTACTGCTTTAGCATGCTCCTTAGAGGAGAGGTTGTTGCCTCCTCGGCGTTGCGGTTGGATTTACATTAAGGTGATGACATTTAAAATCTAGATCTACTCCCGGGGCCTCATACGTGCTCCAAGCAAACACGTCCAAGTTATTTCTCAAAAAGGTCAGCAACTCTTCCTTCTCGGCTATCGATAGTTGTGTTCAAATCTGGAAATGCTTTTCATTGTCCACCCTTAGGATGACTTTTTCCAATTCCTCGCACTGCACACTGGCTCCCACTGTTTTGTTTGAAGCCCCTAACACTCTAGGTAATGATTGCTATAAAGGGGGGACTAGGCTAGGAAGCTTTACTTGCAGCGCTTGGTGCCTGATGGCAGCCACCATACATTGTCTTACCATTGTTTGACATCCCAACAGCTCCCCAATGTGCCCTTCGGTCGGCTACTTCATCTTCACTTGCAAAGTGGAGGATACTGCCTTCATTGCATGGAACCATGGCCTCACCAGAATTGCAGTGTAAGATGAATATGCATTATTACGATGAAGTCTACCTCAATTACTTCATTCCTCGTTTGTACCAGTAATCTAATCATTCCTTTGGGGGTTACAATTTTTCCATCAAATCCAACCAAGTGGATATCATACTTGCTAAGGTCCTCGGTTTCAATCCTAAACCGTTGTACAAATCCGGATACATGATCTCAACTCCACTTCCCTAGTCCATCATTACTTTTTTCACGTCAAACCTTCCAATATGGAGAGTGACCGCAAGAGTGTCATCATGAGGCTGGAAAATACCAACCTTAATGGCCTCAAAGAAGCCAAGAAATGGCTTTTGTTCGGTCTTAACCCACTTGGACTCTCTGCCCTTTTTTCTTACCATAAATTGCAATGAAATGGCCATTACCCTGGACGAGGGACCAACCTCCCTATTCGGTGCTACAAAAATACGTTGATGGTTCCTAAAGGTGGGCGTGGTGCCACTTCCCTTTGGTAACCCGGTCCTAACTTCTCCCCCCGGCCTAAAGGTTGATGTATACAGGTTTTGATTCTGTTTAGTGGGGTCCCTTCCCATCTTATTGGGCCACTTGAAGTAAGATTATTTTTTTTATTTTCTCTAGCACTCGATATACAGGTTCCTTGAACACTGAATAAACCACCTGGGTATTGCTTTAGGGAGCTTGATTTGAAAAAATCTCTACTTAGTTGACTAGAGACAAATTTGTCGGACTGAGGATCCCTCTGCTGGTGCATTTCCCAAGCAGGCTTCATGGTGAGGGATTTCCTTAGGTTTGAATTCATGGGAAACCCCACTTTAAAGGTTCTAACAGCCACATCCTTAAAATCCCCATCAATCTCATTAAAGAGCTCCCAATACCGATCTGAATAGGTTTTTAAGGTCTTTCCCTCCCTCATGGCCATAGAGAGCAAAGAATCCAAAGGTCTAGGGATCTTGCTGTAGATCATGAATCTGGCACCAAACGCCCTGGTTAGCTCCTCGTAGGACCCTATTGAGCTCTCTTCCAATCCATTAAACCACTTAATGGAAATAGGCTTGAACTTAGAAGGGAACACCTTATACATGAGAGCCTTGTTTAAAGAGTATGTGGCCATCCTCTGATTAAAATGTCTCACATGCTCAACTGAATCATTTCTTCCATTGTAAATCGTGAAAGTTGGTTAGGTAAAATGATGGGGGAGCTCGGCCTTCTCAATATGACTCGATAAACGTGACCAAGAGATCTGATGCAGGGCCCTGCCCATAGCATCATTTCCCATATTCTCAAGAGGTGAATTCTTGACCCTTCTACAATGATGTCTCTCTCCACCTACTGAACGAGAGGATGTTCTAAAGGATTTGCTTGGAAGGCTCCTGGATCTTCGCTGATAACTTTGTTCTCCCTTTGAACTAGAGCTTTGACTTGGTGAGGGGTTTTGTTCTCCTTTACATGCATTCTATATTGAAGCCACCTACGTAGATGACCAACCTCCAACTTAAGGTTACGCATCTCTCGTTCACGCAAGATGTGACTTCCAGGTCTCGAATGACTCCGGTTGATATGGTCTGAATGAATGGACTCGACCCTTATGCTGGGAGATTAAGCCACCTTACAGTCCCTTCTTCCCTCCAAGTTCACAAAATGATCTCCACATTGAGAACCCACAAATTCTTCTTTATCTCCCCTTCTATCACCATGGACGATAATCTCATCTCTCCTAGAGTTTGCCATTTTTTCTCCACACACGAAACTGCAAGCAAGGATTCAAGGTGACTTTTCCACAGATGGCACCAATTGTAAGGGGGCAAAAATCATTTACCAACTTGTGAACTAATGGAGTCGCCACTTAGATTAGGTCTAGGAACCATATTGGACCCTTTGGGCCAATCACTTACACATATGAATCCACGTACCAGATTATAGGTCCTGAGTTTGGGTACGTTTTGGGAAGGTGTTAAGCACTCAAGACCGCCCCGCTTGTGGGCCAGCCTCCATTATGTGTTGCTAGGCCATATTTAATTAAAAAGTTTATTAAGAGAGCTCTAATCATTAACCTAAATATACATCATGCACTTTAAATAAAAATAACACATACAACATGTTAAAAATATATCACAATATAAAAGGAAATAAATAAAACACAATCAAACAAAATAAATTAAACATGGCAAGTTGACAATTAAATAAAACACACAAGGAAATAATGTCAAATAGACTAAACATAACAAAAATACCAAAAAAAACATGGAAAATAATTAAATATAAATAATTAACCTAATCATAGTCAAACATAATCAAATAATATGTTAAAAAGTAATTAAAATAATAAAAAACAAAATTTTGCCCTAATCTGAGTTCAGGTTACACGCGTATTATGCCTGTATTTCCTTTAGCACAAATTCGAAGAATTACATTTTTAGAGATTTAATCAAATAAAGATATAATATGTGAGATCAAACAAGCATGTTAGAAACCCTAAAAACTAAACTAACATAAAACAAAAACACAAAGTATCAACATAAACAAATAAACATGAAACAAAACAAATAATTAAACTAAACTACATAAAATAAACATACATGTTATACTTTACATGAAACCAAAATAACAAAGCAAGGATAACAAGAATAGATTATAAACAACCTAAAATCATATTAGAATATATCAAACATAATTAAAACATCAAACACATCAAATATAACAAATGGAGAAACTATATCAAAAAAATCATGTGAATCATATTAAGCAAGGTGGTAAATCATGGAAAAGAGACCCACCTTGCTTTAGAATCACGATTTGATGTTATTTAACCGGCCCCTCAGTACCTACAATCACAAAGGTTAGATGGAGAAGACAAAGATAATCAAAGAACACAATATTTGTTAGTAATCACAACTCAAGAACAAAAGGTTTTTAGAAAACCATTTTGAAAACAAATTTTCTGCCTTAGAACTAACTAAAGAGAGCTTTTGTGATGATTAAAAAATGTGCTAAGGGGCTGCCCTCCAGTTTTGAAAAGAGAAAAAAAAAAAAAGGTTTTAGAGAAGATGGAGGCCAAAAAATCACTCTCTCTAGCTAGGGTTTTGATTGGAGGCATAAGATGAGTATTTTGAAGTTAAAATTAGGATTTTGGGGGGTTTTTTAATTGTCTTTAGACGTTTCAAGAGTCTATGGGCTGGCCCATATCAAAACATGATGTTTTAGACTCTTAAAATAAAGTTTTAAAATCCAGAAATTCAGACTGCCTAGTTGGCCCAATTTGAAATGGTAAGAATTTACTCAATATAAGTCCAAATTAAGCAATATTTGTGTTTAAATTGAAGTCCAGAATGTCTCCTTTCCAATGAAATAAACTTCACTAAAAAATTCTTTGTGGATCAAAAGTTATGGTAAAAAACGTGAGCAAATGTCATTTTTTAATATCGATTTGAGTACTTTTAAGTTGTGATTACTTCCAAACTATTGTGAACTCTTTAATTACCCTTGGTTGACATATGTCAAGCTCATCATTGGATTTGGGGACCAAAATTTATTAACAGGTACAAAAGGCGGTGTCTACACAACTCAAGCTAGATGGAGAGTTAATATGAGACGGCCTAGTACAATTAATTTGTGGAGAATAAGTTTCCAAGGTCAACCTTTATAAGCCTTATTGGTTTCATTTTAGTTAGTAGGAATACAATAGATTACCAGTAAGAAAGAAGAAGATTTTAATATTAACTCTTCTTATGGTTACACAACGTATGTTTTTCTCTTATTCTTCGTCCCCCTTTCTGGAGGAGTCCCTTTTCCTAAAATATATAGCTATTTGAAGTGCATCCCAGCCCTCCACTTGTACAGTCACCAATCTTCATTTGGATGCTTGTCCCATCAGGGTTTTGTTGGAGATGGTAGAATGTGCTGCAAGCTGTGGGGGTACTGTTTAGGGGTCATTTTGCCATTAATGCGGCCAATTGAGTTGGTGTAATGCATTGAATGTGGAGGTGATGGGTACTTTACCTGGATATTTCCCTTCTTCTTCCTTAGTATTTTGTCTTTTGGTCAAGGTAGCTTGTCTAAAGCCTTCCAAGGAGTGTTCACTCTTCGGGCTCCTCGAGTGGTCCGCTTCTTTGGTTTCAATACCTTGACTCTTATCAACGTATTGGGCTAGAACTAATGAGAGACTGAACCTTTCTTCTCCTCGGGTTGGACCCACTTGGCAATATTTTGTGTTCGAATCTTACCCCCCCAGGTATTTTTTTTAAATTTTTTGAGGTGATAACTGATAACTAACTTTCCAAATCTATATATATTAATAGGTTAAGTTCAAAGAAAATTCAATTAGAATTTGAAATTAGAATAAAATTTTGTGCTATTTGTCTAAATTTATGTAGGGATCACACCATAATTATCTACTTTAGTTTGTGTCATGTGTCTACTTAAGTTTTTTAATTTTTGTGTCAAGTGAGTTAATGAGTGCAAAATACTAAGAATATAATATTAATGAACTATAAATTAAAAAAAAAAATCAATTACATATACTCAATAAAAATCACCACACAATAAAGATCACCACACATTCTATCTTATTAGAAATTAGAAATTTTTTTTATCATAAGTAGTATTAAATTTATGTAAGAATTTTAATATGTGACTAATTATGTTTACTAAAAAAATTTTGACTAATTATTTATATATTTATGATAAAAATTGTATTTAATTTTAAATATATCCATATGTATACACATGTTACATGCTATTTTAGTTTTTTAATAATTTGACTAATTATTTATATTTTTATAATAAATATTATGTTTAGTTTTAAATGTACCAATGCATCTACATGGTTTATATGCTAGTTTTAATAATATACAAATACTAGTCGCTAACCCGTGTTATGCACGGGAACCTACCTATTTGTGCGATAGACTAAAATAATTTTCTAAAATCTTAAATTGATTAAAAAACTACACCATTGCATGATTTGCTCTTGTATAACTTCAATTTGTGTTACAATTTAATGAAGAAGCCATTGCTTGAACATGCAATGACTTACACAAAATTTGTCAGACAATTTCAAATACTGTTAAAAAAAAAAACACAAAAAATTAGTTATTAAAACTTTTGAAAGACAAAAAAATATTAAAGAATCAGATGATTCATGAACCCATAAAGCAATAAGTTTTAAATTTTAATGGGTCTAAATTTTAAACAAACCTTATCAGCATGTGGCCCACGCTAAAAAATGTTGAACAAGAGCCCACGGTGAATAATGAAAGCCATACCTCCTCTTAATATATCGTGTATAAACTTTCTGCCCAATACTTTCATATCGTGAGGTGAAGCAAAAACATATGCAGTAGTAGCAACCTTAAATTTCAATTATTGCAAGCTTTTTTATCTTGTAAAAAAGGGCTATAGAGAGTTTGGTGATTCATGTACTTAAATTACTTCTTAAAAAATACATGAAAAACCATAAAGTAAATTTTTTTTAACAAAGTAGATGAGAAGAAAATAACAGAATAAGAACTCATACCTCTACTTGGCTTTAAAAACAAAAATTGGGGTTTGCACTACTTTTATAGTGTTCATGATTAACCTCGCAAATTTAGAGATAAATTATCAACATTTAAGTTTGAGTTTGAGTTTAATTTGGAATTATTAGAGAGATAGAGTTTCATTCCTCGTTAAGTTTGGACTAAACAAAAATAGTTTTGTTTTAGAAAAAATGATAATGATGATTTTGAGTTTAAGTTGGATTTGTTAGAGAGATAGAGTTTCACTATTTGTTAAGTTTGGACTAAACAAAAATAATTTTGTTTAAAAAAAATGATAATGATGTGGCAAGCTCTAGAGAGGTCAATAAAAAGTCAAAGGCTTCGGTTATATATACACACACACACACACACACACACTAGCCTCTGAGCAAGCGCTCACGCACTTACTCAGAGGTTCTTCTATTTTTTTGGGTAAATGTTAATAATTTGTATTTATTATAATTTATAAATATATATTTTTTATTTTTAAACAAATAAAAATGATAAACTTTAGAAATAAACAACAACTGTAATTTCTTTTTTGAAAGTGAAGAGAAAAAAAATCATAAATTTTAGGAATTCTCTTTTTGAATTAAAAATAAAATTTGTTATTTGACATTTATGACCCAATTTTTAAATGAAGTTACCATTCATTAGTGAGAGTATTTTTAAACCATATAAAAGTCCGGTTGAAAAAGGTGAATCTTCTTATATAAATATATATGTGTATATATATATATAAATAGATTAACATTTTTGATAAAATCAAATACTCCGTAATAGGTAATTGAAAGAAATTAAGAGAAGGGTTGATGCTCAAATTATTCGTCAACATGAGAAGTACCTTGGTCTTCCATCTTTGGTTGGGAGAAATAAAAGGAATACTTTTAATGTTATTAAAGAGAAGTTGGCAAAAAAATTGGTAGGTTAGAAGGAGAAATTACTTTCAAAGGCTGGTAAGGAGATTTTAATTAAAGCGGTTGCTCAAGCTATCCCAACATACTCCATGAGTTGTTTTAGATTTCCTGATTCCCTGTGTGACAAATTGACTAGTATGATAAGGAATTTTTGGTGGGGACAAAAATAGAATGAAAAAAAAAAGGCTTGGTTGAATTGGATAAAATGTGTGTACCAAAAGCATGTGGATGGATGCAATTTAAACAGTTGAAACCTTTCAACCTAGCACTTTTAGATAAGCAAGGGTAGAGACTCCAAATTAGACATAATTCCCTTGTTTATCAAGTCTTTAAGGCTAAGTATTTCCCTAATTGTGACTTTGTGCTTGTATGTGTGGACAAGTATTATGGCTGCTTAAGGGATTGTAAAGAAAGGGCTTTACTGGCGTGTGGGAAATGGTAGGAAAATCTGGATTTGGCAAAGTAATTGGATTCCTAATTCATATTCACATAAAATTATCTCTCCTAGGGGTCTATTTCCATTAGACTATAAGGTCTGTGAATTTATTGATGATGAAAAGAAATGCTGGGATTTGGAACTATTGAATCAAGCTTTTCTTCCGTTTGAGGCTAAGGAAATTGCTGCAATTCCTTTAAGTATTAGATTACCTGAGGACAAGCAGATCTGGGCAGAAAATTCAAATGGTTTTTTCTTAGTCAAGAATGCTTACAAGGTGGCTATGGAGTTAAAGGCTAACAGGGAGATATGTTCTTGTTCAAATGGGAGCAACTTGCCTCAGTTTTGGAAAAGATTACGGTCACTCCAAATTCCACACAAGATTAGACACTTTGCATGGAGAGTAGCCCATGACATTTTGCTGACAAAATCAAATCTAGCATATAGGAATGTTTTGGGTGACAGTACATGTGAAGAATGTGGGGGAGTTTCAGAATCTTTGTTTCATCTCTTCTGGGAGTGTACTAAAGTTAAGGAAACTTGGAGTTTTTCTTCCCTCTTCCCTCTACTGTCAATGACTCACTTTAGAAGTTTTTTTGAATTTCTATGGCACATTCTAATGGATGCTCAATGGGGAATGGAGGAATTAGGGCTGGCAGTGACAATTGTTTAGGCATTATGGACAAATAGGAATGAAGTGCGTCATGGAAAACAAAGAAAGGCTGGTATGAGTTTACTTAGTTGGTGCAAAAATTATTTGGATAAGTACTGGAATGTGTCCTATTTTTCACCGAAAATTTCTGCACAGCAAGCATCTTACTACCTGGAAGCAAAGTGGTCTCCACCTAAATAACCTCTTTATAAGATTAATGTTGATGGTGCAGTCTTCTCATCTCAAAAAACTGTTGATATTGCTGTGGTAGTCAAGGACCATGAGGGGAATTTCATTGCTGGTTTAAGTAAGAAGATCCATGCTCTTTTAGGTTTTGTTGAAGTTGAAGCTAAGGCATTCAAAGCTGGCATCTTTTTTGCAAAGGAAGTGGGCATTAGAGAATTTATATTGGAAGAGGATTCAGTGGTAATAGTCCGAGCTTTAAAAAAAGTGTCACATGCTCCATCTTCTATTGCTTTTGTGATTTATGGATTTCTAACTGAATGTCATGAATTTCGAAATGTTGGTTTCTCTCATGTTCGATGACAAGACAATAGGCCTGCTCATTTGTTAGCTAAACATGCTTTAGGCGTGGTTGATTTCTTTGCTTGGATGGAAGAGTTTCCTTATTTTTTAGAACAAGCTCTTGTTGACGATGTTAATGTATTTTTAATTTCATGAATAAAGTTTTAGTCTTTTAATAATTAAAAAAAAAAAAAAAAAAAAAAGGAAAGAAAGAAAACAAGTCCATGTGTTCAGTGGGCCCCGAGCCATCCTTATCGCTGACATGTATTAATTTCATTGGTAAAAGAAGAAGAAAAAGAAAAGGCCAAAAACCCTAATAAAGTAAAGCAAGCAGACTGAGTTAACACAGATTAGCGTTGGGCTGGGCGGGCAGAGAATCTAGAGAAAAGAGTAATATGTTAGGGTGCTTAACCCTATTTGTAGCGCCATCTTCCTATTCTTCCCCATTCCTCTCCTTCAACTTCAACTTGAATCGCCTCTCTCACTTTCGCCCCTCTATATCTCTCCCTTCCACTACTGGTACGCTCATTTCTCTTCTCTCTCTCTCTCTCTCTCTCTCTTAAGAATTTACTTGTGTATTTGTTTTGCCTATACTTCTTTACCCTCAAATTTATGCCTTCCTGTTAAGTTTCCTAGTATTCACATGAATATACATACAATCTTCGATTTATGTTTTTATTTATTATGTTTGTCTCCGTGTGTGTGCGCGCTCTTTAATGCAAAGTTTCATTTTCATGCAAAAATTGAAAGATTTTTGGATTCTATTTACTCCAATTTCACCAGTGCTTTCTTCAAGTTCTTTTTTTTTTTTTTGTTTTTGAGATTTTAAAAATTGGTCATGGAATTTGTATTAATTTTAATGTTGTTTGATGCGAAACTAGACAGACTTGTTGAGAACAACATCTAGGAGGCTCATTTTGGCAACAAAGAAACGCTCTGTCTCAACAATGGCAAATGTAAGTTAATTCAAATGGTTAGTTATTTATTTTTAATTTTCTCCCATTTGGGCGCGAAAATAATGTATTATTTTAGTGCCTGCCAAGTGCTTTGCTCATTTTAAGAACGCAGTTGTTTCCTAAAAGTAAAATGGACTCTTGCCACAGGAAGAAGAAAATGTGAAGCGAAAGTTAGCAAAACTCTTTGAGGTGGCACTTAAGGTGACGGTGCCTAGTGTTGCGGATGTAGAGCCTTTGGTTGCTGCTTGCACTGGAAAATTTGGAGATTACCAATGGTATCTCACTTGCTTGTGAAATGACATATATGTGAATTGCGGTTCTGGGATTTGGTTGGAAGTGTTGTATTATCTATTTTTAGTACCAGCACTAGAAAATATAATAGCAATGCTGGCTTTGGATTCCATAGGAGTTCTTTTTGGATGTTAAACTTGGATTTTGTTCTTTGATGCAGTAACAATGCCATGGGCCTATGGTCTAAAATAAAAGGAAAGGAAACTGAGTTTAAGGGCCCCCCAGCTGTTGGACAGGTGTTGACGTTGGCATTCTTTCTATTTTTTGTCTATGTTCTACCTTTGTATTGGAACTTATTTGGTAATGGAAGGTTGTGAATTCTGTAGTAAACTTTAAATTGATAGTGTTGGATACTTATCCCCATCTTTTTTGGTATTTGTAGGCCATCATGCGAAACCTCCCACAATCTGACATAATAGAATCCTGTTCTGTAGCTGGGCCAGGATTTGTGAATGTCAAATTATCAAGGAATTGGATGGCTCAGGTGCATGCTTGTTTCTACCTTTTGTTTTTTGAGTGAAGAGACATCTCTATTACTTGTTATAATATATATATATATATATCTTATTTAGAAGGGAAAACAATAAGAAGAGAGAAGGAAGGGAAGGCTTTACATTATTGCTAAGATGCACGGGTACGGATACGGGTATGGGTACAGGGAAACAATGTTTCTTGAAAAACTTGGGGTACGATACATCGGGGATATGTGTATTAATTACTTATTAAATATATTTTTTATATATTGTTAAACATTTTTTTTTTTTATATATTGTTAAGCATATATCAATTTAAAAACAATAATGAATAATAAAATGAATCTATGATGATTAAATGCTGTGTAGAATACAAACCAGGATCCAAAAGAGTAAATAAAACATAATTAGATAAGTATTCAACATTGAAACCAATATATAAAGCATATAAATAAAAATTCTTGCAAGTTTGGGCTATCTCTCACTATTGGGGTTGGGTTACAATGGTATCTAATACGTATCACAGATGCATCCTAGATGTATTGCACTTTTAAATTTTTTTTTGATTGGAAATGTATCTTAGAGGTATCCAGTATGATACCGGTAAGATACGTATTGGATACGAGTACGTGAGTAAAAATGGTGCATCGGTGCATCCTAGTTTATTGTAATTGATATAGCATATTTGTATGTTTGTTTGACTTCAAATATGCTGATGCAGAGTATTCAAAGAATGCTAATTGATGGTATCGATACATGGGCACCACGACTTCCAGTCAGAAGGGCTGTGGTTGATTTTTCTTCACCTAATATAGCAAAAGAAATGCATGTAGGCCATTTAAGATCTACCATTATTGGGGACACAATAGCCCGTATGCTCGAGTTTTCACGTGTTGAAGTTCTTCGGCGAAATCATGTTGGTGACTGGGGAACACAGGTATATGCAGTTTATGAAAACATATGTTTATTGCATAGAAGCTGTTTGAGCTTGACAAGGGCCTTTTGTGTCTTTGCCTGTCTTTGTTACGACCAACGTTTCTTGCTTTATGTATGAACTTGTAATTTTGTTCTTTTTTTCCTCTGTTGAAATCAAATCCATTAGCTTGTAGCTATATACTTCAAACGCTAATTGATTTCTTAATAGACAATGGTGGAATTTTTTTTTCTGTGTCAAGCATTTCCATCATCTAACACGTTTTAAAAATAGATCTTCCTAATTGGAGAAAGGCAGCATTTGTGTGCTTTTTTCTTGCTACCTTCATATTGCCACTGTAATCTTATAGCGACATATACCTTTGGAGATTAGTTAATAAAATGAGATTCAATGCTCTGATGTTGTATACTTCAGAAACTAGACCACTCATGTTCATTGTGATAGTCTGATGTCATGTTGTTTATAGTTGAAATGATTTGATCATGCACGGGTAAATAGCTGCTTTTGTTCAAAATTGCTTTACAGGTATTAATTATCACGTATTTTATCATGTAGAGAAATTCTTTTCCTTTTTTCATCAGTACCATTACCATAAGGCTGAAAATGTTCCCATGTGTGTTGCAGTTTGGTATGCTGATTGAATTCCTCTTTGAAAAGTTTTCAAATTGGGAAGATGTTAATGAAGCAGCTATTGGAGATCTACAGGTGAATGAAACTATTAAAGCTGTGGATTGTTGTTGGATCTTTCCTTATTATATCACTAACCTCATGTTGCACTTTGGCCAATGTGTTCTAGCACATATGGCATCTCCCCTCCTTATAAGAACAAGGTGGAGTGTGAGGTTGTGGGTTCAAGACCCATTGGATGTGTGTATAATTACCAATATTAGAATTATTTATTCTATTAGAAGGTGATATTAGGGAGATGGTGAGGTCAGACGGAATTGATTTGTTAGGAAATTTACCTAATCACCTTCAGTTGCAGTTCCTGGAAAGTGAAACTTGGAGTAAGATGTCATCAAGAAAGAATTACCTTCATTTTAATATGACTGTATTATTCACTGTCTGATTCTTATACTTTTGAGTTCTTTTGTTCGTTAGGGCATTTTATAATGAATGATTTTGTGACTCATTTCAAAAATGAAAAATTAAATGATGAAATGTGATTCTAACTTGAATGGTACTTGTTAGGAATTCTATAAAGAATCAAAAAAGAGATTTGACAGTGATCCTGATTTTAAGGAGAGGGCACAGAAGGCAGTGGTTCGCCTCCAGGTTATTTGTTTACTTTTGTAGCTTATGGACTGAGGTTGATCTCTCAGATAATGCAATATCTTAGGTCACTATTAAAATTTTGAATATCTTTGCTTCACATTATATTTGTTGAGTTTCTCTTTTAAAAATTTGTCGTGGCTCAACCTTCTACAGGGTGGGGAACAGAAGTATCGTAAGGCATGGACACAGATTTGTGAAATCAGTCGAAATGAATTTAACAGGGTTTATCAACGCCTTGGAGTTCAGTTAGAGGAAAAGGTATGTGAATGTTCAATATCTTATATTGTTTATTTTTTTGGATTAAATTTCTACTTATAGTGTTGCAATTCAATAAATTGAAAATGAGGACATAATAGATTTCATTAAAGTCGCATGAAATGCAGACGGTCCTTGCTGCATATAGACTGCAAAGATCTTTGTTTATAGTGAGGTTTCCTGAAAATTAGGCCACTAACTGATAGTAATATTTACATGTATATATATTTTCTTGCTGACAGGGGGAAAGCTTCTACAATCCATATATTCCTGCGGTTTTGAAGGAATTGACTAGTAAAAATTTAGTTGAGGACAGTCAGGGGGCTCGTGTGATCTTTCTTGAAGGGTTTAATATACCCCTTATTGTTGTGAAGAGTGATGGTGGTTACAATTATGCTTCAACTGATCTAGCAGCTATTTGGTTAGTAGTTTTTGCTACTGTTATCTTAGTTTTAATAAACTTTGAAGTTGATGATTCCTTAGTTGGTAGTTTTATGATCATTTAGCTGTTCTCATATTTGCATTTCTTCTGCCTGTTTCCTGTAGACTTTAATTTGCATAATTTACGGAGGCATCTTAAATATTAGTACTGCCAAAAGAATAAAACCGACATTATAGTTTCCATTATCATCTAGTAAAAATTATTACTTTAATGCATGATTTTTTTTTTTTTGATTATTTGTATGCATGTATGTGTTCCAATGTAGTTAATACCATACAGGTGGCTATTTCAGTTTTGTCAGGGAAACAAAATATTTCGATATCAGTTATTGGTATACTGTTTCGGGATCACAACTAATTGTATAGATAGATAAATAAATAAAGATATTTATTTATTTACATGTTAATTAGTCAAAAGCGATAGGTCGCAAGTTTGAGTCTGGTAATCAGTGTCTCCAAAATAAATTGGGGCAAAAAGTGGGAGCTTTGTGCACTGGGTATGACCTTTTTATTTATATGTTCATTAGTCAAAGCCCATAAAATTTGATAAAAATATTCTAAATTTATAAGTCCAAATATAATATGCTAATCTATAGCTGAAATGTCAGCTCCTTAATAAAAATAGACAATTGTTGTACTTCGATGATGATGATGATGATGATACTAATAATAATAATAAAAGCACACCAAGTTGCTTCCATGTTTGGCTGGTGGCAGTGGTACAAAAATTGAATTAAGTTGAATTGTGCAATCAATTCACATTGGTTTCAGGCAGGGGCAGGCACACTCAAAAAAAGACACTAAACAAAATTCAAAATTCAAAAAAAAAATAGAGAGGTGGGGGGGGGGGGGGGGGGGTTAGGGACGATCAGCCATAAAATTGGTGTCAACGGCAGTAATGTTTGCTATTTTTTTCCCCTCTGGCTGTTATATGATATTTTCTCTGGTATTGCCGGAATGAGCTGGTATATGGAATGGCACAAAGCATCTGTGTTTCTGTACTGGCCTAGGTATCTGTACAGCATACAACCTGCTGTTACAGTACAAAATTGACTCCTTTGATGCATACTCTCTTTTCCATAATCATCTAATAATTGCTTAATGCTTTAAGGCTTATGTTTTGGATTTTTTTAATAGATTTTTGTCTATGCATTTATGATTGTTGAAAGTTCTGATTACAATGTATAGGTATCGTCTTAATGAAGAGAAAGCTGAGTGGATGATATATGTTACTGATGTTGGTCAGCAGCAGCACTTTGATATGGTGTTTAAGGTATGGATTCAAAGTCAGATCTTGTATCCCATCTTATGCTGATTCATGCATGTTGTTTGTCATTGAAATATTTTGTTTACATCAATGTTCATAACTGGTTATTGAAAACAATTTGAATTAATATACTTACTGTATAAGTCATGGGATAGTACTACTGCAAATTTGCCATCAGAAGCATAAAACCAGAGATACTTTTGCTTTTGTATTTCAGGCTGCCAAACGTGCAGGTTGGCTTTCTACTGATGATAACGCATACCCTAAAGCTAGCCATGTGGGTTTTGGTCTTGTTCTTGGAGATGATAAGAAGCGCTTTCGAACTCGCAGCAGTGAAGTGGTTCGCTTGGCTGATTTACTGGATGAAGCCAAGAGTCGCTGTAAAACAACACTTATTGAACGTGGTATGATACTGAATGGCCTGTCTTTTGTTTTATTTGTCTTAAATGCCGTTCTCTCTCTCTCTGTTTCTTATTTTTGTAATTATGTCTATGAGGCAGCTTCTATTTTTCTGCTGTAATACCTAAAACTCTTAATATGTCTTATTTTTTCTTTTTATAACAAGACCATAACTAGGAGGCTTTTAAACTTATGGAATGCTTATTATTTCTCCAATGTTGGGTAGGTAAGGGGGATGAATGGACTGAAGAGGAGCTTGAGCAAACTGCTGAGGCGATAGGTTATGGTGCTGTCAAGTAAGTTATACCGTTATCTACATCAGTAATATACATAATAATTCTATAAATACTTGCAGAATCAGTGCCATTTAGTATTTTTTATATTGGTAATTGCTCATTCATCTATTGGATGTTGAATACCCCCACCTTGTTCTTACAAGGAGAGATGTCATTTGATCTAAAACTCACCAGTTGTCTGACCTGTAAGTATCCCCACCATAAGACATCAAATCTCTACATGTATTATGAAGTTAGTGTATCTTGCCAGCTCATGGTTTTATTTTTGTAGTTCGTTTCATTACCGAAGTAAAGATTATATTGAGTTTAAATTTCTCTCTGAAATTTCATGATTATCATGATATCCTGCAGATATTTCCATAAAGTTTGTAATTCTCATTCGGTAGTTTATCAAATGTTTTTTACATTGGGATAGTTTATGTGATGCTTATGCTTATATTTTGTAGCTAGCAGATGGTATTTGTCAGGTAGAAAATACATTACTGAAGATAGTTTCTTAGTTAGAGTAGTACTTTTTGCTCTTCCTGGAAAATTGCCCAACTTATACAACAATTTTCTGTAACACATTGTGATTACAAATTCGTGCCTGGCATTTTTATTTTAGTGGCATGAGCATGCATTTTCCCATATTAGTGTTAGTACTATGATATTTTTCACAATGGTTTTGGCAGGTATGCTGACTTGAAGAGCAACAGATTGACCAATTACACGTTTAGTTTTGATCAAATGCTTAACGATAAGGTGCTTTTACCATTCACTGGTATTGTTAGTTTTTTGTCATCTATTTACTCTCTCTATGCATGCTTTAGTGATTGTTATAGCCAATGGCAGAGCTAGGATTTGAATTCAGGGGGAGACAAAAATTTATAACCAATAGTCTAATATACATGTCTCCATACACCCATGGCGTACGTAGATTTATACATATTATGAACAGAAGCATCGCCTATGCACACACATTATATATATGTACACACGCTACTATTTAAGGAGCTTCCCTTATTTGGGATGAACATTTTAGTTATCCCAAAATGCCCTTAAATGCAACTTTTGAAAAGGTTTCAACAATAGGGTCAACAAAGTAAACTAATAGTTTTCAAAATCCTAAATTTTAGCCTCTTTTATATCTCCCTTTGGAAAAGAAAAGAAAAGAAAAACCCATGTTCAACACTTTCAAATTTTTATTTTTTTGATAAGTAACACTTTCAAATTTCAAATCCACGTTCACCTATGTCATTTCCTTATTTGAGTTTAGATGTCAGTTCTTATCCATAAGGAGTTCTTAGAAAAAACTACCACTCTTCCTTATCTCCTGTGATCCAGTTTTTAAAAAACTTTCCCACTATCAATTTTGAAGATATTCACAAATTGTCAGACTCCACCATTCAACAGTCCAATGAAATTAAAGTCAGCAGTTATTCTACAAATCTCAAAGAGATATGCCCAAGGCAGTGCGTGCCAAAGGCAGCATCTTCCTTTCAAGACAACTAAAGGTATTAATCTTTGTTGTCGACCGTTATGCCTCTCGAATCTTATAGTGTTTCCGCGGTCTCTCTCTCAAAACCAAAACAGTTCAACACAAACGACCTGGAAAAGACAGGATTCTGGAGTCCACAGTAACAGGGCACTCAAGACTCAACTAACAAGCTCCTTATATTTCTTGGACGGTGTTGAAAATTACACGGGCAAGCCCAATAATATTTCTTGGTTGGTTGACTCTTGACAGTTATTCATCATGTATGTTTTGAAGATATTCACGAATATCCACCCCTTTTTTTAGAAGATGTGATTTTGTTTTGCACTTCCTATCTCTAATGTGTTTGGATTTTGATGGAATGTCACATTGTCATAAGTTTTAAGTATTATCTTTTGAGAAGTTGTAGTTCGCAAAACGTGTACACCTCAAATGGAAAATTATGATATTGAAATAATAATAAAAAAAAATTGGATAAACACCCAAAAGCTTCTAATTAAAATAGAAATTCTATTCTCTTCAAAAAAGAAAAAAAAAAGAAAAAAGAAAGGAATCCCATTACAATCAAATAATCTCCCCACTCTACATGTCACAAACTTCCCACTACAAACAAAACTCTTCCCTGCATCTCACAAATTTCCCACTACGAACAAAAACTCTTCCCTAAATCGGCAAACGTCTCACAAATCGGGGTTGTTATATTTTCCAATAAAAAAAAAACCTAGGGGTGTGATGAGTGTTATGCGTTTGTGGGTGAAATAATTTATTCATATATAAATCTCATCACACCCCTAGAAATTTTTGTGATTGGAAAATGTAACAACCCGATTTATGATGAAAAAAAATTACTAACCTTTACAAAAAAATAGAAGAGCCTTTGAGCATGCTTGTGAATGCGTGCTCAAAGGTTAGTGTATATATACACATACGACAAATCTATAGAATGAAATGTCGCTCATGTGATTATTAAGTGTTATTTTTTTTTTATAAGTGTTTATTAAGTGTTATTTTAATGTTAGAAAACCCATAAAAGATGGCAGGTGCATTATATTCTATTTATTTGATGTGTATTTTTTTTTTTTTTATATCTGAAATAGTTGTTTAGTAACTTTTTTTTTTTTTTTTTAATAGTGAAACTTTTAATTATAATTCTCACATAGATAAACCTCAAGCACTACTTATATTGAGTTTTGCTAAACTCATAAAATGATTACTATTTTTTCTTTTTTTTGTTGATAGGTAAGAAAAAGTTTATTAAAGACACTACAATATGCAGGAAAAGCACATAGTAGTCAAAAAGTACAAAAATAGGAAAGAAAAAAACAGAAAACTAATTACAAAATAGAAGAGAGCTAATGAACAAAGGCATGGAGTCACAAGATGTGAGGCCTCAAGCCTGAGAACATTCAAACCAATAACCACAAAAAGAAGCAAGCAACTAATCATAGGTTGAATAAGGGTGATTTGTTTTGTGGAAATATCTGAGTATCATAATGGGGCTCGACGAGGTTGTTTGCGTGTTCCAGAAGGTTTTCAAAAGGGTGGCTAGGCTTTTCTTGAAAGGAAGTTATGTGATTTTTTCTTTGGAAAATATGTTTCTAGGCCGGGGAAGGAGGTGGATGCCGGCAGTGGCAGGTTTGCAAAACCCACCGGTAATCCAAAGAACCAAGTTTGGAAGGACATTAACGGTCACGTGAAATTAGGAAGTGATTTAGATTTGGAGAAGCAGTTTCCTAAACTAGCTGGCACGTTAAACCAGGAGGAGGGATTTGATTTTTTTCCAAAAACAAATATCTCAACTCACCTTGTATCTGGAAGGCCAATGCGTGTGTCTACTTTGAAGTGGACTAGAGCCCATTTATCTTTAAACATATCAGTTGATCTTGAGGGAAGGGGCCAACGTGTGGTGAAGTGGGCCAATTTTGTTCAGCCCAAGTCTGTTAAAGATGATATAACACCTAATGCACTTGGGCCTGTTAAGCAAGGGCCTATTAAACAGGCCTAAGTGGATCATTCTGGTGACATAACCGACCTGAAATTAAAAGGCTTGTCACGATCTGGCGAGCGTGGTGAGGGATCGGGCTTACAAGTCAGTGTTGAGAAGTCAAAGCTAGGTACCGGCGAGATGGAAGGGGAGTTTCCAACTTCCGATGGAGGTTCCGACATGGCGGTGCAGATGGGTTTTGTTCAGATGGGTGATACCGGCGAAATGGGAGGGGCTTTTTTAACTTCCGGTGAAGAACCTGATAGGGCGGTGCAGAAGGATGTTGCTACGACGGGTTGTACAGGTAGCGGCGCCGAGGTGGGGCTCCTTTCACTGTCATAGATGCCAGCGATCCAGGGCCAGGGTGTCCGATAAGTGGGGCCGTGGAGGTTCGCATGTGTCGAGCTTCGGAAATCATCCCAGATTCACTGATGTTGAGGCGGAGTGTTCGACGACACTAGTAATGAGGGCCGAGGTGTCTTGCCATCAGTCTTTACTAGAACAAAACAGGTTTTCTCCTATTTCTGAGTTGGTTTCGGATTCTTTCAAAGAAGAGACGCTATTGTTGAATTGGGTCAATCCCACGGAGTCGGATAGGGATGAGGAGCGGCAGTTGATGGAATATGTTCCTTTGACTCAATGGGATCCTAATGGGGGTTTGGTGTTAATGATTGAGGAAGTTGACCTAGTTGACATCTTTGTGGAGGATGATTTGGAACCTTTGGCTTGGGTAAGTAAGAACGTAAAGGGCTTTGGTAAGTGGGTGGGCTTCCCCATAGATTCTTGTGAGAGGCAGTGTGTTGAATTTTTTCAACGACTTGAGAAAGTGTGGGAGAAACAAGCTGAGGTAGGCAGCCTTCGTCGCACTGCTTCTTCCTCTACAAAAGGTATGAGGGAGTTACGGAATTTAATTTCTACAGTGAATTATGATGGTCAAACTAGTAAACGAACTAGGGAGATTGTGAAAATCAGCGGGTTGGGCTCTGATGGTTGTCCATGAATTTGAGACTTCTATCTTAGAATGTGAGAGGATTTAACAATCCTCATAAGAGGGATACTGTGAAGAATTTACTTAAGGAATGGAAGTGTGAGGTTGTGTGTTTTCAGGAAACCAAACTGGATCGTACCAATTCTGCTGCTGTGAAAAGTCTTTGGGGCAGCTCTTTTGTGGATTGGGTGGCTTTAGATGCCATTCACACAGCGGGAGGTATTCTTGTGGTTTGGGACAAAAGGGTGTATGAGAGAATTGACTGTGTGGTGGGTAGCTTTTCTGTTTTGGTCTTGTTGAAGGGGGTGGCAGATGGTTTTGTTTGGCTATGCTCGGGAGTTTATGGCCCAAATGATGTTGGTTTGAGGGATGCTTTATGGGCAGAGCTTGATAGTGTGAGAGTGAGATGGAGTTCAGCTTGGTGTATTTTGGGTGATTTCAACATTATTAGATACCCGGCAGAGCGTCTTGGTTGTAATTCGTTTAGTCCAGCCATGTTCAATTTTTCTGATTTTATCGAGAGGAATTTTTTGGTTGATCTTCCTTTGGTCGGGGGTGAGTATACGTGGTTTAGAGATTCAGCGAACCCTGCTATGTCTCACATTGATAGAGTTTTGGTTTCAGCTGATTGGGAGGAACACTTCTTGGATGTAATTCAAAGGCCTCTCCCTCGGGTGGTTTCTGATCATTGTCCTATTCTAGTGGAGGCTGGAGGCTTGGTGAGGGGGAAAAGTCCCTTTAAATTTGAGAACATGTGGCTAAAAGTGGAGGGTTTTGTGGATCTAGTTAGGGGCTGGTGGAACAATTATCATTTTGTGGGATCCCCTAGTTATGTTCTCACATGTAAATTCAAGGCTCTTAAACAAGACTTGAAGCTTTGGAATAAACATGTTTTTGGGGATGTGCATTTTAGGAAAAAATGTTTGTTGTCTGAGCTGTTGGATCTGGATATGAGAGAAGGTCTGCAGGTGCTGACTATGGCAGATAAAGTAAGAAAAATTGAAATTAAGGCAGAGATCGAATCTTTAGCTGCTTTGGAGGAGATTTCTTGGAGGCAGAAATCAAGGGCTTTGTTCTTAAAGGAGGGGGATAATAACACTAGGTTTTTCCACAGGCTTGCTAATTCTCATAGACGAGTTAATACCATGAGGAGTGTGGTGGTTGAGGGCATTATGTATGAAGCTGAATCTGATATTCAAGATTAGGGGGTGGGGTTTTATAAGAGTCTTTATCTGGATCCTGAGGATTGGAGGCCCACTGTTGATGGATTAGATTTTGCTAGTTTGGACGAGTCTGATATGCTTTCTCTTGAAAGGGAGTTTGATAGGGAGGAGATCATTGCGGCTCTTTGGGAGGCTGAGGGTGATAAGGCTCCTGGTCCTGATGGCTTTACCATAGCTTTCTTCCAAAAGTGTTGGGGTGTGATAGAAGAGGATGTTATGGCTTTTTTTGCAGACTTTCATAGCCAATGCATCTTTGAGAAATCTCTGAATGCTACTTTTCTTTGTTTGATACCTAAGAAGATCAAAGCTGTCAATATTAAAGATTTTTGGCCCATTAGCCTTGTGGGCAGTTTGTACAAACTTCTGTCAAAAGTGTTGGCTTATAGGCTTCGAAGTGTTTTGGACAAACTTATATCCAATTCTCAGAATGCCTTTGCAGGGGGAAGACAGATTCTTGACTCTGTTCTTATAGCAAATGAATGTTTGGATAGTAGATTAAAGAGTGGTGTTTCAGGTGTGATTATTAAGTTGGATATAGAGAAGGCTTATGATCATGTAAATTGGAATGCTTTGTTTTACCTAATGGAGAGGATGGGTTTTGGGGAGAAGTGGGGGAGGTGGATGAAAGCTTGTATCACTACAGTTCGTTTCTCAGTACTTATTAATGGGTCCCCGGCTAGCTTCTTTGGTAGCTCACGTGGTCTTCGTCAAGGAGATCCTTTATCTCCTCTTTTGTTCTTGTTGGTGATGGAGGTGTTGAGTAGGTTATTGAGGAGGACAGAAGAGGGTGACTTTCTTAGGGGGTTCCAGGCAAGCCCCAATGCTAGAGGAGGTTTGCATATTTCTCATCTTTTGTTTGCTGATGATACTATTCTTTTCTGTGATGCATCTAGGGAACAATTATTATATATAAGGATGGTGTTGATTTTTTTTGAAGCTATTACAGGCTTAAGAGTAAATGTTGGCAAGAGTGAAATTGTGCCAGTTGGTGAGGTTGGAAATTTGGGTGCTTTGGCTCGCATTCTATGTTGTAAGGTTGGGCGTTTGCCTATGTCTTATCTGGGAATGTCTCTTGGGGCTCATTTTAAGGATGCTTCAATCTGGAATCCTATTTTAGAGAGGGTGGAGAAAAAGCTCGCTGGTTGGAAGCGGTTGTATTTGTCAAAAGGAGGTAGGCTTACCTTATTGAAGAGTACTTTGTCGAGTCTCCCAACTTATTATTTATCGCTGTTTACAATTCCGCAACACATAGCTGACAGACTAGAGAGGATTTAGAGGAATTTTCTGTGGGGGAGTTCTGATGATGTTTTCAGATATCCGCTTGTTGCTTGGGATAAGGTTGTTTGGCCGGTGGAGATAGGGGGTTTGGGGATTCGGAAGATTGGGATTTTTAACCAAGCTCTACTTGGGAAGTGGCTTTGGCGATTTGGGAAGGAAGCTACCCATTTATGGCGTCGGGTAATAGCCTCCAAATATGGAGAGGATAGTGGAGGTTGGTGTACTAGAGTTGTGAGAGGGACTCATGGTTGTGGGTTATGGAAGAATATTAGGAAAGGTGCAGACAATTTTTTCAGTCATGTGGTGTATGCAGCAGGACAGGGCAATCGTATTCGGTTTTGGCATGACCCTTGGAGTGGTCCTACTCTTTTGAAGGAATTATACCCAAAATTGTTTGCATGTGCTCTGGTTCAGGAAGCTCTGATGTCTGACATGATTATTTTTGCACCAGATGGGGGAGGTAGGAGTTGGAACTTCCATTTCCGACGCTATTTTAATGAATGAGAGTTGAGGAGATTTTATTCTTTTTATGAGCATGTCTCTGCCAGGATTCCTAGTGGGGAGGGTGAGGATATCTTGATTTGGCAGCTGAATTGCAATGGTGTCTTTGATGTGCGATCCTTTTATATTGCTTTATTGAAAGCCCCTTCTGTTTCTTTCCCTTGGTAGAGCATTTGGTGTAAAGGTACCTAAAAGGGTATCTGTCTTTTTATGGACTGTAGCTAGGGGTGGGATTCTCACAATAGACAACCTTGTTAAGAAGAAACTGCCCCTTGTTAACTGGTGTTGTTTATGTAGGTGTGATGAGGAGACTGTGGATCACCTTTTGATCCATTGTCGGTTTGCATATGCTTTGTGGACTAAGGTCCTTAATTTGTTTGGGGTTCAGTGGGTGATGCTGGACACTATTGTTTCTCTTCTTTTTGTATGGAGGAATTGGTTGGGAACTTACTCTTCACAGGTTTCGAATTTGGTACCAGCGTGCCTTATGTGGTTAGTATGGAAGGAACGCAATGCCCGAACTTTTGAGGACGTTGAGAGTCCTATAGATATGTTGAAGACCTTGTTTGCTAGGACCTTGTTTAAGTGGTCTCGTATTTGGGGGCTTACGCGTTGTAGTTCCTTGTCTGATTTCCTTATCTCTATTAGTCTTTCCTTATAATTTGACTGTATTTGTTTCAAGGGCTATGAGTTTACAATCGTAAACACATTGTTCTTTTCATCAATAAAACTCTTATTATCTATCAAAAAAAAAAAAAAAAAACTATTCACATCCTCAAGACAATTACGTTCCCTCCATATGCACCACATCAAGCACAACAGCACTAAATTCCAATTGTCTGATGAGTGTTTCCCTAGCCAATTTCTCCAACCAAACAGAAAATCAAACACTGTTTTTGGTAAGACCCAAGAAACCCCAAAAGAAACGAAACACCATAACTGTCGAGCCTTCTTACGATGAATCAACAAATGAGCCATGGTCTCCCCACAACATCGACACATGCAAACACTAATCAACAAAATCAAACCCCTTGTTCTTCATATTATCACTAGTGTGTATCTTATTCCAAGCCGCAATCCAGACAAAAAAAGAAACTCGCCTAGGGGCCTTCACTCCCCAAATACCTTTCCAAGGGAAAGTGATAGAAGAAGAGCCTCGTAAAGTCTTATAATGTGTAAGTGTCAAAGTTCCCATTCTTCTCAAAGTCCATCTCAATCAGTCCCCACCTCCCAAAAAATGAAGAAAATCCAGCATAGGACCCACCTCCCAATCATTTGAATCCCGGGTGAACCTCACATCCCAAGCCCTCCTTTCCCCTTCTCTCTGCCTGGATAAGGATAAAGCAACAGAAGCCTATTTATCAATGGCTAGCTCATACAAAACTGGAAATGTCATTTGAAGAGGTTGATCCCCACACCAACAATCATGCCAGAATTTTACTCTATTCCCCACCCCAATCTCAAACCGAGAATGTTTACTAAAATCCTCCCAACCCATACGAATGTCTCTCCACAAACCACAACCATGAACACCCCTTCCCAACTTAGAAGTCCATCCCCCCATCTTCCCCAAACTTCATAGCTATCCCCCTCCTCCAAAGTTGATTCTCCTCTATCCCAAAGCGCCATAGCCATTTTCCTAATAAAGCTTTATTGAAGGTAGTCGACATCACTAAACCATATAGTAAATATTTGTGCATCTAAAACTTAAGAGTTGAACTTGAAAACAATACCAATTTATGAAGTTTATTATATAATTATTTCCAATTTTTATTACTTGCATACATTTTTATGAAAAACAATAAGTTATCATATATAGAATTTAAGCTCAAAACACTTTTGAAAGGTAACAATATTTTTTTGTACTTTTTTTTTTTACTCTTGAATTAAAACTTTTGCTTATTATTATTTGTAACTTTTGAACACTTAAAACATTGATATAATAGAAATTGTTTTATTTATTTATGAAACTTGAGATATAGAAAGAGATATCTCTGTATATAAACACAAAGAATCTGGCATTGGTGGGGCCAGTGGGGCAATTCTCCTCCCCCCCACCCTTGGTTGCAGCTACTGCTTTACTACCACTACTACTAATATTTGTTTCTAACTTTCCTAAAATTGATGTGAGCAGGGGAATACTGCTGTATACTTGCAGTATGCTCATGCTCGGATCTGTTCAATCATCAGGAAATCTGGTAAAGATATAGAGGAGTTGAAGAGTGTAAGTTCCTACTTCAAACAGTAGTTACAGCTGAATGTTTAATTTTGCACTTGCGTTTTTGTATGCAACTAAGTTTCAGAAGCCCCTTGTTTGACCTGAATTGGTGTCATGAGGACTGAATTTTGACTAGAATGGTAAAGCTACTTTTTTTTAGGATAGATAATTAAACATGAATTAAAGATCACAAAAGAGGGTTACCTTTCTAGTATACAGGCAATAAACAAGAGAACTCAAACATCATAAATACATCTTTTCTTTTTTTCCAAATGCAATCATGTACTGTAGCTTCATGTTGATAATAAGTTAATTACTGTAATTAAACTTAAATGATTTATTGGCTCCTAAAAGGCCTTAACTTTAGGACATGTGAAGGCTTCTGTCTCATCCCTGTAAGCTGTTTGTGGTTTTATAGACTTTTTTTTTTTGGAGATTATCCGACAGCTTGATAATTCTGGGTGATGAGGCTCAACTAGTCAATTTGTTGAAGTCTAATGTTGTTTTTTGTTTGTTTGAGATAGATGGGGGCATTAGTTTTGGATCACGCAGATGAACGTGCATTGGGGCTTCATCTGCTACAATTTTCTGAGGTAAGATCTTTTTAGAATTTGTTGCTCTCATGTTTCTTGACCTTGGGATGAATGCAACTTAACTAGCCAGCATGATGCGTAGATCTGATTGCTGTCTGCCAATTCACTTTTTAGGTTGTTGAGGAGGCCTGCACCAATCTATTGCCGAATGTGTTGTGTGAATACCTCTATAATTTGTCGGAATTCTTTACGACATTCTATTCCAATTGTCAGGTATGGTTCACGTGTGTTCAGTCTTATGCCTTATGAGTATGTTTTATTTTGTAGGAAAATGAAACAATGATGGATTAGCCATCTTTGCCTCTATTCCACTGTGAGATGAAAGACATATTGGTGGGTTACCCAATTTATGAGATGTCATAAACAAATTCCTATTTCTAGTGGGTTATCCAATTTCTGAGATGCAAGTGAATGTATGGTTTAGTCAAGTTCCTATTTCTGAATTAATTTTGTTATATTGAAACCTTGATTAGGTCGTTGGTTCAGCTGAGGAAACGAGCAGACTCTTGCTATGCGAAGCAACTGCGACTGTGATGAGGAAATGCTTTTATCTCCTCGGGATCGTACCCGTTTACAAGATATGATATTATACAATAACGCGTATAACCCATTTAAAGGGTTCAAAATATTTCCAATGTGTGCCGCGCACTCATTGAGTACGCTGTACAGATAGCGTTTGGGATTCAAGTTTTGGTGAATTTTGGCCACGCAATGTGATAGTTTCGATATCTAGTTGTTAATTACCTTTTTCTTTGTTGTTGACTTCTATTATTTTCTTTTGGCTAAACGTACTTAAGATTGGACTCCTCACGAAAGAAGCAATCATATGAGAATGCAAGGAGCCCTGGCTGATCTCGTGGTTCCTAGAAATCAAGTTCACAAATTCTTACATCTGTGTAGTCGAAAGTGCAAAAGCCTTTGCCATTGAACTATTTTAATATCAGATCATATCATATTGGTGAAACTACACAATTGATCCCTGAAATTTAGCTTGTGAGCGTAATTGGTTTTTCAAGTTTTAGAATGAATGTTGTTAGTTATTTTGTTAATTTTCATTAGTGATATTGCTTACATTGCTAACTGAATAGGGACTTGGTAATTTTTTAATGAAAAAAATTACAAAAATTATTATACACAAGAAGCAAACTAACACCCTAAAATCAAATCTTAATCCTAACTGGTTTCAAATCAAAAAACCGTTCAGCTGTTTCCCATCAATAAATACGTTGTCAGTATTATGCGATATGTCTCTCTTAATTAGATGGTGTTAATTAGGCAAGATGATGAAAAAAAATTATTATATTGGCTCATATATCATGTATTATCAAAGTTTAATCAATTTGAATGCTTTTTATTTTTATATTTTATGGAGAGAGAGTTTCAAGGGGATATTTGCCCTCTAGCATTATACATAGATATTATATCATTAGTAAGCAAGGCTTTGAAACTATCAAGCAAATTAACATCTTGAGTCTGTGAGGCTTGAGTTTAGTGAAGAAACTTGAGCCTCACGGGCTCAAGTTCTGATTGTTGATATGGAGATTTTTTCCATGTGGAGTTCAAGTCTTTAAGACTCGAGTTCCATAGAAGAAGAAGAAGATCTGAAGAATTTGAAGAAAAAAGAACCCATGGTCTGAAGAATTTGAAGAAGACAGAAGAACCCACAAGGGCTTTGAAGAAGAAGAACCCACAAGAAGAAGAAGCCACTAGAAGAGAAGAACCCATTGATGGAGGATGAAGAAGATCAGAGGAAGAAGTAAAACCCACAGAGGAAGAAGATGAACAAAGGACGGATTAGATGAACCCAAGGACTCAAGTTTTAAATACTCGAGTTCCACATGGATTTATTTTCACAACAAATTGCCACCACATGCAACTCAAGACTTAAAGACTCAAGTTCTATTTTTGAACTCGTGTTTTAGAGTCTCGAGATACTAGTTTGCTACATAGTTTTGCAAAGATGACAACTAATTAAAATGTTTAAAAAATAAAGGTAAATGAAAAAAAAAAATTCTAGTTTCAACCTAGGTGGGATTGAATCTCAGATCTCTTATTTGACGATAAGATGTTTTATCAACTGGGTTAACTAGAACCCACTAATACATTTGAATATGTATATTATAAATATATGTTAATTTGATTTATTTAGTTAGTTTTGTTAAATATTAGGATAAATTGCAAAGTATATTCCTGATATTTGGAATTGCTTGAATTTTATACCCTGAAGTTTAGTTCCTTACTATTGGGAGAAATTATTAGGTCCACCAGGGGGACTACTAAAATGGTCCTCTCAACCAATATAATGATGTTATCTATGCAGATGTGTGAGTCAATTTTCTAATCAGCACAAGAAATAAAAAATGAAAAAATCATCAAGTGTGTACTTTGCAATTTACCCTAAATATTATTACATAAGTGATGATTAGATTTTTCATTAGTTGAATATGTTCCGAATTTAGAATGAATATACATTTATATATATAGGGGTCAAAAATGCAAAACAAGCTCAATGGAGTAAAGGTTTCGAATCAACATGTTGCTGCCCACTTTGGCAAGGAGGCCCAATAATAGGAAGAAGCCCAACAATGTGGGAGGGAATAAAGAAGAATAATTAGCAAGTTAAGAAGAAAGCCATTGAGCCCGAATGGTAGGAATAATGGTCTATAGACTTGTAAAATAGCAAAAGAGCCTCAAAGAAAGCAAGCAGGCCCAAGGGAGCCCGAAGAAAGAAGTAGTAAACCCATAGGTATTATGAGAAATGAAAAGTAAGCAAAGATGGACTGAAGGAGCCCAAAGGAAGAAACTAAGCAAATGGGGTTGGTAGGAAAGCCTATAAACCTCGAAAGTAAAGAATATGGTAATTTGGGCCGGGGAAGCCGGAAAGACTTAGCAAAAACCCATGGGAATGAAGGATTGGAATGGGCCGGTGATGCCCGAGGAAATGAAATGGGCTGAGGATGCCCAAAAGAATAAAATGGGCCAAGGAAGCCCCAAAGCAATGAAATGGGCCAAGGAAGCCCAAAACAGCGAGAGTACAAGCTCAACGATAGTATAGGGCTACTGGAACTAAGCAGAAGTAAAGTGTACAATAGGCCTAAAGGAGGCACAGTAAGCACAAGTTAAATAATAACACGGCAGAAATAACGGGGTGGCATGGCAAAAGTGTCAACCGACCCACAGAGAGGGTAAAGGTTAGATTGAAGAAGGAAAGGCTCATACCGTAGCAAGACCCAGCCCAGGGAGGAAGCAAGATATAAAGAATGAAAGCCTAGTGACTCATCCACACCACAAGAGGACAAGAGTGACTAGCAGAACGTGCAGCAAAGACCAAACAAGCCCCCAGGTCATGGCGAACGCATAAACAACAGGTAAGCCATAGACACACATGGAAGTGGAGCACACACAAGGCTCAGGCACCACCTACTTGTACCCAGCCAATATAAGAGTGGTGGACCATGGGTTAGAGGTAAGAGAGGGTATGGTCTGGCAATGGGGAGAAGGGGAAGTCTATTCTGAGGTTCCCGTTCAAGCTCTTTTGAGGGAAATGTCCTACTGGGATGACATATCACCTAAAAGTGGGAAATATGAGTTGGAATCACTAGGTGCATGCCATAGGGGATAGTAAGAGAGAATGTCTACCCTTATTCAGATGGGAATGCCACAGAGAACAAGAAAACAAAACAAAATTCTTTTGTCTGGGATTGGAATGTGGCACAGCTAGCATAGGTAAGTGGTGATGGCTAGGCAGCCGACAAACCAATAGGTGGTTTGGGTAGGTCACCTATACCAGGACAAAATTAGTTAAAGGGTAAAATAGTAAAAAACTTGTCACGATAGGTAATATAAAAAGGGCCTTAGTTGTGCACAGTAAGGAGAATGGAAGAGAACATAGAATAGGAGAGATAAAACAAGAGAAAAAGAAGTAAGAAAAGGAGTGAAAGATAAGAGGGAAAACAAGAAACTTAGAAAAGAAAAAGGAATCAAAAAGGAAAAACAGAGAGTGAGTAAGAGTGTGATAGTGGGCATGTACTAATAGGCTAATCCTTTCTCTCCCTCTAAAAGCCTGGTAAGCCATCTAGGCCCATTCTCTCAAAGTGGGCAATTTCTATGGCAGGACTTCCCTGTGAGATTGCCTGTATTGAAGATTGGTTCCCTTTCTGAACTTGACTCCATTGAGAAATCAAGCACAGCAAATTAATCTTTCTTCCTTTTATTTTATTAATCAAGCATTAATATTATATCTTTTTCTTTTTATCATTGTCATTAACTCATTTCTGCCGCATTTATATCACTGCATTATTTCCTCCTTCACTAAGATCATGATTTAGCTTTTCCGTTTTTTGGCTGACAGTAAGCATATTCTTCTTATTTTTGTCATATTACACCTGCCTGCCCTAACTTTTTTGTAACAACATCCTCTACTGTGGGCACGTGTCCAAAGTCCCAGTAAAGGGGTTCTAGCTTGTGCACAAGCTGGCTTGGGGTGTGTTACAGTCAAGCCGGTCAAGTCTCTCCTACCCAAAAACCATTGGGTCGTAACGTGGCAAGAGACAGCCCAGCCTAGAGTTGCAAAAAAGGCCCACCACACAACACAACTAATTTCTAATGATAAAAGGATGAAATTCCACAATGGAAAGACTAGACAGGTAATTGGAGATGAAAACAACAAAACTAAACTCTTGGATAGATGAAAATCGGTTTCCGGAGGTACACACAAGTAATTTAAGGGAAAATACAAGTATACACCCATATGAATTTTTTGTTGTTGTTGTTGAACAAGAAGAAGATCTTAGACCAGTTTTGGGAACTTGCTGTATGATATCCAAAAGACTGTTTGTGGGGAAGCATACATACACATAAAACACGTTACACACTTGATAGAAATTTTAAATAATTTATAGTGGATATTAATAATACAAGGATAAAAAAATTGGTGGCATGTAAGGTTTATTAATGCAGAGAATTGGATAAACGATGAACAATTTTTTTTTTTTTTTTTTTTTTTTTTTTTTTTTTTTTTTGAGATAGAAACTTTGAACAGTTTATTTTTTATTAAAAGTGTTTCTTTCTTATAAGGCTTTAGTTTATCCCCAATTTGTCATTATCGTCACCTTATGGCCTAAATTTATCAGCTTTCCCATACTACTAGGAAAGGGGATAAGGCCTAAATTTGAAGGCATCCATATCCGAGTCATCATCTGGGCTACCATGCCTCATAGAGCAATGACATATTATTTGTATATTATTTCAACATGCATTTCAAGGCATAGTTTATTAAAAAAAAAAAAAAAAAACGCTAGGTATCCAAAGCAGTTCTTTTTGCCAAGGACGAACAATTCTTTAGATTTGACAGAAATGAGAAACCTTTCGATAACGTCTAGGGGTAGGGATCAATTAATTTTTTTTGTGTGGAAATGAGTATATTTTTCCGCCAATTAACCATGTTTAACTTAACCTTAGCAAGATACAGTCCCAAGATAATTTGTCTTCTTTTTCCCTATTTTTGAAGTGAGCACAAAATTACAAATCCTTAGATGTCTTTTACACAACTTTTAATTCGATGCCTTTGGTGTTGGTACAATTTTTTTTTTTTTTGGGGTCAAAATGTGAGTTGGGACGCTGCTGCTTTGCCTTCTTCTTGTTATATTTCTTTCTACTTTGTCCTTACTTTTTTCTCAAAAAAAAAAAAATCTTTGTCCTTACTTAGTAATAATGTAATACCAATAGCAAAGATCAGTTCAATTAAATATCAGAGTGATCGTAATGAGTAATTAAATCAAATCATAATAATCATTGTGTGTGTGTGTTGATTTATCTTGATAATCATCTAGTCTAGTGGGGTTGATGATAAAATGACCACCAAAATGGCCAAAATGGCAAAATACCCCTTTCGCCCAAAAGTTCCAGCAAATGCCCTTATTTGGAAACTATTTAGGAATATGTTCCTGTTTTGAAACTCGATTTTTTAAAAATCAAGTTTCAATGAAAAACTCAATTTAATGAAAATCGAATTACTTGCAAAAACTTACGTGGAACTTGAGTTCCATGTAAGTTTTTGCAAGTTTTTTGCCTATAACTCGATTTTCATTAAATCGAGTTTTTCATTGAAACTCGATTTTTAGAAAATCGAGTTTAAAATAAAGGCATATCCTTAAATAGTTTTAAAACAGAGACAAAATACTAGAAAATTTGGTTGAAAGGGGTAAGACCCCATTTTGACCCCACCAGAAGCAGAGCAAACATCACATTATCTTATCTCTAAATAGTAAATAGAAAAAGGATTAACGTTAAGAATATTTCAAGAAAAGTGTTATATCTACAATATTTTCACAACAAATTATAGGTGGTTAGTTGTTATTGGTTCAAATTTGAACATACCACTGAGATTACTTTTTTGCCTAACGATAACAATTAGTAACAACCTGTCACTTAAAATTTATTGTAAAAATATTGTGGACTTAACATTTTTCATGTTTCAATAGTCATTAATTAGGCTATATGTAAGCAACCAATACCTTCAAAAAAAGAATAACAAAACATTTGAATTGATAATACGCGTCTCTTGAAGGACATTTTTTTTTTAGGATGACAAGATTTTTGATAACTATCTTTCATCTTGTAAATTATGAATCATTGTCTAATAATAAATTTTTTAATAATAATATATTAATTTAATAGTATGTAAGTAATGAAAGTATAAAAGAACTATTTGATATTACAAGTTTTTTGAAGGATAAAATTTATGTCAACGAGGATCGAATTCCTTGCTCGAATCCCACGGACGGTAATCACATTTAAAAAAAAATTTACTAATAAAAAAAAATTTAGGATAAATTATCTTTAAATCCTATGTTTTAGGAATAATTCAAATTAAACTCTGAAAATTAAGACAGTTACAAATCAAACCTCATAGTTTGCTAGTTTCAAATTGAATTTTAAAATTGTTACACATTTTAGCGTTTAGTTTAAAATTTGTAAAATTATAGGGTTTGATTTGAAACTATCCCTAAAATATAGGATTTAAAATAATAATTTTACAAAATTTTATGTCAATGGTCCTCAATGTTAAAATTTGTTATGCAGTAAATTATAAATCCTACCCTATGAGGAGAATCATTTAATTGTAAGATTTATTATATATTTATTTGTTCTAAAAATATTGAACAATCCAAAAATATAGGATTACTAAAATATAGTTTGTTGGAAAAATGATTTTTCAACTGTTTGGATGGCTATTTTTGAGCCAAAATAAATGTAAAACTTGCATGTCAAATCTAAGTTGGGATGTATTCTTCTACGTGAAGATATCAACGTCATGTGATCACTTGCCCAAAACTATTAAGTAGTGAAAGAGAAATTGCATTTTTAAGTGGTGATAATTGTTAAGTCCAACGTAAAGGAATTGGATTTTAGATGGATTTATATATAAGTTGGATACCGGGTTAGACCCAAAAGAAACTCCACTTTAATGAAAAAAAAGGGAAGGAGAAGGATTAATCTAATGGGCCTTCCATCACACACGTATGCATGCACTGCTCTCACCAAGTTGAGGCAAGCCGGGCTGGGTTGGCATGGGCGCAGGTGCACGTGTTTGGAGTGGACTGAGTCCATCTAAAATTAACTTATTTTTTTATTTAATTTGTGTATGCTTATTTTGTGTTTTTAGAACAAAGAGAAATAATATGTCTATTTGTTGTTGCAACTTTTTTGACTTGGTGCAACCGTGCAAGTGTATTTATAAATAAGAGCTCCTCATTTCATTCAGTCACTTTTTTTTTTTTGGGCATTTATGCACAGAGTCATATTCAAAAAGAGGGAGATACAGTTTCGTTCGTTGTGTATAGAGATTGTATTACTTCTTTAACTTTTTGTTGATCATTACAACTAAGATATAGACGTCCATGAGTCTTAAAGAGATAGTGTCAAACACTGGCCTAAATCAATTTTGCATTTATCATTCTGCATTAAATAGGTTCTAAATTATTTTTTGCATTATATCCAACATAGTTTGCCCAAATTTATGGTCCATTTATTGATAGGGGAAGTAGGGGGAGCGGAGGGGAGTAGAATAAAGTTAACTAAAAATAGGCAAATTCTAGGCCAAATCTACTCTACTCTATTCTACTCCTCCTCCCCCTCCCCCTCCCCTCAATCCAAACAGACTATTATGCCAAAGGATCCACAATGTTAAAAATAGTGAGATTGTAAATTATAAATCCTACCCTACAAGCAGAGTCATTTAATTGTAAGATTTACATAATTATATTTATTTGTTATAAAAATTTTGAATAGCATGAGGTTGGTATGAAAGAGAATGAAGATAAGAAGGTTGACTAATGACTAGGGTACAAGTCATGATCTTGAATGATGATAGGTGTGGGGGGCTTTTCACGTTAATGGGCCGAAACTCGTCTGCTACACCAAGGCCTGTGAGTTAGTGGGTAAGGGAGTCGGGAATGGCCTCATGGGGTTATACTGCAAGCCAGCTTGTGCACAAGCCAGGCATGCCCAATACTTAGACGGCACGAGAATGATATGGCAAGTTGGATGCAGCAATGTAGTCACAACAGAATAAATATTACAGTGAGCACAACAAAAGATACTACAGTAGAGAGACTCTTATAATCAAGTATAACAAAAGGAACTACGGCAGGACAACTAATACCACGAATAAAATAAAAGATAATATAGCAGAACAACTGATACAACAAATAGAGTAAGGGATGTCATAGTAGAATAGTTAATAATGTGAAACACTGCAGCAGAATGAATAACAACTGGAATATCAAATGAGCTAAAATATGCCATAACCAGGGAATAACTACAATTCTAAGCATATGTAATAGCGTTAGCTCACTCTCCCAATCCCAGGCCGAGTCATTCAACAGGAACGGGTCCAAGAAGGGAACCAAATGCCAACATGGGTAACCTTACTACAGGTTTCTGCCATTGAAGTTGCTCGTGCTGGAGAAAAGGCCTAAATGATTTTGGGTTCCGATTTACAGAGTTTTAGAGGGTAGGAATGTCAAGAGGGAGAGAAAAGATGGTCTACTAATGCATGCCTCTATTTCTACCATGTTTTCTCTCTTCCATTTTTACCACTTCGTTTTCTTTTCTTTTGTTCTTTGATTTTTAGCTTTTTTCTTACTCTCCTCTCCATGGATTCCTCCTCCCTCTTCATAGCTACCTCCTTCTCTTTTATATTGCTTGATTCCATGGGATTTCTCATTTTTGTCTCTAAGACTTCACCAACCATTTTTAGTTTTTTATGGGCATATCTCCAGGATTACCCAATAACCCGTTAGTTGCCTGGCTACTACCTCTACTCAAAGTGTGCTTGCTGCACCACTCTTCATTCCAAGAAAAAACTCCTTGTTTTGTCTCTCCTCCTCCCCTTTTCTGCCTTACTCGAATGGATAAGGATTGGAGGCTCTCTTTCTACCCTTATGGCATGCATCAAGTGGCCTCAGCCCCTTACTTGCCTCTTTTAGGCAAAATGCTATCCCAGCAAGGCATTTTCCCCAAAAGGAGCCTCTGCAAGAACCCTAAAATAGACCCCTTTTCTCTCCACCATCAAACCATACCCTCTAAATCTCTTGACTGAGGGCCCACCTCTCCTGTATTGGTTGGGTACAAGTAAGTGGTGCTCCGGCCTTTGTGTGAGTTCCACTATCATTTGCGTTTGTCTTCTTTTACTTCCACGCCATTTATGCCGTTCTTGCCTTGTCTCATTCTGCTGCGTGTCCTGGGTTTGTGCTTATTCCCTACGGTGTGAAGAGCGTGGGATCTTGGGCTTGTACTACCTCCTTTTATTCCTTCATGGGCCTGGACATTGTCTAGCTCTTGCTCGTCTAGCCCATTGGGCTTCCATTTCTGTTGCTCATTTTCTTGCCATGCCCTTGGGCCTACTAAATGTCATTCCTGCTATGTTGGCCCATTGGATTTATTACCTCTTCCCTAGGGTTTTTACAGTCCATTTACTTTGCTTTTACCTCTTATTGTGCCTATGAGCCTGTTGGCTGTCATTCTTGCCATGTTAGCCCATTAGGTTTATTACCTATTTTCTTGGGTTTCCACAGCCCATTTACTTTACTTTTTCATCTTATTGTGCCTATGGGTCTGCTGGTTGTCGTTTTTGCCGTGTTGGCCCATTAGGTTTATTACATCTTTTCTTGGGCTTCTATAGCCCATTTACTTTACTTTTCACTCTTTCACTTCCATTTTTTTCTTACCTTCCTTTATTGTTGGGCTTCTTCTGCCATTGTGCTTTTTGTCAAAAATGGGCATCAACAATAGACACTCAAACTCTCACCTTAAACTTTTACAGGTAGGCCACAGCTTCCTTACTCTTTATCATTTCCCTTTATTTCTTTTTTCTTTTTTTCAAAAAACATTAAGGTTTAAGATTCTTGTGTAATCTTATCTATGCCCCGCTAGGACAATGACTTTTTTTTTTTTTGGGTTGGATGAATGGACATTGACTCTTTTCGATTCATTTAACAATTTAACTTTGACACCCACAGAATTGAACTCCACGGCTTTATGACATTCATTCTTGTCTCAGCATCTTGTTTTTCTGTAAGCACGTACCCAATCCTATTATAGGTATTGGGTAGTTGAAAAAGAAAATGACAATTTAGAAAATTTTAATTCATTTATTTGTTTTAATATGGACAATATAGAATATTGGTTGATAAAAAGGATAAATGGTAAGATGTAAAATCACGGAAATGAGTTATAAAAATATATTTAAATACATTAAATATGTTAGGAGTGTTTATAGTAACTCTACCTGTGGTTTGGCCCGAATTCACCTTGCCTACCCGTAGTTTGAAAAGTGTCACTTTACCCACTTGAAGCACGCTCCGTTTGTCTTCTGTAACTTACCTTTGTGTTAAAAATTGAGGTAAACATGTATTTTTGCTCCCTTTTGTGTCTCTCCCCTCTCAAAAAAAAAAAAAAAAACATAAAAAACAAGAGAAAATGAGATATAAGGGTCCGTTTGGTTGGAGGAGTGGAAAAGTGAGAGGATGAAAAATTAGTGGGAGGATAGAAAAGTGGGAGGATAGAAAAGATTTGGTTTTCCTTCATGTGTGTTTGGTTGGAGGGGTGGAAAAGTGGGAGGGTGGAAAACTTTTTTGTTTGTTTGGAGAGAAAAATGTGAGGATGGAAAATGTAGTTTATATAAACTAACTATTATGTCCTTGTTATGTAATAGTGGGAAAGTGAGAGGAGTAGGTGAGTGTAATAAAGTGGGCGCATTTGTGTAAAATGCATTTCTCATCACTTTTCCCTCCTTATTTTCCTCCCAATTTGGGAGGATAAAAAAAATGGGACCCGAAGGGAAAACTTTCTTCCCTATTTTCTGTTTCTCCTATTTTCTTTCCTCAACCAAACAGTGGAAAACAGCAATTTTCACCCTATTTTCCTCTCCTTATTTTTCATCCTCCCTGTTTTCACTCCAACCAAACACACCCTTAAAAGTTGGGGTTTGTAAAAGTTAAGAACAATATAACCTATATCTCATTTCCATCTCTTCCCCCCACACATTGAAATTCAAACTTTAAACCCTATAAATGATGTTCAAGGATCGCTTCTTCGAAGAAATCTGGCTCTTCAATTCCCACAGATCCAACTCCAACTCTAAGGCTTCGCTTGGGAGTTCATAAGGGAAGGGAAGGGAATGGAATGTAATGATCATAAAGGAATGGAAAAGAATGGAATGGAATAGAATGTATTTAAGTAAGGGAAAGGAATGGAAAAGAATGGAATGGAATGAAATTAAGTAACCTTGATTGGATGTTTTAAAATAAAAGAATGGAAATGAATGAAAATGAATGGAATGTAAGTAATCTTGTTTGGGAGTAGCATGGAGGGAATGGAATGGAATGATTTTATGACAAAATTACTATTAGACCTCTATTTTAAAATAAAGAATTGAATATATAGGGGTATTTTGGGAGTTTTAGTAAAAAAAATCATTAAGGCCACGCTTGGGAAGAGGGAATGCAATGGAATGAAAAGAATTATTTTAGAATATTCTTCCATTCCATTGTTTGAGAGTTTTAATGGAGGGAATGGAAAGTTCATTCCCTTATTTGAGAGTTTAAGTGGGAGGGAACGGAATGGATAGGAGGGAACACTCATTCCTCTCTATTCCCTTAAAACCTCAAATTTTCATTCCCCCTAAAATTGGAAGGAATGGGAGGGAATGAAATTAGATTTAATGATTTTTTTTACTAAAACTCCCAAAATACCCCTATATATTCAATTCTTTATTTTAAAATAGGGGTCTAATAGTAATATTGTCATAAAATGATTCTATTCCATTTCCTCCATGCTGCTCCCAAACAAGATTACTTACATTCCATTCATTTATTTTAAAACATTCAATTAAGGTTACTTAATTTCATTTCATTCCATTCTTTTCCATTCCTTTCCCTTACTTAAATACATTTCATTCCATTCCATTCTTTTCCATTCCTTTATGATCATTCCATTCCCTTTCCTTATGAACTCCTAAGCGGAGCCTAAATCTAATTTCATTCCCTCCCATTCCTTCCAATTTTGGGGGGAATGAAAATTTGAGGTTTTTAGGGAATAGAGAGGAATGAGTGTTCCCTCATATCGATTCCATTTCTTCCCACTTAAATTCTCAAATAAGGGAATGAACTTTCCATTCCCTCCATTAAAACTCTCAAACAAGGGGAATGAAAGAATATTTTAAAATGATTCTTTTCATTCCATTCCATTCCCTCTTCCCAAGCGTGGCCTAACTCACCTTGATCCTTTGCTTCACTTCTAAGTTCCCTATTTGATCCGATAAGAAAAAGCCCAAATCCAAAGATAATCTTCTCTCCACCACCACCACCACCAGTTTTGCTTTTCGGCAAGCACAGGTCAAAGACAGAACTAAGAAGAAAGATAATTCTAATTCCAAAGGCAAAGACTCTAACCTCTCAGTCAAAGTCAAATTCAACATTGGGATCCAAGACAAAAACGGAGTAAATCTACTACTACCTCCGTCCCACTTTTTTTGTCCTGTTTGAAAAGTCAAACTTTTTTAAGGGAACATCATTTATTGTTTTGTCTACTTTATAAAAATGTATAAGTTTCCAAAACTACCCTTAAAAAAATTTATCAAAAAATTGAATTAATAAATTAATAGGGGTATAATAGGAACATTAGTAAATTAATTACTTTTATTTTTAGAAACAGGACAATATTTTGGGACATCTCAAAATAAAATAAAGGACAAAAAAATTGGGACGGAGGGAGTATTATTTATGTAGATATTTTTTTCCTATCACTTTGAAATGATTTTTCAAGCACTGCACTGCTCAGCAAAATGACTTGTAATTGAGATTTATTGAATTTGGTGTTGTAGCCAACGGTGGCTCTAGAAATTTTGTTGAGGAGGTTATTAAAAAACTTAAATTAAATAAATTTTAATAAAAAAGAGAACTTGAATATATTATGTTATTGAAAAAAAAACCCCTCAAATACATGAAGTTTTATAATTTCTTTTTGTAAGTTTTCATATTTTGAAATCGTCACATGATAGTTTATTATCAATTGTCATTATCTATTATCAATGTAGATATGACAATTTTATTTTGTTAAGTTTGTATAACATTTTTATTTTTATGTAGTTGTCATTATTTATTTGTTATTATTTTTTTATATAAATTGTTGACCTAACCACACTCATCCATACATAAATAATACATTTAACAATCACTGAATTTACTTTTTTTTTTTTTTTTCTTGAATCACTAGTTTTATAACAAAAAATTATTATAACACAATATCAATATAAACGTGTAACAAACACACTCACACATACACACTCTCACATATATACAATATAAATTTATAATAAAGAGAGACATTCAAAACTCACAAATACTCACATTTTACTCTTAGAGTTGGAGATACATAGAAAGTCAGACAGAGAATAGAGATGAGATGAGATGAGATTCATGAGAGAAAGGGAGAGTGATTTGTGTTGTTAATTGGTTTTGGGATGAGCTAATCTATGTTGTTTGATTTTGGGCTAAATTGATTTGTGATCAGGGTGTGCAAGATTTAAACCAAATTGTGCAAAAATATTTTTAAAGATAATTAAATTAATAAATATTATATATATATATATACTCCCTCCGTCCCACTTTTTTTGTCCTCTATTCCATTTTGAGATGTCCCAAAATATTGTCCTGTTTCTAAAAATAAAAGTCATTAATTTACTAATGTTCTTTTTATACCCCTATTAATTTACTAATTCAATTTTTTGATAAATTTTTTTAAGAGTAGTTTTGGAAACTTATACATTTTTGAAAGGTAGACAAGACAATTAATGATGTTCCCTTAAAAAGTTTAACTTTTCAAATAGGACAAAAAAAATGGGACGGAGGGAGTATATTTTTTGGTGAAGTCAAGGGTTCATTTGAACCCCTGAATTACAAGTGCAGCCGCCCCTGGTCGTAGCTATGTTTGATGAACTTCCCTTGTGCCTATGAAGTGTTGGACAAAATTCCTTAGGGATAAGAAACTTGTCAAAGGAGTTTCTTTGAATATGATTACAAGCGCAACAAAATTGTAGTAAGCTTAAAGTCGATATTGAGCCCAATTGAATTTCTTTGATCCTCTTTTCTGTAAATTTTTCTTATAGATCTATGTGATTGTGGAATGCTTTTCAAAGAAAAGGTTGCTTCTAAGCTAGAACAAAATGTCAGATTTGAAACATAATTTTAGATTTGCTTTGTTTTGTTTCTATGTCAACGTGAGAGAGAAAGAGCTTGACCAATAAATTTGGGTGGTATTTGATAAAGTCCAGAATTTCACCAGTGAGCCACACGATACCTGCGCGCTCGAATGTAAACCTGCACAGCAAAGAGAAGAAAAAACCTTACAAACAGCACCGGTGTGGTGCCGGCCGAATACCCTCCGAAGGTTAAGTCAAAAATATTCTCACAACTCTAGAGTGCTAGAGAGGGTAAATTATGCGTACCTCCATTTGTGAGGATATTGGCCCTTTTTTATAGTAGTCAAAAGTATACCTCTTTTAATTGGAGTCGAAGTCTTTCCTTGTAGAAATTCTCTTGAGGAGTCCAAAACATGATGGGCAAGTCTCTTTCCTTATAGAGAAGATCCTTCGTTTAATGTATACGATTAACAGAGTCCTATTTGCATTAGGACTTCATTATGTGGTGTGCACCGCAAGTATTCCTATCTAGGGATTTTTGGAGATAAGGAGATAACAAGATCAGATCTCTTTTGGACCTTGCACCTGTTGTCGAGGAGAAAATTTTGCCTCTATCTAAGATGTTAGGAAGCAAACCCGAAACTTGATTACGGGCTTTTGAGATAGTACCCAAAGGCTTTCGGTGTGATGACAAAGCCTATCCAAGCAAGAAACAAAGGCTGCACATGACAAAACAGCACAAAAGCCCAATGAAAAGCACGTTACAATACTTAATTAGTACATTAATGGTCCTGGTCCGATAGTTCAAATCAGTCCTCTAGTGTTACGGTATTATCTCCAGCGGTAGGGTAATTTCAGGTTAGTTAGTATGTTTACATGGTAAAAATCATTTTTTTTTCCTTATTATTATTAAGTCAATATAAGGGAAAATTTCCATAGTTTCCAAAACATTATGACCTTCATCATAATAATACTAAACAAGTATTAAAGGCTTTATAGTTACAAATAAAAGAGAAAAAATAGGATGGAATGAAGGGAGAGAGAGCACGTCCAGCCGTGTGCATAGGTTGGTTAAATTTGTTCCCTTTCATCATGCACTTAAATGACTTTCCCCATGTAATGCTCTTTTAGTTTTTAGTCAAGCATGAGTAATATCATCTTTCATAAGAATAGCTTTAAATATTAGAAATGTATGTATGGGTATTTTGTGAGGAATGTGTTTGTAAAATGTATAGAAGTGTGAGATAGATAATATAGTAAATACATGAGATTATTTGTGTTATGTCATGGGTTATATTGCTTTCTAAGAAGGGAGATTTTGTATGAGGAATAAAGGATGAGATGGAGATGTGTTTTTGGGTAGCAAAAGTGATGAAGTTTCAAAATATTGAAGTGTGGGAGAGATGGATAGTGTGTAATGGTTGTGTTGTTATCTATGAAGAGTGATTTTTGTAAGAGAGGTAGAGAAGTATGGAGAAGTTTTAGAGATATCTGCAGCAAGTTGAAAAGATGTTTCAGAATTATTGAGGATGAGAGAGGGGACTCCCCCCTTTTAGTTTGTGGCTTGGTTCTCTTTATATAGAGCCAAGTGTGTAACTAGATCAGAACTTAGCTGAAGGGAAAATTAGCAAATAGGGGAAAATCTTTGACAAAGTAAGTGGTCTTTTGTTTTTTTAACTAAAAGAAGAAAGTTTGGGGGTTAAATGTTGCTGACACAGTTGGATGATGTCATATGAATGACATCTTTTGCTTGGAGGAAAATACTTGGCATTAAATTCATGGTTTGGCCAAAAAAGGTAAGATAAGCTTTATCCTATTTCTGGTACCATAGCTGGAGCCACTATAGAAAGTGTTGGAGCTGTTACAACTTCTGTAGAAGCTGTTTCTGCAAAAACTGTTTCTGCAGAAGCTTTCGCTGGAGCTGTTTGCAGCTTTTGTTTGAGCTGTTTTTGCAAAACAACTTCTGCTGGAGCTGTTTACAGCTTCCGTTGGAGCTACTGTTGGTATTTTTAGCTAAGTTTCTTCTTTTGGAAAATTATATGCTTAGGCCATATATAATTTTGGTAAGTAATAGACTAGTTGGTTGATTTTTGATGAAGTTTTAGAGATGTAATTATTGTCTTTTTGTATTTTAACCAAATCTTAGAGAGTAAAGAGAGCATTTAATGTTAGATATGAGATACTAATATATATTTAGCCACGTGCTTGGAATTGATTTATATGAAAATAAGAATATAATTAATATGGAATGATATAATTATATTCTAAAACTTATATTATATGATGGACATTAATTTTGTAAAGAGCTTGGGGAGTTTTATCATTTTAAGTGTTATGCGATATGAGAGGCTTGCCAAATGTTACCTATTGCACACTGACCCATCAGAGTTCAGGGAATTTGGGGAAGACATGCCAAGCAACATGCTTTCCTTTATCAACTTTGAACCACTGGAGTTTTACTCAACATACTTCTTGGCCCTCTAAACCACGACTCCCAAAATTCCCCCGATGAGACTCATGAGCTTGGATCATGAGCCAAAATAAGATGATGTGCTATGAGCTTGAACCATGGGCTTTGATGCCTTTTTTCTGTAAATATGGGCTCTTTTGGGCTTTAGAAGAGATTTTTCCAAAATCCATGATAGTGTTGACGTGGTACGGGTCGCCAATAAAATGAAGCCGCGTGGTGTAAAAAAATTATCCTCAACACCCGTCTACCTTGAATCCGTCCAGTCCCGGATTATTAGTCAGTTCAGTATATAGAGTGGAGCGATCACAAGAGGGTCCGTTCACATGAGAGTTGTACCGTTCACATGAGAGTTGTATCAAATTCTTCCTCTTCAGTATTCATCTTCTCCCACACGTTGAAATGGGATATAGATTATGGTTGTTCTTAATTTTTACAAAACCCTAACTTTTAGATCCTTTTTTTTTTATGTGTTTTTTTGTCTTGAGAGGAGAGAGACATAAAAAGGGAGCAAAAATACAACTTTACCTCTATTTTTAGGTGGACAAAGTGACATTTTTCAAATCACAAATAGACAATGTGAATTCAGGCCAAATCACAAGTGGGTTTATTGCAATTATAACCCATTAAAATATGCCAGATGAGATCTCAACTATATACTATATCTATATGGCATTGAAATTTAGATATACAATATCATAAACTATTAAAATACGTCGGATAAGACATCAACTTTATGGGTTGGAGTCAAGAGTTGTCTTTTATTAAGAAATCCAGAACTAAATAATTTTTATGTCATTATTATAACTATTTATAAAAATAAAAATAAATAAAAATTATGAGCCTGAAATATATAAGAAAGCTAACAAAAAGTATTAAAGTAAAAATAAAATAATTATACAAGGATCGCAATGGATAATATAAGTGAATTGAACAAATCTACCTTCACCAAAATATGGGACACACATCTTTTCGAAAATTGAATTCAGGTATAATTTGGATTTTATATCATTATTGGAGAGAGAGAGAGAGAGAGAGAGAGAGAGAGAGGGGGGGGGGGGGGGGGGGTCGTGTTGGCGGCGCGGGGGCCTAAGCACTCATTGCCATCTCAGAATATACTACCCTTGCTTGTAAAATTGAGCCTGGAACAAATGGTTGTAAAGTTAAGGTGTGTACCATAGTTATTAGAATCATAATAATGGTATCGTACAAAATTCCAAATTGATATGAAAGAAATATCAAAGTTACTAAAAAAAAAAAATCCAATTAAACCCTGAAAAAGAA
Source organism: Quercus glauca (assembly GCA_023736055.1). Lineage (NCBI taxonomy): Eukaryota > Viridiplantae > Streptophyta > Magnoliopsida > Fagales > Fagaceae > Quercus > Quercus glauca. Next base: position 59,666,573 of record CM043316.1, read on the forward strand.
AAACCAAAGATTTTTAGAAAAATGCCTAATTGCACAGTTTTATTCAAACCATCTGGTTTTTTAATATTACGTTTATGATATTCTATTTATTTTGATCTTTGTCGCTTGCATAAATTTAATATCATATCAACCATTGAATTAATGATTCAATGTTTCAATCAGTGACCAATATACCATTACCTTGACAATTCAATGTTTAGTATAATTTGTTTATTTTGCCATTTATGTCACAAACATTTTCAAAGTGTTTGGAGTGACAAAAATTTTAAAAGTACAAACCATCAAAATTGGTGCCTCCCATCTGCCGAATTAACAGCTCCAGCCACTAGAGTGGTGGCCCCACCTAGTTTCGGCTCTAGGATTTTTTTTTTGAGGAAACAGTAATCCTTATTAGAACATACAAACACGAAAGTAATATATAGAGTTTTTTAAACAGTCTTATAATACATTACATAACTAGAGTACCACTATAAAAGGGTCTAACCTTTGTAGTAATAGCCTAAGGTTATAAGGACTGAAACTCTAACACACAAAACCGATGTGGTATAAATATCTCTATATTTTTTTTGAAGAAACAGTAATACTTATTAGAACACACAAACATGAAAGTAATATATAGATTTTTTTAAACAGACTTATAATACATTACATAACCAGAGTATCACTACAAAAGGACCTAACTTTTGTAGTAGTAACCTTAAGATCAAAAAATTTATGCTCTGGCTATTGGGCTTTTTTTTTTTAGTATAAAAAGACCAAGATATTGTTAAGAAAATCATATTCAAGCTTATTTAAATTGGACTTAAAAATATTCAGGTCAAGATTTTCAAATTTTCATTTTAGGGGATCAAAACAAATTTTACATACATACATACATACATATATATATATATATATATATATTATGGGTTAGGTTCAACTTACACCTAATATAACTCTAAATAATGTTATATCACCCAATAACTTGTTATAGAATTCATATTTTGAAAATCCCACATTTGAATTACATATTCTATATGTTCTTAACATTCATGTCAATTGGATATTATTTATCATTCGATCCGTAACTTATCTTTTATGCATTATTTTAAACTACAAAAACTTGAATTTAAACAACCAATTGATGACATAACTATTAATCTTTGATTACCTTAAAATTTTGCAAGCATAGAGAATATACAGAAATAATATAATCTAACGGTAGATTTGTCAAAATTCGCATAAAATTCAAAAATATTAAGTGGTATAATATTGCTTAAAATTACATTAGGTGTAACTTGAACCCAACCCTACACACACACGCATTAGACTCATTACACGCGCTTTGCATGTGCGATTAGGTTGTTTTTTATTTTTTTATTTTGGATTTAGTAAAATAATGCTTAGTGTCTTAATTTTTAAGGATCTTTCTCTACATGAGAATTGATAAAAGTTTTAAAGCCTAAAACTTAGGAACTTTTTAAAAATAGTAAATTACTCTTTTAACCAGTTTGTGTTTTTAAATTTAAAATTATTTGACTAAAAGATAGAAGTATTTTAGTGAGTTTAAGAATTTATGTGTAAATATTTTAGTACACAAAATGATAAAACCCAAACAAGAAATCATGTTATTAATAATAATAATAATAATAATAATAATAATAATAATAATAATAATATATTACAATTTTAAAATTAAAGTTTTTGCCAGGTCACTCTTAGGTTAAACCTACTAACACATGCTCTAGCCCCACCTACTAGACTGGTCACTTGACCATCAGATGAGTGAAGAGCCACCAAAATTGGTGCCTCCCATTCGCCGAATCAACAGCTCTAACCACTAGAGCGGTGGCCCCACCTAGTCTCGACTCCAGGATTTTATACACAAATACATGAAATTTTACAATTGTCTTCCTCTATTTTTTTTTTTTTTTTTTTTTTTTCTGATTCTTTGATTGATTTATTTCAAATTTGTTAAGATCTACATGAGCTTTTTGTGAGGTTCAAAAAACACGCTTTGCATGTGCGATTAAGCTCTTTTTTATTTTTTATTTTGGATTTAGTACAATAATGTTTAATGTCCTAATTTTTAAAGATCTTTCTCTTTGTGAGAATTGATAATGTGGGTGAGAAGGCCCAGTGCCATATGTTGGGCCTGAGGCCCAGTTCAGATACGACTCTCTGTCCGAAGACGATAAAAGTATCAATGCTTTACTACCCTGGTGGAGGTGCATTCCATAAGGGACAGACGCGCCATCCGAAGACAATCTAGTTGGGCCGAATGGATCTTACCCACCGGAGCTGTCCAGAACTTAATCGAATAGATATGCTGAAGAGTCCCATGCCAGAGCTGAGCTTCTGGCACGTCCAAAAGCATAGCTATCATGAAATACCCTGCCAATAAAGCTGCCACCGCCACATTTAATGCACTGCAGCAACTTTCCTGGCTGCATTTATGTGGAGAAGACACCTGAACAGTGTATCTTCACCCACCACCACTCACTGGGGATTAAAGCAAACGGCTGATGTGACTAGTACTTGAGTGGGCGCCTAGATGGAGGACAAGTGTGCGGTGAAGATGGGAAAAAGGGGTGTATATATAGAGGGAGCAAGTCTCGCAGAGGGGGGGAGAAAAAAATTGTATTCACTAAGTCTTTACATACTAATCCTCTTCGGACCAAAGAGTTTTTCCTATTATAAAAGCCGGACTCAATCCTTTTTCTTTCAGATGGTTTTTGCTTGTATGACCCGTTGCTAAATCCGCTACTAGCCCAGTTGTTCGACCCATTCTCTATAAATTTATTGTTGGGAATTTGTTGGGCTCACAATACAGGGAGTTGGTATCAGGCCCAACAAATTTGGACCCTACAATTGGCGCCGTCTGTGGGGAACAGCTTGAGCGAAGGTGGAAGCAACACCTCAAAAGATGGCTGAACCAAGGCAACGACCGGCTGAGTCCAGGTCATCTAAGCACACCGATCCCTTTCTTCATCTGGAACGGAGGCAGGATCGTGAGGGAAGTGTACACACCGCACATGACGATCAAAACCAATCGCATGGGGAGAGCCACATGTCTCATGCAGAGAAGAACAAAGACATGCAGAAGGAAATAGACAAGCTCAAAAGGGAGTTACGCCATGCAAAGAGGAAACGCAGTCCCTCATATTCTGACGAAGATTTTGAGGATGAACAGGATGTGGGCTATAAACAGAAACATCGAACGCCGGTCAGCGAATCCTTTACCTATGAGGAAATGCGTCATGACAAGAGGAACCCTCAGAATCCCTTACCGAGGGGCGCAGGGAATGATGCTATGAGCAAAGCTCTGGATCAGATCTCCAGGTCTCCTTTTACACGTAATATCGAGGGTGCCAGACTTCCCAGGCGTTTCCACCAACCTACATTCACCATCTACAATGGCCGGACCGATCCAGTGGAACACGTAAGTCATTTTAACCAGCGGATGGCAGTCCACTCTAGGGACGAAGCCCTGATATGCAAAGTTTTTCCCTCCAGTTTGGGACCAATAGCCATGAGATGGTTCGATGGTCTGAAAGCAAACACTATTAGCTCTTTCCAAGAACTAACCCAGGCTTTTGGGTCTCGTTTCGTCACTTGCCGAAGGGTTCCTCAGTCCGTGGCCTCGCTGTTGTCCATTAGCATGAAAGGGAACGAGACTCTGAAGTCGTACTCAGATAGGTTTTGGGAAACATACAATGAGGTAGAGGAAGACTGTGAATCGATGGCGGTTAGCTCTTTCAAATTGGGCCTCCCCACTTAACATCCCCTGAGAACATCCTTGACGCGCAACCCTGCCACCAGTATACGCCAGTTGATGGACAGGATCGATAAGTACAAAAGAGTGGAAGAAGATCAGCAGCAGAGTAAGGGGAAGGAGAAGGTTATCCCTCAGGAGGGGAGGGATTTCAAGTCGGACAGGCAAAATCACAACAGGCCGAGGAAGGACTGGACCGGACAGAGCACAGCAAACTTCCAGGCGGTCAATGCGGTTTTTCGCGAACCAGTACACCAAGTCCTGGACAAGATAAAAAACGAACCATTCTTCAAGAGGCCGAACAAGATGGTAGGAAACCCTGAAAGGCGCAATCACAATCTTTACTGCCAGTACCACCTGGATCATGGACATACTACCGAGGATTGCAGGAGCCTGTGGGATCATTTAGATCAGTTAGTCAGCGAAGGCAGACTAAAGCACCTCCTGCACCATTCATACGGACAGGGAAATCAGACAAGCACGGGGCCTAGGAGAGGCAACTCAATGAAACCTCCCTTGGGGACAATCAATGTCATTTTTGCTGCACCTGGGAGGACAGGGTCCCACCCATCCAGGGTGCTGTCAGTAGCCCGAGTACCTTTGGAAAGTGTTAACAGAGAGCCGAAGAGACACAGGGTGGATATTCCAATTCTGGGATTTTCGGAGGAGGACAAAGTAGGGACTATCCAGCCGCATGACGATGCCCTAGTAGTTACTCTAAGGATAGGCGGATACGATGTCAGGAGGGTAATGGTAGATCAGGGTAGCGTAGCAGAGATTATGTACCCAGACCTATACAAGGGGCTGAACTTGTCCCCCGAGGACTTCACTCCGTACAGTTCTCCTTTGGTCAGTTTCGACGGCAAAGTGATCATTCCGAAGGGGCAGATTAGATTGCCTGTGCAAACTGGTCCTGAAACTGTGGAAGTGGATTTCATAGTAGTGGACGCCTATTCACCCTACACCGCTATAGTAGGCAGACCTTGGCTTCATACCCTTGGGGCGGTGTCCTTCACACTACACCAGAAAATTAAGTATCCGTCCGAAGGAGCAGTCGAAGAAATCCGCGGAGACCAGTCTACGTCCAGACAATGTCTCGTGGCGGCCATCCAGCACCATCCTCAGGCTGAGACCTCGGGCTGTAACGAAGGGAATTTGTAGCAATTAAAGTCGTCGGTGCTGGACACCGAAGCTTCGGCCAAAGAGGCAGAATGCGAAAGCCTAGTAAGGGTGGTTATCGATAACGACCCAGAGAAGTTCTTTCAAGTTGGATCCATGCTTCCCCCTTAGGAGAAGGAGGGGTTGATAGAGTTTCTCAGAGCCAACGTTGACGTATTCGCATAGGACCCCGCGGAAGCCCCAGGAGTAAGTCCAGAATTCATCTGCCACCACCTAAACGTTAATCCCACCATTATTCCTAAAAAACAACCACTCCGACGACCGTCAAGGGAACACGCTGACGCAATCAGGGATGAAGTGATGAAATCAAGCAGGCAGGGGCCATTAAGGAGATCTTCTACCCCGAATGGCTGGCTAACACGGTGGTGGTAAAAAAGAAAAGTGGGAAATGGCGGGTGTGTGTGGACTTCACTGATCTTAATAGAGCTTGTCTGAAGGATCCGTTTCCGATGCCGAAGATAGACCAATTAGTTGATGCTACTGTCGGACATCCTCGGATGAGTTTCTTAGATGCCTTTCAAGGTTATCATCAGATACCCTTGGCTCTCGCCGACCAAGAGAAAACATCCTTCGTGACCCCGGTAGGAAATTATCACTACAAGGTGATGCCGTTCGGCTTAAAAAACGCAGGGGCTACCTATCAGAGGATGATGACGAGGATGTTTGAGCCACAGCTGGGCAAAAGCATGGAGGTGTATATTGACGACATGGTGGTTAAAAGCAAGATTATTGCCGAACACATTGGGGACCTTAGGGATATCTTCGAAATTCTGAGGGGACACAGATTGCGCTTGAATGCCTCCAAATGTTCGTTCGGTGTTGGATCAGGCAAATTCCTTGGGTATATGGTCACACACAGGGGAATCGAAGTTAACCCCGATCAAATAAGGGCCATCAAAAATTTGCGAGCTCCTCGGAATCCCAAGGAAATTCAGAAGTTGACTGGGATGACCGCTGCCCTTAATCGGTTCATTTCCAGATCAGCAGACAGGTGTAGGCCTTTCTTCTCGTTAATCAATAAGTGGAAGGATTTTGAATGGACAGAGGAATGTGCTATTGCCTTCCAACAACTTAAGGACTACCTGGCTAAACCCCCCATCATGTCCAGTCCCCAGCCGGACGAAGTTTTGTTTGCTTACATTGCCGTGGCCCCTAACGCTGTAAGTTTGGTGCTGGTCCGAACAGACTGTGGAGTGCAAAAGCCAGTCTACTACGTAAGCAAGTCGCTACAAGAAGCTGAAACCTGCTATTTGCCACTAGAGAAAGCCATTCTGGCCGTTGTGTTGGGCACTAAGAAGTTGCCCCATTATTTTCAAGCTCACACCGTTATAGTCCTTACCCAACTCCCACTCAGAGCCGTACTCCGAAGCGCCGACTACACTGGAAGAATTGCCAAATGGGGAACGATGCTAGGGGCTTTTGATATCAAGTACATGCCGCGCACATCAGTGAAGGGCCAGGTCCTTGCGGACCTGGTCGCCGAGTTCATAGAGCCCCATTTAGAGGAAGCATCACAAACTCTAGGCTCGGGAGGAAGGCAAGTCAGCACGATCGCGTCACAAAACGCCTTGCCCTGGGAAGTGTATGTTGACGGAGCATCGAATCAGAGGGGCTCAGGCGTAGGGTTAGTGTTGATATCCCCCGAGAAAATCATCATTGAAAAAGCCTTAAGGCTAGACTTCTCAGCAACGAATAACGAGGCAGAATATGAGGCTCTATTGATGGGGATGAAGATGGTGCGGAGGATGGGAGGAAAGGCCGTTGAGATATCCTCAGACTCAAAGTTGATCGTCGGCCAAGTGCTTGGAGAATTTGAGGTGAAAGACGAGAGGATGCAGGGATATCTAAACCTGGTCAAGTCCCTACAGTTGGAGTTTGAATGCTTTACCCTTCGGCACGTCCCTAGAAGTGGCAACACGCATGCCGATTCTCTAGCTACACTCGCCACCTCTTCGGCACAGGAATTACCAAGGGTCATCCTGATTGAGGACGTACAGAGGCCTACAGAGTTAAGAAAAAAGGTACTCCAAGTTCACTGCGTCGGAACCAACCCATGCTGGATGGATCCCATCGTCAAGTTCTTGAGGGACGATGTGTTGCCTGAAGAAAGGGTGGAGGCGGACAAAATACGGAGAAAAGCTACAAGGTTCTGGCTGTCCGAAGACCATAAACTGTACAAACGATCCTACTCGGGCCCATATCTGTTGTGCATGGCCCCCGAAGCGGCTGAATTAATGTTAGAAGAACTGCATGAAGGAATCTGTGGGAGCCACACTGGAGGGAGATCTTTAGCTCATCGAGCTATTACTCAGGGTTATTGGTGGCCAAACATGCAGAGGGAGGCTCATGAATACGTGAAAAAGTGCGACCAGTGCCAGCGGTTTGCGCCGAGCATACATCAACCTGGTGGAACCCTTAATCCGCTATCCAGTCCATGGCCTTTTGCCCAATGGGGTCTGGACATCGTAGGCCCTTTCCCTAAGGCAGCAGGAAACAGGAAGTTCTTGCTGGTCGGAACGGACTACTTCACCAAATGGGTAGAGGCTGAGCCTCTAGCAAATATCAGAGACATGGACGTGAAGAAGTTCATTTGGAAAAACATCATCACCAGATTTGGAGTCCCACATAGGGATGGCAATTTAGATCTGGCCCGCGGGTACCCGGTCCGGCCCGACCCTAATGGGCCGAGTTTTACCCGGTCTGATTAAGAATAGGGTCGGGTATGGGTTTAAAAAAAAAAACCCGAAACGGGTCCGGGTCGGGTCCGGGTTTTATTTAAAAAACCCGGACCCGACCCGAAACCCGACCCGAAACCCGACCCGGTAAAAACCCGGTTACTAAAATTACTAAAATACCCTACTATATATATATACCTAACATTTCTATTTTCTAACCCTAATTCCCATTTCCCACTTCACTGACTTCAGCAGACAGCAGCTACGCTCCCTCCCTCTCAATCCGACGGCCTCACTCACAACACCACCGGTCCACCGCCTCACTCCCTCACCCTCACTCACAACACCACCGGTCCACCGCCTCACTCCCTCACCCTCACTCCCTCACCCTCACTCCACCGTGAACCCAAACGGCCTCACCTCGAGCTCTCGTTGCTTTTATTCACCTCGAGCTGTCGCCGTTTTGCTTCGCCAAAACGCTCACAAACTTTAACTGCTTTTGTACTTTGAATATCGGATTTTGAATCAGCTTCCACAACAAGCTTTTCTCTTTCTCACTCACTCAAAGACTTATATCCGATTCTACTAGGTACGATCTTCTACGGCTTCTCATTTCATTGCATTTCTATAGATTTACTTGGATTCTGTATTTGGAGAAATTGTTTGAAATGAATAAGCTTTGTTTGAGTTTTTATTTACTTATTTATTTTTTAAAAGTAATATTTATTTCAATTGCTTTGAAATTCTAGCTCAATTCTTTAGCTTTGTGGTGGAGTTTGAGCTCGATTAAATTTCTTTAGACTCGTTCAGAATCTGTTTGGTTGAGATTTTGTATTACAGCTATAAGTTCAGAATCTGTTTGGATGATGATGAGAGTTTGAGATTTTGGACTCGTTCAGAATCTGATTCATCACAGCTATAAGTTAAAGCTGTGTTTAGTAATTTATTATTAGCATTTGGATTCTCATAACAAAATCCATCTATAGGTTCCTCTCTCTCTCTCTCTCTTTAATATTATATTTCATTGTTACAACATTTGATGTCATGTCCGCTTGGTTGCTGAGAATATCTTGGATTTATAGATGAAAGTCTAGTTTTTACACTCTTTGGATTTTCCAATGTTTTGGGACCCGACAACCTTAAAAACCATAACATTGACTGAGAATTAGAGATATCTGTCCTTTTTTTTTTTTTTTTTTTTTTGGCTTCTTCTTATCCTTTTGAATTTCTTGGGGATGAGTTGGGATTGGCTGTGTGTCAGCCTTGTTCAGTCACATTTACCAATTATAGAAAAATAAAATTCTAATTCTCAGGCCCAAAAGTTTTAGAGCTAAAGTTCTCAAGCCTAAAACTTGTGGACTTGTTAGGCAGCATTAAGCTGAGAGGTTGAACTTGTTATTGGGATTATATGTTTTCTTTGCTAAATTGGGCATTTGGGCTAGTGATAGAAACTAGAAAGTGTTGGTTCTGGGGTTTGACATGAATAGGAGTGTTCAATTAGGATAATGGAATGGATATTTTTGGATAGCTCATTGCTATATGTGAATGTAAATTAGGTGCCATTAGATGTAAATTAGGTGTGATACAAACATTTTGTTTTTTGTTTGCATTTTTTTTAGATTAACTAATTTAATTTTTGTGATAATTCAATTGTTATCACAAGTGGGGGATGGAGAGTTTGAACTTGTTCTTCTTATAAAGGATTTTGGGATTGAATTGGCTTTGTGTGTGTGTGTGTGTATTCAATTGCTTAAATTTCTAGCTCAAATTGTTTGGGTTGTGATGACAATTGTAATGAAATATTGTTTTTTGTGTTTGTTGGGAATGCAGAGCCTAAAACGGAGATGGAAGACACAAACACAAACAAATCTAGCTCTTCCTCGCCAAGCGGCTCTCCCTTGCCAACTATGCGGTCTCCTTCACCATTTTCACGATCACCCTCGCCATTGTCGCCTGGCAGCTCACCCTCAGGATCACCATCACCTTTATGCCCATTAAACAACCAGTAAGTGTTTGAATTTGTTGTTAATCATGTTTAATTTGTGAATTTGTGTAATTATGAATTTGTGCCTATTAATTAATGAGTATGTGTAATAATAAATTTGTAATAATTTGTCTTGATTCTAACTCCCAAACTTCTGAATCAATTAGGAGTCCGAATTCTCCAACGGTGGACTTAGAGGTAGAGGAACAAGAAATGAGTCAAGGGAGTCCAAGGACAGAGGAAGAGGGAGAGCAAGAGCCTACAAATGAGGACTTGGATACAAGTAACAAAAGAAAGACTACTTCAGATGTTTGGACTCATTTTACAAGGAAGAAAGTTGAAGGAAAAGTTAAAGCCCAATGCCATCATTGTGGCAAACTTTACTTGGGTGAATCTAGTCAAGGTACATCTCATTTGCGTAATCATTTAGCAAGATGTCCACGGAGGAGGTTTAAAGATATTCGACAACAAGTTTTAATTAAACAACAAAATAAGGTGGATGGAACTACAAGTTTAAATAATTACCAATTTGATCAAGCTAGAGTGAGGAATAGGCTTGCTCGTATGGTTATTTTACGTGAATATCCTCTTTCAATGGTTGATCACATTGGGTTTAGGGAATTTGTGAATGATCTTCAACCTATGTTTAAACTTGTCACAAGAAATACTTTGAAGAGTGATATTCTTAAAATCTATGATAATGAGAGGGAGAAAGCTTTGAAGATCACGGACAAGAATGGAAGTAGGATGGCAATTACAACTGATATGTGGACTTCAAGTAACAAAAAGAGAGGGTTTATGGTCATTACCGCACATTTTATTGACCATACTTGGACGTTGCAAAGCCGGGTTTTAAGGTAATTTTTTTTATCTATAAATTGAATGTTAAAGACTTTACATTTAGAATGTTTATTGAGTTATGTTAAATTGAATGTTTATTTAGTTATGTTATAATTATTCTTATTATTTTTTTAGGTTTGTTTATGTTCCTTCTCCACACACGAAAGATGTTCTTGCTGAAGTCCTTGTTGATTGTTTTTTAGAGTGGAACATTGATAGGAAGTTGTCCACAATAACCGTAGATAATTGTAGTACTAATGATGCCATGATAAGACTTCTCTTGAATAGGCTTGATACTAGTTCTCTTATGTTGGGTGGGTCTATGTTGCATATGAGGTGTGCTGCACATATTTTGAATTTGATTGTTCAAGATGGGTTGTCTCTTATTGGTGATGGTATTGAAAGGATTCGTGATAGTGTGATTTATTGGACTGGATCACCAAAAAGGAGGCAAAAATTTGATGAAAATGCACGTCAATTGCGTGTTCAATGCACCAAAGAGTTAGTCTTAGATTGTAAAACTCGTTGGAATTCAACTTACTTAATGCTTTCTACTGCATTGATTTATAAAGATGTTTTCTCGCGTTTGGCTAAACGTGAAACATCTTATACTTGTTTGCCATATGATCATGATTGGGAGGTAGCCAAAGATATTTGTGGGAGGTTAGAGTTGTTTCATAGTGTAACTGAGTTTTTCTCTGGTCGTAAGTACCCCACAACTAATATGTATTTTGCTTTGGTGTGTGAGTTGAAAATTGCATTGAATGAATGGAGTTTGTCTTCAAGTGAGATGATAAGTACAATGGCAGAGAGCATGCTTGCTAAATTTAATTCTTATTGGGCTAATGTTAGTGTTGTTATGGCTGTTGCTGCTATCTTAGATCCAAGATATAAGATGAAGTTATTGGAGTTTTATTATCCTAACATTTATGGTGATAATTCTGATTTGGAGATTGAAAAAATTAAGAATCTTTGTTATGATTTGCTTGATGAGTATGGAGATGTGGATGAGTCTCCTGCAGGTAATGAAGGAAGTTCTCATATGCCTGTAAATACTTCAAATCAAGTGGCACAAATAAAATTTAGGTTGATTGGGTCAATGTCAAGGTTTGATGGGTTTGTGAGTAATAGCTCAAGTAGTTCAAAGAAACATGGGAGTGGTAGAATGGAATTTGATCATTTCATTGATGAGGGAGTGTTGAAGAGGAGTGAAGACTTTGATATTTTGGCATGGTGGAAAAGTAATGGTCTCAAGTATCCTACTTTACAAAGGATTGCAAGAGATATTTTAGCCATTCCCGTCACAACTGTTGCTTCAGAAGCTGCCTTTAGCACTAGTGGGAGACTTTTAAGTCCACACCGTAGTAGACTACATCCCAAGACTATAGAGGCAATGATGTGTGCTCAGAATTGGTTATGGAGTGAAATCAACGGTTAGCAATTGTCTAATTTCTATTTATAAAATCAAAAATGTGTTTTTATATTTCTAGTTACAATTTGATGAAGTTTATTCCATTTTTTAATTCATTGTTGTTGTAGGTTCTTCAACTATATCTGGAGATAGTACATTTCAATCCATTCTTGATGATGGGGAGCCAAATGAAGATGATGGGAGTTGTGCCACAATTGATGGGAGTTGTATTACAATTGATGAAGATTAAACATTTTGTATTAATTTAATAACTTTTTTATTTTCTTAGACTTGTTTCCTTAATTTGTTGGTTTGTAATTATTCTAAACTTGTGGGATTTATTTTGTAACTTTTTAATTTCTTGGACTCGTTGGACTTTTGATACTTATTTTTTGGACTTGTTGGATTTATTTTATTTTTATGTTTAGTTGGTGATTTTAGTTAAAATTTTGTTGATTAATAATTAAATGGTTATCTTAGCTAGGTAATTTATTGATTTAAAATCTTAGTTATGATTTATTGAATTATGATTATGATATTTGTTATGATTTATTGATTTATAATTAACAGGTGATTTATTGATTTATGATTAGTATCCTTAGCCTATGATTTGGACTGATTTGGCATTTGGGCTACGTTAATTATTTAAGCTTGAATATGTAGGCTTAATGTAGGCAAAATCTGGGCTTAAATCTAGGCTTGAATTTGGGCAAAATTTGAGCTTAAATCTGGGCTTAAATTAAAATTTGGGCTCAAAATTTTTTTTTTTTTTTTTTTTTTTTTTTTTTTTTTCGGTTGGGCCCGTTTGGGCCCAATTCTTAAACGGGGCCCGGCTGGGGCAGGTCCGGGCCCCGGGAAAAAACCCGGTACCCTAAACGGGCTGGGTCCGGGCTACGGGTTTTGCCCCGCGGGTCGAGTCCGGGTATGAAAAAACCCGGCCCGAACCCGACCCGTTGCCATCCCTAGTCCCACATACTCTCATCTCGGACAACGGGCTTCAGTTCGATAGCAAAGCTTTCAGAAGCTATTGCAGTGAGTTGGGAATCACAAATAGATACTCTACCCCCGCCTATCCCCAGGGGAATGGGCAGGCTGAAGCCACCAATAAAGTCATAGTGAATGGGCTAAAGAAGAGGCTGGATGATGCGAAGGGTAGATGGGTAGAGGAACTACCCCACGTATTGTGGGCGTATAGAACCACGCCTCGAAGATCCACTGGGGAGACCCCTTTTTCGATGACCTATGGGGCTGAAGCTGTTATACCTCTCGGGACTGGGTTCCCCACCTACAGGATTAGCTCTTTTGACCCAACCAACAACGATAGGCAGCTGGAAAAGAGTCTGGATCTGATTGAAGAACGAAGGGAAAGCGCGATGGTCCGATTGGCGCACTACCAGCAGAAACTTAAACAGGGATATGACATCAATGTGAGATTGAGACCCCTTGAGCTTGGTGATCTTGTCCTAAGGAAGGTGGTAGGGAATGCAAAGAATCCAGCATGGGGAAAACTGGGGCCGAATTGGGAAGGGCCATATCGTATCACTTCGAGAGCAGGCGTTGGAGCATATTTCCTGGAAGATCTGGATAATCATATGATGCCCCGGCCATGGAATGTAAATAACCTCAAAAGGTACTACTATTAAGTGAATTTTTCTTTCAGTCATGATTACACTCTTGTTACGCTAGTTTTTCCCGTGTTTAAACTTAAATCCAAGCATGCCTGTAGTCCTCGGACCAGATGACTTGGGTTAGTTAACACTCCCTCACGATTTCTCAAGTGTTTAAACTTAAATCCAAGCATGCCTGTAGTCCTCGGACCAGATGACTTGGGTTAGTTAACACTCCCTCACGATCTCTCAAGTGTTTAAACTTAAATCCAAACATGCCTGTAGTCCTCGGACCAGATGACTTGGGTTAGTTAACACTCCCTCACGATTTCTCAAGTGTTTAAACTTAAATCCAAGCATGCCTGTAGTCCTCGGACCAGATGACTTGGGTTAGTTAACACTCCCTCACGATCTCTCAAGTGTTTAAACTTAAATCCAAGCATGCCTGTAGTCCTCGGACCAGATGACTTGGGTTAGTTAACACTCCCTCGAAACTTAAATCCAATCACGCCTGTAGCCCTCGGACCAGGTGATTCGGATTAATTAACGCTCCTTTACAATTCTTACAAGTATTTATCCTTAAATTCTATCGCGCCTGTAGTCCTCGGGTCAGTTGATTTGTTTTAGTGTGCTTGCTCGCGTTACTAGTCTAATCTGACGTTTGGCGGAGTATGTAGACTTAAGCAACATTCCGCCAACTGTTATTGCCATAATTCTTTGTTTTAGCTACGTATAGAAGGTTACCATGTTTTTGATTTATTCTTAATTACCACACTAACATTATTAGCCATAATAACGCAATCTGATTAGTACTACAAAGGCAACAAGTGGCAAAAATAGACTATGTCATTCATTGAAAGACGATTTCAATACAAAAATGGCAAAAATATCCAAACGATTACACAAGTTGAACTTCCTAAGCTTTATCTTGAGGCTCCGGGTTAGGCTTAGGCAAATCGCTCGCATCTCCGGTCTGAAGAGGGGCCTGGCTCGTCTCAGCTGGGGCTGGGGGATTCTGATCGGTCGAGGACGCTTCCAAGGTTTCAGGCACATCACATATATCGGGATCATAGTAGATGCTCCCAGGTTGCCTTAAAGCTGACTCTGCAGGGACCCCAGCTACATCGAGGCATTTGCTCCACGTAATGTCGCAGTAGCCCCTGCAGACCTTGGCAAACTCCTCGGTCAGCCTTGCTTGGGTCTCTTGCACCCCCAGCATATAAGAAGCCTGCTTCTCAGCCTCAACTGCTTCCTTGGCCAACTGAGCATCCTCCTTGGCCAATTTGGCAGCGTCCCTGGCTTTTTGTAGCTCAGCACGAAGCTCCGTTACCAGCGCCTTCTGAGTTTCCAGATTAAGTTCAATGGTGTAGAGCTGCTGGCGTTGGTCTTCGGCTTGCTTTTCAGCTGTCTTCAGGCCTGCCTCTACACTTTTCCTTGCCTTAGCCTCCTCTTTCAGCTGCTCAGAGAGGCGAGCGCTTTCATCCTTCGCTTTGCCCAGAGCTAACTCAACATCTTCCCTGGCTCGAGCTGCAGCTTGCACATCGACGTCTTTCTTTTTATTCCACTCTTCGGCCACATAAATCTGTTGGGCAATCTGCATGAAAAACCAAAGAATTCGGCGTAAAGCTATGAACGCACGTAAGGGATGAAAAAGGGCTACAGATGAACACCACTTATCTCACCATGCCTAAATCCCTTTTGAGGGACAAAAAGAGCTCCTTTTCGCTGAAGCGCCTATAGGACTCCATGTCCTTAGGAAGGAGGAAAGGTTGCTCCAGCGCCTCTGCTATATACCCGACCTTCCCACCGGCGTAGTTTCGGAGAGAGGCGTCATAGGGGATGGCTGTGCCATCCAATGTCAGCTTCGGAAACCACTCTGGAGTCCCCCGCCGCACGTCTGCGACCATATTGTCTTCTCTATTCTCAGTTGAAGAGGCCCGCTTACCTCTAGTATCATGGGCCTTCTTCAACTGCTTGGGGCCCTTCGGAGGGACCACTTCCCCTTCCTCAACATCCGTCACCTCGGTCACCACCCTTTTCTTCTTCAGATCAGGCAATGGTTTTAGGCCGAGATCCTTCGGAGCTGGAGGAAGATGAGGGGGAGGTGGGAGTTTGGCAGTGGGCTGGGACGTGCCAGTACCCTTAGCCGCCACTGTTGACCTCCTGTTCTTCATCAACTGGTCCAGACTCTGCATGTCTTCTTCTGAGTCGTCTGGCACGGCTATGTTCAGGAGCGGAGCAGCAAAATGCCTGTCAAGCACCTCTTCGGCAGACAAAATTTCTACTTCCCCGGAGCTTTCCCCTTCGAACTTGAACTGGTCAATCTGCTGATCAAGTGAAGGGGTAGAAGAAACTCTTTCCTCCTCTGCTACCGGTTCAAGGGGGACTTGTTGAACAGGCTGAACGAGTGCCGGTATGCCTTGCGGATTAGGATGGGGCACTGGGGCGAGGTCGAAGGGGGCCAAAAAGGTCTTCCGAGCGATGTCAATGCGATTTATACGGCGATCCCCAAGTGTTATGGCGTTGCCTCTCGGCTGGAGCTCAGACTTCGGGGTATAGCCGAGGATGAGTGGAACGGATCTGAGCTGCCCGTCTTCACTCACGAAAATCTCCGACCGAAGAAGGTAGTTTAAGGCCGCAGTATTTGTGAGACTCAGCCGAGGAGTTACGTACCTCCTATCTGCAAACATGGTGATAGAACTGTCAGTATATTGCAACATGGCGAAAAGGAAGTCCGAATAGCTAGATACAAGAAAGAAAAGCTCAAGGGGGAAAGTCCCACCTGGCGTTCCTGGCGTGGTTGGGCAATGAATCCCATCATGTCAGGCACCCGAGACGATCAGATAATCGTCCTTCATCCCTTTGTTGGACTTGGGAAGACCGGAGAGGAGTCTGACGATATCGGATCGGGACCTTAAATAGTATCCCGCCCCTTCTTTGGTACGACATTCGTACATGTGTACCACGTCGTGCCAAGTTAATCCCAAGCCTAAATGGCGGTTTAGGTCATCAACTGCACCTAAGATTCTAAAGGTGTTGGGTGCGCACTGGTCAGGACTAAGCCTATGGGCGGTAAGGTAACTTCTGGTGACGGGACCCATGGGAAAGGTCATCCCTCCCTCCAGGAAGGCGATGATGGGGATTATCACCTCACCCTCCTCTCGGTCTAGTAATAACCCCTCCGTGGAGCAATACCTCAAGCCCACCTCCCGAGGAATGCGATATGTCGCCCTAAACTTCTCTATCTGGGAGGGACTGTCCACTAGGTACTCAAATCTACCCATTACTAACAAGGTTCGAGGAAGGGAAAAACGAAACGGCGATTGGGACAATCTACCACGGGCCGAAGAGGCAATCTGAATGTAATACGAAAATCTTGGAGAAAGAACTTACGCAGAATCAAATCGGAGGATGAACTATGGCCTCGCAGTGAGATCGTAGCGGATTTTGGAACGGTTTGAAGCAGATGACAGGAAGAACTTTGAGAGTCTGAGCGCTTGAATTCGCCGGAAGTTCTGAAGTTTGTAAAATAAGAAGACAATCCCATCTGTGGCTTTATATAGTGGCAGGTAAAGGGGTGGGACTTACCCCGCCCAAAAATTTTGAGGAGAATCTCGTCCGTTGATTTGAAATGGACCGCTAGATTTCAGGGACAAGACGCCGCCTGGAGCAATTAATGACGCCTCGGAAACGACGCGACAGCAGCGGTTATAAAGAAGGCGCCCAAATTCATGCGCGCACACGTGTGGCGTCAAAGTTCAGTGCCCTCATTTGTCAAAGATCAAAACCCCACTTTTTCTCTTCGGATGCGAGGTAAAAAGTGAAATTTTGAGGGGCTATTGTGGGTGAGAAGGCCCAGTGCCATATGTTGGGCCTGAGGCCCAGTTCAAATACGACTTTCTGTCCGAAGACGATAAAAGTATCAATACTTTACTACCCTGGTGGAGGTGCATTCCATAAGGGACAGACGCGCCATCCGAAGACAATCTAGTTGGGCCGAATGGATCTTACCCACCGGAGCTGTCCAGAACTTAATCAAATAGATATGCTGAAGAGTCCCATGCCAGAGCTGAGCTTCTGGCACGTCCAAAAGCATAGCTATCATGAAATACCCTGCCAATAAAGCTGCCACCGCCACATTTAATGCACTGCAGCAACTTTCCTGGCCGCATTTATGTGGAGAAGACACCTGAACAGTGTATCTTCACCCACCACCACTCACTGGGGATTAAAGCAAACGGCTGATGTGACTAGTACTCGAGTGGGCGCCTAGATGGAGGACAAGTGTGCGGTGAAGATGGGAAAAAGGGGTGTATATATAGAGGGAGCAAGTCTCGCAGAGGGGGGGAGAAAAAAATTGTATTCACTAAGTCTTTACATACTAATCCTCTTCGGACCAAAGAGTTTTTCCTATTATAAAAGCCGGACTCAATCCTTTTTCTTTCAGATGGTTTTTGCTTGTATGACCCGTTGCTAAATCCGCTACTAGCCCAGTTGTTCGACCCATTCTCTATAAATTTATTGTTGGGAATTTGTTGGGCTCACAATACAGGGAGTTGGTATCAGGCCCAACAAATTTGGACCCTACAGATAAAAGTTTGAAAGTTTAAAACTTAGGAACTTTTTAAAAATAGTAAATTAATCTTTTAACTAGTTTGTGTTTTTAAATTTAAAATTATCTATATATATATATAAAACCGAAACTTTTGAAACTCTCACAATTTTCCGCATCATCATTATTTTCTTTTTCTTTTTATTTTTGATTCTTTTTATTTTAGGTTTTATTTCTTATAACAATAATATTGAAAAACGTATACAAACTTGGAGGCCTATTTAAGGGCTCCATAAAACTTGATGGACAAGAAAATATATTCTAAAATAAGCCCTAATTAATACCTAACCATAATAGGAACCTAATTTGACCTAAAAAAAACATTAAAAGAGCCTAAAAACAAGGAAATAAATCACCTAGACCTAAAATAACGTTTTTTGCATAAAAATACCAAAATCTCTTCTCTCCTTAAAACCCTAGCAATTACCATCTCAAAACCCTAAACTCAACTTCACTTTAAGATTAAAAAAATAAGAAGGAGAGAGACTCAAGTAAAAAAAAAAAAAAAAAAAAAAAACGTAGGTTTTGTCTTTTTTTATTTGCTTTCATATGTGCCTGAAATTTTCATTCTATCTTATTGTTTTATTATGTTTAGAATTGATATTCTTATAAGTATTTGGGTTAATCTTTATATTTTGATAGTGTATTTATGGGTTTGGTTTTTGGGTTGAAATTCTAATAATTATTTTATATTGTATATAGCAGATGAAACATCTCTATTTTTTGGAGAAAAATCAAAACTGCAACCTATGTCTTCCAGCCCAAGGTGTGGTAAATTTTTATATGTTTTTGCTTTATTGAGAATTTTTATTTGAGTTCATGTGATTTTTTGTTTTTTTATTAAAGTTTTGATTTTTTGTTGATTAATTATTTGTTTGGATTAATTTCAATTAATTATTTGTTTGGATTCAACGTAAAAGATAATAGAATTAGGTGTTATAAATTTGATAATGTTCCATATTTTGAATTGTTTATATTATTTAGACTCCTGATAGGACTCTCTCTTCTCTCCTTAAAACTCTAGCAATTACCATCTCAAAACTCTAAACTTAACTTCACTTTAAAATTAAAAAAATAAGAAGGAGAGAGACTCAACTAAAAAAAAAAAAAAAACGTAGGTTTTGTTTTTTTTATTTGCTTTCATATGTGCCTGAAATTTTCATTCTATCTTATTGGTTTGTTATGTTTAGAATTTATTTTCTTCTAAGTATGTTGGTTAATCTCTATATTTTGATAGTGTTTTTGTGGGTTTGGTTTTTGGGTTGAAATTTCTAATAATTATTTTATATTGTATACAGCAGATGAAGAATTTCTATTTTTTGGACAAAAATCAAAATTGCAACCTATATCTTCCAACCCAAGGTGTGGTAAATTTTTATTTGGTATATTATATATGAATTTTTTGAATTTGAAGGGTTTTGTTTGGTTTTGAAGTAGAATTTGGGGATTCTATAAAATTTGGAAGGTTTAAATTTTGGGGTTTTTGGTATTTGCGTCTTAGTAGGTTGATCTTAATTCTTTACCTTATATGTTTTTTCTTTATTGAGAATTTTTATTTTGGGTTCATGTGATTTTTTGTTTTCTTAATTAAAGTTTTGATTTTTGATTGATTAATTATTTGTTTAGATTAATTTCAATTAATTATTTGTTTAGATTCAACGTAAAAGATAATGGAATTATGTGTTATAAATTTGATAATGTTCCATGTTTTGAATTGTTTATATTGTTATTAATACGACTAAATAAGATTTGTTTTTATCTTTGTAGTTTATATCAGTTTTGAGTGTGTGTATGTATATAACTTTTGGAAATTTTGCTTTATTAATTTAAGAATTGTAAATTACTTTATAGGTTTCAGTAACTATGTACCTGCAGTGAAACATTGACAATATAAGTATATATATATGGTATTAACATTTTATAAAAATCTTTCTTACAATCCAATAACATTCTACGTTAGACAACACTTTTAAACTAATGAAAAGCATAGAAGTTAAATATTTATTCTCATTGTATTTTATTTAATTATGACAGATCCTTTTTTTTTTAAAACGCTAACTAGCAAAATGTCTATAATATGCATATTATTAACCCAATTTTCTATTTCTAAATTTCTTAGATTTTATTATATCAATCTTTTTTTCTTTTAAATTCTTTGTGGGTAAATCAGTCTCTCACTAATTCTTTTACCTTAACGTGATGTTGGTTAATTGTCCTTTTATATAACTATCCCGTGCATCGCACGGGTTAGCGACTAGTTTAACTAAAAAATATAGGTATTTTAGAGAGTTTAAGAATTTTTGTGAGGATATTTTAGTATGCAAAATGATGAAACTCAAACAAGGAATTAATAGTGTGTGTGTGTATATATATATATATATATATATAATTGAAGTTTTTGTCAAGTCACTCCTAGGTTGAACCTACTAGCACAGGCCCTAGCCCCACCCACCAAACTGGTCACTTGACCATTAGATGAGTGAAGAGCCATTATGTGTTTTTGTAAAATGTTTTACCAATTTTTATTTATTTATTTTATAAAACGTTTAACAAAATTTTACAAAAGATTTTATAGTGAATTGAGAACATATTTAAGGTTGATCGAATTTTCCAAGGAAACAAACATAGTAAAATACTAAAAAAGTGTATAGGATAAGCAAATCATAAGCTTTAAGGTTGCATTTAGGATAAGCTTAAATTTTAACAAGCACCTTAAGGTGCAACAACAACAACAACAACAAAAAATAAATAAATAAATAAATAAATAGTACTTATAAAACTGAAAAAATAACATAAAACTACAAAAAAGACAAATTTTGTCAGAAAAAAGGTAAAAAAATTTAACACTACCCTTTTAATATTTAGCTTATTTTTGCTACTATTCATGAGTCTTATTGTATTTTTGGTACTATTTATGAGTCACATTGTACTATTTTAGCAAAAAAATTTTAATTTTAGCTAAATAAGTTGTTCCCAAATAAACCCTAAGTCACAACTTCCCATCCTAAATTTCATCACGAACAAGTTTTGCTGGTCTAGATACATTGCAACCAAGTGAAAATTTTCAGGAAAGCAACAAAACACATAAATGGACAAAATACTGAATCAACAAGCTCATTTCTCTACCTACAGCTTTAATGGGGCACACTATCATCATAAATTCTAAGTGCACGTTTGGATACAGAGTTTGCATTTTTGGTACTATTTATAAGTCATATTGTACTATTTCAGTAAAAAATTTTCAATTTCAGCTAAATAAGTTGTTGTCAAACAGACCCTAAGTCACAACTTCCCATCCTAAATTTCATCACAAACAAGCTTTGCTGGTCTAGATACATTGCAACCAAGTGAAAATTTTCAAAAAAACAACAAAACACATAAATGGATAAAATATAGAATCAACAAGCTCATTTCTCTACCTACAGCTTTAATGGGGCGCACTATCATCATTAGAACTTGTCCGTTATAAATTCTAAGTGCACATTTGGATATAGAGTTTGCGTTTGTGCACTCCGTGCATTTTGTGTGGGTTTCGTGCACTGTTCATGGGACCCACAAGGTTTTTTTTTTTTTTTTTTTTTTTTTTTTTTTTTTTTTTTTTTTTTTTTTTTTTTTTTTTTTTTTTTTTTTTTTTTCAGTAAAAACAACTTTAAAACTAGGTCCAACGGTACTATTCACACATTTAAAATTATTCTGCTACAATGTTTTCAGTTTTCAATAATAAGCGGTATCCAAACAAACCCTAAGACTACATACCAATAGCAGGTTTGGTGCGTATGATATCCAGACAAACATTATCTTTTGCGTAAAGTGAATTCTATAGAATAACAGATCTTATGCTCAATTGTCACATGAAAATCCATAAAATGTTTGACCAAGACTGATGACTGATACAAAAGTTATAACATTTTACACTTAAAATATGACATTACAGGGAAAATTATCGAGGGAAATTTACAGGAGGTTCCAAGCTACCTACAAGAATCCCGAAATCAATGTCTTTATCTTCGAACTTTTTGATAAAAGGGTGACTCTGGAAACAAAAAAAGTGTTAGCTATGAAGATTCTGACCAATACAACATGAATTTCTGAAATCCATGCAGGCATACACCAAGTTACTTACCAAAAGGTCCAACGATGATGATCTATCTTGGGGATTCTTTTGTATGCTGCAATTGCAATTGGAAACAAGATCAGCACATAAATCATGAACTGAAAACTATAAAATGGAAGAGTAAAGGATTCCTAATTGTGTCAATTCAAGTGAAAATGTTATATGACTTGGAAGACAGTGTTGGCAGGCAATATTTCAGCTCTAATTTTCCAGTGTCAGAAGATATAGATACTACATGCAGAAAATAATCTTGTTATTTAGACTGGTTTTCCAAGTGAGTAGGGGCATCTTTTTGAGCAATCGAGATCAAAGTAGAAAGCATATGTTGGAAACAACACAAGGACAGCTAATTGAAATTCTCCCAAAAATTAATACATCAAAATTGTAACTTCTTGTTATTTAGTTGAATAACTTCAAGCTAATCTTTTGAAATGATACCCTATAGAAGCAGGTATGAGCTGTTTCATTTGAAAAGTTAAAAAGCTCAATAACTCAATATAGGGTATTCAATGCAATACAAATTGGCTTAAAATATTAAAAAGTTGTGGCTTAACATATACATAATTTTTAGACAGAAGAAGGCTGTTATCAGGTAGCCATGAGGACATTAGATATCTTCATTCATGCTAGCATAAGTTCTCTCTCACAATAACATTATAGCTATAATAATAACACAGCTCCTCATACTTCTCAAGCAAAATCAATTTCTTGAACAGTCATCCCTCAATAGAATTAATGCAGCTTCAACAGGGCCTCTCTAACATTTGAATAAGTAGAATGAATAGGTGGGATTAGGCTACTCAAGAACCAAACATCAACTTTAACTTACTAGGTACACAACTTGGGGTAAAAAATATATACCTATAAAGGCTTTAAAACAATAAAAACATTTAAATGGCTTGTAGTCCAAAAATCAAAAGTTTACATGACAGAAAGAGAAAACATTTACACCTAAAGGCTGACAAAGTCAAAACTGCAACACACCAAACTAACAAAATAGAATATCACATGAACACGTATAGTTCATTACCAGGCCGACACAAATGAACAGAATTCTGGGGAGAACTGATCTGATGGAGCTGAAGGTGGTGGGCTTTCCACAATTGCCTCCAAAAGCTCATAGAAGCTTGGCCAGCTTTGCTGATCTTCAGACTGCATATAAGGAAACCGTCCTATTGCACACTCAAGTACTACCATGCCCAAACTCCAAATATCACTGCTATAATCATAAGTGCTCCCACTGATTCTCTCTGGCTAAAACACAAATTAAAAGCATTAGAAAAAACTTCAATTTTTTTTTTGGGGGGGGGGGGGGGGGGGGGAGATAATCATCCCACCAGAATATGCTTTATGTGGGATTGAAATGAGAAAACAATATGCTTTAGGCACTAAAGCAAGAGCTTACGTCATAATAAATAAAATAAAATTGGAGCAATGAATTAGGGTGTTATAGAAGGTAAGAAACTCCACCTACCGACATGTAGTTATAGGTTCCCACAAATGTATCCCTTTGACCCATAGAGCTAGCTAGCACTGCACTCACGCCAAAATCAGTAATCTTCACCTCCCCTTTGTGGTTTACCAGCAAATTGGATGGTTTGATGTCCCTATGTATTACATGTCTTTCATGGTGCAGGTACACAAGACCCAGTAAAACCTGGATTATAAATGTAGATCTTTAGTCATATGACAAGACTTTCTTCAAATGTTGCAGACTTATCAATCTTAACTTAGTCTTAAAGCAAGAGGAAATTAGCTCATAGACCTGCTTGCAGACAACAGCAAGATATGGTTCAAGAACCGTTTTAACTTGTCTGATCACATCTGCTAGGGATCCACGATCCATGTATTCTAACACAAGGGAAATAGCTCCATTGTGATAGAAAGAATGATAGCAAACTACAACATTTGAACATTGAGATGCTTGATTTATTTTCAGCTCCTGCACAATCTGCTTACGTATATCCTCTTGTATGTTCATTTGGATGACCTGTTATAAAAAAGTACCTTCTGGTTAACACAAAGACGACTACCTAGATCAGAAGTGCTAATGTCTAGATCATTTGAGATCTTAGTATATGTAATGTAACACTGAACTCAACATAGAAGAAGCCACAATTGCAAATACATTGAGAGAAGATGTCAAAGCAAGTTTCCAAATAAGATGTTAGCCTCAATTGTCCAAAATTATAGATAAAACTAAGAAATGATGCCATAACAAATATAGAGGATTGTAATTTCAATAATAGGTTACCAAGAAGTTGACAAGCCAGCACCATTGATAATTAGAGAAGCAGGCCAGCAGATTTTCAGTTCTGACAGTCTGTAGTTTTGTATATAGTCACTTGTTTTGGTCTTACCCCATGCCTTCACTAATTCAATTTTGATAAGCTCCCATAACTATTTAAACTTCAATCCCTGCCATTTAAACTAGCAAGTAGTAATTACTAATCACGCAGGCCATCCTCTCCCTTACGACACATTTCCATGCTTTTCCTACTGTATTTTCATCCACAGAACATACCTCTTATATGACTAAAGACAGAATCACCTGTCACCTTCGCACTTGACTTCTCCAAGAATGTATATAGTCATTCCCCCTATATATATATTATTTTTTTAGAATTCCCCCTATATGTATTCAGACCTTAAAAAGAATTCATATACTCTCAATGAAATTAAAAGTTTTAACATCATTTTCATTACTTCACGTGACATGTAACCATATAAAGTTTTGAGTTGAAAATTAAAATTATATGATAATTGATAAACTACTGCTTGTCCTAAAAGCTTAAATTGTTAAAAAATGGTAAATTTAATCATTTAAGCACTATTCTAACAATAATAATTAATATACTATTATATATATAGCAAGTCCAAAAATTGGTTTTGCTGGAACCATGACCTTCAAGGCAAATAATTTTCCAACCCATTTATGGCGAACAAGCTGAACTACACCGCCGCTTCCCTTTCCGATGACTTTAATAGTCTCAAGATCTTCCAATGAGAATTCGATATCTAGCTCCTTACTGTCAGAAGGCTGTCCAAACACAACAAGAAAGCTAATTTTATGAGGGCTCAAGCATCTTATAGATAAAACAAAAGAGGTGGGGGGGGGGGGGGGGGGGTAGGCGATGAAGGATAAGTGTTTGATGAAAATGAACAATAACAGCCAAGCCTTAATCCCAAAGAATACAAAAAATAAGACAACACCAATACAAAGCATGAAGGTGAAGAGGATGTGCAATAAGTCCTAATGGAATAAGAAGCCGAGTTGTTTGAAATAGGTATGATGATATCTATCATCAGAGGCATGGCACTTGAAAATGTTGGACTTATGTCTTTTAATTAGGAGATGGGTTGACTAGTCACTAGACATCAAATTTGGAGCTTTCAGAAGTCTCCAAGAAGCATACCAAAAATAATTACAAAAAGAGAAAGGCTGGCATGACCTCCTAAAGGATGAAAAAAGAAAGGTTAAATTGGAAAACGAACAAGAAAACTACCCAAAAAAATGTATCTGAACTGTAAAAATTTAAATTTGGACCAATAGGGCTGCTTTCCCAGTTCTCCAAGATTAAGTTTTTGCAGGGTTAACTTAAACATGACCTGTTCAAACTCCTGGAAATGTAGTTGATGACTCATAAGGGAAAGTAATTCACCAAGGTAGAAGAGACAAAATATTGGGACAGCAAAAGGCAGTTAAAGAATTAGTGAACTAGTAGTATCAACTTAGTTTACAGTACTGTTGTATAATTTAGACCTCATTAAAAGACTCATTAGAACTTTTTCACCTCATCAAGAGACTCATTATCACTGCAGAACTCCTCCAAATTCCAATAATTTTTATTCACACAGATTGAAAGTAAAATATATCATATATTACTGATAAAAACTAAAACAAGCACATATGATTCAGTACCTGCTTTAAGGTAACATCAAACGAATCAACAAATAAACAACAGTTGGATTAGCCAAAACACAAGTGCCCACAAGATAGGAACCGAATCAAGATATACTTACACGAGACACCTTTTCTTCAGAGATGAGCCGCAACCCTTTCTGGTTTAAGAAAAAATCTCCATCATGAAATGTGCCACTTGCAGTCCTGAAAATTTACCTTATTTAATCAAGAAATTTTTTTTCTTAAACTGGCTTTTCAGTGTATCCAGGAAAAAAGTAAAATTAAATTAATCCTATCGTTTTTTCAATTCTTTAAAATCCCAACTTGAAATTTTTTTTTTAAAAATAAATAAATAATCCAATAAGAACAATTATAGTGAAAAGGGTTAATAAGTTTCTTTGCTGCCAAATATTAAATTAAAAATTTACACTTTACCCCACAATCAGTGAGCTGATGATCCGAATCAAAAAGCTAAAGACACAAACTTCCAAATTCTTAGCTGTTTTTTTTAATACATTTTATCGGTAAGCAAACAGAGCAGAAGCAAAGAGAATCAAAGAGGCAAAGAAAGAATGATAAGCAATTACAAAGATCGATAGTTTAGAAGTAAGAAAGATGAATTAGAAAAAAGAAAAAAAGATGGAATTGAAAAAAGAGGAATAGGGAAACGTACAAGAAGGAAGTGATAGGGGTTTCTTGAGCAGGCACGGAGAGCTTGAGTTGATTCAATGGCGTCTTAGTCTTCATGATAAGGGTTTTCGTTTTTGTTTTGCGAATATATTCCAACTGGTTCTAGGGTTTCAGAAGAAGCAGACTCGGTCTTTCTTTAGGGAGAGAGACTGAGAATATAGTATTTGTGATTTGTTATTAAAAGACTAATAAAAGTGGACACTAAAGGAAAATTCAAACGAAGAAGACCGCGCAAATAAATATAACATTTTGGTTTTAATCAAGTAGGTACAGATATTTAGAGCATCCAGGATTCTCCCATCTTATTTTACAATATCAAAAAGTCACTTTTTTAATTATACAATACAATTTTACAATTTTTCAACATCCCAACTCTTATATCCCAATCCTACTTATTAAAATAATATTTTTACACAATAAAATAATATTTCTCACAATTACCATTATACATTACAACACATTATTTATACATTATTTATTCTTTCTCTCTCTTTCCTTCTAGTCAGAACCACAATCACCACCATCGCTGCACACCACCACCACCACCACCGGCAACCCAGAAACTACCGTCAACACCAAAAAAAAAAAAACCCAGAGAAAATCACAACAACAAATCACCGTGAACAAACCCAGCCACCCCAGCAAATCACAACAACAATCCCAAAACAAAAATTTGAAGAAAAACCTACCATCAACAATCCATGCCGATCTTTAAAGTGATCAGATTTGCCACTGCCGCCGAACCCCAACAAACCACCAATCACCACCACCACGCCACACGCCCACCGGAAAAATCCATTAAATTATAAACCAAAAAACCCATTAAATCAGAAAACCAACAAACCCATTATTTCGGCACCCATGCGATCAAAATCTGATCTCCATAGAACCCACGATCAAAACCCCATCGGAACGGAACCCATGCGATCTCCTTCCACCGATCAAAACCCAATCTGAACCCACCCAAAATCAAAACCCACCTTACCAAACCGATCTCCACGCATGACTCGGTCACCATGTCAACACTACCAAATGCCGATCTCCATCGCGCTGACCTCCAGCCACCACGCCCATCTCAATCGCGCCACCAGCCTCGCCACCACGCCGATCTAGAAATCCGATCCGGCATGAGCTCCGATCTGGCACAAACAAAAGAGAGAAGATTGACAATGGCAAGAGAGAGAGGGGATGAGAAAGAGAGAAGGAAGAGAGAGAAAAGAAATAGATAAAATGAGAGAGGAGTGAGAAATTTGCCCGGTAAAAGCATTAAAATTTTTTTTTTTTATACCATTTCGCTACAGTACCATCTTACATTTGAGATGGTACTGTAGCAAAATCTCAAATTTTTTTTTGCATATGGGATATGGCCTTCCCATTGCTTATGGGTTTTGGGGCTTAAATGCCAAATGTTCTTAACATTTGGCATATACAAGCTCAAATGCGGATGCTCTTAGGCCGTTCAATCTCAAACTCATATTTTTACCTTTTTTTTTTTTTTTTTTTTTTTTTATAATATTACGCATATTTTTACACACTTTTTCATCCATACATATTTTAAAAAATTACAAAAATCTCATATCAAACTATTCTACCAAACACCCTCTTATATTCTCCTTTTACGATTCTGTCATGTAGCTACTTAACTAAAAAATATACTTCATTTTCATGAGAAAAAATCCACATGACAGAATTTTAAAAAGGGAACATAAGTAACAGCAGTTAAGTACTATACCTAAGTTTTGTTTTTTCTTAAACTACTCTTTGCTTTATTCATCCGGTTGCACTTGACATTCGTTTAAAAAACCAATTTTTTTTACTATTTAATTTATTTTTGTTACTATCCATGGGTTTTATTGCACTTTTTGATATTTTCATAGGTCTCATCAGCTATATTTTAGTTTTATCTATAGTAGTTTCAGAAAAAAAAAAAAAAAATCAATTTCAGCTAAATAAGTTATTTTCAAAACAGACTGTCTACTAGCTTTTCGCAAATGAGGGATGTTGACTTGAGACTTAAGACTTAAAACTGCCAACCAAATTTTGCATTTTTGCATCAAACTCATTTTATTTATTTTATCTTCAAAAAATTGCATTATATATATATATATATATATATTTTTGGGTTCATTCCATCACATTAAAATAATAGTTTTCTACTTACATCTAGCAAATATAAAAGAGGAGGAAGAATGTTAGAGGAGAGAGGGGAATAAAAAAAGAAGATTTTCATTTGCATGAAGCTGTAGTGTTATGCAAATATACATCACACTATAGCATGTTGCAAATTAGAAATACATTCCCAAATGTAATAGCATCCACATTGGTTGAGCCATAAATTTAGCAATATGGCTCCACAAAAAGCTATTTTATTTATCTTAACTTCTCACTTTACAAAATGCCGAACATCAGTAGTTTTATTTTAATTTTTAATACAATAAAATAATATAAAAAACACAATAAAATAATATATCTATTATAATAAAATAATATATTCACTACAAAGTAGTGTGAATACATGAATAAAATAATATATTTAAAATAAAGCAGTGTGAACACACAATATAATATATTTTTTTAATGCACAGTTACTTTTAGCTGTGCACTGTAGCCGTGGCACCAAATTATTTGGTTTTGCCTCGACCAATGTAGTCATAAATTTGTATTTGGTGGTGCTAAAAATAGCTATATAGCTTTTTAGCACCACAAATACTAAGTAGTTTTCTTTTGTGCATTTTTGTGAATGGTGTTATCCATTTTGGGTTTTGCATGATCCAATGTGATGGCAAAAATGTTCCAAATTTCCACCCTACTTGACCCACCCTCTCCTACCCCAACTTGAACAAGATTTTTTGTCTCATCTCGTCCCATCTCTTCTCACTTCTTGTCTGCCCTAAGTATGTATAAATTATTCAATATTTATATACAATTTAATCTTCTATATACATATTATATTTATAATAAAAGTTTTAGGCAAAATACATTGTTGGTCCTAAAATCTTTATCCTTTTAAACAATTTTAGTCTATGAAAATTTTGAAATGATTGTTTTTAGTCCCTAAAAACCTTTAAGTGATCACTTTTGGTCATTTCATCAACATCCATTAAATCTCTCCAACAAAACAATGATGTCGTCGAACTAAAAATTGACACATCATTACTATATTAGACATGTTATTAGGTGCTAAAGTGACACTTTAAGATTTTGAGGGACTAAAAGCAATCATTTCAAACTTCATGGACCAAAGATAACCATGAGCTAGAGTTTAGGCACCAATTTTTTTTTAAAATATAAAATACATATTAAATTATTATTCCCCCCTAAACATGGGGCAGTAAGTTTTTTTTTTTTTTTTTTAAAATTAAAGAAAAAGAGTGAGTTAGGTGTATATTTTTTTCCCAATCTTAAGAAGGCCTAAAATATTAGAGTTATACTAATATATTATAAGTTTTATTACATAGATCTTACAAATTGATATGTCACCAATGAAATAATTCAATATTCATTTATTCTTTTGTTGAAGTGCCACCTCATTACCACATCAGTTTGTAAGCTTTTTGTAGTAATATTTGTAATAAGTTTAGCATTTTCTCCACAAAAAAAAAATTAATAAAAATACAACACAGTCACCATTAAGTGTATGAAAAATGCAAAAGCTAATACAAATTTTAGGAAAAAAAATTTACAAATTGATGTGATAGGAATATAATTGGTGTTACTTAAATAATATAATAAAATGAATGTTTGAATAATTTTTCTTTTATTGGTGATATGTCAGTTTGTAAAACCTATATAGTAATGATCATTTGCTCATTTTAGGTGAATTAGTCATATTAATAAGTAAGAATCAATAATAGATTTGAAATTAAATAAAAATAAATAAATATTATTTAAGTGATATTTAAATGTAAAAAGACCTCTATAAAATTCTCGTCTTAGGCCTTAAACAATCTTGGACCGACCCTACCCAAAACACTCATCTTTTTCTCTATCGAAACTCGTACCATAATGCCTTTCTCTTTTTTATCCCCATCTCATCATTGTTGAAACCATCTCATTAGGGATGGAAAAAAAAGCCTCCATCATGCTTTGACATGACTTGCTTCGCTGTGCATTACGAGTTTTCCTTGCCCAAAAGTGGGGATGAGGCATGATGATTCTACCTAGTCCAGTCATGTTATCCCTAGTCTCTTGTTATAATCAATACTAAAAACCAAATGCTTAAAAAAAAAAATTAAAGAGAGAGAGAGAGAGAGAGATTTTCAAGGTTTTAAGGACAACTTGAGGTTTAACTAGATGGTGGACTATGATGGCATCACAAATAATAACTGATGACGTAAGAATTTGTAAAATTAATTAAGACCTCGAAAACTTGCAAAAAGAAAAAGATAAGAATTGAAGAAAGTCAGAAAAATTTTTTTTTTTAAATAATTTTTTTGTTTACTAAGAGATTTCTTAATTAATATGCTTACATACCTTTGTGTGGTGTAAAACCCCATCTTTTATAGGCTTTGAAATGAGGTCCCTAATTCAGTGCCCCATTATGAGTCCTTTTTTTCTTTGCCATCAAGGACCTTCCTTCTCTGGTAGAATTCAACTTTAGGAACCATGCTATGAAATTCAACATTTCCCTAACTTGAGTAATTTTTGTTACAAATAAATAATTAAGAATATACAAGTCCCAACTCCCACGTAATAAAAAGAGTGAAAATGTTATAGAAAGAAGGGTTTGGCTTACCTCTAATACTTTTTAACTGGAGATGTTCTTTTGTTTTAAATACACAATAGTAAGTGGTTATGAGTTTTAATCTCCACATTTTATTTAGTTAGTGGGTGACGTAACAATTTTTCATTAAAACAAAAGGAAATTCTAGTTAAAAAAGCACTAGAGGTAAGCTAAATCCTAGAAAGAAATGTTGCAAGTCATGAATTGAGAATGATGAAGGAAGATGTTATAAGTCTTCCTCCATAAATAAGAGAGGAGTTTTAACAATAAGTATTATTCGTCTCATATTGGAAAACTAAAGGAGGATGTTAGAAGTATGTTTGGTAACTGTTTTTTTCCTTTATTTTTTGTTTCTAATAACTTTTTTTTTTTGTGATTAAAAAACTTGTTTGGCAATCCAAAATAAACAGAAAACAAAAACTATTTTCAAAACTCAATTTATGAAGCAAATTGAAAACAGTCAAAAGACTATTTTCAGTTTTCAGTTTTCAAAAGCCGATGAAAACACGCGCTTGATTTAATGAGTTAGTGTCAGAGTTTGAATTCTAGTAACAAAGTATTTCAGTATTTTTTTATTTTTTTTCTTGAAAAAAACTCTTTTTTTATTTCAATTAACCAAACATGTTTTTGATTTAAAAAATACAAGAAAATTTTTTTTTCTTTCTATTTCCAAAAGGAGAAAGTTTCTCTGCAATCTGAATTGGAGGAAGTCTCTCTAAACTGTGACGTGTCAATAACAAAGAGTGACACCTGTCCCACTCCACTAAAACTCAAATTCAATAGATAACTCCCGTTATCTCAAACGTTAGGCATTTTTCCATATTTTTTTTATTAAAAAAATAATTAAGTATTTCTCACCACACCTAATCTATCAGTCCTTTCTCTCTCTCTCCTTCAACGCAAATCGGTTCCCCATCTCTCTGTTTTGCTCTAGGCCCTTCTCCCTATATTCAATTGTTTTCTCCTTTAATAAATCAAATACCCAAAGTAAATAAAAAACTTAGCAAACCCCATCACCCCACCGGTCCACCACTATATTGCAGGCGACACGAGCAAGAGGTGGCCAACACCTTCGTCGCTGCCATTCACGGCTAACCTCTGCCTCTGACGAACCCATCTTTCTTCCACTCCATCCCTCTCAAAACCCACCCACCACCACAAAAAACCCAGCAAACCCCATCTCTCCACCAGCCCTACTCATCTCCTTTCTACCCAGTCACGGCCTACTTATCGACTCAACGAACTCATCTCCCTTCTACCCACCACCAATTTCACCCAAAAATAATTACCCAAATCAAACTTTTGGTTAAAACAACAATCCCATCAATTTTTAGCAAAACCATCAATACCATTTTGAAAATAAATGAGATTATTGCAGGTTGATCTGAGTAGTCATAACAAATCCTTATTAATCCTTCAGCGTAAAGATGAAAATGGTGGTGGGTGGGTGGCTGGGTTTGAGAGGAATGAAATGGAAGAGAGATGGGTTCGTTGGAGGCGGTGGTTGGTCGTGAATGGCAGCGGTGAAGGATTCGGCCACCTCTTGCTAGTGTTCCCATTGAAGGTAGGTGGTGGACCGGTCGGGAGTTGGGGTTTGCTAGGTTTTTTGTGGTGGTGGGTGGGTTTTGAGAAGGATGAAGTGGAAGAGAGATGGGTTTGTCAGAGGTAGAGGTTAGCCGTAAATGGTAGCGATGAAGGTGTCAGCCACCTTTTGCTAGTGTCGCCGGCAATGTAGTGGTGGACTGGTGGTGGTGAACGTAGGTGGTGGACCAATGGGGTTTGCTAAGTTTTATTTATTTATTTTGGGTATGGATGGAATGGTGGAGAGTGGTGGATGGGTGGGATCATCAGAGACAAGGGAAATCGGGGGGGACCGGCGGAGGTAGCATTGGTTGGGGCTGAAAATGATCGAATATAGGAAGAAGGGTCTGGAACAAAATAGAGAGATGGGGAACCGATTTGCGTTGAAGGAGAGAGAGAGAAAGGACTGATAGTTTAGGTGATGGTGGTGTGAAATAATTAATTATTTTTTTATTAAAAAAATATGGAAAAGTGCCTGAGTTAACGGGAGTTATCTCTTGAGTTTGAGTTTTAGTGGAGTGGAACAGGTGTCATTCTCTGATATTAACATGTCACAGTTTGGAGAGACTCCCTCCAATTCAGATTGCAGAGAAACTTTCTCCTTCCAAAAACAAGTTTTTGAAAATAGAAAACAAAAAATGTTACCAAACATAGAGTAGACTTCTTTCTCTATAAGATTTTTTGTTCCCGCAAGGCGAAAATTATTCGCTTGGTGAATGAAGATGGTCAACCTCTTTTTGGATTTGGCCAAACACTTTTTCTAGCTCGCAGCACAAGTATTTTAATTATTGAATGCATGTGCTTCTGAACTAGTCTTGAATGTTTCTATATGGTCTAGGGGATCCTTTGTACCATCATACGTTTCCAGTGATGGGAGATGGAATTTCGGTGGTAAAGGGCACTCCAGAATGTTGGCGGTGAAAGAACAGTCAGTCCTCCTTATCATGTTATCCAAATCTTGGACACCTTTCCCTTCATCACATTCTTCAAGTCTTTTATCTCTTTTCTCATCTCCCTTATCAAATCATCTTTGGTGTGGTCAAGGCTGTGTTATCCTTTCAATGCTCTTTCTCCCATTGCTACCCTCTGGACTGCGTTCGTCTTCATTGTGACATTGATCTTGTCTTCTGGGTGGGGTGCGGCTACCTTCTCATAATACCCGTTGTCTCAATTTCTGGTTATGTCGGCTCAGTTCATCTACATTGGCGACCAGAGTTTGAATCTGTAATGCCATTTGCGTCACGTTAGGCTGATTTGATGCATCTAATTCTATTTTGTTGCTTGAGGACGTTGGTAGAGCAACAATTTTTTGTAAAAAAGAAATCAGTTGTCCCCACAGACGGCACCAAGCTGATGAAGCCAAATTCATCAATTAAGTTCCTCGTCAGTCTGGATAGGAGATCAACCTCCTTGCCTGTAAAGAAATAAAAACAATAATCCCAAGACACATAGGTGTGGTGTTTGCCAAGAACCTTTCAAAGCTCAAGTTAGGCTAAATCTCAGGAAGAAACTGTTGTGAATTAAGCAATAGCAATTATTTGAGTAAGAACATACCCTTCTTCTTTGTCCTTGGTGGTTTATATAGGATCTTTGGATAAACGTTTCTAGGTCGAGATCCTATATTGTCTCTAATGACTGTTGTAATGTCTGCGTCATTTATGCCCAATAGAAAAGTCCTCAATGGTCTTATTTCCGTTGATTCATTGTGGGTGGCCTTCAATCCGATAACAGTCGTCATTACTACTAGACGATGGTATTTCCTAGGCTCATCATATACAATTGTTATTCCATCTCCAAAAAAAAAAAAAAAAAAAAAATACATTTGTTATTGTGATTGTGTTTTCAAAATTTGTAAAACTAGTATGTAACTCGTGCTTACGCACATGAATGATAAATTGAAGTGATGCTATTGATGGTAGCTTAGGTTATTAAACATATAGGACAATAGTTCAACCAGGACATTTAGAGATACTAAAATGGTTTTTTCTTACAATTTTCATGATATTAGTTATGCCAAGTTTCTCATTACATTACTATTATGTATATAATTTTGAAAACCATTATTAGATACTACATATACAATATTAATTTACAATTATTGTACTTGAAATTCTACTAAATACAACACAAAATATAAAGAATATATTAGTACAATAGTATCTCTTAAATTGAACGAGGATAGATGCCTGGGATTGTTTAGCTCAATTACAATTTTTTAGGTTTAAGATCTTTGCATACAAAATGTATGAATAGAAACAGTATAAAAAATATGTTGATTAGTTTAGAGAAAAAATAACAACAAAAATCTAAACAATTTAATTTTCAAGAAAATCTAACAAAAGCAAAATCCAATTTTGATTCTAATTGAATTTTCTTTGATGTTTAATATATATATATATATATACACACAAAAAGTTATAAATTTGAATTATTTTTAGTTGTAGAAAAAATGGCTCATAAATATAAAATGATTCAAGCTCTCTTTTCCTCTAATTATATATATAAAGTTAGATATATGATTAAGCTTTTTTTTTTAATTATTTTTTTTATAGTTTATTTATATTGGACTCCTCTTTTTTTACCCCGATTTAACTCTCTTGGCACAAAAATTAAAAAATTTATATTAGATTATACATGTGGCGTAAAATTAAACTATAATTGAAATTCATTTTTTACACTGAATTAATTTACTTGGCATAAAAATTTAAAAGTTTAGATTAGATGGGATATGTGGCGCAAAATTAAACTCTAATTGAATTTCAATTTAAAATTTAATTGAATTTTCTCTCAGTTTTAAATAGAGGGTAGGTTAGTTCAATTTGGATCTTTGCATGTGTCAAAATCACTACCATGGTAAACTATTACTCTTAAGTCTTAACTCTTTTTTTTTTTTTTTTTGGTTAAGAAAATAGAAAGCCTAAATTGTGTTAAACATCCATCGTTGCATGAAAAATGGGCGAGAATTATTAATCTCGATCGATTTTTGTTTTTTTTTTTGGATGAGAGTCTGAATCGAGTGTTACCAGTGTGTATTTTTCTTATATATATATATATATATATATAATTGAATTAACTAAAATTTTCTAGGTGCTATTAGACATTTATAAAAAAACTGCATGCATTAAAGTGTTGGGCTTTCACTTGATGTTGTTGGGAGTTGGGAGTAACCTACTAAAATCTGATGCGGTTATGTCATTCCCTGAAAGCTATGGAGCTAGCAAAGTTAACCCAAGCCCAGACATTCCCTAAACGCAAATGTATACAACACAAGCCCAATGCACCCAAATGAACAAAAATAACAAAAAGTAACAAATCCAGTCACTTAAAAATGTAAATACGACACGTGTTTAATAATGTTTTTTAAACAATATTATACATATTTTTACACATTTCTTACTTATATATTTTTAGTAGGGGTGTGTAAAAAATTCACCGACCCGACCCAACCCGACCCGCCGGGTTGGGTTGGGTTACAAAATTTTTTTTATAGCGGGTCGGGTTGGGTTTGGGTCATAAAATTACAAACCCGCCAAATCCGACCCGACCCACCCATATTTAATATATATTTAAAATATATTATATATTTAATAATTTTTAAAAAAAAATAGGGCACTTATATATATTTAAATATATATTATATATTTAATAACTTAAAAAAAAAACCAGCTATAGAGCAGCACTTCTTCGGTTCCTCCTACTAATACTATTTTAATATATATATATATATATATATAATATATTATATAATTAATAATTTTTTTTAAATAACCAGTTCTTCCTATCCTATATAAAAGCTAATTAGTTCATACAAACCCTAATAAATTACTATTATTGTTTAGTCATTAATGTTTTTTTTTTTTTATGGGATTTAGTCATTAGTGTTGTTTGTCTTTAAGGAGTTACATTTGATACTAATCTTTAGGTTTTTTTTAATATATTAGTGTTTATATTTTTTTTCTACTTAATTTAATAATAATAAATAAAAAATTTTGTCAAACCCATGGGTTCAACCTGACCCATATGGGTTGGGTTGGGTTAGGTTGAACTTATGTGATGGGTTGGGTTTGGTTGAATTTTTTTTGACCCACCATGATAAGTTGGGTCAAAAAATTCCTTAACCCGATCCAACTCGGCCCATGTACCCCCAACATTTTCACAAAATAATCGTAACTAAAAATCTCTTAAACTTTTATTTATTTTATACCTGTGACATTCATAGGATAGGAGGAATGAGGGAGAGAGAGATTTTAAACATATTTATGTCACTAGTCACTCCTTGTAGGCGTGGACCGTTGACAGTACAAGTGGGTTTGTTTGTGTCGTGAGTGACTGTGAGAGAGAGAATATGTGTATACAGTAGTTGAAAACAGAACAGACATCCTTATAAAAAGTTTTGCGGAACCGAGGCGTTTAACTAAACTAAAATTCATAAACCAATCTGAAGTCCGGTCCCAATGCTGACAGACACACCCTCCTGAGTTTCTGACACAAACCACAACCAACAAAAAAGGCCTTCCCCCTACATACATACATTTATGACCCTTTAAGCTTCTTTTTAAGCTTTTAAAGCAAGTTCACAGTTTTACACTCTTTTCTTTTACACTAACTAGTAACTACTAAACAGAAAAAGAGCCGTTACCCTCCTCTCTAGATTCTTTATAAGAAGATAATAAGAACGTTACTAATCACTTTTGTAGAAGAAGAAGAAGAAGAAGAAGAAGAAGCATTGTTAGCTTGAAAGACCTAATGGCCAGGGGGTTCAGGCTTATCTTTGCAGCTTCACTTTTGCTTATGCTTTTAGGTCCGTGCTTTATTCTCTATTCTAGATTCTTCTTCTGCATTTCTCTTCTTGGGGTTTAAATTTAATTGATGCTTGTTTTGTTTGCTCTTTGAAATGTTTCAGCTGTGTTTTTTTTTTTTTTTTGGATGCTTTGTTTAGATCTTGATTCTCTTTAATGGGACTAATCTCCGCTTCTCAACAACTTGGTCTTCCTTATTATTAGAGCAAATCTACATTTTGAACAGTGTTTGTGCAAAATGTCGGTGTTTTTGTTCTTTCTGGCTGTTGTAATGACGTCTTTGTTGAGAAAAAGGCCTGGTTCAGCTCACTAATCAATGACTATCATTATCTTAAAATTTTTTTTTCTGGGTTTCTTTAGTAACCTATTGTTATAATAGCCTATTAACCTTGGTAAAGCTGTCTTTATTTACATACTATATATTTTTGGGGCAAAATATTAATAACTTCTTTTGGGTCTACAGGGTTGTGCTATATTCATCGTTTTCTTTTATACTTCTGCAATTTTGTAGGGTGGGTGTGGGTTACAGCTAGATTGCAATTATTGAGTTTGGGTACCCCTTGTAAATTGTCCTTGAACAGTATGACATACTTCTACATAATATAAAGCAGTGTGATTATCAGCTTTCTTTATTGTTGGACTATATGCGGCTTTTGAACTTGTTTCAACTCTCAGAAAATCCACGAGTTAATTTTACTGCTTTTGAATCAAACAGAATTTAAGCTTCAATAAGTCCAAGTTTAGAACTCTGAACATCTTTAGTTTAAGTGCTTGAGAAGCTTCGTTACTAATGCACCATACCATATGTGTTCTTTTGATGATTATAGTAGGTGGCAGAGTAGTTCTGAACTTATGACCTTGTTAAATTTTTAGCATCCCAAATTCCCAACAATGGGGTTTAGTAGTCTGTAAGACCGCTGTCCTTTGTGACCAAGGCTTGAATGGTGTGTGTCTTTAAGGATACGTAAGTCTACATACTCAACTTTTTTAATACCGTTGAGGTAGCAAATTGTCAGTAGTAGATAATGAAGTAGTGTTAGTGCTGGACTTATTCGTTTGAAATTTGCTGTGTTCATAGCATTACTCTTATGGTAAGTTATTTGTTCTGTCCTGTGTCATATGGGATGGTCGAAACATGAGGTCATGTTAATTCACATTCTTAAGTGTTATTATCATTTAAAATGAATTGTTACCCTTTAATTTACTGTTTTGTTTGTGCACTTTAATACGTTTGTTAAAAAGAAGTGA
Organism: Quercus glauca; assembly: GCA_023736055.1. Lineage (NCBI taxonomy): Eukaryota > Viridiplantae > Streptophyta > Magnoliopsida > Fagales > Fagaceae > Quercus > Quercus glauca. Next base: position 59,705,694 of record CM043316.1, read on the forward strand.
CTTTCACTTGATAAAAAGCTTCTATATCTCCCATTGTTTAAGTGGATCATGATGGCCGCAGTTGCTGGTTATTCTCTTTGTTTGAAATGCCTCAGCAGTTTATTTCAGGACTTTGAATTTAATCAATTTCTGTGACAGATCTATGCAGGGGAAGCACAATTGGAGTTTGCTATGGAAGAAATGCTGATGACCTCCCCACACCTGATAAAGTGGCCCAGCTGGTTCAACTTCATAACATAAAATATGTTAGGATTTATGATTCCAATATTCAGGTTCTCAAGGCCTTCTCAAACACTGGAGTTGAACTTATGATTGGAATTACAAATTCAGACTTATTGCCTTTCTCCCAGTTCCAATCAAATGCAGACACATGGCTGAAGAACAGCATCCTTCCTTACTATCCAGCCACTAAGATCACATACATAACTGTCGGTGCTGAAGTCACAGAAAGCCCCAATAATGTCTCTGCCTTAGTGGTACCTGCCATGAACAATGTCCTCGCAGCCCTTAGAAAAGTTGGTCTACACAAGAAGATCAAAGTTTCAAGTACCCATTCCCTTGGAGTTTTATCCCGATCATTCCCACCCTCTGCTGGGGCTTTTAATAGTAGCCATGCATTCTTCCTGAGGCCCATGCTGGAATTTTTGGCTGAGAACCAGTCACCTTTCATGATTGATATTTATCCTTACTATGCTTACAGAGACTCTCCGAACAATGTGTCTCTAGACTATGCTCTATTTGAGTCATCTTCAGAAGTTATTGATCCAAACACTGGTTTGCTGTACACAAACATGTTTGATGCCCAGATTGATGCTCTTTATTTTGCGCTGACGGCTCTAAATTTCAGAACAATTAAAGTCATGGTCACTGAAACGGGCTGGCCTTCCAAAGGATCACCTAAGGAGTCAGCTGCAACTCCTGATTATGCTCAGACCTATAATACCAATCTGATTCGGCATGTCATTAACAATACTGGTACTCCTGCAAAGCCTGGAGAGGAGCTTGATGTGTATGTCTTTTCTTTGTTCAATGAAAATAGAAAGCCAGGGTTGGAATCTGAGAGGAACTGGGGCTTATTTTATCCTGACCAGACAAGTGTCTATAGCCTGGATTTCACTGGAAAAGGTGCTGCCGTAATGACTACAGAGTCGAACGTAACCAGTTCAAATGGAACAGCATGGTGCATAGCTTCAAGTAAGGCTTCTGAAAAGGACTTGCAGAATGCCTTGGACTGGGCTTGTGGTCCTGGCAATGTGGACTGCACTGCTATTCAGCCTAGTCAGCCTTGTTATGAGCCAGATACTACAATCTCTCATGCATCATATGCCTTCAACAGTTATTACCAGCAAAATGGGGCTACTGATATTGCCTGCAGCTTTGGAGGGAATGGAGTTAAAGTTGATAAGAACCCAAGTGAGTACTATTAGGATCCAACCTCTTTTCATATGAATATCCTGAAAATCTATTTTTCCCCTCTTTTTTGAGGGACAAGAAATTTTACCTGTCTCTAGCACATCCAGTCATCTGCTTAAACAGATGCAGCTAATTTTCTGAAATATGTATGTGTTTGACATGGCCTTTACTTGTAACTTGAACTTCCTTCAGCTTGCAAATGCCCTGGCAAAGTAATTTGAATAGGATTTATAAAATTGACAAGCTGCTTAAGATGATTTTATCAGTTTGACCTGATGAATTTATTGAAGTGTCTGAGCTGCTTAACTATATAGTTTTGTGTAAGATTAACTGTGCAATATATTTCTAGACTCACTAAACAATTATTTGTTTCTTGACTGTGCAGGCTATGATAGTTGCTTGTATTTAACAGCAGGGTAAGTTCAATATTTGACATGACCTCCTTTTCTTTAATCACTTCATGTATCAAACACACTCTTATGATTCATTTTTGACATGAGGTCCTGTTGGCAATTTACACAGGAGCAACAAAACTGTGGCAAGCAATACAACGGCAATTTCTTCAACTTCTTCTTCCTCCTCTACAAAGAATGAAGTTTCAACATGGATCTGTATTTGTCTTCTTGTGACTGTCCTCTCACTCCTCTTGAATATTGGCCATGCCTGGTAAGTTTGATCTTTCAGAACTGTAAAGATTTTGCCATGGAAATGAGAAGTAACCGGTGGTGGTGCTAGTGATGCAAGGACAGGTAAATAGTTTGAAAAATTTTCCCCAAATGCATCAGGAAGAATGTAATTGTTAGATTGATCCCCTCCCCGTGTAGTTTTGTATGATAGTGAAAGGTATTAAGAATATGGCAAGCAAGACAACGCCATTTGTGGGATATTAAAATATATATGCTTTTGCATGGTTGAGAGCTCAAATTTGTGCCATGAGTTTGTTGTAGCTTTTGAACTTTTATCATTGCAAATCATAGTGAAGTGAATGTACAAGTATGCTGTGTGAGATATCTTGTATGATTTTAAGGTCATCTTTGAACTTCACCTGAAATTTAAGAACAAAGAATAAGTAGGTGGCAATTAGGAAATGTCAAAGTTTACCAAATATTTGTGGAGATGCGAACAGAACATGGAAATATAAAAGAACTCCATATCAGATTTACGGGTACAATACCCAAAATTAGGTTACGAAGTTGCTGTAACTACTTTTTGGGGACTTGTCAATTTTTAGGGTTAAGAAAGAATTTCAAAAGACCTTATTCATTGAGCTAATTTGAACCCATAAAAAAAAAAATTTATCAATTATTCAGCTAATAAAATCCATAATTAAATTATACAGTATTTGCTAGGCCTATTAATAGCTTAGTCTTAGTCTGATAATTGATTTAGTAATTGGTGAAAAAACTAACAAACCTCTAATCTAGAGAACTCAAGTATTTATTTCTCTTAGCAATTAGCCAAAGTCTTGGACCAGTGAAGCTGTAGCAGTGAAACTGAAAATGGTCAACGGATCAAGCAAAAGAAATGATCTGTCCAGATTCTCTCCTCCAGAGGAAGGAGACAGACTGATTTTTTTTTTTCGAGGAAAAAAAAGCTCATACCAGTATCAATCCCTGACCCACTTAAATCCGAATTCTATTGTGTGAAACTACCAAAACTGTTCGGGGCTATTCATGTGGGCACAACATTAAAAACTAAAGCGCCATGACTCAAACCATAGCTCTCAAACTTACAAGGGTGGGTGAGGGTCCCAGATTCATAATCATTAATCAACAAGGGCTTTCTTACTTTAATAATATGGGTCGTTAAATCAGCAGATTTTACGTAATTACCTTTTTTTTTTTTGGTTGAGTGATTTTTACCTCATTTAGTACTTTGTCTTTGAGATTAGAGATATCATTATTGTCAATGAACAATTATGCTAGTTCTCTGTTATGGTCAATGCACAAGTGTTACCATTAAATTAAATAAAGTTTCTTCTGTCAAAGCAAATCATTAATTGTAAATAATCCCCTTTCTAAAGGACTTGTGCGCAGCCAAATCATACCAACTCTGTCATTCTCAAAAAAAAAAAAAAAAAAAATCATACCAACTCTGTTTGATCATGCTGATCTTGTAGCGAAGACTGGCAAAACCAGGCATCAAATCCTTTGGATGGACGCTTGGATTGGTCATTCATTGCATTTATTATAATTCAAATTACTATAACAAGTGGGAAATGGGAGATTCGAAACCCTGATTATCTTTGTAAAAAGAGATTAAGTAATGTTATTAAGTTACAAATTTTTTGACTATTTCATTAACTCTTCTTTCTTATTTATTTTTATGGTGTCTTCTAAGAAAATAAATAAATAATACTAGCTCAATTCCAAATTGAGAGTCTTTGTTAAAAAGATAGAAGTTTCCAAAATGGGTCTAAACAAAGTTCTAAAAAATTTTTATTGTTTAAAATGCTTGTGTTTGGTAGGCATGATAGGAAACTTAGTAAATGTTAGACTTTTTATTTTAGAAACAATACAAATTTTTGGGACATCCTAAAATGAAATACATGACCAATAATTTAGAACAGATGAAATAATATTTTACCTATCCCAATTTATCATAATCTATTTAAATCACTATGACATTTAGTAAACCTTGGACCTCGCAGATCAAAAGTGTTAACCCACCATTATTGTCACCAAATCCAATTTTAAAAATAGTGTCATTCGATTGTTTATATCCTTCGTTACTAACGCAATAAATAGGGCATAAGATCCAACCCATTTATTGGCGCCACACCATAAACCTTGCAATTAGCAATATTCATCAATCCGCCATCTTATAATATTCTCACCATTACCAACCCGCCATCTTACCCCATTTTTGACAATATATTGTGCAGCCATAATACTTCTCCATAGATATGAAAACCTTCTCCCTAAAGAAGCTTCCACAAACTCACACTCTGGAAAATATTTGGCTTTGAGAACTCAGTAGGCAAGAATATTAGTTTCCCTTTGAAGCTTCCAACCCTGTTTAGCTAACAAAGTTAGATTGAACTACTTTGGTAATTTAAAACCCATACCACCTTGGCTTTTTGGAACACATTTTTTCCCAACTATTCCAAGTCATTTTCTTCTTGTCACCCAAGTATCCCCACCAATAATTCCTAACCATACTAGTCATTTCATCACAAAAAGAATAGGGATCTTGAAACAACTCATGGTGTTGTAGGAATTGCTTGTACAACAACCTTAATCAAATCTCCTTACCTACTTTGGATAAGAGTTTTTCCTTCCAACCAACTAGCTTGTTTGCCAACTTCTTCAAATCCAAGAAAGTTTTGTGTTTAGATCTACCCAACAAAGAAGGAAGCCCAAGATATTTCTCATGTTGACATAAAACTTTTGCATCAAATTTAGTTTTGAATTCTTCCTAGATATCTAGAAGAGTATTTTTACTGCAAAACAATGATGTTTTTGCTTGGTTCAATAGTTGTCCTGAAGCTTTCTTATACACTCCTATAATTTTTTTTTGCATAGACATTCCTCTCAAAAGAGGCTCTACAAAAAATTAAGTTGTCATTTGCAAAAAGAAAAAAAAAAAAAGGAGAAAGACAAGGGCCTCTACTACAAGCCATAACACCATGTAAAACCTCATCCTCCACGGATCTATATATATCTAAAAGTTGAAGTGTAGCATTCATTGTTGCTACACTTCTGTTGAGCCACATCAGCAGCCACATCTTCCACGTATTTTCTACTTCTTCTTTTCTTTTTAAAATTTTTCTTCACCCTATTCTCAAAAAAAAAAAAACCTCTTCTTCTCCCTATTAGTCCACACATACTATTACAATTCCTCCAACCTTTCCCCTCCCTCTTTGCCTCTTTATCTCATCCACTACTCTCTACTTTAGCGTTACACTTCATCATTTTCTCTTTCTTATATTTTGACTCTTTTTCTTCCCATTTATTTTGTATAAATTTGATATCATTTCTCTCATTCAATCCATATTTTGTTTTCTACACAAAAACTGTGAGTACTCTCTCTCTCTCTACTTTCTTTTGGTGGATTTTTGTTCTTTCTTATAACTATAATTAAGGTTGATGGTTTTTTTATTTATTTAAAATATGATTTTTGGTATTTTATTTTTTTAATTTCCCATCACAAAGTCTTCTCTCTCCCTTTTATAGCTTTGGTTGAATTTTGGTTTGGGTTAATATTTAGTTTTTTTTTTGGAAATATGAATTTGAGTTTATATCAAAACACAATCTACATGATTATGAATTTGAATATTCCTACCAATTGTTTGACTAATAAGTTTGGGTTTATATCAAAACACAATCTTCATTTGGTTTCATTTTAATTTTGGTAAAGATAACATTGTAACTTTGTGATTAGTTTTGATTATCACGAAGAGATGAAAATTTTGAATAATAAATTTGAAACTTATAAAGTTTAGTTGTGTATGATTTTAGACCCCTTAAACACAAACATATTAACCTAGTTATTTAGCCAAGTGATTAACTTAGGTAAATTATTCAGATCTAGGTTAACACAAGTAAATCATATCATTGAAACAGTGCGGAAAGATCAAGGACACAATGATATGATAACCCAGGAAAACCAAACCGGTAAAAAACCTGGGAAGGATTTAACCTAGCTATTCTCAAGGTAAAACAGATCCACTATGAAAGAATTGAAATTTTACAATAGCGACTTAGACCACTAACATCTTATTGCTACCTCGAGTAAAAAACTTACTACCACGACCACGTGACAGCTCGTCCACGGACTACTTCTTTCTTGGATTCACAGCAACCACAAGTACTCCCACTTGTGTTTATCTTTAGGCTCTTTATGCAGCAACTGAAAATGATCACCAAGCTCTCAACATCAATCTTGATCTTGATAACCCTAAGTATGTATGAAGGTAAACACCTCTAGATCTCACAAGAGATTCATACACACAGCATAAACAACAACAGTAAAACGTGGCTAGGGTTTTTCCTTTTATACTTAAGGCAAAACATAGAACCCTACATGTCATACGGGCATGGATTGAGTCGGAAAAATCTGCAGAAAAACAATCTGCACGAGCTTCGATCGATCGAGTCTAATTTTCGATTGATCGAGCCTTGCAGAAAATTACTGTTCATGGTTTGCCAACATTACACATTGAAGTTTTAATACATTTTGATCCTAAATCCTTAGAACCTAACAAGTTGTATATTAGGCAAATATAACACACTACAAAAAAAAGTTAGAAAAATATGGTTCACCTTAAAAAATATTAATAAAAAAATTGAATGATATATTTGTAGAGATAAAAAGATAAAAAATTACTTGTAGAAATATTTTAAAAATAATAGACAATACTTGAAGTAATTACTCTTTATATATTACACCCCATTACATAATATATATATATATATATATATATATATATATATATCCCACACATTGTTGTGGTAGTTTGGAGGGTTTTTCCAATCATGGGAAGTATGTCTTGGCCTAGGGTGGACCATGGCGGAGGGTGTAAATGGAGTTGCCATCTAGATAAGGTCTAGGAACCATAAATGTAGTGGCCTTGTGGAAGGACTGATCTTTACCAAAGCACGTGTTTGGAGTTTAGGTATGGGGATAGGAATGTGTTAGGTACCCAACCCCAACCTACCCATGGGTTGGCCTTCACTCATTGCGTCCAAATCCTAACCTCATTAAAGGGTTGTCTAACATGTTATTCTAGATTCACACACACTCTAACATGCATCTAAAGCAATCAACATGGAATATCATCTCCAAACCTAGCATTCATCTATCATGGCATTAAATACAAATCACCAAAGGCAACAACATCATAAGGCTGATTTAAACGAGTATTCCTAAGCATTCAAGCATTAAACTAAAACTCATGGCATTCAACCAAGCATACTAAGCAACTCATGCTTAAACACTCAAATGGATGTTCATGTGATTTATGCATGACTTACCTCATTGCACTAGAGCACCTATGCATCAATGCATGTTCATGTTCATATGCATGTTCATGATATTCAACAAAGATACAAACCCTAATCATACTCCTAAACAAAAATAAAACAAAGCATGTTAAACCACTAACCTAGGGCTCAAACATATGAAAAACAAATCAAATAGAACCTAAACATGTGAAAAAAAAACCAATGACAAGCAAAGAAAATAAAATCTGGGTTTTTGGGCATGAGTGTATGTGTGCATACATAGGGTATGCATGCACATCCCAGTTGTATGCACACACACCCAAAAACAAACCCAGAAACACAAACCAAAAAACAAAGCAAAATAAGAAAACTAACAACCTATCATGCTTATAATACAAACACAGAAGAAACCTAGGCTAACACAAACATATCAAAGTATTTAAAACAAGTAAAAAAAGAAAAAAAGAAAAAAAAGTGAAGAGCCAAAGTTGGAACCTTTACCTGAACACAAGAACCCTCTAGAGCTTGATTTAATCGTTTCCTTCAGTCAATCTAATCAACAACAAAACTAGAAGGTTAGTAAGCTTTAGAACTCAAAGGCCAAGACCAAAATAGGTCCCAACCAAGTAAAACTTGACTTGAGGATATTTTGTATGAATAACTCCCTCTTTGATTCACTTTTTTCTAGTGAATCTTGTATATTTTGTCCTCCTCTGAAAAAGTGCCTTTTATGGCTTTCTATAGTGGTAAAATAGGGGTGTAGCTCTTAAACGATGTAGGATTTGCTCTACACGAATTTATGTCCAAAAAGCTTTCCTTTCATAGTTTATGAATCCCTAGATGCGTCTGCATACCCTAAGTATGCGTACGCATGCTTCAAGTGTGTGTGTGCATACGCATGTATGCGTACGCACACTTAGGGTTTCCTATTGCTTTTCTTTTCCAAAAATAAGTTATTTCTTCCATAAATAATTCCTCAAGTCAAGACTTTGCGAGATTAGACCCTAAATCAACCTTGTGCCTCAAAGTAATGTTATCATTGGGGATTGCTCTACACGAATTTATTTCCAAAAAGCTTTCCTTTCATAATTTCTGGAACCTTAGATGCGTGCGCATACCCTAAGTATGCGTATGCATGCTTCAAGTGTGCGTGCGCATACATATGCATACGCACATTTAGGGTTTCCTGTTGCCTTTCTTTTCCAAAAATAAGTTATTTCTTCCATAAATAATTCCTCAAGTCAAAACTTTGTGAGATTAAGCCCCAAATCAACCTTGTGCCTCAAAGTAATGTCGTCATTGGGGAACGGGGGCCCGAATTGTAAGCAGTAAAAAATAAGGTGTCTACAATTGTGTGCGTTTGTGGCTAGTTTTTTTAATTAAAGTCAAAAGCCCATTTGCACAAATCAGAAACAAATAGGGAGATAAACCGTCCCTTGGCATAAGCCCCTAGAAGGGTTTATACAACCATGAGGCACACCATCAATCTTCATGGAATAAGCAACGGAAGTTATTCATTGCATCATCACTCCCTCCATCTACCATCAAAATCCAACTTCTCCATAATTTTATCTAACCAAACCTACTCTACCCTATCACACGCTTTACTCATATCTAGTTTCAAAGACACCTCCTCTATTTTTCCTTCCCTCTTTTAGTAAATATGGTGCATAATTTCAAAGGCTTCTAAGACATTATCTGTGATTAATCGACCATGCACAAAAACACTTTGGGTATTACTTATAATGGATGGTAAAATTCTCTGGATTCTATTAGCAAGAGTTTTAGAGGCCAATTTTTATACCACATTACAAAGACTAATTGGAAGATATTCGGTAACTTTAGAGGGGTTCTTTGTCTTAGGAAATGTGAGTCTCATTAAATTTTGGTGGAACTTTCCCATGATTAAGAAAATATGACACAATTCTAGTTACACAATTACCAATAGTTGTCCAAAATCGCTGATAAAAGAATGGAGGCGTACCATCACGGCCCAGGGATTTTGTTGCATACACTTGTTTCAATGATTGGGAAAATTCACAAGCCTGAAATTCCTTTGTTAGTATATGGTTCATCTCACCCAAAACCTTTGGTTGCATAGCATTTAAAATACCCTCAATATCAAATGGTTGTGAAGTTGTGAACAAATCAGAGTAATATATGTGAAATACCCTCCCAATTTCGGATTCCTCCACTTGCCAAACTTGATTTCATCATAAACCCCATCAATATTATTGTGTTGGAAATGACTTGAAGCCTTAGCATGTAAGAAAGAAGTATTCCTATCCCCCAATTAAAGCCAAGTAGTATTTGATCTTTGATTCTGTTAGGATTAGTGCTTTTAAATCTTATTGTATGATGCTATTTATGACATTATGTATGGCTTAATGTTGTAATTAATAAAGTTGTTTTATTATTATCTAAAATAATGGTAGCATGAATATTTGGACATTATCATATAATCCATGAGACGCATAGTATGTGATTTATGTGAAAGGTCACAGAAGATATAAATTACAAGTTCTTTGTAAACTTAGAATTATAGTTCGTAGTCGGTGATGAAATTGGGCATTTCATCTGCGAAGACTATAACATAAAAAGTAAGATGATTTGTTTTGATCATGGAAGTGGAGACTTCTAATTGGTATGTTGATATGTTTTAAGAGTTAAGACATATTGAACTAGATCGCTGTGAGATTTTTTATTCTCCTAACGATTGTCAAATGAATAATAAATCTCACGACTTCTATTACATGAATTCTTAATCCTGAGAGGATAATGGACCTGATCATGAAATGTAGGTCACTTTGATATATCAAGAGTGAGATCTAAAGTTACGATCAAAACCTCAGTATGATGGGCAACCACATTTAGTGTTGATGGAACATATATTCTCAAGATGGAATTCGTAATCTCTTAACGGAGATATAAAATATTCCCTTAAGATAAGTTTAATGAATTTGATTATTCAGAGTGTTAGGCTTAACCACTCTAGTAAGGAGTTACTAAATTATATATTTATGAAAGTGGATTTCATAAATATATGATGAATAACTTAAAGGATTAAACCGGGCACTCAAGGATTAAGATGTAGTAATTTTTAAAGTGGCAGTCTACATTCATGACTTTGTATTACTACGAATATTTTTTGAAGGGGTTGCATGTATAATAAAGTCTTAGGATATAATTTTTTAATAAGGCCTAGAGTACAATTATATTTATATAGTGGTATTAAATATAATTAATGGTAACTTTGGACTTGTCAAGAGTTGACAGAAAAGCCTAAGGCCCATTGGAGCTAGAGTCTTATTGGCCCATTTTGGTCCCAATCCAAGCCACACACTAAAACCCAATTGGAAAGGCCCAATAGGCCAGCCCAATTAAATAATTAGTTAGTTATAAAGGGAGAAACATATAGAATTTTATTTTAAGAGAAACATCATTGTGAAATGGTGTGTATGTGTGAGTGAAGCCGCTTGATTATTCTCCCTTGGAAACTGATTGAGAGACCACACTTCTTGGGCGTAAAGTGGAATTAGAGTGAAGATTAAAAGTGTTCCCAAGTACTTCTAATATTTTGTTTTGAATTTTACCACACCAAGGTATGCTATCTTGTTCTTAAATTCTAAAATTTACATAGAGTGTGTTATCAATCAAGAATGAAATAGATCCATGTTTGTTACTTTCGTTGTGTGTTTTGTATGAGATACAAAACCAGATTTTTCAACAAATTCCACATAGCGTACTCTTTATCAAGCCAATCATTCAACTCCTTTCTTGTATCACATGTAGCTTTTATACCATTTGGCATTGAATATTGCTTCTCAAGACATTGAAGATGTTTATGGGTTTTGGAGATTTTCCTTTGCACATGCCCAAATTCAGTTTTATTCCAAACCTCTAATCTTGATCTACATAGATCCATACATACACTTTAAGAATGAGAATTCCAAACTAGACATTAAACCTTCCTTCTAAGCTCCCAACACAATTTTCTCACACCCTTCATCTTTTAATCACATAGATTTAAACTTGAAATGTTTCTGCCTCCTCTTCCTCTACATGGAACTCTTATCCAAATGGATAGATAATTGAGAATGGTCTAATGTAGAGTTTGCAAGATGGAAAACTCTAGCATTTGGAAATAGATTATGCCAACTTATAAATCCTAAGGCACGGTCAAGCCTCCCTCTAATTTGAGTACCATCTCTTTTTATATATTTCCACTTGAATTTAACACCAACATATCCCAAATCCCTCAACCCACACACATCAATAGTGACCCTAAATTCTCCATTTGTTTTGTAGCTCCAACTCCCCCTCCTGCTTTCTCACTCATCCTTATTATTTCATTAAGTTCACCCACAACCATCCATGGTAGATTATTACCTTGATGAAGGAACTTGAGGAGTTTCCATATGTATTCTCTTTTTGAGGCTTTTGGATTGCCATAGAATCTTGTGATGCGCCACCACCCAACATTCGTACCACCATCTAGATGGGTATCTATATACCACTTTGAATAGTGTTGAATGTGAACCAATAACTCATTTTTTCACAATATTGCTAACCCGCCACTACTACCTTCACTCAGAATCACCAAACCATATTTGAAGTCTATTTTATTCATCACATATTTCATTCTTTTGAGATTAGCTTCTGTCTCCATTAAGAAGATCAAACTGGGAGCTTTATTTTGAATCACCTTCTGTAAGGCTTTAACTGTCTGAGGGTTCCCAAACCCCTAACAGTTTCAACTTAGGACACTTATAATGCCTAGCAAGATTGCTTTGCAACCTCTGCCAATCCAAATTGGTTTGCCAAAGAAAATTCCTAACCTTTGTTAGGACATATGTGATTCAATGTTAGGAACATATGTCAACATTTTATGTAATTTTCTAATTCTTTGACAAAACGCACTTTACTTGTAATTGGGTAGATTTAGGATGTGTTTAATACTTCAAGAAACAAGGTTTCAAGTTCAAGTGTTAAGGCCATGCAAGTCTGTCCAAGAATCAAGTGAGAAAGTGCTTGATTTTAAAGCTCGACAACTAGCATCTATTGAGGTTTAAAAGCTGCTGAAGCCTGTGGCTCGACAGCTAGCTCGATAGATGGCTATCTATCGAGATTTATGAAGTTCAGTTTTTCAGAGCTGATTTTCATCCAACCCGTGAATATATGTTTAGGCTTTCTTTTCTCACAACCCTAAACACATATAAGGATTATTTTAAGGGCCGTAAAAGGTTACGCACAGTTGCACAAGAGCACAATTCCACAAGTGTGAAGAAAAGTGTGACTGGAAACCTAGTTTGCCCTAGTTCTTCTTTCTCTTGAAGAAGCTGCTGTGTTTGTACACCATAGGGTTTTGTGACCAAGCAACTTCATGATCTTCATCGTGTGATGAACTAAAGAATTTTGCAGCCAACATCCTTCTCAAATTGGTGATTAAGTCACGTACTGGGATCCGCACAATTGGTTAGTCACATATTGGGAGCCGTGCATTGAAAAGGAGAGATTATCACTACTAAACAAGTTCAATTGGGTATTGGGGTAAGGGTTCAACTATAGGTTAGTATAAGGTACTGAGATTCCTTTACTTGTAACCGCTTATTTTGATAATAGTGGATTCTTGGGAGTGGTGACCTTAAAATCACCTAGTGGGGTTTTTACCGTGTAGGTTTTCCCCATTCGTAAACAAATCACCGTGTCAATTTATTTTCCGTTGCATACTTTAGATAATTGGTGATTTGTTTGTGCTACCACGCGATTTGCATGTTAATTTGATTAATTAATAAACTTGGCTAATTAATTAATTAATATATTACAAGGGGTCAATACATTCTTGGCCTATCAACTTTTTTGCATCCTCATCTAGCTATTTATTTTTGTTAAAATCCACCTCTTTATTGCTATCTAGCACACTGTTGTTATTACTAGACTTACATTTCAAAACAATACCCCTAGAGTTCCTAACTATCGGGCCATTCACTCTCTCCAACTTAAGTTTGCTCCACGTGGTCTTTTTGTCCTCACATGACACTCCTTCCTTATCTCTAAAAATACTAGCCTAGTGAGACACTCTGAGCATATCATCAGCTACTTTAGTTTGGATAGACACACCACCTTTGCCATGTGATTTAGGCCTTGCTTGGATGCCCACTACCCACTCACTCATTACTCAATACTAATCACTTATCACTCAATCACTTATCACTCAAAATACCTCAACTTCCTAAGGTGGCATATTTGGCACTTGTTTCCAACTTCTAATAACTCAAAAAATTTTACTTTTTGTGGGACCCAGGATCACGGTTAGTCTACCCGCCTCACACACATTCACACCTCGTTTCATTTTATTTTTCCACTTCAGCCCTGTTATTCACCCAAAACCCTCGATGAACCTAGTGAAGGAAATCAAAGTTTGGACATGCGGCGTCAATCTCCACTGTCACCCAGCGTCGCAAGATCTCCTCCGACGTGCAGCGGCAGCGTCTATCTCCTCCATCGTGACCTAGCGGCACCGATTAGTCATCATGGAAATGTGCTCTGACCGGAAGAAAATGAGAGAAGCGAATCAGAACTTAGGGCAACCTGAATAGTGAGCAATATTTGAGGTAACAGGTGCTACTTTCAGAGCTTGATCTATCACTCATTTCCTTTTTCTTTCTATCCGTAGTGATTTGTATGGATTTTGGATTTTGGATGTTGGAATTTGGATTTTGGATTTTGGATTTCCTTAAAGGGATTATGGATTTTGATGTTAAATTTCTACTTGACATTGATTGAATTCAAGTGGGCCTGACTTGATATGTTTATTAGATTTCTAAGTTTAATTTTATTGGGTTTTGTTAGTTTCTGTTTAGTGCTCAATCTGGGTTTTTTGGGACCTGAAACATGAAAAAATCTTTAATTAGAGATTACCATTGTTTAGTTAAAAGTGCTTTGGGTCTGCTTTGTTAACTATTAACACATATGGCTTTGCTTGCATGCTATATTCTAGTAAGTTCAAGAAGGTGAAATTTTTTCCCCATTTCAAATCTTTAGCTAAATATGGGTGTAATGTAATAATAATTGTGGGGCAGTTATTGCATTATTTTTTGCTGCCACAAATTGATGTTGGGTAGCAGCATGCCATTCTTATGAATATAGACTTCTGGTGGGGATATAGACGTTGATTACATTGATTTTTCCTACGAATAATACTACTCCCTAACATCTATATTCCATTGATTTTTGCTGCTATAGATTGCTGTTTAAGTTGTGTTTGAAGAACCTGAGCTATGGTAATCTAATTGCATTTTCCACAACTTCCTGTATTGGTAAATTCTGATTAGAGCAATATCGCTTTCACTTGACCTATCAATGACATAACTTACATTATGCACCAAACATAACAAACCATATTAATAGTTATGCTGTAAGTTTGTGAAAATTGATGTGTGATGTGTTATAAAGATTGATTTGCCCATGCCCCAACACGCATGCTAACTTGCATGAACAAAAGGATGAAAAACTAGTTGTGAAGTTACTGTGGTGTAATTATGACTCTAAATCAGGCTTGCAAGCATTGGTGTCTTTTGCTTTTGTTTTTCATGTTTCCTAATTTAGACGTAGTAAATAGGCACAAGGAAAACAATATAATTTTTCCCATAATAGCACATATTGGTGCATGCATATTTGCCCTTCTTTTATTATTATTTTCATTTAGTTTTCTTTTCCAAAAGGGGGGGAAAAAAAAGAGAAGACACAATTGAGATTGGGAGCTAGTACATTGTTTGTATTTGCTTAATATTCTTTTGCATTTAGGAGGTATTTATATAAGGGTCATGCTAACTATTAATATGGTTTATGTGGGTTTTGTCATTCTAGGTTCTGAACGGACTTTTCATTTACTGTTGGGGTGTGTTGAGGGGAAAATTTTTGATGTTCCCAAATAGAATATGGGGTAGCCAAACCGAAACTCGACGATGGGCCCCAGAAATAAAGCCCAAAGGCTTTCGGTGTCATGTAAGCCCGCCCAAGCAAGAGATGGAGGCTGCACCCTAACAAGAAGACAACAATAAAGCACAATAAACACGTTACTGTTGTTAGTTTGTTATATTATTAGTCCTTTTACAGCATCATAGTTCAAATTAGTCCTCTAGTGGTACAGTATTATCTTTAGTGATAGGGTAATTTCAGGTTAATAAGTGTGTTTACAATGTAAAAATCATATGTTTTCCTTATTATTATTAAGTCAACATAAGGGAAAACTTCCATAGTTTCCAAAACATTGTGGCCTTCATCATAATAATACTAAACAAGGATTAAAGGCTTTATAGTTACAAATACAAGAGGAAAAATAGGATGGAATGAAGGGAGAGAAAGATCCCAGCTCAGTGTAGCAAGCATTAAACTAAGATTTTAATGAGTATGTGTGCATAATGCATGAATGAGGTAATGTGGGCTGTTCTGAATGAGTGGGATGGGATTAACACTGAGGTTAAGGCTTTAGTGAGTAGTGGGCTAAAGGGGGATGAGAGGTGAGCTTAAGGAGAGCTAAACCATAAGTAAAATGGCAAATAAATCAAGAGTTTCAGAGGGGGTAGTTGTTTGTGACTAATTGGGAGACATTTATAAGCTATGATTGTGTAAAGGAGAGAAAAGAATATCTAAGGTTAGGTGAGTGTGGGCTGAAGGGGATGAGTAGTGAGCATAAAGAGAGCTAAGCCACCAGTAAAATGGCAAATAGATCAGGAATTTTAGAAGAAGTAGCCCCCCCCTCCCCTTGTGGGCTGAGATGCTTTTGCTTTTATAATGGAGTTTTAGATAAGCATTAATTGACAAGAATCCAAAAAAACGAAGGCCTGATTCAAGGGAGCCAGACAACTGCATTAATAACCTAGATTTGGCCTAAAAATGGAAGATTTGATTTTGGGATTGCCTTGCTTCTTTGGGTAATGATGGGATTTTAGAGTGCTTTGCATTGAATGCCATGTTTTCCGGGGCTGTGCTTAATCAATGTGACTGAGGCGTGTATCAAGAGCGAATCCTAATGCTGCAACTGAGATTTGGACTCCCAAGAAGTAAGATTCAACACCCCAAGCCAGGTGTCAAGCTTTAAGTTCACTTTAGGAGATTCTGCTGGAGATTCCTTTTTTGCCCTCCAGACCACATGTTCCCAATTTTTCTCCTTTAGGATTTATGGGCTTGGGACATGAATCACGTCTTGAACGTTTTTAACATTTACAACATCAATTTGTTGAAGTTTGGATGACTTGGTTTTAGCTCTCCTTCCGCTGGAGGTGCAGTCTTGAGGAAGATGATGGAATCCCATCATTCTTTTGACATCAACTGATACGACAGCCCTTAGGCACTATTCACATCTGGCAGAGAGTGGCACAAAACTGATGGGACAGCCCCTAGTTCATCCTCAAAGGCTTGGTTCTCTTGTAGGGGTCTTTAATTGTTTCTTTGGTTAAGGGTGAACAAGGGCTGGTTGCCCACTTTCAAGCCTCTTGCTGGGACCTTTTTGGGCTGGAACTTTGCTCCATTTCAGCACTTTAAGTTGGGCCACATGGCCCTTTCTTTGCTTGGGCTTGCTCCCTTCTTCACGAGATTCTTGGGCCTACAAAATGGGCATTAAAGACATACTTTGCCATGAGTTTTTTACTCCTTATGGGCTTTAGTTGTTTGTAGAAATAAAATGAATCTATGAGCTTTAATAAATATTTATGATAGATTTAGGGTATTAATTCCCATGGGCTTTAAATAACTTCTCATAATTTTTACTATGGATTACTTTGTAAATCATATTTTCCTTGGGGCTTTTTTTAAATAATGGCCTCCAATATTCTTCTTGAGAATAACATTTATCATGGGTTTTAAATAAATATGGTAACAACCACTATAATGGAATAATGTGATGTTTTCATGAGTTTCTCTATAGATAATCATAATGGACATGTAGGATGAATAATTACCATGAGTTTTGGTAATAAATATTATGAATGTTGTGATGTAAGATGGATAGTGAACATGAGTTTATAATATGAAATAAATAAATGTCATGGGTCTAATAATCACATCTTTCTATGGGCTTTTATAAGATGATTGCCATGGGTTTTGAGAGTAGATAATTCATAAATTCCATGAGCTTGTAATATTATAGTAATAGGTTTAAGAATCTAAAGTATTGTTCATTATTGGACTTTTAGGTGAAATGATTATGATATAGTATTTTGCCAAGTATTGATAACCTTGGGCTTTCGATAAATAGTGCCAAGTAGTTAGCTTGGGCTTTTAATAATGCCAACGTAAGTTGGGCTTTTGATATTGCCAATGAGAATTGGGCTTTTCATGTTGCCAATGAGAATTGCCAATGAGAATTGGGCTTTGATGTTGCAATGTGAATTGGGTTTTGGATAAATAAATCACCATAGTTTCAAACCATGGGCTTTGATTATGGATTTGAATTCTATTGATAAAATTGTTTTGCCATGGATTTGAGTCATGGGCTTTTCAAATATTGCCAAGCATAAGTATTCTTGGGCTTTGAATAGAATAAGATGTGTGTATTGGGTTCATAGGGCCGGTTTTGGGCATATCTAAATAATGATAATAAAATTGGATAAAATAGGAGTTTTTTGGGCTTTTTGTGATAGTTTATATCATGACCCAATTTAGATAATGAAATATGAAATATTTGTGATTAACATAATAATAGAGCCACAAAAATGTTTGGGAAAACCCAATAACTTATAGTGGTATAAATAGGTGGTACTCGAATAAAGTTATGTGTAAAAAAAAAGTACCCTAACAGGGTGATACAAACAATGTCTTCTGCCACCAGTTATGATTCCACTTCTGGTGGGCATATGAGCGATATGGATCGGTGTGTGCTAAGGACCTCCCTATCTCTCCATAATTTTGGTAGGAGGTTTTATGGATGTCAGCATTGGTTTCCGGTTAGTATTATATCAATTTAGTGTTGTAACAGATTTGCCTTGTCATCTTCTTACTATCTTTGCTAACCATCATATATATGGTACGAATTTTGTATGCAGGACTCTGATCAGGCATGTAAATTCTTCAAATGGTTGGACAAGAACACATGCCCATGTGGCCGTACAACAACACCTCTTGTGTGGGAAAGGTTTATGAGGCTGGCAGATAAGGTAGCGGCTACAAAAAATGAGAGGGATGTGATTCATGCAATGGAAGCAGAAGCACGAGAGTGGGAAAGGATAGCAAAGCGCAAGGCTGAAAAATCTAAGCTCACACTCCGGATTGCTGAAGACAAAGTCTACAAGTATAAGCTGGCTTTAATTATGTCCTTGACTATAGTTGGGGTCTATTTTGTATTCTCTACTGTTTTTGGGGGGCCATGGCCAGACGCAACTGTGCCTGCCATGATTTTATTTATGGTCATGTGTGTTGTGTTTTTTACTGATTACATGCCTTGGTTTGTGTTGCTATATATTTTACTAGGTTTTGGACAGTGTACTACTTTATGCATTTCATAGCATGCAGTTAAGAAATGTGAAATTTCCTTATAGTAGTGGCAATATTTTTTATATTTGATGGTCCAAATATATTTGTTATAGTAATGACAATATCTGCGAACACATATTATGGAAACTAGTATGCCACGTATTCATTGCTTTTGAGTCAATGAAATGCAATTATGTTAACTTGTTCCAAAATATGCTGATAATTATAACAACTAATATATTAGAATTATGTTACATAATTTTGCCGAGAATATATTACAACCTATGTATCTACATGCAGTAACGTTACAGGTTTAACTAATTTCTACATCTACTTATGTAAACGGCAATTGCTTGACATAGGGTACCAAAAAAATTAAATGGTCAATTGCCATGGGCAACACAATCATCCCACATTGCATCAGTGATATCGTCCCTAAACTGGGCCATCAGTCTCTTCGCTACATTTGACATTTCCATTATATGCCTTTGGGTTGCTGAGCTAGTTGATGCTCCAGTATTGCCATTGCCTTCGACAACAGTCTCTCCTATTGTGCTGAACAGTTCATCACTCTAATTGTTAATGCGTATGAAATTGTGTAGAGCACAACACACAACAATTACATAATGCTGCTTACTTCGCTTGAAGTTTGGCATTAAATTCAAAATGGGGAAACGAGCCTTCAGCACTCCAAAAGATCGCTTAATAACCATCCGCAAGGACGAGTGTCTATAGTTGTACAACTCCTTCTTCGATGTTGGTCGTCCATTGCTTGAGCGGAACTCTTGAGCATGATACCTAGTTTACTTGTGAGGAGGAAGAAAACTAGTGCCAATTGGTAGCGTTGAATACACCAGGTTGTATAATCCTACACACACACAATGATCCAATACGCAATTACTACTTGCATAAACATAAAACAAACTCAGAATAAGTAATAAAGTCACAGTAATGCATAGTATGATCCTACATACACACAACGATCCAGTATGCAGTTATTACTTGCATAAACATAAATCAAACTCAAAATAAGTATTAAAGTCACATTAATGCATAGTACCCGTTGGTGGCCATGGGAATCCATGCTTTGGGTCATTGATCGCTTCCTTAAGCACCCTTGAATCATTGGCACTGCCATCTCACTCGGCATGAACATAAGTGAACTGCATGTCCATGTTACATACACACAACACATTTGTTGTTATTGTACTCTTACAGCTCCTATGTGCCAGAGTTGCATTTGCAGGAGGTCGGGTGCTCATGTGTGTGCCATCAATCGCTCCTACACATCTCTGACAAGGAAGTTTCCAAAAATGCAATAAGCTACCACATATCTAAATCATGATATATTACAGTAATACAAGAACTTACATAAATGGGGAAATTTATTGTACCTCGAACCATGGCTAGTACTTCTTAACTTGAAGATGTTTGGAGAGGCACACGACATTCGGATCAGGTTTGATCAAATGCTTCGCATATGAGTGGACAGCCTGCAACGCCTGACGAAAATGGCGGGACACTGTCTCAATTGAGTGTTGAAACCTGTCTGTAACACATCTGTAACGGGTGTTGTGCCTAAGTATGTACAATAACATGGCTACTGCCTGGGTGACATTCATCGCACCCTGCTCGTCCCTCAAATAACCATGTCGATTCAACTTGTCTGCCAAATGAATCAGTAATGGACGTGTCATGAGGAACATCTCGTAACACTTAAGTGGATTACCTTCATATAGTTCATCCATATATCCATTTCCAGTCAACATACTTGTCCGCATTGGCTGTTTATCGAAATGTCGTTGCATGTATGCATACATCTCCCTGACTATAGGGTTCACTAAATTGAACTCTGCTTCTTCTTCTACGCTATCACACTCTGAATCTATCCAGTCATCGTCATTAAGGTCACCACCATTACTGGAATCAACGTCGTTGAAGTAGGCATCATCAAAATCATACTGTAAGAATGTATCTAATTATTCGTTTCCTGACACCATGAGTGACCTACACAATGCAATAACACAGTCTTTAGCCAATTTATAAAAAAACAAGATGTAAAAATTAATACGTTATAGTCAACAATCTACACCTTAACCTGTAATCCAACCATTAAATTAATCCTCAACAGAGGAAATACTTTATTTAAATATTCCCAATAACAACATCACCTAAATGTTCCATGAACATAGCGTATCTCTAAAAGAAAAAAAAAAAAAAATACAAACCAAACAACAACTATATTTTATAACAAGGCAAACCCTACCTTCATCAACACTTCATAAACACCTAACCCAATAATCATCGTTATAAAATAAAAAAAATAAACAAAGTAAACTAAATGCAAAAAATAATTAAAACACAATCCCTACAACCATCCATATTTCATAAATAAAACAAATCCAACAAACATCGTTACTAGGAAAATTAAAACAAAGCCAACAGTTAAAACAAACCAACACTCATCCATAGTTTTTCAAACATCCAACAGTTACCCATAAAACAAACCCAACACCATAATAACCAATTACAACACCATTGCATTAACACAAAATTCAATCCTTCTCCGGGTTAATAATGTCCTCCATCTATGTCTTCCTCCTATGCTCTGGCATGTCCATGAACACCACCCTGTTATCCTTTTGTTGCAGAGCCTTTGAGATCTTTACATATGCCTTGTTCCCAAGATCCTTGTACTTATTAAGCAGCTCAATTGCCTTGCTGAGTGAACAAGGATCACCTCCAACTATGGATTGAGCAAACTGTTTAGAGGTGCCACTTGACTTGCCTCGTTTACCACTAAACCTCTCCCTTGTCATTGCGGTGTACTCCTTTAGGGCCACAGTCATGTCACTTACTCTATCCGCTTTCTTTGATACCTTCTTACCCTTGACACTTGCATCTTGCATTGGATGTTTTTTAGCCCTTTGGGTTTAGTGCTCACTATCAACATCCTCCACAGTCTGATGGACACTGTCCAAGTTTGGACTGTAATAGTCATCGTCCAGATGGGTGGGCGCACCCTCATTTTCAATTTCTTCCTCCAGGGCACGCTCTTCATCACTGTTTAGGGTAGGCGTGTTCGAAGAGATTTGTAGGTTCCCAGTTGCAGTACTGAGGGCAAACAATTGCTGCAACTTGTCATAGGCTAGACATCCCTATTTACGTAAGTTTGTTGTCTGATGATTGCCTTATAGCAAGATTGGAGAGATAATTTAAAAAAGAAGCAGTTCAAATTACAGCAATTCATAAGCAATTGTTCAGTTTATTCAGTTTAATAAAATGCAATAAGTTACAAAAATTATGAACATCAGTACTCTTTTTATCGCGACCACATGTGCCCATACCTCGTCGGGACCAGTAATTGTTTGGGTGCTCTCATCCCACCCCAAACCTGTGTGTTTAAGCAATTGACTCCACTTGTGTTGTTTTAGTCAGAGCCTATTGTGCTTTTGTACAACTTTCTTGGAAACAAAATCTTTTCTGGTCCATGAATTAAGTTCGGTTGTGATTGTTTGCCACATTGGACCCTTAAACACATCATTCTCCATGTTACCCTTTAGTTGTTCCTCTAACATAATCTCTATAAATACATGTTCTACATGGGGAGGCCACATTTTGTCATCCACCTCTTGTAATTCATGTGCCATCTAAGCCAAATATCTCACATGGTAAGCGCAAGACACATTGAATAAATAGGTAATATAACAAAACTTTGATATATAGGACTTTGTTATTTGTGTTGTCAAGTACGTTTGTGTATCCACATATACTCACCAGAAAAAGGAAATTCCACATTTATATTTAACAGATTAACACAAGTATTAAATGAAGTTCATAAACAAAGGTAATACATAAGCCGCTATTGTACGGTGGTACACATACAGTGTGACCAAATACACATACAAAAAGCTGGAAGATCTACACCATGCTAAAGTTAGTGGTCACAAAGAGGAATGTTAGGATTGGTGCCCTTAAATCCTATTGTAAGATGCTATGTATGATATTAAGTGTGACATTGTGTTTGACATTATGTATGACTTAATATTATGTTTAATAAATTTGTTTTATTAATATCTGAAATAATGGTAACATGAATATTCGGACATTATCATATAGTCCATGAGATGCATAGTATGTGATTTATGTGAAGAGTCACAGAAGATATAAATTACAAGTTCTTTGTAAACTCAGAATTATAGTTCGTAGTCGGTGATGAAATTGGGCATTTCATCTGCGAAGACTATAACATATCAACTACGATGATTTGTCTTGATCATGGAAGTGGTGACTTCTAGTTGATGTGTTAATATGTTTTAAGAGTTAAGACATATTGAACTGGACCGCCATGAGATTTATTATTTGCCTAAGGACTGTCAAATAAATAATAAATCTCATGACTTGTATTTGCATGAACTCTTAATCCTGAGAGAATAATGGACCTGATCATAAGATGTAGGTTGCTTTGATATATCAGGAGTGAGATCTATATTAATGGTCAAAACCTCAGTATGTTGGGCAGCCACATTAAGTGTTGATGGAACATGTATTCTCAAGATGGAATTCATAGTCTCTTAATGGAGATATAAAATATTCCCTTGAGATAAGTTTAATGAGTTTGTTATTCAGAGAGTTAGGCCTAACCACTTTAGTATGACTAAAGTTTATATTTATGGAATTGGATTTCATAAATATATAATGAATAACATTAAGGATTAAACCGGGTACTCAAGGATCAAGATGTAGTAATTTACAAAGTGGCAGTCTATATTAATAACTTTGTATTACTACGAATATTTTATGAAGGGGTTGCATGTATAATAAAGTCTTGGGATATAATATATAGATAAGACCTAGAGTGCAACTATATTTATATAGTGGTATTAAATATAGTTAATGGTAACTTTGGACTTGTCAAGAGTTGACAGAAAAGCCCAAGGCCCATTGGAGCTAGTGTCTTATTGGTCCCTTTTGGTCCCACTCCAAGCCACACACTTAAGCCCAATTGGTAAGGCCCAAAAGGCTAGCCCAATTAGATATATTGGTTAGAAACAAAGGGAAAAACGTACAGAAGATTTTTGGTAAGAAAATCATCATAGTAATGGTGTGGAAGTGAGTTTTTGGTACTCACTAGTTATCCCTTTGTTACCAATTTGAGAGATCACACATCTTGGGCGATTAGTGGAATTGGAGTGAAGATTAAGAGTATTCCCAAGTGCTTCAATCTTCAGTTTTGAAACTCATCGCTTCAAGGTACGATCTCTTGTTCTCATAATTCTGAAATTTACTTTACACATGTTATCAATATTGAATGAAGTAGATCCGTTCAAAACTTATTTTCCGTTGCACTCATATTTAATTCCATCAAATGGTATCAGAGCGGTCTTCAATTTCGTATTGTTTAACATGTTTGTGAGTTTTAGAATTGGAGAAGATAGTTTCATATTGTTAGAAGATTAAGTTTTTTAATTTTCTGCATGTTGTTGAAACTATGATTTGATGAAAACTGAAATTGGTGTTATGATGTTGTTTAATTTTAAATTTAAGTATGTTAAATTCAATCTTAAGGCTATAACATCAATAGAATTCAGTTTTGACATTGATCTCTGTCTATCATGTTCGTTTTCAAGATGTTTGTTCATGAAAATCCGTAGAAAACTGCCTTAGAAAATTTCTGGGAATTTGAGTTTCGCGATTTTCGATCGATCGAAAATCATTTTCGATCGATCGAAAGAGACAGTGATTAGACGCTTTAGAACGATAGTTTTTCGATTGCTAGTCGATCGATCGAATCTGTTTTTCGATCGATCGAAAGGCAATCGAGTATCAATCGAAAGTGTCAGATGATCAAGTTCGAATTTCTTAATTTTTTCGATTGATCGAGGGGCACTTTCGATCGATCGAAAGAAAGAAAAACAGAAATTTTTTCTAAGTGTTTTCACATTTTAAAAGAGTAAGACAATGTATAATTAAATTATGCATGTTTTAAATTAAAAACCTTTCTCTTAAAACATCTAGTGGGAGAGAGATGCAAGGGTTGTATCTCACGGCCTCCATTGTTGGTTTAAAGTAGTGTGATTAAGCACCTCGCCTTGGCGTATATGCCTTGCTCCCTTCGGAGGGTGTTTGATTCATGGTACTACAGGTTAAACTTCTTAGAGATAGATGAAATGTGTTTTTACACTGAGAACGATCACGCTTCCGTGGAGTTACTTGGTTATTCACATTGATTCTAGGCAATGGTGTACACTAGACTAAGTATAATGTTAACCTCCCTTCGGAGCTATGTCATTATTACTTAGAGGCTAAAGGGAAAACGACAAATTATTTTTGTTTGGTAAGAGTTACCATAATAGCATTAATAATGAGAAAGTTTCTCACCTAATCATAGTGATTAGTATGACCTCGCTTCCGAGGAATATTAATTGCGGGATTGGGTTGTCGTTGCATATATTATATTATGGTTTTATTAAGGTTCCATACTATATGTTTGTATGCTAAATTGATAATGTCCAGTTTATTGATTACATTCATGTTTATTGTTTTCAGATTTAGAACATGGCATCTTTTAGCCCACTTGTAGCTATTCTTAATCAAAACAAACTGACTGGATCCAACTATGTTGACTGGAAAAGAAACTTGGACATAGTTCTCACTGCTGAAGAACATAAGTATGTTCTTACTAAACCATGTCCTAACTTTCCTTCATTAGATGCTCCTCTTGAGGAAAAACAACGATATGATCGTTGGCAGAAATCTAATGGAATGGCCAAGTGCTACATCCTAGCGTCTATCTCAAATGTTCTACAGCATCAAATGCAGGATGTAGAACTAGCTTCAGACATCATGCTAAGTCTGAAGGAGATGTTTGGTGAGCAAGGCCGTTCTGCAAGGCAAGAAACCATGAGGCAAATTTATAACACCAGAATGGCTGAAGGAAGTTCAGTTAGAGAGCATTGTCTTACAATGATCTCTAATCTGAACACATTGGAAGTTTTAGGTGCCGATATAGATGGAGAATCCCAAGTGGATATGATACTCCAGTCGCTACCAGAATCATTCAAGGAATTCAAACTGAATTATAATATGAATAAAAAGATTTATACTTTGTCTGAATTAATGAATGAATTGGTAGCGGCAGAAGGCATTCTTGGTACTTCCAATGTTGAAACCAATGTTGGTGAAGCTTCTACTTCTCAACCTAAGTCGAAAGGCAAGGGTAAGAAGAAGAAGAAGAAGGACTTCACCAAACAAGAGGGTAAACAAATTGCCTTAGGAGTTGCTGATAAAGGAAAGAAGATCAAAGGAAAGTGTTTCCATTGTGGTGAGAAAGGACATTGGAAGAGGAATTGTCCAGTTTTCAAGGCTGCCAAGAATAAAGGTATGAATGATACATTCCTTCTTGAAATATGTTTGGTACAGAATCCCACGGATTCCTGGTGTGTGGATTCAGGTTGTACTAATCATATCTGCAATTCTTTGCAGGGGTTTCAGGAGACCAGAAAGCTTAAAGAAGGGGAGTTGTTTCTTACTTTGGCTGATGGGAGCAGGATTCCAGTTGTAGCTGTTGGAGTTTATAATTTGTGTTTTCAATCTAGAGTTCTAATATTAGAAGACTGTTTGTATGTACCTAATGTACGTAGGAATTTAATTTCTGCTACTTACTTAGGTAAACAAGGATATTGTGTTATCCTAAAAGACAATGTTGTAATAAAGAAAGATAAAGTGTTTATCTGTTATGGCAATATTGTGGATGGTCTTTATATTTTAACTCCTGATAAGCATGAATTATATAATTCTGAATTAGATGCTAACTCTCATGTAAAATCATTAAAGAGAAAGTTTCCTTCTACTAATGATGCATATCTTTGGCACTTGCGTTTAGGTCATATTAATTCAAACAGAATTCAAAGACTGATCAAAGATGGACTCTTAGGGCCCATGGACTTTGATAAATTTCCAGTTTGTGAATCTTGTTTGGAAGGTAAAATGACCAAATGACCTTTTACTGCAAAAGGTAGAAGAGCCCAAGATTTGCTAGAGTTAGTGCATTCTGATGTTTGTGGTCCTATGTCAATCCAGGCAAGAGGTGGCTATGAGTACTTCATCACTTTCACTGATGATTACTCAAGATATGGTTATGTGTACCTAATGAGACGGAAGTCCGAAGCCTTTGAAAAGTTCAAAGAGTTTAGGGCTGAAGTTGAGAATCAATTAGGTAAACACATAAAAGCCATTCGATCTGATCGAGGTGGTGAATACCTCTTTGGGGATTTCAAGGATTACTTAACTAAGAATGGGATCGTAACCCAATTGACTGCACCTGGAACTCCACAACAAAATGGTGTAGCAGAAAGAAGGAATAGGACTCTTTTAGAAATGGTTAGGTCCAGGGGCGGAGGGAAGGGGGGGCGAGGGGGGGCAAATGTCCCCCCTGATGCCTCAAAAATTCTCAAGTAATATAGTACAAGGTCTTATTTGCATACACAAGGACAATCAGTTTTTTTTTTTTTTTTACATATATAGTGTACTTGTACTGTGTATTAGTTCATTGTTGGAAAACAATTTCACATTCAGGGCCACTGCAACTCTTTTAAAAAAAATAATGGGTCCCACCTTATAATAATATTATAATAAAATAAAACCACTTGTACGGCCTACTTTTCCACCACTATTTTACTGAATAGAATTATGAAAAAAAAAAAAAAAAAAAAAAACCTACTTTCACTCACTTGTCATTATAGCACTTCAAAAAAGTTGCCGACCACACAATTTTTTTACAATTTTTTGTCACAATTGTTGCGTGGCAGAGTGTGATTGTTGAAAAAAAAATTGTGAGTTTATGTGTTAGTATTTGTTAATCACTCACAGTCTACCATGTCAAAATTTTGGCAAAAATGTTGTGAAAAATTTTGTGGTCTAAAACTACTCATAACACCTTTGTTATGTATGACAATTTTTTCTTTCTTCACCGGCATTTTTTAGTCTAAAACCCAAGTTTTTTTTTTACAAACGCAAATTTTAATTGTATATGACAATTACATTTGCATTTAGTTGTTTATTTATTTTATTATTAATATCAATTAATACTTTTTCGAATTAATTTTACTCTCTTTTGATCTTGCCCCCCCTAACCTAAAATCCTGGCTCCGCCACTGGTTAGGTCCATGATGAGTTATTCAACTCTACCTATTTCTTTTTGGGGTTATGCCTTAGAAACAGCAATACATCTTTTGAATTTAGTTCCGTCAAAATCTGTTCCCAAAACACCCATGGAATTGTGGAGTGGGCGTAAGCCTAGCATGAAATATCTCCACATTTGGGGTTGTCCTGCACATGTGTTAAAAGGGAAGCCTGATAAGTTGGAACCAAAATCAGAAGTGTGTTTGCTTGTAGGTTATCCAAAAGAAACTAGGGGTTATTTATTCTATAGTCATAAAGATAATAAAGTGTTTGTTAGCACAAATGCTAAATTTTTGGAAAATGACTATATGAATGATTATACTCCTAAAAGTAGAGTTGTGTTGGCTGAAATGAATGAACCTGTAAATGAACAACCAATAGATGAAACTAGGGATGATGTGGTTGTATTAGATACACCACAAGATACTACTAATGAGATGTCTAGTACACAAGTGCCTCGTCGTAGTGGGAGAATTGTTCGACCTCCTATAAGATTCATAGGTTTGGGAGAAACCTATGAAGCTATCTCAGAAGAGGTTGAATCGGATCCCTACACATATGATGAAGCAATGAATGATATAGATGCACATCATTGGGTCCAAGCTATGAAATCTGAATTAGATTCCATGTATTCCAATCAAGTTTGGAATCTTGTAGAGGCGCCTAACGGCATTAAACCTGTTGGTTGCAAATGGGTTTACAAGAGAAAGAGAGGGATAGATGGGAAGGTTGAAACCTTTAAAGCAAGGCTAGTGGCGAAAGGGTATACTCAAAAAGAAGGTATAGATTATGATGAAACCTTTTCTCCAGTAGCAATGCTTAAATCTATCAGAATTTTCTTATCCATTGCTGCTCATTTTGATTATGAGATTTGGCAAATGGATGTCAAGACTGCATTTCTTAATGGCAATCTTGAAGAGGAAATCTATATGATGCAACCGGAAGGTTTCATAGCAAAGAACCAAGAGCATTTGGTATGCAAGTTGCAAAGGTCCATTTATGGACTTAAGCAAGCATCTAGGTCATGGAACATCAGGTTTGATCAAGCAATCAAGACATTTGGTTTTGAACAAAATCTTGATGAACCATGTGTGTACAAAAGACATCAAGATAAAGTAGTAATGTTCCTAGTACTTTATGTTGATGATATTCTACTCATTGGAAATGATGTAAGGGTAATGTCATCTGTAAAAGTTTGGTTGTCAAGTCAATTTGATATGAAGGACTTGGGTGAGGCTAACTTTATTCTAGGGATCAAGCTTTGGCGAGATCGCAAGAATAAGATGTTAGGCTTATCACAAGCTGGATACATAGATAAGGTTCTAGAACGGTTTAGCATGCAAAACTCCAAGAAAGGATTGCTTCCTTTCAGACATGGAGTTCCTCTGTCTGATGACCAAAGGCCTAAGACTCAAGAGGAAGTAGATATTATGAGACAAGTTCCTTATGCTTCTGCAGTAGGAAGTCTCATGTATGCCATGCTTTGTACTAAACCAGATATCTGCTATTCAGTGGGCATGGTCAGCCGATATCAATCAAATCCAGGACCTAAACATTGGCAAGCTGTAAAGCATATTCTCAAGTATCTACGGAGAACGAGAGATTATATGCTTGTTTACCGTTGTGAGGATTTGATTCCCATTGGCTATACAGATTCAGATTTTCAATCGGATCTAGATTTCAGAAAATCCACTTCAGGATGTGTTTTCACCTTGGGAGGTGGAGCCATTAGTTGGCGGAGTATTAAGCAATCATGTATTGCAGATTCCACCATGGAAGCAGAATATGTTGCTGCTTGTGAAGCAGCAAAGGAAGCTGTATGGCTCAAGAAATTCCTCTCTGACCTTGGTGTAATAAGAATGGAGCAAGTTCCAATCACATTGTTTTGTGATAACAGTGGAGCAGTTGCACAATCTAAAGATCCAAGGAATCACAAGAAAGGAAAGCACATTGAGAGGAAGTACCATATCATTCGAGATATTGTTGCTCGTGGAGATGTGGTGGTAGCAAAGATTGAAAGTGCAAACAATCTAGCAGATCCATTTACCAAAGCCTTGCCTCAAAAGACTTTCGAGTCACATTTGGAGGGAATGGGAGTTAGATTAGTGCACAATAGTCTTTAGGGCAAGTGGGAGATTGTTAGGATTGGTGCCCTTAAATCCTATTGTAAGATGCTATGTGTGATATTAAGTGTGACATTGTGTTTGACATTATGTATGACTTAATATTATGTTTAATAAATTTGTTTTATTAATATCTGAAATAATGGTAACATGAATATTCGGACATTATCATATAGTCCATGAGATGCATAGTATGTGATTTATGTGAAGAGTCACAGAAGATATAAATTACAAGTTCTTTGTAAACTCAGAATTATAGTTCGTAGTCGGTGATGAAATTGGGCATTTCATCTGCGAAGACTATAACATATCAACTACGATGATTTGTCTTGATCATGGAAGTGGTGACTTCTAGTTGATGTGTTAATATGTTTTAAGAGTTAAGACATATTGAACTGGACCGCCATGAGATTTATTATTTGCCTAAGGACTGTCAAATAAATAATAAATCTCATGACTTGTATTTGCATGAACTCTTAATCCTGAGAGAATAATGGACATGATCATAAGATGTAGGTTGCTTTGATATATCAGGAGTGAGATCTATATTAATGGTCAAAACCTTAGTATGTTGGGCAGCCACATTAAGTGTTGATGGAACATGTATTCTCAAGATGGAATTCATAGTCTCTTAATGGAGATATAAAATATTCCCTTGAGATAAGTTTAATGAGTTTGTTATTCAGAGAGTTAGGCCTAACCACTTTAGTATGACTAAAGTTTATATTTATGGAATTGGATTTCATAAATATATAATGAATAACATTAAGGATTAAACCGGGTACTCAAGGATCAAGATGTAGTAATTTACAAAGTGGCAGTCTATATTAATAACTTTGTATTACTACGAATATTTTATGAAGGGGTTGCATGTATAATAAAGTCTTGGGATATAATATATAGATAAGACCTAGAGTGCAACTATATTTATATAGTGGTATTAAATATAGTTAATGGTAACTTTGGACTTGTCAAGAGTTGACAGAAAAGCCCAAGGCCCATTGGAGCTAGTGTCTTATTGGTCCCTTTTGGTCCCACTCCAAGCCACACACTTAAGCCCAATTGGTAAGGCCCAAAAGGCTAGCCCAATTAGATATATTGGTTAGAAACAAAGGGAAAAACGTACAGAAGATTTTTGGTAAGAAAATCATCATAGTAATGGTGTGGAAGTGAGTTTTTGGTACTCACTAGTTATCCCTTTGTTACCAATTTGAGAGACCACACATCTTGGGCGATTAGTGGAATTGGAGTGAAGATTAAGAGTATTCCCAAGTGCTTCAATCTTCAGTTTTGAAACTCATCGCTTCAAGGTACGATCTCTTGTTCTCATAATTCTGAAATTTACTTTACACATGTTATCAATATTGAATGAAGTAGATCCGTTCAAAACTTATTTTCCGCTGCACTCATATTTAATTCCATCAAGGAATGTGTTAGTGCATGCTAAAGTAGAACATTGTACTAAGAAACTAGTTTATCTAACATAATGGAAATAAAATATGTTAGCAGAATCACAAAAACAACATGCACTACTTTGCTTTAGCCAGGCATCTGTCTCTTACTGAGACGATCAGGAAACACTCGGTTTGGAGAGGGCACTGGCTCAACATGCCCAAAGTGACCATACCTACGAACACCAATTACTGCACGATACCACCTTCAAAGTGAAGCAAACTTCCAAATCACCTGCCTCTTGCTAAATGCTTTCCCAGTCCAGGTATTGAGAGTGTGTGTGATCACCTCCCAAACATGGTCATTGGTGGAATGTCGATACAAATTGCCAAGCATAAATTGGCCAAACACTAGGTCACATAACTCATCAACACTATCCTCATCCCACCTCCTCAAGTTCGCAGCCATTTTAAACAACAACACACACATACTTATATGCAAATATTACAATTACAACATGTCAAATCCCAGTACTGTTAGAGGAACAATTGTTCAGCATACGACTCATATTTCAAATATAAATACCAACATACGCATAAGAAGTTGGAGCCTACTAGAAATACCAATTCACATTTACAAAACTCATAAACCTTAACAACAACCTATGCTATGCCATCAAGAAGAAGATTCTAAGTAGAACGTGAAAATGGAAACAAAGCAAATCATGCACAAGGCCCTCATTGAGCTACAACCAAATAGTCATGTACGTACTAGTAATTAAAAAAGAAAGAAGAAAACATAACTAAAAAAGAAGTTACTAGCACAATGTCAGTATTAATTGATCTTTTACAGCCTTACATTTATAGGTTCCATGTTAACATCTTAACTAATAAAAGGCCAGAAAGAGGAATTCCTAGGAAAATTTAGGACTATATCAATTGGGACTCTTCAAACCAAAACCAAAAACTATATCAATTGGGAGCATGTCAAATGTATTATAACAACTGTATAAACTCCTTAAGTGAGGGTTGATGCTTTCGAAAAGAGCCTTGATGATTTACAAAATGGGGGTATAATTGTTGAAATTCTTGTAACACATTAGGAGCTTTGAATATAAACTCACAATTTCATAGATTTCTGTTTAGTTTGATCTCATAGGCCAATTGTTAAGTTTAACTCTTTATTCACTGTCAATGTTGGAAAATTACAAGCTTTTAAGTTCAATTGTTGCAACAACATTTGTTTAACTATTAATGATAACTTTGTAATACACTCAACCACTTTGTAACTCTGCATTTTCTTACAAATAATAGCACACTTTATGCTCAAATACATGGGTGCACTTGATTAAGACTATGGTCACACCTATAGATCAGAGATCCCACCAAACAGAACATTTTCAACACACAAATCCCACCAAAGCATCAAATTCCAAACATAATCCAAAAATGAACACTCAACACAGCTACACACGGTTTGGCAAAAATGAAGAACTCCAAATCATGTTCTTAGAAATTAACTACACCAATCCATTCACAAACACCAACAACAACAAAGCCCTCAAGAAAAACTATGGTCACAAGTACAAATCAGTAGAATAAGGTCACAACTTCTCAAAACCCTCAACTTGAAGAAAAGAAAACCCAAACATGAAAAAAAAAAAAAAAAAAAACACCCAAGACACAAACACCAAGGGTTGGCAAAAATCAACAAGGGTGCAAAATACCACAGATAAATTTCTAAATAAAATGTATAAAGAGCTTAGATTTTACAAGACCCATTAATGTTTGTTCAAAGAAGATTTTGTGGTGGATATATTCCTTTGGATTGGTGAAATTCTAGAGAAAGAGGTTGACGGTGGGGAAGATCGATGCAGTGGCGTCGTGAAGAATGGTCTGAGCTCAGGGCGGTGCAGGTTGGCTGAGGTGGGCTCGGTGGGCGTGGCTGGGCTGAGGGTGTGCATGAGGAGCTATGAGGTTGGATGGTGTTTTGTGTTTGTGTGGTTTGGAGTTATGGTGTGAACTGATCAGGAGTTGTGTATTCACTGAAGGAGCCATTAGTGGGTTTGTCAAAAGTAGCGCCTGGACATGACAAGTCTTTGACCGTGGTCCCTCAAATGTGCATGTATTTACCTAAATGCCATCATAACTCAGTTTTCATAACTC
The DNA here is from genome assembly GCA_023736055.1 of Quercus glauca. Lineage (NCBI taxonomy): Eukaryota > Viridiplantae > Streptophyta > Magnoliopsida > Fagales > Fagaceae > Quercus > Quercus glauca. The sequence continues at coordinate 59,739,387 of CM043316.1, forward strand.
AAAAATACCAAAAAGTTATTTTCAGTTTTGCTAACTCATCACTTAAAAATCAGAGAATTGAGTGATGGAAACAAAACTTGAAAACAAATCCAAACAAGCTTTCTCTCCATGGGTTCCACCATTTTTGAGTGATGAGTAATAGAAACAGAGTGATGGATGATGGAAACACTAAAATCCAAACAGCCCCTTAGACTTTCTCAATTTTTGGGATTTCTCACAAGTATATTTAGGCTCATCCAAAGCACTACCCGCATTAGAGCATTCCTTTCTAGCCTCTATGTCTAGTATAGTAATTTGAGATGTGCAACTATTAGTTGCCAAAATCACCATCTCATCAACTCTACCCATTTCACCCACATTACAATCAGTACTTACTCTCGTTAATCACAATCTCAGAACTGCTAAAATTCAAACATTCCTTAGCAGAAACCGCATAATCACCCCCCTTATTTACTTACCAAGTTCCTCCAAACCCTCCTTAAAATCAGGACTAGTTTGTTTTTGACTTTTAAACCCTAAGCCTATTGTAAATTCCATATCCATAGACGGGGGAATTAACCACATCTCCACCGCCCCAGCCACTATCGAAAGGATAGGAGTTTCATCCCACATTGATTCACTACCACTTCGTGAAGCTTTTAGCCACCAACACCCCACACAAACTAACTTCTCCAACATCCATTAAGGTCAAATAGGAAATACCCTTTGGCGGTTGATCATCCTCATGCCCACTTGATGATAGTGGCCTATCTCTAGACACAACCTCATACCCTTGAACCTCTACCACTGACTTATGAGTTGGATTAAACTATATCGCTCTAATCCATGGAACAAACTATTGTTGATCCTAAGACAATGATCCTTTGCTTCAAATCCAAAGCTCGCACTCCTTATTGGTATGATATAGATGACCACAACAATAACAAATAATTGGTAAACGTTCATATTTAAAAGAAACCCAATTCCTCTCTCCGTTAGGAAATGCAATTTTTCAACCTTGGCATAGAGGTTGAGAAGTGTCAACAACAACTCTAACCCTCAGAAAATTTCCTCCCTTCATCTCAGTCTTGTCCTCCATCTTAACCGCAGTGCCCAGTGTTTCTCTAATTTATTCTGCTATATCATATGATAAATTCATTATTAGAAGATTATGGCGTTGTACCCAAAACTTCAACATAGCAAAGTCTAAATTTTCAATTGGAGTTTTCTAATCATACCATGTAAATTCTACTGGATGTTTATCAAAAGACCACGATTCATTCCACAAAATCTTCTATGCATCACATTCTACTTCAAATATGAAAAGGAGAGTATGATCTCTAGCCTCACGAACTTGAAAACCTTTCCTTGTTCTCCACAACGAACGAAAAGTCCTTGCAATCGCTTCCACATTAATGACCATCTTAGTAAAGAATTTAGCCACCAGAATAAACTCTTGTGGCATTACTCTTTCTCCTATATCAATATTTTTTTCCTCCTTTGTAGTCAAAGAAGATTATTCTATCGCTACATAATCTCATCCATCACAACATTAAACAGTTTCCCAGAATCCCATAAAAAAACTACTAAATCACTAAATAAGCTTGTTACCTAAGGGGATAAATCTCCTTAATCTAAGAAACAGAGAACATCATTCTACCACTCAAAGAAGTTGGATAACCCAGGCTTCAAGAGGAGAGAAACATAGGAACTGTAATATTCTGGTGCAAAAGGTGCAACATTTGGGTGACCAGTGTCGAGGCAACTAGTTTTAGCAGGTTGTCGATACCCTTAATTACAACCCCAATAGTCATATGCCAATATATATTTTTTTCCTAATTAAATATTGTTGATACCCATACCTTGGGCTTTATGTAATACAAGGGACCCATAGTTCAACAGGAGCAAACCCATAATGAAGAAACTTGGGACCCACGGTTAAGGGCCAAAGCCCAACAATGGGAAGAAAGAAGGGCCTTCAATAAGGTGCAAGTAACCCAAGAAAGAGGATCTTGAATAAGGCTACTCTGAAGCCCAACTCTGAAGAACTTGAAAGGAGCAAGTGATCGCACTATAGCAAAAACAAATCGCTTAACATTACAGAGTAGAAAAAAAAATCTAAACATTACAGAGAAGAAAGTATTAGGATAAGAGAAAGAAGATGTCATGCATCTCTTAAGCAAAGATTGACCAACCAATGAATGGGGAGGTCCAGTAACTTCGGCTAAAAGGGAACCGCAAGAAAGATAAGGCACCCAACAACTTTAGTGGGTTATTCGACCGAAGAAGTATCTATACCATTTATGAGCAAAAGGCTTAAAGACCTGTGAAGTCCCCATCACAGCACTGAACCTTCGTATGTCCTCCTTACGGTTCTACAAAGGGACCCATGTCCATTGACCCTGGCTATTGCATGGTTTGAATGGAGGAAGGAATCTTCTAAAAGGAGAAAGAACAAAGGTTCTTTCAGGAAGCAAATTTCTAGGAAAACGAAACAAAAGGAAAAGGGAGAAAGAGCCACGCAGAGATCCCATCCCAAGGGTTTTCGGCAAAACAAAGAAAAATGGAGAAAATGATAATTTTAGGCCTCTCAACACAAGTATAAAAAGGGGCCAGCCATGCAAAGAAGGGATCAAGCAACCACAGAGAAAGAGCATTCTTACTCAAAGATAGGAAAAACTAAACCAATACCCTCTAAGAATATACTTTATAAAATAATAAAAGTAGAAATTCATATTTTTAGTACAAGAATTTGGGAATAACACGTTGATCTAAGATCCCAAATTTCACCAATCTTGTGAAGCCTTATAGTTTATTTAAGGCCTCGCCTGGGAAGAGGGAATGGAATGGAATGAAAAGAATCATTTTAGAATATTCTTTCATTTCTTTGTTTGGGAGTTTTAATGGAGGGAATGAAAAGTTCATTCCCTTGTTTGAGAGTTTAGGCCTCGCTTGGGAAGAGAGAATGGAATGGAATGAAAAGAATCATTTTAGAATATTCTTCCATTCCCTTGTTTGAGAGTTTTAATGGAGGGAATGAAAAGTTTATTTCCTTGTTTGAGAGTTTAAGTGAGAGGGAATGGAATGGATAGGAGGGAATACTCATTCCTCTCTATTTCCTTAAAACCTCAAATTTTCATTCTCCCAAAAATTGGGAGGAATGGGAGGGAATGAAATTAGATTTAATGATTTTTTTTACTAAAACTCCTAAAATACCCATATATATTGAATTCTTTATTTTAAAATAGGGGTCTAATAGTAATATTGTCATAAAATGATTCCATTCCATTCTCTCCATGCTGCTCCCAAACAAGATTACTTACATTCCATTCATTTTCATTCTTTTCCATTCTTTTATTTTAAAACATCCAATCAATGTTACTTAATTTCATTTCATTCCATTCTTTTCTATTCATTTCCCTTACTTAAATACATTCCATTCCATTCCATTCCATTCCATTCTATTATTTTCCATTTCTTTATGATCATTTCATTCCATTCCATTCCATTCTCTTATAAACTCCTAAGCGGAGCCTAAGTGAGAGGGAATGGAATGGATGAGAGGGAACATTCATTCCTCTCTATTCCCTTAAAACCTCAAATTTTCATTCCCCAAAAAATTGGGAGGAATGGGAAGGGAATGAAATTAGATTTAATGATTTTTTTTACTAAAACTCCCAAAATACCCCTATATATTCAATTTTTTATTTTAAAATAGGGGTCTAATAGTAATATTGTCATAAAATGATTTCATTCCATTCCCTCCATGTTGCTCCCAAATAAGATTACTTACATTCCATTCATTTTCATTACTTTATTTTAAAACATCCAATCAAGGTTACTTAATTTCATTCCATTCCATTCTATTCTTTTCCATTCATTTTCCTTACTTAAATACATTCCATTCCATTCCATTTTTTTCTATTCTTTTATGATTATTCCATTTCATTCCATTCTCTTATGAACTTCCAAGCGGAGCCTAAGTCTCTGGAATTTGGGTTTCAAAAGCCTTGTGGTTTTTTCCTTAGGAATATCTATTTGGATTCTATGGCTAACTAAAATCATCCACAATAGTGGTGTTATTTTTTTAGCTATTTGGCATTACAAAAAGTTATTTTATTTATTTTATCTACCCACTTTACAAAACATCCTATTTTAGCTTTCAACACAATAAAATAATATAAACATCACAATAAAATAATATATCTACTACAATAAACAACAATCACAACCACCACAACCGCTATCGCTGCCACTACCGCCGTCTCCACTGCCGCCATCGAAACAAAAAAAAAATGTAGCCTTCCCTGTACACAGAAAATTCCCAAACTAATATTTAAAGACAAAAACATAAATTCCTGCAAATAGAAAATTCCCAATACATTCCAATTGATTCAACAAATATAAATTCCTGCAAATAGAAAATGCCCAATGCATTTCAATTGATTCAATAAATATAAATTCCCTGCAAACAGAAAATTCCCAATTAACATGACAAATTTATCATTCCAATTACCCAAATCAAAAATCCCAAGCATTACATGATGAATGATAAATGCGAGATGGGTCAGAACATCAGAGAAGAGAGGCGGAGAGGCAACTCACTAAATCAACAGGCAATCTCAAGATTGGTGGGTCGGACAGAAAAGAAGAGAGGCGTAGAGGCCAAGATAGGTCAGAACATCAGAGAAGGCGAGTCAGGTTGGCATGGGTTAGCAAGCAAGCTTCGGACTTGGTGGGTTAGACTGAAGAGAAGAGAGGCGGAGAGGCCGAGTTGGGTTGGCGTGGGTCGGAGGCGTGGATTGGAGGCATAGATTGACGGCTTGGGGCTTAGGTCGGGTTGGGACTTCGACAGAGTGGGTCAGCGGGTGGGTCAGTGACTTTGAGGTCAGCGGCAATGAGACGGAGAGGTGAGAGATTAGAGGTGAGAGTTTGAGAGAGTTGAGAGCTCGTGAGAGTTTGAGAGAGTTGAGTCTTGAGTGTTCAGAGGGAGTTGAGAGTGTCACGGGTTGGATAAAAAGAATAGAAGAAAAACAACAAAAAATAGTATTTTAAACAGATGGAGAATAAAAAAAATATTTTTTTTAGCTCTCAGCTACAGTGCACAACCATATATAGCTGTGCATTGTAGCAAGGTAGGTAAAAAATTTACCTATACCTTCACTACTGTAGCACTATTTTTTATATATAGTGGTATTTAAAATAACTTTTTAGCTTTTTAGCACCACTATTGTGGATGCTTTAATAAAATTCATTAAAGTATTTATCTTTGTTGATGCTCATTTTAGAAGCCCAACAATATGGGCAGAAAAGAGTTAGTGGATTGATAGAAAAACCATTAAGCCTGAATGGCAGGAATAATGGATCATAGGTTCATAAAGTAAATAAATGGGCCTTGAGGAAAGCAAATGAGCCTAGAGAAGCCCAGAGAAAGAAGTAGTAAATCCATGGGAATTATGTGATGTAGAAAAAGTAAGAATAGGCCACAGTAGGCCTGAAGTAATGAAGTAAGAAAGTAAGGGGCTGATGGGAAGCCCATGAGCCCCAAGGATGAAGGATAATGTAATTGGGTCAGGGAAGCCTAAAAGAGTGAGTAAAAGCCCCTGGAAATGCAGAATTAGAAAATGAGCCGAGGATGCCTAAGGAAAGCAAATGGGCCAAGGATGCCTAAGGAGAAAGAATGGGCCAAAGGAGCCCACAAGCAATATAATGGGTCAAGAAAGCCCAAAGTAGCATGAGTATAAATCCAATGACCATATTGGGTCATTGTAATCAATTGAGAGAAGAACATGCAACAGGCCCAAAAGAGGCTCAGCAAGCATGGGTCAAATAACACCACGGCAGGAATAGTAGAGTGGTATGGCAGGAATGACAATAAGATTATGGAAGGAGCAAAGAATGGGCTAAAGAGGGGAAAACCCACAATTAAGTAAGGCCCAGCCCTTGAAAGGAGCAAGCCAATAAAGAATGGAAAATCAGAAGACAGTTCACACCATAAGAGGTCAAGGATGAGTGGCAAAATGCACAGATGAACCTCCAGACCATGGTAAACGTATGAGCAGCGGATAAACTTTTGACGTACATGGAAGTGGAGCAAGCGTGAGGCCCAGGCATTGCCAACTTGTACCTAGCCAATATAGGGGTGGTAGGTCATGGGTCAGAGGTAAGAGAGGGTATGGTTTGGCAGTGGGAGAAAGGAAAGCCTATTCTGGGGTTCCCGCTCTGATTCTTTTGGGGGAGATGTCTTGCTGAGATGACATACCACCTAAAAGAATGAAGGATGAGTTGGAACCAATAAGTACATGCCATGAACAATAGCAAGAGAGACTACCCACACTGTGGTGGATAAGAATGCCATAGTGAACAAGCAAACAAAATAGTTTTCTTTGTTTGGTAATGGGGAGTGGCACACCAGTGGGTGGTCGGGAAGGACACTCTTATCCAGACAAAAGAAATTAAAGGCTAAAATGGTAAAAACCAGTCACGGCAGGAAGTATATAAAGGGTCCTTGCCGTGCACAGCAACAGGATCGTAACAGTAGTAACCACTACGATAGAATCATATCACCTCCATCACATTACACGAGTAAGCACTAAGAAAGAAAGAAAAGAAGGGGGAAGAATTGGAGTAGCAAAAATAGAGTTAGAGAAGCAGAGAATCAGGAAGAGAGAGAGTGTGTGTGTAGAATGGTAGGCATGCACTAATAGGCTAATTCCTTCTCTCCCTCCAAAAGCCCACCCTCTGTTAAGGATAAAGGATTTGCTTGGGCATAAACCATTTAGGCCCGTTCCCTAAAAGTGGATAATTTCTATAGTAGGATTCCTTTGCGAGGTTGTCCACGTTGAAGAAGTAGTTCCCTCCTTAGTCTTAGTCCCGTAAAACAACTTAACACGACAAACTAATCTTTTTCTTCTTTGATTTAATTATTATTATTATTATTATTTCCCCTCTTATTTCTGCCATTCCATTTACGATGTGTTTCTTGTTGTTGTATTTTTCATTTTAATTAAAGATCCTTTATTTATTCTGTCTAACAGCAAACATATTTCTTTTATTATTTTATTACATTTGCCTACCATAACTCTGTTGTAACAGCTACGCTTGCTATGGGCATGTGATCAAAGTTTCAGCAAAAATGGGTATAGTTTGTGCACAAGCCGGACTAAGGTGAATTGCAACTGGACCGGTCCTGACTCTCTTGCCTAGAATATTTGCGCCTCAGTGCAGTAGGAGGCAGCCTAACCCAACATCTCAAAGTTAACGGAAGGGAATATGATACCCTTCCACCATTACCATGCACTCCAAAGGAGCCAGATGTGCTCCTAGACAAATGGATAGCATACAGAGTCTTTAAGTCTAATCAAGTTTCTATAGAGCCCACAGAGGAAGAGTGGAGAGACCCACACTTTTGCTGCCTACATAACTACGTGCAACATCCTACCGTAAAATATTGGTTGTTTCGTAGATTGGTACACCGCAGAATCAAGGAAGGGACTCTGGAGCTGTCCCAGCTGAAGTTCAAAGAAACCCATTCCTAAACCATAAAGGGAAGGGTGTAGCAGCAGTTGTGATTTGTGCAGATCCAGGAGAAGAGAGTCCTGCCTTGCCTGCCGTAGGAATTACCACCGTACAGAGGAGTTCCAAGTTCAAGAATTTGTTTGACCAATTGGGGCTCACAGTGAAAGAGCAAACAATGGCAACAGAAGCCTTAGTGAGCATTGCCTTTGGGGCAGGGATAGAATGTCTAATAGTTGAAGTCGCAGGTGACAGAGCTCTCTTGCAGGAGTCATGTGAGATCACTTTTACTGATGAGGATATGGAAGTGGGTACTCAGATCACAAGAGGCCTCTTTACTTGGCAGCATCTATAAATCATATTCCCATCAAGAGAGCCTTGGTGGATATGCTTCCGTAAATCTTATCACACTAAGCACTCTCCAAGCAGTAGGAATTTCAAAGAGGAGGATTCAGGGATGCCCAATGGAAGTGACAGAATTCGGGGGAAGAGGCGAGTACATCGCAGGCCATATTCAGTTATGGCTAAAGGTGGGTCCAATAGCCTCCCTAGCTCTCTTCCATATTGTAAAAACGGAAGTCTCGTACCATGTGCTTCTAGGAAGACCATGTTTACATAAGCACCGATTAGTCCCGTCCACCTATCATTAGTGTGTAAAAGGAAGGTTGAATGGCAGAATGATACGCATAGCAGCAAATCCATTGCCATCTGAGCAGGCAGAAGCTCATCTAATAGAAACTATGTTCTACGACCAATGGGCACTATCTGGGGAGAGCTCAATATTAAAACCATGAGGTACCTTTGTATCTAGGTGGGAGGACCAAAGTGATCCGGAACTTGATCTGAGGAAGTTGCTATCGCAGAAGAAGAAAAGGAAGGAAGCACCCACTGTGGAGTCAGATGACATACCACAATGTGTCAGGGTTCGAGGCCCTAATGACAGGATTGTATACAAATTATGAAGGTGTGCAGGGCCCACATGTGATATGCAAGCGGGTCCTAGACAAGAGTGGCAGCATAAAAGCTTGGTGTGCTGCATGGCGTAGGAAGGTTCGGAGGAAGGAATTAATGAGGAAACAGAGGAGGAAATTGCGACGGAAAAGGATGTACAAGTTATGGCAGAAGAAAAATTGGAGGAAATTAACCTGTGGTTTAACCTACAGGAACCAAGACCCATCTCAATTAGTTCAAGACTGTCAGAAAAGGAGAAATCATAATTGATATTGTTGCTGAAAGAGTTCAAAGATGTCTTTGCATGGGACTACATCGAAATGCCAGGATTAGATCCTAGGCTAGTGGTGTACACATTGAATGTGGATCCTAAGGCCAGGCCAGTGGCCCAGCTTGCCAGGATTTTTTACACTGAGATAGAAGAGCAGATAGTCAAGAAGGTGTAGAAATTGCTGGCCGCAGGCTTCATTAAGCCTATCCAACACTCGCTATGGTTATCCAAGATAGTGCCAGTAAAGAAGAAGAATGGGCAGATAAGGTGTTGCGTAGACTTCAGAAATCTCAACAAAGTCTGCCCAAAGGATGAATTCCCACTGCCAAACATGGACTTGCTGATAGATTTAGCGGTAGGGAACGCCTTGTTTTCATTTATGGATGGATTTAACAAGTATAATCAGATCAGAATGGCGCCAAGAGATATGGAGAAAACTGCCTTCAGAACACCCATAGGCAACTTCTACTATACAGTAATGCTTTTTGGGTTGAAAAACGCAGGCGCAACTTACCAACGGACGATGATTGCTATATTCCACGACATGATGTACCGAGAATTGGAGGACTACGTAGATGACATAGTCGTGAAGTCAAAGAAGCGAGAAAAGCATGTACAAATATTAAGAAGAGTATTAGAAAGATATAGAGCTTTCAAACTGAGGATGAATCCCCTAAATTGTGCATTTGGGGTGTCCTCTAGGAAATTCCTAGGTTTCTTGGTTCATAGCAAAGGTATAGATGTGGACCTGGCCAAAGCTACGGTCATAGCGACCATGAAACTGTTGGCCACGGTGAAAGAATTGAAGAGTTTCTTGGAAAAAGTTTCATACATTCGGAGATTCATCCATGGTTTAGCATCAATTACTTCGGCCCTCGCTAGATTGCTTAAGAAGGGGCAAAGCTTTGAGTGGGGAGAAGCACAACAAACGGCCTTCAAAAGGCTACAACAGATTATGATGAACCTCCTTACTGTGCAAGCCCCAATCCGCAAAAAGCCATCGCTGCTCTACTTAACCACTAACTCGTATGCTATAGGCGCGTTAATTGCCCAGGAGGATGGAGGTGGCGTGGAGTAACCAATTTATTACATCAGCCGTGCCCTGAAGGACGCAGAGACGCGCTACCCAAGAGAAGAAAAAACATGATTGGCCATAGTATATGCTTCACAAAGGCTACGCCATTATTTCTTGGCCTACGAGGTATGGTTGATGACTAAATCCCATGCAATCAAAACCTTATTGCGGCAACTAATTCTTTTCGGAAGGACATCCCAGTGGTTACTTCAGTTGTCACAGTACGACCTGAAAGCGGGAACACCCAAAGCAGTGAAGAGCTAGGCTATAGTAGACTTGTTGGCACAGTTTCCAGGAGAAGAAGAATTTTGGCTAGACGATGAGGTCCCAGGGGAGGTAGCCATGGCAGAAGTTAGAGAGTAGTGTGTGATGAAGTTTGATGGGTCTTCTACCACCCAATCAGGAGGAGTGAGAGTAGTTTTGTATCATGAAGAAGACAAGGCTGTAGTGCTTTCATTCAAATTAGAATTCCCTTGTTCAAACATTACGGCAGAATATGAGGCTTATCTAACCGGGCTAGCCACGACCTTTGAAATGGGGATTGAGCATTTAAAAGTGATTGGTGATTCAAACCTAGTGGTCTGCCAGGCCAAGGGAAGCTTTTCCTTGAAGGAACCTAGCTTAGCCTTATACAAAACGATGGCCTAGAAGATGGAAGAAAAGTTTTCAATGTTTGAGATAAAGCACGCCCCAAGGAATGAGAACCGGTATGTAGATGTGCTGGTCGCATTAGGCTCGTAAATAATCTTTGAAGGAGATAGCACCAGGATAGAAGTCAGCAAGAGGAAGGAGTCTATTGTCGAGATGCTGAAGGAAAGGTTCTAAGAGGAGCAATGTAAAGAAGATTGGAGGATTCCTATAAAGGAAGCTTTGATGAAGGAAGAAGACAGGGCAGAATTGAAGACGCTAAAAGACTACGCCTTGGTAAAAGGAGAATTGTACCGCAAGATACCAGGTGGGGTTCGGTCAAGGTGTGTGGGGCAGGAAGAGGCCCGAAGAAAATTGAAGAAAGCACATGATAAGACCTGCGAATTCTACAGAGAAGTAAATCTTTACCGTAGACTCCAAAGGGCAGGTTTTTATTGGCCAAGTATGGGTAAGGACGCATATCATGTCCAAACCCAATGTGAGGCTTGCCAGCATGCAGCAGACAGAGAGAAAAATTACGCTGTATTCGTCAGCAAAAACTGGAAGAGTTCATTCATACAGTACTTGACAAAAGGTATCCTGCCACAAAATCATAGTGAAAGATACAAACTTAAGAGGTTGACCATATGATATTTTTTTACATGGCAAAGTCCTTTTCAAGAAAGGATATGATGGGGACCCATTATGATGTTTGGGTCTCGAGGAAGCAAGTGAGATGATGAAGGAAGTACACGCAGGAGAGTGTGGGGAACACCAGGGGAAGAAAAAGTTGTACAAGTGTCTGCTACAAATGGGTTACTACTGGCCCACCATGAAGAGAGATAAAGCAAAATTTGTGAAAAAATGCCATAGTTGCCAAGTACAAGTCAACTTGATTCACACTCATTCGTAGAACCTACACAGCATGGTCACCTTATGGCCCTTCCACACTTGGGGGCTTGATTTGGTGGGACCAGTTAATCCAGCATCGCACGGGTAATATGGATCTTGGTGGCTATGGAGTATTTCACCAAATGGACAAAGGCAGTGCCATTTCGTAAAGCTACGGGAGAAGTAGTAGCAAACTTCATCAAGGAGAACATAATTTTCAGGTTTGGAGTACCCCATATGATTATCAGTGACAATGGCACACTATTTGTTAAGAGTGGTGTAAGGAAGATGCTGGAGTTCTACCAAGTCAAGCACCATCGGTCATCGCCTTATTACCCTCAAGGGAATGGGCAAGCAGAGGCGACAAACAAGACCCTTATAAAGATCATCAGCAAAATGAGCCGAGAGTATACAGGAGGATGGGCAATGCATCTACCAGACGCTCTTTGGGCTTACAAAAATTCACCAAAGTCAGCCACAGCGTTTTCACCCTTCTCTTTGGTCTACGGAATAGAGGTTATGAGCTCGACAGAAGTGATGACTCCCTTTTTAACGGCCTGTTTGGAAGTTTAGAAAAGGAGGAGAGTAGAGGGGAGTAGAGGGAAGGAGAGTAGTGGAGAGGAGAGTAGAGGGGAATGGTTATCCTTTACTCTGTTTAGATGTTTTTAAAATTAGTAAGGGGGAAGGGAGTAATTAGCCCTCCCTCTTGTTTGGATGTTTTAAAAATTAAAATGGAAAGGAGAGGAAATGATTTTAATAGACAAATTTACCCATATTTGAAAATGGATTTGCAACGTTGGTCTATGATTAATTTGTTAGATTAAATAATTATTTAATCAACATTCTCATTCCATCAAATACCACTAATAAAAGTATAAAACTACTTTTAACTATTATAAAATAATTTTTATTACCTAAAAAAAATTATAATAAAAATAAAAATAAATTTTCTTTATTTATGGGAAATTTTCAAGAAGCTTCACATAGAAAGCAACCACGACCCGAACCGATCAAACGAAAGCCCTAACTATTTAATGAGGTGAACAAGACCTGAAAAGATTGAGCTGCAACTCAAAATAAACAACAAATCAAAACCCAAAACCCAAAAATAAAAATAAAAAATAAAATAAATTGAAATTACATAAAATAAATTATCCAATTGGTTAACGAGAAAGTTGTTTAAAAAAAATATATTTTAAAAAATAAATAATAAAAAAAGCAAAAAGTTCACATCTTCCAACTCGTTTAGTTTTTCTACATTTTATGGGCCACCAAACGAGGTTTAAAGGATTGAACTTTGCAAAAATAAATCATAAAAAAGAAAACCCAGTGCCCAGATAGTCAATGCGCATTTCCTAACATCTAAATCCAAATTTGCTATTTTAAAAAACTAATACAACCAAGCCGATCGAACACAACAATATATACCAAACTGATCACAATGAACCAAAAAGTACAAAAAGAAAAGAGAAACGAAATGTACCGTCAGAAGGGTCGGTGGTGGCTAGAACAAGAGGAGCAGCAAAGATCAAGGCAATGAACAGTGACTCAGTGAGTTGAGACAACATATATTTTGATCAATTTGTGTGGCTATATATGATTCTCGAAGCTTCAATTTTTAGAGAGAGAAAGACAGATGGGTTGAAGGGTGACTCTAAAATTTGGGTATGGACTTTTTTTTTAGTAAGTTGTGAATTTATTTTTATTTTTATTTTTTTCATTCCCCTTAAATTTTTTCAGGAAACAAACAAAGATTATTTATATATAGGTTTGTAATTTTGTTAATTTAGAAAGGGTAAATTGGAAAATTCATTTGGTCAATAATTTATCTACTCTATTCTCCCTCTAAATCTCTCCAATTTAGGGAATTAAAAATGAGGGGTTAGAGGCAGTTGAAACCCCTCCAAACCCCTCTTCCTCCTTCCTTAAAATACTTCCAAACAAGGTAATTGAATTACTCTCTCTCCCTTTACTCTACTCCCCCTCATTTTTTAAACTCCAAAACAGGTCATAAGAGTTATGCAGATGCGAAAGAAAGAAAAGGAGAAGGGATTCTTTACGGCAGAAAGATGTGAGGACTTAGAAGGGTTTGACGAAAAGAGGGAAGTGGCCCAAGAGCGTAGCCGCAGATGACAGAATGACTAAAGAAAGAGTGTTTGTAGAAGGACAGCTTGTGTTAAAGGCAGCAGACCACGTCAGGCAAGGTATGTCAAGACCATATAAGTTTTTACCAAAATGGGAGGGACCCCTTGTGATAAGAGAAGCATATGCAAGTGGGTATTATCTTTTGGCCCAGATGGATGGCAAAGATCTGATGGACCCCATCAATGGCAAGTGGCTAAAACGCTATTATGCTTAAAAGAAAAAGTTGTGTAGTTATCCCTTTTGTTTAATGAGTTCTATGTTTCCTTTTCCTTCAAGTGACTATGTCGCAAGACAAGATTGTAACATGCTTTTATCAATATGTAATGAAAAAGTATAAAGCATTATAAAAGCATATCATAGTCATAGTCATAACAAAAGCAGTAATAGAGTGTAGCATTATAGTTACAAACCCAAACTATGGCAATCATATCAGACTCGCTAGATAAAAACTATAGAAAACATAAAGTATATTAGATGAGGGAATAAGGGAAGAAAAACAAAGGGGAAGCTACATAATCAACGAAGCCCGGAAATAAGAGGTTGATCTCCAAAATGACTGGATCCACCAATGCTAGAAAAAAGGTGCTCACGATGACCCTCCAAGTTTGCCACCTCCTTCCTCAGAGCCTCAATGTGTGTATCAATGGCATTAACAGTAAGCTGAACCTTCTTCATGAAGAAGGCCTAGGCAATCTCGTGAAGGTGGTCAAGAATGAACTCCACTGCAAAGCCCACACTAACAAGCTCCTGTATCGTAGCCCTCCATTGCAGGATCCTCTCGACGAAAATAGTGTCAACAAAGTTGTGCTCAACGTCGTTCATCACACTCCCCAACAACTTCAAAAAGGGCTCCCTAGCGGAACGGCCAAGATGGAATCCTTGCATGAAGTCACTACGACTGCTGTAGACTGCCTCTAAGTGAGAAGCACAATCCTCAGAAACTCTGAAGCCATGGAAGTCAACGTAAGGAGGCCCGAAACTCCAGAAGTTCGCGGGATCGAGGTCATTAACCTCAGGCTGATCAAAACAAGTAAAGAAGGTCGCGACCTCACTCACAAGTTTTGGAATAGTGGCAGAATTGCTGCCCACCTTAAACTGAGAAGGGGCAGTGAGAATCGGACATGATAAGGAACATGCAATGCGGTGTGAGAAACCATGAAGTGAGAAGGGTGAACTCATAATGAAGAAATGAAGAAGAGGATGAGAGGAAGAAAACATACTAGGACCCGTGAGAATGGGGGCTGTAGGGATGGCAGGAACTGGTGATGGTATTGTAGGAACGACAGAAACTAGTACTGTAGGAACGGCAGAAACTGGTGCTGAGGGCATAGCAAAAATCAATGCTGAAGGCGTAGCAAAAACGGGTGTTGCAGGTGTGGTAGGAGGAATGACTATAGGCATTGCTATGCCTGCTACAACCTCTGGCTTCTCAAAAGTCTCTGTGATCAGAAGAATAGACATACAAAATAAATGGAGATTACATCAAGAGGGTATGCAAATACATATAAAAGGAAGAAGAAGGCAATGATAAAAAGTGAAGAGAAAAACTTTGAGGGATACATACCCATAGCCTTAGCCCTATGCTCATCACCCTTCTCTTCATCAGAATCAGAGATCCTCTTCTTAATGGTGGGTTCATCATTAGAATCCTCAAGGACCTCCTCAGATCCCTCAGAAGACAAGTCTGCATCAGGCCCACATGTGGCAGAGCTAAGGATGGAAAAAGGGGTAACCACCAAAGAAGAGTCATTCTTTACGGCCTAAGATAAAGCTGTGAAAGGATCACTGGTAGAGATAATAAGAGGTGTGGTAGGAAAGGCAACCTCAGTCTGGGAAGCAGTCGGAGGAGTAGCTCCCTTTAGGGGAGTAAGAGTCTTGGTAGGAGTAGGGGTAGGCTCACTGACCCTTTCAATAGAAGTACCCTCATCTACAGGTACTGGCTCGGCGGAAGGGATAGGAGTCTCAGCAGGAACTCCCTGTGCGGCAGTAGCCATGGCCTCAGCCACCACATCAGCCCCATCAAAGAAACCTTCCATGAGTGTGCCTATGGCGGCAGAAATCTTCTCGGCCGTGGAGTGATCTATGGAGATAGGTTCGGGCTCGGCTTGAGGAACACGAAAAAGAAAATGAAAAAGAGAGGAATACATAATCATTGGTGATGCGAAAAGAAGAGGAGAGAGAGAGATGGGGCAACCAATGACATGTGGTAAGGGAAATATATGCAGAAGAGAAAAAGAAGAAAAAAGGGAAGGAGGGAGACATATCTCAAACTTGGCCTCATCAAGCAATATAGGACGGGTGGCAAACATATCCTCCTTGTTCTTAGATTGTAAAAGACAAGAGAAGACAAGAAGAAGGAAATAAGTCAACAAGTATATAGGGTTAATCGCAGAAAAGTCCTATACAAAAATAACGAAGACGAAGTAAAATTAGAGATAACATACTCTCTTCTCAGTAGTTGTGGATGTAGGAGGAGGGGATGTCTTCCTCTTGTTGCCTCGGGTCCTACTAGAAAGAGAGGCATCAACAGATGGCCGCGGAGTAGTAGGCCTAGACTTGCCTGCAATAGGGCACCTACTGTTGTGAAATTTTAAAATACTCGCAAGTGTACGAACCGTACCGAAGTATAGTTTGACAAGTACGAGGTCGAACCCACAGGGACTTGAATGAACGTAGGAAAATTAATCAAATCTTAACCAAATTAATCCTAATCTAGTTTAATAAAAATTGGTTGTTTTGAAATTAAATAAACTAAATAAATAATAAAATTAAGCAAATAGTTAAACTAAGTAAGAGATATAAAACAATAAAAAGATGTAAACAATCAAGGGAAAGGAATTAAGGTTTTGGAATCCGCCTTGTTAATTCATATCAACATATATTTATGATCATTAATTTTTCCCAACTCACTACATGATAATCTAGAAATCAATCTTACTATCATGGAAAATATCCTCATTAAAATCCTTATTTTAAAAACCAAAAGCATGTTCTTCTTCGCTTCTTAAGTATAAAATTAAATCATCAATTGTATCCGTAGCCAAACAAATCACAAGATATATCCAATTCTAAAAATCAAGAATTAATAAACCAAGCATTCAATTAATTAAGACAAATCCTAAATCATGAGAAAAACATGATTGAACTCATATCTAGAATCCCATCTTAGTCAATTGATATGAAGCAAGAACAATTTAAATCATTAAAGAACAACTATTGTGGGAAAAATCAAATCACATAAATATTACTGATAATCCTTAACAAGGTTTCATCCTCAACCCTAATTATAAATTTAGCTACTCATGATAATTGAAAGAAAAAACAAGAATAAAATACTAAACATTAAACTAGACAAATAAAATAGAGAAAGAAATAGTCACAATGCTATCATGGAGAAAAGCTACAGAGAAGCCACATGCGGCACTGCCTCTTGCTCCAATTTTCTATTTTGCATCTCAGCCCTAGCACTAGCCTCTCTAAATTTTGCCCTAAAAAGCCTTTAAATACGTCAAGGAATCCTATTACAAGTTGAATTCCCGTTTGGAGAAAATTCCAGATATTTAGGCTTCACTTAACCGACTATTTTGGCCCATTTAACGTCAGAATTAGGGCTTTTGGTAAACTACAAAGTTGTAGCCCTTTAAGTTAAATTTCCAGCCCAACTTGAATCATCTCGATTGGACATCTGAGCTGAAAGTTATGCCAAAAATACTAACTGATGTCCAGGCTGGAATCCTAATCCGAATTGGACTTGAATTTGGTGCAAATTTCCTTTGATTCCTTGCTCCAATTGGACTTAAATTTAATTCAGTTGGCCTTCTCTTGAATTCATGCATGGCTGGATGTAAGTTGGCTTGATTCAATTGGCTTAACCCCACTTTTCATGTAAAGACCTTGTTACCTGCAATACAAAGATATTATATAATCAGTCACAAAATAACATAAAAGTAAAGCTAAATATGTAGATATGTGAGTACTTTATTGTATATATTTCATGCACATCAAGTACCCCCAAACCTACATTTTGCTAGTCCTCGAGCAAAACAGATAAAGAGTAAAACAAAACAAAGAAAAAGGAAATCCTAACTAATCCACTTTCACTGGAAATTTCGATTGCGTTTAGCGTATGCAACAAGCCTTTAAACCCCTAGCTTACACTAGTGGACGAGTTGTAGTCTCGTGAGGGTTTGCAGGGAATATACCCACAAAATTCTGAGAATGAATACTAAAAACAAAATAAACAAAACAAAGAAAATCATTTTTTTCTTTTTCAATTGCCTTTTGCAAAGAGGATTAGTTCAAGTTCAAAAACACTACAAATGCTAAAGAAATTTCTCATGCCATCAAAACTCAATGTGAGTGAAAAGTGGTAGCCAACCCAAACATACTCTTAGTTTTAGAATAAATTTGACTCGAATCTCTATTTGAAAGTATGCTTCAACTCAAATCTTTCCAGTGTTATCACTCAACAAATGAAATCACTCTGAAATGGGGTGTAACACTCTCAACAATATATGTGAGCAGAATAATGTAAGCAAAATCAAACACCTCACATATAAATCACACGAAAAACGCTTAACCAAGAAAGAACAAATAGTCTCATGAAAGGATGCCAAAAAGAATTTATACCACACTTTTTTATTCAGTCATATCAATATCTGAACTACACAATCTTCAAGATCAAATAAGGACTTTATTAGGACGTAATGTAGGGTAAAAGCAAAGGGAATGAAATAAAAATGGGTGAAGGTAAATGTAAGAAGTGTTTTCAAGATTAATTGGAATGTCAACTCTTTTTGGAATTTCCATTCAACTATTTTTTTTCACCTCTTCTTCTTCAAAGCAATACTCTCTCTTTACATTTCACTTCTCAAAATTTGATGAGAACCCTTTTTATTTTCTTCTTTTTAACACTTTTCCTTTTCTTTTTTTTTTCTTTTTTTTTTTTTTCTCTTTTTTTTTTTTTTTTTTTTTCAATTCTTTCTTTGAATTCTTGCACAAACCACCACATTGAAACAAATTGATCAAATTTCATCTTGAAACACTATGGATAAGGGCTTTAAGAAAGAAAGGCTAATTAAAAGGCTCAACGGGGTGACTAGTGATAATGTATCAAGAAAGAAAAACACATGTATGGCTCAAAGTAGACAAAAATGGCCTAATCTCATCTCTCAAAGACTAGTATAGCTCATTCAACATCAATGACTTCAAAAGATTCAAGTGTGGCATAAAATCTGATTTTTTATTTTCTTGGCCAAAAGAAAGAATAATGAGACTACAACAAGGGAAATATGTTATGAACTTCCAAATGAACTTTAAGAGTAGAAACAATAAATAACCCTCCAAAAATAATGATTGGCTCAGAACTCACAGGGGTTATAGTCTCCACATTGTTATCATCAAGATTTTCTAATCACTTTTATCCTTCAACAACAAGTTGTGTCTGAGTGGCTACGTGCATGTGCAATGAATTGAGCATGAAAGCAATGAAATTCTTTAAACAAGAGTAGTATAACGAACTCAAAACATAAACCTCAAGCTAGGCAAAAGATTTTTTTTTTTTTTTTTTGAAGCAACTAAACAAAACAAAAAAGAAAGACAGAAATCTATATACATCCCCCCCCAAACCTAAACCAAACATTGTCCTCAATGTTAAAAATGATCCTCTCAAATAGATGTCTTGAATGAAAAGTGAGCAATATATTAATATGCAACATGAGAACCAAGTAGAAACAAGTAAGGTAAGGAGAAGGAAGAGACGTACCTTGATCAAGCTGATTGTTATAAATTTTAATTTCTGTCAAATATCAGCTAGAACAAAAGAAAATAAAACTAAACAAGAAAATAAACACAAATATTAATCTAAAAGCAGAAAATAAACAAGAAAAAGATTTTTTTTTTTTTTTTTTTTTGCAAAAAGATTTAACACAACTGGAGATAAATCCTGATAAACAGGACCATCCAAACCTCAACAACACCATGGAGATAAATATTGCATATTATGAATGGACTAGTCCAATGAGATTGTAACTTACCTGGATCAAAAACATGTTGGGAGGCTTTTGCAGTGTCTTCCAAGTGAATTCTTTGCATAACCACAGAAGCCCTAATACCCTTAGTATTAGCAATTTTCCAACCTATAGCTTCCTTATGCACCTGAAGTATACTTATCAATTGGTGTTCCCAAAAGTCATCCAAATCTAAAGCTATAATGACAGGTAAGGTCTCAGAAGAACCTAAAAATGGATACTTAAGTGTGTCAGGTAATGGTTTCAACTCCAACTTTGGTGGTTCCACAGCAGATGGGGGTGAGGATGAAGAAAGTGGAAGAGGGATCACTTTTGGTTGCCAACTATCATTACTTAAGAGAGGAATAGAATCTAACAATGCATTGACCTCCTCAATTGCCTTTTCAGTATCCAAATTGCAATCAACACCGATTAAGCAAGCCTTTAGGGGATCCTCACAACTTGATTGTAGGAAAGTATCATGGACTAGGCTCCCAATCATGTTAACCTCACATATATCCTCATTGTCTAGTACTTGCTTACTTATGTCAAAGATATTAAGCTCAACAGTCATATTCCCAAAAGAAATCTTCATCACACCATTCCGACAATTGATCAAAGCATTAGATGTGGCTAAGAAAGGGCGACCCAAAATGACATGGATTTGTGTACTGGCATTTAGAGCAGGCTCAGTGTCTAGCACAACAAAATCAACAGGAAAATAGAATGCATCCACCTTAATCAGTACATCCTCAACAATACCTCTAGGGATTTTCACAGACCTATCAGCTAATTGAAGTGTCATGGTTGTGGGTTTTAACTCCCCCAAACCTAGCTGCAAATAAACTGAATATGGCATTAGGTTCACACTTGCCCCCAAATCTAGCAAAGCTCGCTCAATGAGACGATCCCCAATCTTGCATGAAATTGTAGGGGATCCTGGGTCCTTATATTTCACTGGATATTTATTCTGAATGATTGAACTGACTTGCTCTGTCAAAAATGCCTTTTTAGGAACATTTGTCTTTCTCTTCATTGTCACAAGATCTCTTAGAAACTTGGCATAAGCAGGAACTTGCTGAATTGCATCAAGAAATGGAATATTTATTTGCACTTGCTTAAAAACCTCTAAAATATCTCCAAATTGTCCACTTTTTTGAGGACTGATTAACCTTTGAGGAAATGGAGCTTTAGGAACAAACCTCTTATCAATGGGGGAACTAAGATCCTGAATTGGAATGGATGGTGGGTTATCCTTCTTTTCTCCATGATCATCATGTGAACTATGAGTTACTTTTTCCTTTAACACAATATTTTCATCGTCCTCCACTTCTGGCATTTTCACTTGATTATCAACTTGCTTACCAGACCTAAGGGTAGTAATAGACTGAACATGTTCTTGTCCATAAGTAGAACTAGAAGAACCATTAATGACATATTGTTCTTTTGGGTTAGGTATGGGTTGACTAGGAAACTTTCCTTTTTCCCTCTCTCCAACTTGGGTTGCTAACTGGCCAACTTTATTTTCCAACTTTGAAATAGCTTGAGTATTCAAATGGGTGGAACTTTTCATCTCTTGAATGGCTTGGCTAGTTGATTGCATGAAAGTTTTGAGAGACTCTTCCAAAGATGGTTGTTGTCTTGGTGGTGCCACAAACTGAGGTGTTGATTGAGGAATGGGAGGATATGCTTGAGTAGGTGGACGAAATTGACTTTGTTGATGCACTTGTTGTCCACCTATATTTATGGGGGAATGGTTCTGCCTCCAAGAGAAATTAGGATGATTTTGCCAATTTGGATTGTAAGTCTCTGAAAATGGACTAGCAAGTGGTTTTCCATAATTGTTCAATGCATTTGCTTGCTCGGTATAAAAATCAGGATACCTAGCTGCGGAAGGACACATTTGTGTTGTATGCATAGGACTTGCACAAATAGAGTATGTTTCACTTTGAACTTGATTGACAGAATTCATCCCTCTTCCTAAAGCTAAAGCCTCAACCTTACGAGTGAGATTGTCCAACCTAGCTTTTATGTCTAAATCTTCACTAACTTCATACAATCCTCCTTTCTTAATTGCAGGAGCAAATCTCTCTTTACGGTTGGAAAAATCCCATTGTTGTGAACTTTCAGAAAAATTCTCAAGAAATTTGTATGCCTCATCATCTACAAGACTCAAAAATCCACCACCATTCATGGACTCAATCATGTTACGATTTGTCTGAGTCAAACCATTATAAAAATATTGTACTAGTCTCCATGTTTCAAAACCATGATGGGGACACTTTAAGATCAAGTCCTTAAATCTCTCCCAACTCTCATAAAATTTCTCTTGTTCATCCTGATAAAAATCTGCAATTTCTCTCCTCAAAGCATTGGTTTTGGCCATTGGGAAAAATTTAGAGAGGAATTTTGTAACCAACAGTTCCCATGAAGTGATAGATCCTGGTGACAATGAATTAAGCCATGCTTTTGCCTTATCCTTCAAGGAAAAAGGGAATAAACGCAAGCGAACAGAGTCATCAGTAAAATTCTGGAACTTACAAGTAGCACAAATCTCAAGAAAATCTTTCACATGCATATAAGGATCTTCTCTATCCAATCCATGAAAAGTAGGAAGAAGATGGATTATCTGTGGCTTCAACTCAAAATGTGTAGCAGTGGTTGCAGGCAATACTATGCAAGATGGAGGGTTGGTGGTTATGGGTGAGAACAACTCCCTAAGGGTTTTTGAATCATCTCCTATTTCTCCCATTCTGGATGAATAATCAAAACTAACAAGACGATTTTCTTTATCACGAATCCAAGTTCTCATACACCAAGCACAAAGAAATAATTTTTTTTTTGTTTTTTTTTTTGTTTTTTTAAATTTAACTACAACTAGTAGAAGGAAAAATTCAATTAAGACCTAATTTATTTTCCTAACCAAGTCCCCGGCAACGGCGCCAAAAACTTGTTGTGAAATTTTAAAATACTCGCAAGTGTACGAACCGTACCGAAGTATAGTTTGACAAGTACGAGGTCGAACCCACAGGGACTTGAATGAACGTAGGAAAATTAATCAAATCTTAACCAAATTAATCCTAATCTAGTTTAATAAAAATTGGTTGTTTTGAAATTAAATAAACTAAATAAATAATAAAATTAAGCAAATAGTTAAACTAAGTAAGAGATATAAAACAATAAAAAGATGTAAACAATCAAGGGAAAGGAATTAAGGTTTTGGAATCCGCCTTGTTAATTCATATCAACATATATTTATGATCATTAATTTTTCCCAACTCACTACATGATAATCTAGAAATCAATCTTACTATCATGGAAAATATCCTCATTAAAATCCTTATTTTAAAAACCAAAAGCATGTTCTTCTTCGCTTCTTAAGTATAAAATTAAATCATCAATTGTATCCGTAGCCAAACAAATCACAAGATATATCCAATTCTAAAAATCAAGAATTAATAAACCAAGCATTCAATTAATTAAGACAAATCCTAAATCATGAGAAAAACATGATTGAACTCATATCTAGAATCCCATCTTAGTCAATTGATATGAAGCAAGAACAATTTAAATCATTAAAGAACAACTATTGTGGGAAAAATCAAATCACATAAATATTACTGATAATCCTTAACAAGGTTTCATCCTCAACCCTAATTATAAATTTAGCTACTCATGATAATTGAAAGAAAAAACAAGAATAAAATACTAAACATTAAACTAGACAAATAAAATAGAGAAAGAAATAGTCACAATGCTATCATGGAGAAAAGCTACAGAGAAGCCACATGCGGCACTGCCTCTTGCTCCAATTTTCTATTTTGCATCTCAGCCCTAGCACTAGCCTCTCTAAATTTTGCCCTAAAAAGCCTTTAAATAGGTCAAGGAATCCTATTACAAGTTGAATTCCCGTTTGGAGAAAATTCCAGATATTTAGGCTTCACTTAACCGACTATTTTGGCCCATTTAACGTCAGAATTAGGGCTTTTGGTAAACTACAAAGTTGTAGCCCTTTAAGTTAAATTTCCAGCCCAACTTGAATCATCTCGATTGGACATCTGAGCTGAAAGTTATGCCAAAAATACTAACTGATGTCCAGGCTGGAATCCTAATCCGAATTGGACTTGAATTTGGTGCAAATTTCCTTTGATTCCTTGCTCCAATTGGACTTAAATTTAATTCAGTTGGCCTTCTCTTGAATTCATGCATGGCTGGATGTAAGTTGGCTTGATTCAATTGGCTTAACCCCACTTTTCATGTAAAGACCTTGTTACCTGCAATACAAAGATATTATATAATCAGTCACAAAATAACATAAAAGTAAAGCTAAATATGTAGATATGTGAGTACTTTATTGTATATATTTCATGCACATCACCTACTGGAATGGGTACGAGTAGAAGGGGAAGGAGAGTTCTTTAAAACTATGTTACCTATGGGAGGAAAGTCACCCTCAAAAGGCATAATGTCTGAACAGGTCTCAGAGGAGTCATCACCTTTCCTGGCAGACTTAGACTTGGTGGAACTTTTCTTCACGGGCACAGAGATGTTTGTCACCTTCACGCTTTTCTCCCAACCCATGGAATAGTCACCAGCATACCAGAACCACCCACTCTCTTCCTCAACCCACTCAAATATAGCAGATCAACTCTGCTTCTTAGCATATGCCACCACAGACTAGGTGGGAAGGAGCAACCGAGGGTTAGCAGAAATAACTACTCTAAGGCCATCAAGAGGAATGAGAGAAAACCCACGGCTGCCCAACAACTCCTACTTAAACGAGGTCATCACGGCCTACCAGTACCCATGCATGGCAGCAGTACAAATACCCTCCCTCTGTGAACCTGGAATAGTGACTGCACTAAAACGTCTACTCAAAAACTCAAAGGCAGTATGCCGTAAGAATGGCCGAAAAGAAGTAAAGGACTCCATGATGCCAGAAAAGTCATCAGGAATATCTTGATCTAGCCTAAACTACCTCCTCACCCTATCAGTAGAATAAAGTACAAATCTAACACCCTCATTAGCCAAATAAGGCAACCACCTAGCATTAGTGGCCACCAAGTAATTGATACCCTTCTCCTCAAAGCCAGTCAACGAGGTAGTGGTCCCGGCAGTGTCAACAAAAGGACCTATGGCAGAGTCCGCACATGTATAACCTGTACCCAAATTCCTATACGCTTTCTAAGAAAACCCAACTCCCTTATCGAAAAACTCAATAGCAAGATGCCCAATCGGCTTCAAACCAACCCAAAGAAAAGCCACTGGAAAGTCAGACTCAAATCGGCCACAGAAATTAGTGATAACTCTTGGACACTACTAGTATCTCTCCTTGGAAAAACGGACAGGTCTACATTTCGCCAAATTCCTGGCACAACGCTCATATAACAGATGCTGTAGGATGGTGCTATGAACAGAGGAAGTAACTATATGGCAAGAACCCGCCTGATCCTTATCACTCTGCAGGATATCCAACTGAACATATAGATGTCCCCAGAACATGGGTGCCAATAGCAGACTCACCCCAGCAGATATCTTAATGGCTAACCAAAAATACAGAGGCTTCACAGCATAGTGAGGCTGAGAGCCAAAAATGAACTTACAGAGCCAAAACGTGACGAGGGCCACACGGCGAGCAACGACGGAGGCCTTAGAGAAAGAATTGATAATATGACAACTTCGCGTTTCCACTCATCCCTGTCCTCAACTCGGCCTCCACGGCCTCTCCTTCTGGAGAAGGCTCCAAGGCACCAGGATCAACATCACCAAGAATAGGCAAAAACAACTAGTTTGCCACATCTTCCAAGGTCATGGTGATCTCACCGCAGGAAAGAAAGAAAGTATGAGTGGCGATGCACCACTGACAGACCAAATGGAAGAGGTTAAACAAGTTTTTGTAGTTAGACAAGTAGCGTGATGAGACAATGGCCTTCAACACACTAGCTTGCTGTAGCACCTCCATAAAACCTGTGTTGGATAACTCGTTGTCCACCAATTCCTTCCAACCTAAAGCAGTACCCGATCCAGATTCAAAGAGAATGGGCACGGGGAGTGAAGTATCTTGGCAGATAACAAGATCTGAAATCGAAGAAGCCAACGGAGCCCAAGATATGTTCGTATTGCGACGGCAAAGGGCAATCCACACACGGCCCGGCGGTAGCGGCGTGTACTCAATGGACCTTTTGGAAAATGGGCATGGGTATCGTACCAAAGGTTGATGAGAGGAGCGCACTCACTATCGAGATCGCGCCGTGTCTCCTCCTCATTGGAACGGTCCGATTCGGAATGGGTGGCCTCTTCGCCTACGTCTCGCGTGGTAAGATCATCAAACACAACCTCTTTTCCCTTACTGCGGGAAAAACCTTGGCTTTTCATCGACGTCATGATCAAAGTAGATGGGTGATAGTGTTTGAGAGAGAAGACATGGTGAACGAAGAGAAAAGGAGAAAGTGTTTGGAATACAAAAGGAATCTCTCTTAAGAACCAACATCAATAACACTGACACGAAACGATGTGATAGGTTAGCCATAGGATAAGGGATGGAATTAATGAAGCGGAAGCTATGTTTTAGAATAACTACTAAACTGGGAAATTCGAAGAGAAGAAAAAGTTGGAGCCCACTGTTCGAAAAAGCCCGCGAAGGGAAAGAAGAACGAAAGACAGAAAGGACAGGAAAGTCTTTTGTTCGCATATGAATCGTAGGAAGCCCAATAGCGGGAAGAAGCCTAACAATATGGGCAGAACAGAGTTAGTGGATTGATAGAAAAACCATTAAGCCTGAATGATAGGAATAATGGATCATAGGCCCATAAAGTAAATAAATGGGCCTTGAGGAAAGCAAATGGGCCTAGAGGAGCTCAGAGAAAGAAGTAGTAAGCTCATGGAAATTATGTGATGTAGAAAAAGTAAGAATGGGCCACAGCAGGCTCGAAGTAATGAAGTAAGAAAGTAAGGGGTTGATGGGAAGCCCCTGAGCCCCAAGGATGAAGGATAAGGTAATTGGGCAAGGGAAGCCCAAAAGAGTTAGTAAAAGCCCATGGGAATGCAGAATTAGAAAATGAGCCGAGGATGCCCAAGGAAAGCAAATGGGCCAAGGATGCCCATGGAGAAAGAAATGGGCCAAAGAAGCCCACAAGCAATGTAATGGGTCAAGAAAGCCTAAAATAGCATGAGTATAAATCCAATAGGCTAATTTCTTCTCTCCCTCTAAAATCCCACCCTCTGTTAAGGATAAAGGATTTGCTTGGGCATAAACCATTCAGGCCCGTTCCCTCAAAGTGGATAATTTCTACAGCATTCCCCTGTGAGGTTGTCCATGTTGAGGAAGTGGTTCCCTTCTTGGTCTTAGTCCCGTAACACAACTTAACACGGCAGACTAATCTTTTCCTTCTTTGATTTAATTATTATTAATATTTCCCTTCTTATTTCTGCCATTCCATTTACGATGCATTTCTTGTTGTTGTGTTTTTCATTTTAATTAAAGATCCTTTATTTATTCTGTCTAACAGCAAACTATTTATTTTATTATTTTATTACATTTGCTTGCCATAACTCTATTGTAATAGCTACGCCTGCCATGGGCATATGATCCAAGTTTCAGCAAAAAAGGGCATAGTTTGTGTACAAGCTGGAACAAGGTGAGTTGCAACTGGACTGGTCTTGACTCTCCTACTGGGAATATTTGGGCCTCAGGAGGCAGCCCAACCCAACATCTCAAAAAGGCCACCAAAATCTTCTAATTGTGTGTGCTTATAGGGTCTGTTTGGATACCGCTTATTGTTGAAAATTGAAAACTTATTACTAAAAACACTGTAGCAAAATAATTTTTAAAAGTTTAAATAATGCTGTGGGACCAAAATTTACCTAGAAATCTGTGTTTTGTTGAGTTTGGTGGTCCATGAACAGTGTCGTGGGACCCACCATTTTTCAGCAAAACGTACAAAATTTTCATCCCAATGCTTTGCAAACATACGTTTAATTTCATCGTTGTTGATGCCTACTTTGGCAAAAAGGCTTAATAGCATAAAGAAGCCCAACAATATGCGAGGAAAAGAGTTAGTAAATTGGAAAGAAAACTATTAAATCAGAATGGCAGGAATAATGGATCATAGGCCTAGAAAATAATAAATGGGCCTCAAAGAAAGCAAGCGGGCCTAAAGGAGCCCAAAGAAAAGAAGTAGTAAACCCATGGGTATTATATGAAATAGCACGCAAGCAAGAATGGGCCAAAGAGGTCCAAAGTAATGAACTAAGTGAGTAAGATGTTGATGGAAAGCCCATGAACCCCAAAAGTAAAGGATATGGTAATTTGGGTCGGGGAAACCCAAAAGACTTAGCAAAGGCCCTTGGGAGTAAAATGGGCTGAGGATGCCCAAGAAAAGGAAACGGGTCGAGGATGCCTAAAAGGATGAGATGGGCTAAGGAAGCCCATAAGCAATGGAATGGGTCAAGGAAGCCCAAAGTAGTATGAATACTATCTCAATGGTAATACTGGGCCACAGGAATTAAGCAAAGGGAAAGTATACAGTAGGCCCAAAAGGAGCCCAGCAAGCACGGGTCATACAATAGCACAACAGGAATGACAAAATGGCACGGCAGAAGTGCTAGCAGATCCACGAAAGAGGCAAAGAATGGATTGGAAAAGGAATAAGCCACAATCAAGCAAGGCCTAGCCTAGGAAAGAAGTGAGATGTAAAGAATAAAGGCTCAAAAACCATTCACGCCACAAGAGGTCAAGAGCGAGCAGCAGAATGTATAGACGAGCTTTCAGGTCATGGCAAAAGTATGAACAGCAGATAAGCCATGGATACACATGGAAGTGGAGCACGCACAAGGCTCAGGCACCACCAACTTGTACCCAACCAATACAGGAGTGGTGGGCCATAAGTTAGAGGTAAGAAAGGGTATGGTCTGGTAGTGGAGAGAAGGGGAGAGCCTATTCTGGGATTCTTACTCAAACTTTTTTGTTAGAAATGTCCTGCTAGGATGACATATCACCCAAAAGAGGGAAAGATAAGTTGGAATCACTAGGTGCATGCCATGAAGGATAGTGAGAGAGAATGCTCACCCTTATCCGGATGGGAATGCCACGGTGAGTAAGCAAACAAAATAAGACTCTTTGTCTGGTAATGGGATATGGCATGGCCAACATAGGTAAGTAGTGGTCACTGAGCAATTGACAGAGCAGTGGGTGGTCTGGAAGGACACCCACACCCAGAAAAAAGTAGTTAAGGGGTAAAACAGTAAAAACCCTTCATGGCAGGCAGTATAAAAGGGCCCTTCGCCGTGTACAGAAGGGAGGGAGGAACAAAACAAGAGGAAAGGAAGAAAAGAGTGAACATAACAACCCCACAAGGGAACAAGAAAAAGAGAGAAAAATGGCGTAGAATACTTAGAAAGAAAAAAAAAAAGAGTTAGAAAGAAATAACAAAGAGTAGGCAAGAGCGTGATAGCAGGCATGCACCAATAGGCTAATCCCTTCTCCCCCTCTAAAAGAGTATCCTCTATTAAGGATTAAGGAATTTGAGTATAAGCCATTTAGGCCCATCTTCTCAAAGTTGGTAATTTCCATGGCCGGATCTCCCTGTGAGGTTACCCATATTGAAGAAGTGATTCCCTTCTTAGACTTAACTTTGTAAGACAACCAAGCACAGCAGTCTAACCATTTCTTCTTTCGTTTTATTGATTAAGTATTGGTGTTATTTCTCTCTTATTATTATTATCTTATTCATATTGCATTTATATGGTTGCATTGCTTTACCTTTTATTTCATTCAATATTTTTAGTTTTCCAGCTGGCAGTAAGCATACTTCCTTTTATTGTTGCTATATTATATTTGCCCACTATAACCCTTTTGTAACAGTTTCCTCTGTTGTGGGCATGTCACCAAAGTTTTAGCAAAGGGGCCTCAGTTTGCGCACAAGTCGGTTTTGGGTGTGTTGCAGACAAGCCGGTCCTGACTCACCTACCCAAAACCTTTGGGCCATAGTGTGGTAGGAGGCAGCCCAACCCGCAGTTGCAAAAAGGCCCACCACAATCGTATATATATACATTTCTTGTTTGTCGCATTTTGAGCTTGCTTGTGCACAAGTTGGTCCAATAAAAGGATTCTATCTTGTTGTAGTAGGAACTAGCCTAGCTCTTTATTATCTTCATATCTATTTTTTTTTGGGCTCTTAGTAGGCTCACAGTTCAATATTGGGCTTGGGTTCAAGAAATCATAAAAAAGGGCCCCACAAATATTTAAGGTTTAATTGTAGAAAAACATCCTAAAATATAGGGGTGTTAGCACTTTGCACTGTGCCAATATATACCCTACCATCTTAATAAGGGTTAAAGTCTATGATCATTTGACTTGCACATGGCCCTCTGAAGACAAAATAATAAATATGTATTTTCCATAATTAAATAACAAGAATACGTTTACTAATTTCATACTTGGAGTTAAAAACCCATAACTTGCCTTCATCCTATCTAAATAGTAATTGAGTATTCGGGTTGAATTCATGAAGTGTTTTTAGAGTTAAGAATTACTTGTCCTTGTTAACCTTAACAATTCTTTGTACCTCACACTATGCAACCAAGTACATATCATCATTAAGCTTCCATCACCTATATCGTTATGCCATTGAAGTGACATGTTCTTCTTCAGTTGTGAAAAACATCAAAATCGTATTGAATTGGATTACGAAAGGATTTTCTCTTAAATACCAACTTCATTAATACTGGCACAAAAGGAGGCGACGGGTTAGTCATCAAAAGAGGGATGAAATTAATGAAACGGCGGCTGCGTTTCAGAATAATTGCTAAACTAGAAAATTTGAAGAGACAACACTGTTCACAGGAAAAAAAAAAAAGAAAAGCATACAAGTTAGGGTCCACTATTCGAAAAAGCCCGCGAAGGAAAAGAAGAAGAAAAGATAGAAAGGGCAGGGAATTCTTTTATTCACATATTAACCGCAGGAACACTTCATATGTTCAGGGGGCTAAATGTTGGTGCTCATTTTGGGAAGCCCAATAGAAAGAAGAAGACCAGCAACATAGGCAGAAAAGAGTTAGTAAGTGGATAGAATAACCATTAAGCCCAAGTGGCAGGAATAATGGATCACAGGCCTATGAAATAAACAAATGGGTCTTGAGGAAGCAAACGGACTTAAAGGAGCCCGGAAAGAGAGAAGTAGCAAACTCATGGGCAGTATATGATGTAGAAAAGTGAGAATGGGCCACAACAGCCTCGAAGTAATGAAAGTAAAGAAAGTAAGGGGTTGATGGAAAGTCCATGAGCCCCAAGGATGAAGGATAAAGTAATTGGGCCAGGGAAGCCCAAAAGAGTTAGTAAAAGCCCACAGGAACACAAGACTAGAAAGGGTCGAGGATGCCCAAGGAAAGTAAAATGGGCCAAGGATGCCCAAAAGGAAAATGGGACACAAGAGCCTGCAAGCAATGTAACCAAAAAAGCCCAAATGACTATACTGAGTCATTGAGAGAAGAATAAGCAATAAACCCAAAGAGGCTCAGCAGGCTTAGGTCAAATAATACCACAGCAAGAATAGCAGAGTGGTATGGCAGGAAATGATGGCAAGGCTACGGAAAGAGTAAAAGGGTAGACTGAAGGAAGGAAAGCCTATAATCCGGCAAAGCCCACCCCCCAAAGGAAGTAGGGCACAGAGAATAGGAGATTAGAAAACAACTCACGCCATAAGAAGCCAAAAAATGACCGGTAGAATGTGCAGATGAGCCTCCAGATCACGGCAAACGCATGAGCAGCAGGCAAACTTTGAACATACATAGAAGTGAAGAACGCGTAAGGCCTAGACATCACCAGCCTGTACCCAGCCAATACAGGACGTGGTGAGGTCATGGGTCAGAGGTAAGCGGGCATGGTTTGGCAGTAGGGAGAGGGGAAAACCTATTCTAGGGTTCCTGCTTAGGCTTTTTTGGGGGAAATGTCCTATTGGAATGACATACAGCCTAAAAGAAGTAAGGATGAGTGGGAGCCACTAGGTGCATGCCATGAGGGATAGAGAAAGAGAGAGCACCCACATCGTAACAGGTAGGAAGGCCACGGCAGACAAAAAAACAAAATAGCCTTCTTTGTCTGGTAATGGGAAGTGGCACAGCCAGCATAGCTAAGTGGTGATGGCTGAACGACTGACGAACCAGTAGTGGCCTGCAAGGACACCCATACCAGACAAAGGTAGTTAAAGGGTAAAATAGTAAAAACCAGTCACGGCAAGTACTATAAAAAGGGCCTTTGCCGTGCATAGCAGGGGGGATCATGATCATGGTAATAGTAATCTCTAGGAGAAAATCATAAGACAGGAGTAAGCACTAAGAAAGAAAGGGGGAAAAACAAAGGAAAAATAGAGAATTTAGAATGGCAGGCATGCATCAATAAGTGGATCTCCTCTCTCCCTCTAAAGCCCTGCTCTCTATAAAAGAAAAAGGATCCTCATTGAACATAAACCATTTAGGCCCATTCTCTCAAAGCAATTAATTTCTTTTCCTGAGGAGATTATTCGCATTGAGGAAGTGGTTTCCCTTCTCGGTTTTAAGCTCTGTAGCCTTACTTAGCGTGACATACTGATTTTTTCCTTCCTTGATTCAGGAAGCCCATTATTATTATTTCCCCATTTATTTTTGTTACTTTTGTGTACGGGGATGCTTCTTGCCGCTTCATTTTATTTATTCTGTCTAGTATTTCTTGTGTTATCTTTATTATATCTGCTTGCCATAACTTCCCCGTAGTACCTCTGCCTGCCATGGGTATGTGATCAAAACCTGACAAAAGGAGTATAGTTTGTGCACAAGCCGGACCAAAGTGAGTTGCAGTTGGACCGGTCTCAACTCCCTTACCCAGAACACTTAGGCCCAGTACCACAAGAGGCAGCTTAGCCCAACATTGTAAAAAAGGCCCACTACATTAAATTGGCAACTAAGCTGGGGAGTTAAGAAGCAAATAGGGACAGAAGTCCTCGCAAACAAATGCCTCCAAGATCCAGAATGACGTGAAACATGAGCATCGTACCCTCGCAGGCAGAATCTAGGCCAACAATGCCTTAACAACAGCAGCCTAACCAGACGGAAGGTGCTAACAAAATGGGGGTTGAACCCCAACTGCAGCCAAAAGTCCCCACTGACAATGCCAACACCTTCATTAAGGTGTTGCAAGCCCTACAACACTCACAACAACAAATGATGGAAGAAATCCGTCAGCTGAAAACAGACAAAACGAAGGGGAAAAGGAGCCAGCATGACCCGGAACATGTGGCAGACAAAGAGGAGACGCCAGCAGGAGGTGTCCCACAGCATGTAGAACAACGTTTCATCACTATGGCCAAAGTAGTGGCCCTCTTAAAGTAAGAGAGGGCCAGAGTACCTAAGGAGAGATTCTATGCATGAAGGCCTTCTTACCTACTAAAGGTACTCAACAAATCGTACCCCGAGAGATACGAATCACGGGCCTTCGCACAGTACGATGGTAGGAATCACGGGCATACACCTGGTACATTGATCTAAAACCAGGATCAATCCTAACTTGGGATGACATGGTGGATGTATTTTGCACTAAATACTTCCATGGAGAAGAAATAGTAACACTTGCAACCCTGCAAGCAACCAAGCAAAGAAATGGTAAGGATTTGATGAAATATATCAAAAGGTTTAGGGACAAAGCACTTGACTGCTATGATCATTGTGAAGAAAGAACATTGGTGGAAATGTGAATGACAAATATGATCAGGGAGTACAGGGCAGTCTTGGAAAACTTAGAAATCTCCCAGTTCGCGCAGTTGTTGCAAAAAGCCAAAAATACTGCCTAGTTGGTGAAGCCAAGCTTCGACAAAAGAAATGCTCCACAGGCTATGGCAGTATCCACTAGTGAATGAAGAAGAAAAACTGATGGAAGGGAATACAATACTCCCTTGCCAATATTGTGTACCCCAAATGAGTTAGATGTGCTCCTAGACAAATGGATAGCAGACATAGACTTCAAGCCTAATCAAGTTTCTAGAAAGCCCACAGAAGGGGAGCGAAGGGACCCACGCTTCTGCCGTTTGCATAACTACGTGCAACATCCTATCATAGAATGTTGGTCACTCCGCAGACTAGTGCAGCGCAGGATCAAAGAAGGGACTCTAGAACTATCTCAGCAAGAAGTTCAAAGAAACCCACTCTCAAACCATAAAAGGAAGGGTGTAGCAGTGGTAGTAATTTGCTCAGATCCAGGGGAGGACGAAGAGGAGAATCCAGCTCTGCCTATCGCAGTAATTACCACCTTACAAAAAAGCTCCAAATCCAAAAATTTGTTTAGCCAATTGGGGCTTACGGCGAAGGAGTGAAAGATAGCCACAGAGGCCCTAGTGAGCATTGCCTCCTGGGCAGGAATAGAATGTTTATTAGCAGATATCACAGATGATAAAGCCCTCTTACAAAAGTCGAGTGAATTCACTTTTAGTAATGAGAATATGAAAATGGGGTACCTGGACCACAAGAGGCCCCTCTACTTAGCAGCATTCATAAATCAAATCCCCATCAAGAGAGCCTTGGTGGATATAGGTGCTTCTGTAAATCTCATTGCAATGAGCACTTTACAAGTGGCAGGAATTTCAAAAAAAAAGATTCAGGGGTGCCCAATGGAAGTGACAAGGTTCGGAGGAAGGGGCGAATACACCACAGGCTATATTCAGCTGTGGTTAAAGGTGGGCCCCATAGCTTCCTTAGCTCGGTTCCACGTGGTAAAGACAGAGGTCTCATATCACGTACTGTTAGGAAGGCCATGGTTGCACAAACACCGATTAGTCCCATCCACCTACCACCAGTGTGTAAAGGGAAGGTTGAATGGCAGAATGATACACATAGCAGCAAATCCTTCGCCATTCGAGCAGGTAGAGGCTCATTTAGTAGAGATTATGTTCTATGACCAATGGGCTCCATCTGGAGAAAACTCAGTATCAAAACCACGAGGTACCTTCTTACCTAAGTGGGAAGACATCTAAAGTGATCCAGAACCTGATTTAAGGGAGTTGCTAGCACGAAAAAAGAAAAGGAAGGAAGTGCCCGGCTGCAGAATCAGATGACACACCACAATGTGTCAGGGTCTGAGGCCCTGATGGCAGGATTGTGTACAAATTATGAAGGCGTGCGGGGCCTATGAGTGGAATACAAGCGGGCCCTACCCAAGAGTGGCAGCACGGAGTTTGGCGTGTTGCGTGGCTCAAGAAAGTTTGGAGGAAGAAGGTAATGAAGAGAAAGATGAGGAAGTTGTGGCAGAAAAGGATATACAAGTTATGGCAGAAGAAGAGTTGGAGAAAGTTGACTTGGGGTTTGGCTCACAAGAACCAAGGCCTATCTCAATTAGTGCAAGTCTGACGAGAAAGGAAAAATCAGAACTGATGCTGCTGTTGAAAGAGTTCAAAGATGTCTTCGCATAGGATTACAGTGAAATGCCAGGGTTAGATCCAGGGCTAGTGACACATACGTTGAATGTGGACCTAGAGGCCAAGCTAGTGGCCCAGCCTGCTAGGATATTCCACATTGAGATAGAAGGACAAATAGTCAAGGAAGTACATAAATTGCTGGCTATCTAATATAGTACTATTCAAAACCCGCGCTGGCTATCTAACATAGTACTAGTAAAGAAAAAGAATGGACAAATAAGATGTTGTGTAGATTTCAAAAATCTCAACAGAGTCTATCTAAAGGACGAGTTCTCATTTCCAAACATGGATTTACTAATAGATTCTGTAGCAGGAAGCGCCATATTTTCATTAATTGATGGGTTCAATGGGTACAATCAGATCAGAATGGCACCAAGAAATGCAGAGAAATCTGCTTTCAAAATACCTATGGGCAATTTCTACTACACTGTGATGCCTTTCGGGTTAAAAAACGTAGGTGCAACTTATCAACGAGCAATGACGGCCATATTTCATGACATGATGCATCAGGAACTAGAGGACTATATGGATGACATAGTGGTAAAATCAAGGAGGCGAGAGGAACACTTCCACGTGTTGAGAAAGGTATTTGAGAGGTGTAGAGGTTTCAAACTAAGAATGACCCCTCTCAAGTGCGTATTTGGAGTGTCCTTTGGGAAATTCTTGGGCCTCCTAGTTCACAGTAGGGGAATAGATGTGGACCCGGCCAAAGCCACGGCTATAGCAACTATGAGATCTCTAGCCACGGTAAAGGAGTATAAGAGCTTCTTAGGGAAGGTCTCATATATCCGGAGATTCATCCCTGGATTGACATCAATTACTTCTACTTTCACCAAATTACTCAGGAAAGGGCAAAGCTTTGAATGGGAAGAAGCGCAGCAGATGGCCTTCAAAAGGCTACAACAAATCATGATGAACCTCCATACTGTGCAAGCCCCAATCCACAAAAAACCATTGCTACTCTACCTAGCCACCAACTCGTATGCCATTGGTGCATTAATCTCCCAATAGGATGGATGTGGCATTGAGCAACCAGTGTACTACATCAACTGTGCCTTAAAAGATGTAGAAACGCGTTACCCAAGGGCAGAAAGGGCATGCCTGGCTATTGTGTGTGCTTCGCAGAGGCTACGCTATTATTTCTTGGCCTACGAAGTATGGCTGATGACCAAGTCTCATGCGGTCAAAACTTTGTTACGGAAACCAATCCTTTCTGGCAGGATATCTTAGTGGTTGTTACAATTGTCACAGTACGACTTGAAAGCGGGAATGCCCAAGGCGGTAAAAAGCCAGGCTATAGCAGACTTGTTGGCGTAGTTATCAGGAGAGGAAGAATTCCCGTTGAATGATGAAGTTCTAGGGGAAATAGCCATGGCAGAAGAAGTCAGAGAGCTGTAGACACCTCATTTTACAACTTGCATTTAACTAACTGGTAGATCTTCAAATTTGTGATACAAAACAAATCTTGATACTCTAACGATC
The DNA here is from genome assembly GCA_023736055.1 of Quercus glauca. NCBI lineage: Eukaryota > Viridiplantae > Streptophyta > Magnoliopsida > Fagales > Fagaceae > Quercus > Quercus glauca. Next base: position 59,775,768 of record CM043316.1, read on the forward strand.
ATAATGGTATGTCATGGGTTTTGATCGGACCGCCTGATCAAAAGTTATCATACAAATAATTTTCAATGATCATGGCTCACATACACGACGGGTCCGATCACGTCCTATTTTAAACACTTAATTTTGATTGGTTCTCACAAGAATTAATTTCACAAGAATTAATTTAAAATTAATTAAGTGTAATTTTTTTATTGGATTTCATTTTATTTCATTTTTTAAAAAAGGAAATAATAAAAAATGTTTTTTATGGCATCTTATCTGCTCTTTTAAAAAAAAAAAAATTGGAGATATGATCCATGAAAAATTCAAAAAAGAAAAAAAGAAAAAAAAAAGCTCAAAAAACGTCATTATCTTCAGCAGCAAATTGAATCGCATTTTTGGCCTAGAAAACATCGAAATTTGGTTTTCTCTATTTCTATAAAAGTTGTAGAGAATTAAATTTCCTTTCAAAAAACATCAATCATGAATCAATTGGAATTTTGAGCAGAAAGTTATGGCCAAAATACGAAACAGGTGCAAAAGATAACACAAATTCTGCATCATCTTCACTCATCTTTCAAAATTTCAAATGGGGATCAAACTCAAATTTGTTCAAGCTTATCTAATAGGCTTATCCCCTTCCTTTAGCTTTAGAAGAAAAGTTTTTTTTTTTTGAAAAATAAATAGGATAAGAAACAGATACATCCTGTGAAAATTTTCAAAAATGCTCAAAAAACGTAACTATTTTCAGCAGTAATTTGAAACACATTTTTGGCCTAGATAACGTTGGAATTTGGCTTTCTCTATTTCTGAAGAAGTTGTAGATAATTGAATTTCCTTTCAAAAGAAACCCATCTCGAATCAATTGGAATTTTGAACAGAAAGTTAGAGCCAAAATACAAAGCAGGTGCAGCATCATTTCAAAATTCAACTGGAGATCAACACCAAATCCGTTCCAGCTCATTTAAACAGGTTATCTCCCCCCTTAGCTTCAGAAGAAAGCTAATAACTTAGCTTTAAAGCTAAGCCATCCCTTCTCCTATAAATAGAGAAGACCTCTTTCATTTTCTGGACCTCGAATTCCCTCTAGAGAGCTAGTGAGAAAGCAGAAAAGAAACGCTGTTGTACAACCATTGTTCCTACTTTGGTTGTAGTTTAGTACTTCCTTACTTTCTCTCTAACCCTTTAAGTGATCACTTCCCCCTTTTTAATTTATGTTCTATGCTGGTAAGTAGTTAATTAGATTCTTAACTTTCTACATATGCTTGAATAAATGTTTAACATGTCATTATTTGTTTTTTTTTTTTTTTTTATGATATGCTTGGATGAACATGCCTATATGTCTCATTAATATTCCTTTTACATGCTTAGATGAACAATTCTAGGCTAATACACAATTTTTCTCTTGAATGCTTAGATGAGCACTTCTAGGCTAAAACACAATTTTCTCTTCAATACTTAGATGAACATGTCTAGGTAATTGTTTTACTTTTTTTTTTGAAAAAAATGCTTGAACGAACATGTCTAAGTATTTTAATTTTCTTTAGATAAACATTTCTAGGGATTTTCCTTTATATCTTTTCATAATTGCTTGGATGATCAAATATGCCCAAATGTTTTATTTTTATTTGTTTCTCTTTGCAATTATGTTGATGACAAATAACATGACAACTTTGTTTTTTCTTCATATGCTTAGATGAACATGTCTAGGTTAGGAATTCTTTGCTTACATTGATTTCTTGGATGAACATGCCATTACCTTAATGCTTTCTTTATATTAAAATTGTTATCTAACAAGTTTCACTTTTTGTTTCTTTTTTATGTCTAATTCTCCTAACACATATTTGTTTACAATTCCTACAAATTAACATGATTGTATGACATATTGTTTGTATTTGTTTGACATGACATGACATTGGCCACCTTAACCTAGGAGACCGATTTTACCGGGCAAGATGGGTACTTAATCCCTTCCCATCTCATAAATTAGCCTCCCAACCAAGATCAAGGGTTTTAGACTATACTTTTGCACATGTAATTTTACATTTTTTAGAATGTAACTAGGAAATAAAGTAATGTAATTTACTTTTCTTAGATTGTATCTAGGACAAAAAAGTATTGTAAATTTTTGTTACAAAATTTGATGTAAATTGCAATATACATTAATATAACAGAAGTATTTTTTATTAAAAGTTTTCTTTTTTTCCCATTTAAATTAAATAAGTGGCGACTCCATGTAAAACCCTCAATCTAGGGAGGAGTACATTTCACAAGAGCGATGGGTAATGAAGTTTGTTGGGTCTTCTACCGCTCAATTAGGGGGAGTGGAAGTAGTTTTATACCCTGAAGAAGATGAGGCAGTGGCACTATCATTCAAACTAGAATTTTCCTGTTCAAACAACACGGCAGAATACGAAGTCTATCTAACCGAGCTAGTCACGGCCCTCGAAATGGGAGTTAAGCATTTAAGGGTAATGGGTTATTCGAACCTAGTAGTCTGCCAAACCAAGGGGAGTTTCTCCTTAAAGGAACCCAGCCTAATCCCGTACAGAGCAATGGCCCAGAAGATGGAGGAAAAATTTTCAACCTTCGAAATAGAACATGCTCCAAGGAACGAAAACTGGTTTGCGAATGCGTTGGCCGCACTAGGCTCACAAATAATTTTTGAAGGGGATAACACCAGGATAGAAGTTAGCAAGAGGAGGGAGTCTATTGTTGAGACCTTGAAGGAAAAGTTCCAGGAAGAACAGTGTGAAGGAGATTGGCGGATTCCTATAAGGGAGGCCCTGGTGAAGGAAGAAGACACCGCAGAACTAAAGGTGCTACAAGACTATGCCCTGGTGAGAGGAGATTGTACTGTAGGATGCCAGGAGGGGTCTTGTCCAGGTGCGTAGAGCAAGAGGATGCCCAAAGAAAGTTAAAATAAGTGCACGACAAGACGTGCGGATCCTGCGGAAAGGTCAATCTTTACCGAAGGCTTTAAAGGGCAATTTTCTATTGGCTAAGTATGGGTAAAGACACAGACCAAGTCCAAACCCAATGTGGGACCTACCAGTTTATGGCAGACAGAGCAGAAAGTTACGTTGTGTTTGCCAGCAAGGACGGGAGAAGTCCATTCGTGCAGTACTTGATAGAGAGTGTCTTGCCACAAAGACACACCGAAAGATATAAGCTTAAGAGGTTGGCAACACGCTACTTTTTGCATAACGAAGTCCTTTTCAAGAAAGGGTATGATGGAGACCCCTTAAGATGTCTAGGTCCCGAGGAAGCAAAAGGAATGATAAAGGAGGTGCACTCAAGAGAGTGTGGGGAATACCAGGGGAAAAAGAAGCTGTATAGATACCTGCTACAAATGGGCTATTACTGGCCCACCACGAAGAAAGACATGGCAGAATTTGTAAAAAAGTGTCATGGTTGTCAAGTACAGGTCAACCTGATTCACACCCATCTACAGAACTTACATAGCATGGTCACCCCATGGCCCTTTCACACTTGGGGGCTTGATTTGGTGGGACCAATTAACCCACCATCGCGTGGATACATATGGATCCTAGTGGCTACGAAATACTTCACAAAGTGGGCAGAGGCAGTGCCACTCTGTAAAGCCACAGGAGGAGCAGTAACAAACTTTATCAAGAAGAACATAATTGTGAGGTTTGGGGTACCCCACAGGATTATCAGTGACAATGGCACATCCTTTGTTAATAGTGAAGTAAGGAAGCTGGAATTTTACCAAGTCAAGCACCATCGTTTATCGCCTTATTATCATCAAGGAAATGGGCAAGCAGAGGCGACAAACAAGACCCTCATAAAGATCATCAGTAAAATGAGCCAAGAGTATACATGAGGATGGGCAACACACTTGCTGGATGCTCTTTGAGCTTATAGAAGTTCACCAAAGTCAGCCACAGGGTTTTCACCCTTTTCCTTGGTTTACGGGACAGAGGTAATGAGTCCGGCAGAAGTAATGACTCCATCATTGAGAGTTATGCAGATGCTGGAGAAGGAAAAAGAAAGGGAAGTCTTTGCGGCAGAAAGGTATGAAGACCTAGAAGGGCTTGATGAAAGGAGGGAAGAGGCCCAAGAGCGCAGCCGCAGATACAGATAAAGGATGACTGAAACCTATGGCAGGATGACTAAAAAGAGAATGTTCGCTGAAGGGCAACTTGTGTTAAAAGTAGCGGACTACGTCAGACGAGGCATGGCAGTACCATCTAAGTTTGCACAAAAATGGGAAGGACCCCTTGTGATAAGTGAGGCACATCCAAATGAGTATTACCGTTTGACCCAGATGGATGGTAAAGACCTAATGGACCCCATCAATGGGAAGTAGTTGAAACGTTATTATGCTTAAAGAGAAGAAGTTATGTAGTTATCCCTTAGCAAAAAAAAAAAAAAAAGGAGGGGAAAGAGGCACATACCCATGAATTCGGTCTCGGGTCAACACTCTCCTCTTCATCAGAATCAGAAATCCTCTTATTCATGGTTGGCTCGTCATTAGGATCCTCAAGAACGTCCTCAGACCCCTTAGAGGACAAGTCTGCATTAGGCCCACGTGTAGCAGAGTTAGGAATGGAAGAAGGGGTAACTACCAAAGAGGAACCATCCATCACAACCTGAGATAGAGCTGCGAAGGGGTCACTGGTGGAGATAACAAGGGGTGTGATAGGAGAAGTAACCTCGGTTTGAGCAGCAGCAGGAGGAATGACTCCCTCTTGGGGAGTAAGTGTCTCGGCAGGAATGAGAGTGGCCTCACTAACCCTTTTAGTATGAGTACCCTCATATATGGGTATCAGCTTAGTGGAGGGGATAGGAGCCTTAGCAGGAACTTCGTGTGTAGTAGTAGGAGGGGCAGGTGTTGCAAATACTACATCAGCCCTATCGAAGAAACCTTCCATAGGTGTGCCCATGAGGCAGAAAGCTCCTCGGCCATAGGGTGGTGTACAGAGATAGGTTCGGGCTTATCCTGGAAAAAAAAATGGAATGAAGGAATTCATAACTAGTGATGATGCTGAAAGAAGGATGAAACAACCAACGGCATGTGGCAGAGGAAATATGGACAGAAGAGAAGAAAAATGAGGAAGAAAAGAAGGAGACATACCTCAAACTCGAGCTCATCGAGTAATAAGGGACGCGTGGCAGATACATCCTTCTTATGCTTAGACTGCAAAAGAAAAGAAGACAGAAGATAGAAATAAAGAGATGGGTTAACAAGTGTACGAAGGTTAACAGCAGGAAAAGCCCTATATATACATTAAAAAAAAAAAGGAGGCAAAGTTAGAGATAACATACTCTCCACTCAGAGGTGGTGGATGTAAGAGGAGGAGAGATCTTTCTCTTACTGCCTCGTGTCCTACTAGAAGGAGAAGCATCGATAGATGGTCGCGGAGCAGTAAATTTAGGCTTATTGGGGCGCACGATAGAACGGGTACAGATAGAAGCAGGAGAAGGGCTCTCCAAAGCTATATTGCCTATGGGAGGGAGGCCACTCTCAAAAGGTACAACGTCTGAATAAGCTTCAAAAGAATCACCACCTTTTTTGGCAGAACCTTTCTTACTCGGTGTAGAAATGTTCGTCACTTTCACTTTCTTCTCCCAACCCGGAGGATAATCACCGGCATGCCAATACCACCCTCTATTCTCCTCATCCCACTCAAAGATGGCAGATCGACTCTGCTTCTTGGCATATGCTAACACAGACTTGGAGGGCAGGAGCAACCGAGGATTAGCCGAAATGACCGCACTGAGCCCATCAGAAGGGATAAGGGAGAAACCACGACTACCCATCAATTCTTGCTCAAACGAAGTCATCACAGCCTGCCAATATCCGTGCATGGCAAGAGTGCAAATGCCCTCTCTTAGTGAGCCTGGAATGGTAACTGTAGTAAAATGCTAGCTCCAAAATTCAAAAGCAGTATGCCGTGGAATGGTCGGAGGGAAGTAGGAGACTCCATAAGAAAAGAAAGATCATCTGGAATGTCTTGATCTAGCGCAAATTGTCTTCTCACCTGGTTAGCAGGATAATGCACAAACCTAATGCCTTCGTCGGTCAGATAAGGCAACCACCTAGCATTGGTGGCCGCTAAATAAGCAATCCTTGTCTCCTCGAAATCGATCAAGGGGGTGGTGGTCCCGGCAGTGTCAACAAATAGACCCATAACAGAGTCTACACGTGTAACCAGTACCTAAGTTCCTGTAAGCTCTCCAAGAAAACCCAACTCCATTATCAAAGAATTCAACAGCAGAATGATCAATTGGCTTTAAACTAGCCCAACGAAAAGCCGATGGGAAGTCAAACTCAAATCTGCCACAGAAATCAGTAATGACTCTCAGACACGACTGATATTTCTCCTTAGCAAAATGGACGGGCCTACACTTCGTCAAGTGTTTAGCGCAACGCTCATATAACAAGTGCTACAGAATAGTACTATGAACAGAAGAAGTGACTATGTGGCAAGAGCCTGCCTGACTCTCATTGCTCTGCAGAATGTCTAACTGAACATACAAATGCCCCACGAACATAGAAGCCAATGGCAGACTTATCCCGACAGATATCTTAATAGCTAATCGAAAATATAAAGGCTTCACAGCATAGTGGGGATAAGAGCCAAAGATAAACTTACAAAGCTAAAACATGATAAAATCCGCATGGCGAGCAGCAACGAAGATCTTGGAGGTGGAAATAACCCAAAATGACAACTTCGCATTGCCACTCATCGTTTTCTTCAACTCGGCCTCTACGGCCTCTTCCTCCAGAGAAAGCTCCAAAGCACCAGGATCAACATCACCAAGGATGGGCAAAAGCAACTGATTGGCTACATCTTCCAAAGTCATGGTGATTTCACCGCAGGAGAAGAAGAAAGTGTGAGTGGTGGTACACCACTAGCGGACCAAATTGCGGAGGTTGAAGAGGTCCCTAAAGTTGGATAAATAGCGGGATGAAACGATAGCCTTCAATATACCGGTCTGCTATAGCAACCCCATGAAACCCGTGTCAGATAACTCCTTATCCACCCATTCCCTCCAACCCAAAGTGATGTCGGACTCAAATTCGAAGTGAATGGGCACAGGGAATGAAGTGCCTTGGTGGATGATGAGAACGGGGATCGAGGAGGCAAACGGAGCCCAAGAAACATCCGTATTTCGCCGGCAAAGAGCAAGCCACACACGGCCCGGCAGCGGCGGCGTGTAATCACCGGGAACCTTTGGGAAATTGGGATGGATATCGTACCAAGGATCAATAAGAGGAGCGCACTCACTATCCAAGGCACGCTGCGCTTCTTCCTCGTTGGAATGGTTCGATTCGGAATACACGGCCTCTTCGCCTACATCATGTATGGTGGGAGGATCAAAGGCAATCTCTTTTCCCTTACGGCGGGAAAAGCTTTGGCCTTTAGCTAGCATCATGGTATAGGGGTTTGATCGGAGTAAACGGATAGGAATGTTTTAGAAGGAGGAAATAGTGAAGAAAGGGAAACGGAGAGAGTGTTTGTGTTGGAAAGGGAGAAGATGTTTGTGTTTGGATTACGAAGGGATTTTTTCTTAAATACCAACGTCATTAATACCGGCACAAAAGGAGGCGATAGGTCAACCATCAGAGAATAGGAGATCAAAAAAAAACTCACGCCATAAGAAGCCAAAAAATGACTGGCAGAATGTGTAGACAAGCCTCCAGATCACGGTAAACGCATGAGCAACAGGCAAGCTTTGAACATACATAGAAGTGAAGAACGCGCAAGGCCCAAACATCAACAACCTGTACCCAGCCAATATAGGACGTGATGAGGTCATGGGTCAGAGGTTAAAGGGCATGGTCTAGCGGTGGAGAGAAGGGAAAAGCTATTTTAGGGTTCCTGCTCAGGCTCTTTTGGGGGAAATGTCTTGCTGGGATGACATACTATCCAAAAGAAGCAAGGATGAGTGGGAGCCACTAAGTGCATGCCATGAGGGATAGAGAAAGAAAGAGCACCCGCACCGTAACAGGTAGGAGGGCCACGGCAGACAAACAAACAAATAGCTTTTTTTGTCTGATAATGGGAAGTGGCACAGCCAGCACAGGTAAATGGTGATCGCTTAATGACTAACGAACCAATAGTGGTCGGTAAGAACACCCATACCAGACCAAAGTAGTTAAAGGCTAAAATAATAAAAATCAGTCATGGCAAGCACTATAAAAAGGGCCCTTTTCCTAGGGAGATTATTCGCTTTGAGGAAGTGGTTTCCCTTCTCGGTTTTAAGCTCCGTAGCCTTACTTGGTGTGCCAGACTGATTTTTTCATTCCTTGATTCAGGAAGCCCATTATTATTATTTCCCCATTTATTTTTGTTACTTTTGTATATGGGGATGATTCTTGCTGCTTCCTTTTATTTATTCTGTCTAGTATTTCTTGTGTTATCTTTATTATATTTGTTTGCCATAACTTCCCCGTAGCAGCTCTGCCTGCCATGGGTATGTGATCAAAACCCGGCAAAAAAGGCATAGTTTGTGCACAAGTTGGACCAAAGTGAGGTGCAGTTGGATCGGTCTCAGCTCCCTTATTCAGAATACTTGGGCCCAGTACCACAAGAGGCAGCTCAGCCTAACATTGTAAAACAGGCCCACTACAGGTAGCATGGACGATTCCTTTGCCTATGAAACTAAACACAAACAAGAGTGCCAAAGGGAGCTTGGTCTTGTAGGAGCAGGGGGATAATAAGAGATTAATCTGAACAATAAGTAATGTGATTCTCACCAAACTAAGAATCACTTATAACATACAGGCTTAAACTATGGGCTAATATATTTGAACTCCAACTGCTATGGTGACTAGGATGTCGTAAAGTTTATTTTGAAACAAAATCAAGATTAGCTATGCAACGGTTAAAAAGCTCTTTAATGTCTTTATCCTCTAAACTTTCGAATTTAATTTTTGATTGCAGGCACCTTCTAGAGAGATCATGGAAGACCTCCTTTAAGATTATCTTGTTAAGCAAATAAGTGTGCAGATAGGTTGGCTGAAGTGGGTAGTTAACAAGAATGTGAAGTACTTTATGATACATGACTAGACTATATATATTGGGACATGATGGGGAATACACTTCCTTCTTTTAGTATTGGTTAGTCGCAATATCCTTCCTTTAGTTTAAAAGGTAATAATGTTTCCCCTTATCTTTCTGTAAAGGACTTTTCCCCCTTAATGTGATAATTAGGAGAGGGGGATTAGGAAGTTCCAGTTGAGCAACAATGCTTTTACTTGTTAAGAAATTTTATTTTACCCCATCTGTTAGTATTTTCCATAATGAATGGACATATCGTACTCAATATCCAATAATAAGCACATCACATTTAATATAATTGTTGTTATTATGCATGTGATACATCACTTATAACCATTTTGGGGGGTGGGGGGAAGAAGTCTAGATGACAAAAATACATTGTCAACTTGACCCACCTTGCACAATATAAGTTTTCCCCACCTCGAAGAGGGGATGGGGCAAGAATAGATTTTACTCACCCTGCCCTTCATTGAGTGAATTTAGGCTAAATAACCAATTTTCAATTCAATTCTTTAAGTTTTTTTTTTTTTTTTTTTCTTCTTCTTCTTTTGTTTCATTCCTTACTTCCGTTCAATATAATTTTTTCCAATCCACGCCGTTAAGTCTTGAATAGATGTCATTTTGAAATGTAAAAAGATACAAAAATTAACATACAAATTAGTCGAATGGTCTAAATTTAAATATATAAAATCTAAAGGACTAAATTGAAAACGAATCAAAGTCAAAAAGTCTAATTTGAAGTATATAAAATTCAAAGGGCTAAATTGAAATCGGGTTAAAGTCGAAGGATATAATTTATAATTTAACCTATAACTTACTCTATCTTATTCCAGTCCTATATATAAATGCAATTGTTTATACATATTCAATTATATTCCAAAAAACTCATTTCTCTCTCCACATAATCACCACTACCGCATTCTAAAAAAAAATAATAATCACCACTACCTCGCTTTGAAGAGAGGACACGACACCCATGATCCAACTCCAATTTATTGTCATCCCCAGATAGAGATGAAAAAATTATTAGGTGCTTCTCGAGTATAGCACCATTATACTCCCTTAACTCACATAAATGATGAATCTCACATTAAAATTTATTAATGAGACTCACTATTACATGAGAGAATGGAGTACAATATTACGATATTCCAAAGTAATGAATCATTACTCCAATTGTTGGTTATTACTCCAACTAGCTTGTAACCCCATGCATACATGGATACATTTAAATCTATACAATAAGATGCATAATATAATTCCTATATATATAATTTAAATACTATTAATAGTCATTTTTATATTTTGTTAACATTTTAAAAAATTTGGTTAGGATATTATTAGATATAAAATGTAAATTATCCTTTTTTTAATTATTTATTATTGTGAAGCACTTTTTTTTATTTTTTTATTTTTTTTTTACGATTCATTTATTTTAGACTCTTTGGTTTTTGTACTTAATAACTCATTTGGGTGAATATTTATGATTTGGTCACACATTTGATTTTAAAATTATGAAATAAAACTCTTTAAGAATAAATAATTTAGGACATATGGTGCAAAATTAAAACTCTAATTTGGAATTCTAATTTGAATTTCTCTCAACTTCACATATTATTATATACTAATCGCTAACCCGTGCGATGCACGAGAAAATTCCAAAAATAAAATATTTATGAAACATCCTAAATAGTTTTTTTTTTTAATAAAAAAAAAATTCAAAACAAATGATAGAACTCCAACACTTATATTTACTTATTTCATAATCTATAAACTGTCCTATAGAATATATGTCCTACCTATTTCACTAAAAGCATGAATTTGTTCTAACACATCTGAAATCTCCTTCAAGCAAGGTTCTTACAACCCAATTGATGTCAGCAACTGTAAGTTGGCAAACTCCGTAATCAAATCCCTGATCCACAGTTCGTGACAAGAGTGTAACATTCTGTGTGGGCCTTTTTTGTTGTGTTGGGTTGGGCTGCCCCTTCGTGATAGTAGGCCCAAGTGTTCTGGGTAGCAGGAGTTGAGACTGGTCCAACTGGAACTCAATTTGGCCGGTTTGTGCACAAACTATGCCTCGTCTGCTAGGAGTGTGCTTATTGCAGGCAGAGCTGTTTCAGAGGAGCTTGTGGCAAACAAATACAATAGATAAAACAGGGTATTCTGGAATGACCAGATAGCTAGAAAATGACTAAATAATCCATAATTACAGTAATATTAGCGACTTTTACAAATAAAGTAAGAGGGGCAAATGGTAATAGGGGTTAATCAAAAGACAAATAAGTTAAGTTAAGCTTAGTCCACAGGAGCAAAAAAACCAAAGAGGATAAAATGCATCTTCTCAACACAATCAATCTCCCAGGTTAATCCTGCCAAAGAAATTGATCGTTTTGAGAGAAACAGACCTGAATGGTTAATGCCCAGAGAAATTCCTTCTGCTTTCAGCAGAGAGTAAGGATTTTGAAAGGGAGAAAGGGGAAGAAACCTATCAGTGCATGCCGCCTGACTCTCGTTTCTTTTTCCTTTTAATTCTCTCTTTTATCTTTTCTTTCTTTCCTTCCTTTTTGTTTCTTTTATTTCTTTCTTGGTCTTTTCCTTAGTAGTTCTTTCACCACCGTGATTTTTTTTTCGTGCGTTGTATTTCCTTTTTTTTTTTTTTTTTTTTTTGTGTATGTCTCCCAAAAATCGTTGTCCCCTATACACGGCAAAGGACTCCATTTTATAGTGTCTGCCGTGACCGGATTTTACTATTCTACTCCTTAACCACCTTTGTCTGGTTTGGGCGTACTCGCCGACTATTACTGTTCCGTCTGTGAGCTACTCCCCATTACCAGACAAAGACAACTATTTTGTCTGTTAGTCTCCCGTGGCTCTTCTTCCTGCCGCGGTGCTATTTCTCTCTCTCTCTCTCTATCTCTCATGGCATGCACCTGGTGGTTCCAACTCAGCCTTATCTCCTTTGGTAAGTATGTCATCCCAGCAGGACGTATCTCCCAAAAGAGCTTGAGCAGGAATCCCAAAACAGGTTTTCCCCTCTCCCCACCACCAAACCATGCCCTCTTACCTCTGACCCATGACCTCACTATGTCCCATATTGGCTGGGTACAAGCTAGTGGTGCCTGGGTCTTGCACGTGCCTTCTGTTCGTATGTGTCTAAAGTCTGCCTGCTGCTCATGCGTCCGCCGCGGTTTGGAGACTTTGCCTATACAGCCTGCCACCCATTTCTGGTTTTTTATGAGTTGCTACTTTGATTTCCCGCTTCCTTAGGGACTGAGCTTCATTTGGTACTTGGCTTTGCATTTTCTTTCAGCCCACTTCTTAATTTACTTGACTTCTTGTCACATTACTTGTTATTCCTGCCGTAATGACTCATTCCTACTGGGCCTCTTTTAGGCCTGCCGTTCCATTCTTTCCCCTAGTGGCCTATCGTGGCCACTGGTGTTCCTATTTATGGGCTTCAGTGTCCCTTTTGTTTTCCTTTGGGCTTTCTCCAGCCTATTTACTTTCTTTGGACTTCCTTGGCCCATTTACTAACTCTGCATTCCCATGAGCTTTTACTAACTTCATCGAGCTTCCCCGGCCCAATTTCCTTATTCTTATCCTTGATGCTCACAGGCTTGCCATTAACCCCTTACTGTCTTTGTTTACATTGCTTTGGGCCTGCTGCGGCCTATTCTCACTTTTCTATATCACATACTGCCTATGTGTGCTATTTCTCTCTTTTTGGACCCTCTACGCCTATTTGCTTCCTCAAGACCCATTTGTTTATATTATGGGCTTGTGATCCATTATTCCTGTCGCTTGAACTTTAATAGTTTTGCTCTATGCTTGCCATTTCTTTGTTGCCCGTGTTGCTGGGTTGGGCTTCCTTCTCTCTATTCGGATTCCAAAAAATGATCCTCAACACACTCAATAGAGCATGCCAGCCATCCATAATGGGTTTCCTTGGCAATGAATTAATTATGGACTATAATAGGAGAACCATGATTTTCTCTAAAAATAATGCCCAAACCTGCATAATAGATGGCTTTGAAAAAAGGCTAGTGTCATGTCTAGTTTTAAGATAAGGAGAAACAAGTGCTGCAATTGTTGGGCTCACTTAATGTTTTAGCTTATGTTTTTTAGCTAAGTAAAGTTTAAAGATATTTTGGGCTGGTAAACAATAAAAGTTATTTTGGTAATAAGTGGGACAAGAATAAGTTGTCATTAGGAAAAAAGAGTATTAGTATTGTATTTATCCTTATTTGTGAGTATTAAATATTTATCCTTATCAATTCCTTTTGAATGGTTCAACAATCTTCTCTTGCTCAAGGCCATATTTCGTCTTTCCTTGACTGGCTCTTTATTCACCTCCTTAAAGAGAAGTTCTAATTTCATACAACATTGGAAATTTCAAGTAAAAAAATAGCAAGCATATCTTTGGAAGTCTATATTCAATATCTAAAAAGGGTAGTGTTCATTGATCTTTAAAATAGAATTACAAAACCTTATAAGAAAAACATATTAGTCCAACAACAAATGACAATGCACACTTCGATGCAATGTGCATTCCTTGTATAGCCAAAATAAAATAAACAAACAGCTACTCAAAAACAAAGCAGGATTGCAAAAATATATTTGCTACACTTTTTTTTTTTTTTTTTGCACACAGCCATAATTAAGACGTTTTTTTGTTTGAATAAAATTGCCCACCTATAATTTAAATACATACAATATCATAAGCCCTCTGTTTGTTCTTTGTATAGTACTTTAATTATTAAAAGAAATACATAATTTTTCATTGGGATAAGTTAAAAATTAAATTTGTAGAATTCGGGACCTTATCTCCTACAATTGGTGAATATATGCAATACCTACAATGCAACAACTGTTCCAATAACAAAGTGTGAAATAATCTATAAAAAAAACATACACACACAACCTCTGACTAACAACTAACTTGTCAAACCTTAAAAACATTCATGATCCATTTCCTAAAAACATTCATGCATTTATGGTCAGCAACCAAACAACTCCAACTCTCAATAATCATGACCAACCATAGCCTAACAAATTTGGAAAAAAGAAACCATTTTCCAATATACTTTTTTCATGAGAAACAAAGAAAAGAAAAGTTGTGATCTCTCTCCATAATTTGCTCTTCAATTTGTTATACCAATGACATATATTCAAGCAAAGACAATGTCTTAAGGGACCAAATAGGATTTGTGACACCAAGTGGGTAGAGATTGTCTATGGCATTGTCATTTACAGACATGATTTTGAAATCCGAACCGTTTAAAGAACCGTAAAAGGGAGATGTTTAAGGTTTTTAAAGTCGGACTAAGGTCGAATCATGATAATGTCATAATTAATTTAATAATTATTTAAAAAAATAAATAAATAGATTAAATTAGTAAAAATATAAAAATTGACTAAAATAATTCAAATAAATATAAATATCTATATTTCAAAAAAAAAATTTATATCATAATTTTCATTAGACAAATAAGTAATATTAAATCAAAAGCAAATATAAATAAATAATGAGTATCTCAATCAATGGATATATATATATATATATATATATGAAATTAATATACTTAAACTTTTTGTTAGAGTTTAATATTCTACTACTTTTTATTCAAGTCTTTATTTAAATTATCTTAAATTATGTCTAGCCCATTTGATTACCCAATAATTTTTTATTATGCCTGTAGGGGCCTTTTTTGTTGTTTGGGCTGGGCTGCCCTCTGCGAGTAATGGGCCCTGATGTGTTTCTGAGTAGGGAAGTTGAGACCAGCCCAACTGCAACTCACTTTGGGCTGGCTTGGCACAAACTTAACCTGGTCTGCCAGGAACACCCTTTATGGCAAGCAGAGTTATTATAACGAGATTACAGCAGGCAGATACAATGATAACAAAGTAAGCAAACAGAATGTTATATCCTTCAACGGTAATGATGGCCGAATGTCACAGTAATAGTAATGATAATAATAACAATGGCTTTTAAAAGAGAAGAAAGCAATGGATTAGACAATGAAGGTTTAATCAAAGGTAAACGTCAAGCCAAAATCTAATCTGTAATGGTGACCATCCAAAGAGGAAGAACGCTTCCTCTCAATGAAATCAACCTCCCAGGTGAATATCCTGCCGTGGGGATTGATAGCTTTGAGGGAATCGGACCTAAATGGTTGAGGTATGAAGAAAATTATTGTTATCTTTTTTCACCGCCTTGTTATCCCTTAGAGAGCGTGATTTTGAGGGGGAGAGGAAAGAAAAGGTCTACTGGTGCATGCCTACTATCCTCACAAGTGATTTTCTCCACTTTTTCCTTTCTTTTCTTTTTTCCTTTAGTTTTTCTTTCTATGTATTTTCTTCCTCTGTTTTTCGGTCCTTTCTTCAGGGCACGGCGAGGCTCCTTTTATAGGGCCTGCCGCAAGCATTCTTTTACCATTTTACCCTCTAACGGCCTTTGTCTGGTCTGGGCATGCTTGCCGACCACCCTCTGCGCATAGCTTGCCTTCGCCAGACAAAGACATGTTCGTTTTGTTTCTGTCCGCCGTGGCAGTGCTCTGCCGTGGCCTTAAATGCTCTCTCTCTTTTCCTATGGCATGCACTTAGCGTTCCTTCTCCAATCTTACCCCTTTTGGATGGTCTGTCATCCCAGCAGGACGTACCTCCAAAAAGGGCTTGGACAGGGAACGCAAAATAAATCCTTTCCCCCCTCCCCACCACCAAACCACACCCCCCTTTACCTCTTACCACGGACCCATGGCCCCACCACGACCCATATTGGCTGGGTACAGGCTGGTGGGACCTGGGCTTTGCGCATGCTCCCTGTCATGTGTGTTGCGAAGCCGGCCTGCGGCTCATGATGCTTTGTTCGTACTCGTCTGCCGCTCTTCTTGATTTTTATGCGGACTGTTTGTACTGCCACTATCTCCCTTTGGGTTTGGGCTTTTCTTAGTATGTCCCTCTCGGCCCATTTCTCGTTTTACATTTTATGTCTTGTTCCATTGCTTGGTCTTTCCTGCCATAGCAACATGTTCCTGCTAAGCCCATTTCAGACTTGCCGTTTCACTTCTTCCCCCAGTGACTTATGGAAGTCTGCCGGTGTTCTTGCTTTATGGGCTCCATTGTCCCTTTCTTTCCTCTTTGGGCCTGCGGCCCTTGGGCTTCCTCAGCCCATTTACTGACTTTGCATTCCCATGGGCTTTTATTTACTAACTTGATTGGGCTTCCTCGGCCCAATATCCTCATTCTCATCCTTGGGGTTCATGAGATTGCCATTAACCCCTACTTTCTTTACATAGCCTTGGGCCTGCCGCGGCCCATTCTCACTTTTTCATACCATACGTTGCCCATGGGTGCCATTTCTCTCTTTCCGGGCCCTTTAAGCCCATTTGCTTCCTCAAGACCCATTTGCTCGTGTTATGGGCCTGTGTTTTGCTATTCCTGCCACTTGGGCCTAATAGTTTTTATTCTGTTCCTGCCGCTATTATTGTCTCTTATACTGGGTCTGGCTGACTTTACGAAAATGACCCTCAACATTTAGCCCCCTGAACATATGGAGCGTCCTTGCGGTTCATATGTGAACAATGGACCTTTTTGTCTTTTTTACTTTTCCTTTTCCTTCGCGGGCTTTTTGAAACCACGAACTCTTTCCTGCACGTACAGGTATTTTTCTTCTTTTCTCTTGCCGTGAACAGTGATGACTCTTCGGATTTCCCAAAACGGTAGTTGCTTTAAGACATAACTGCCGCCTCATTAATTCCATCCTCTTTTTCAAATGGCTGACCAGTCGCCTCCCTTCACGCCGGCCTTAATTACCCAGGTATTTAAGAGAAGAATCCCTTCCCAACGCAGACACAGACTCTTCTTATTTCAAAACTTCTTTCCTTCCTCACCATTTGCTCTCTCTCGAACACCCATCCCTTTCTTGCTCCGTTCAAATTCTCACGCTATGGCACCAGTGAAAACTCCGGCTTCTTCTCGCCGTAAAGGGAAGAGTGTTGCCGTAGATCCTCCGGTAGAACACGAAGTGGAAGAGGAAGAGGCGCGCTCCGATTCGGACCATTCCGAGGAGGAGAAAGCACGGCGCGACCCAGACAGTGAGTGCGCCCCATTGATCGATCCTTGGTACAACCTTAGCCCTCACTTCCCTAAGGCTCCTGGAGAGTATGTGCCGCCGCCGGTGAACCGTGTGTGGCTTGCTCTTTGCCGGCGAAAGCCTGAAGTTTCTTGGGCTCCGGTGTCTTCCTCCATCTCCGACTTGATCATTCGCCAAGGTATCGCCCTTCCCGTACCCATTCACTTCGAGTTTGGGTCCGGCACTGCCTTGGGTTGGAAAGAATGGGTTGATAGTGAGTTGTCCGATACCCATTTTATGGGTTTGCTTCAGAGGGCCGGTGTTCTGAAGGCCGTCGTCCTTTCTCGAAGCCTTTCCAACTTTAGAGACCTCTACAACCTTCGCCATTTAGTTCGTCGATGGTGCTCCACTACTCACACATTCTTCTTCTCCTGCGGCGAACTTACGGTTACCCTTGAGGATGTGGCTAACCAGCTTCTTTTGCCTATTCTTGGGGACGCTAATCCTGCCACTATTGAGCTTTCCCCCGAAGAGGAAGATATTGAGGCGGAGTTGAAGAAGAGGATGACCGGAAACGCCAAGCTGTCTTTTTGGGTTAGTTCTTCCTCTAAGTTTTCTGCTGTTGCTCGCCGTGCTGCTTTTATTGCCTTTTGGCTTTGCAAGTTTGTTTTCGGGTCCCCTCCGCATTATGCCATAAAGCCTCTATATTTTCGTTTGGCTATCAAGATATCTGCTGGGGTGAGTCTGCCGCTAGCCCCCATGTTCTTAGGGCATTTATATGTGCAACTGGATATCCTGCGAAGCGACGAGAGTCAAGCTGGTTCTTGTCACATAGTCACCTCTTCTTGTCACATAGTCACATAGTCACTATCCTGCAGCAGCTGTTGTTTGAGCGTTGTGCTCAGTATTTGGCGAAGTGTAGGCCCGTTAGATTTGCCAAAGAGAAGTATCACTCTTGTCCGCAGGCCATCACTGATTTTTGTGGCAGGTTTGAGCATGACTTTCCTTTGGCTTTTCGTTGGTCCGGTTTGAAGCCCATAGATTGTTCTATTGTTGAGTCTTTTGATGAAGATGTTGGTTTTTCTTGGAGAGCTTATAGACAGTTACGCCCTGGTTACACCTGTGCGGATTCGGTCATGGGTTCCTTTGTTGATACCGTTGGTACTACCACCCCACTGGTTGGCTTTGATGAGGTGGGCATCACATATTTGGCTGCCACCAACCCTGGATGGCTGCCGTACTTGGCAGATGAGGGTGTGAGGTTTGTTCATTATCCTGCCAACCGAGTGAGGAGACAGTTTGGCTTGGACCAAGATATTCCTGATGATCTCTCTTTCCTTGCGGAGTTCCCTACTTCAGCCAGACCCTTCCTGCGGTCCACTGCCTTTGCCTTTTGGAGAGAACGTTTCAGTGCCGTCACAGTTGCCGGTTCTTCGAGGGAGGGCCTTTGCACTTCTGCTATGCATGTCTATTGGCAGCTTGTCATGGACTCGTTTGGTGCAGAGTTAGCCGGCAGCCGTGGTTTCTCCCTTGTGCCTCCTGAGGGACTTGGTATGGTTATCTCTCCCAACCCTCGGTTGCTCCTTCCTTCTAAGTCCGTGTTGGCTTATGCTAGGAAACAGAATCGGTCTGCCATCTTTGAGTGGAATGAAGAGAAGAGAGGGTGGTTTTGGCACGTAGGGGATTACCCCCCAGGTTGGGCGAAGAAGGCTAAAGTGGTGAACATTCCTGCATCGGCCAAGAAAACTCCTGCCAAGCCCAAGTCTGCTAGTAAGCCCAAGCCTGCCGCTCCTCAGCCTCTTGCAAGTGCTACTCCTGCCAGCAGGACACGAGGCAGCAAAAGGAAAACAACTCCCCATCCTGCGTCTGCCGCTCAGCGAAGGGTAAGTTTCCAAGACTTTTTCTTGTTTTGTCTCCTAAGTACATGTACATACGTATACATTTCTTTTCTCTTTCCCTCTGACTTCTCCTAAACCTTGGCTGTCTCTTTCTTTGACTCACTTTCTTATGCCTTTTGCTTTTGCAGTCTAAGCAAAAGGAGGATACGTCAGCCACCCATCCCATCATACTTGAGGAGCCCGAATCAGAGGTATTTTTCCTCTTACTCCTGTACTTTGTCTGCCCTATTTTGTTTTCTGGTTGCTTTACTTGCTCGAAGTATTAACTCGGCCCCTCATACTTCTTTTCTCTGCTCGTCCAAGATGAGCCCGAGCCTCTTTCCATATACCGCCCCACGGCCGAGGAGCTTTCTGCCCCCATGGGCACTCCTATGGCAGGCTCTTTTGATGGAGGCGAGTCTGCTGCGCCTGCTCCTCCTACGGCCACTATCTCCCCTACTGGACCGGTACCCATGGATGAGGGTACTCATACTGGGGAGATTAGTGAGGCCATTCCCACTCCTGCCATGACATCTCCTGAGAAGGAAGCCACCCCTCTTGCTGTTACCGAGACTGAAGCCACCCCTGCTACTCCCCTCGTCATCTCTACTGGTGACCCCTTTGCCGCTCTTTCTCAGGCAGTGCAGGGTGTTTCCTCTTTGGTAGTCACTCCTTCTTCTATTCCTGCTTCTGCCACACATGGGTCTCGTGCTGAATTGTCCTCAGAAGAGTCTGAGGAGATCTTTGAGGATCCTGAGGATGAGCCTGGCTTGGGGAGGAGGATTTCTGAGTCTGAGGAGGAGGATATTGTTCCACCCGAGGCAATGGGTATGCACTCTCCCTCTTGCCCCTTTTCTTTTTTTTTTTTCTTCTTCTTTTTGTTAAGCTTCATTCATTTCCTTTTTCATTTGCACGTCTATTTTCCTGCTTGCAGAGACCTTTGGGGAGTTAGGCGTTTCAGCGGGGGTGTCTGCGGTAGCTTCTCCTGCTATGCTCACAACACCTATTTCTGCCATATTTACAGCTTCTGTCTCCGCGGTTCCTTCCGTTCCTGCTTCTGCTTTCCCCTCAGCCCCCATTACTGTTAGTTCTGGTAAGTTTCACCTCTCATTCCTTCATTCCTTCTCCGCGGGCTTCTCTTCTTTTTATTCTTACCAAGGTTCTTTATTTCAACCTTTGCATTTTCTGGCAGGCCTTCCTCCTTCAGTGCTTCCTCAATTCGAGATAGGCAGTAGCTCCGCCACCCTTCCAGATCCTGCGAGCGAAGCTGCGGCCTTCTTCGTGCGCTTTGATCAGTCTGAAGTCAACGACCTTGATCCTGCTTCTTTCTGGGGCTCCGGACCCCCTTACATAGATTTTCATGGCTTCAGAGTCCCCGCGGACTGCGCTCCTCACTTGGTGATGATCTATGATAGTCATGGGGACTTCATGCAGGGATTCAGACTTGGCCGATCAATCAGAGAGCATTTCTTGAGGATGTTAGGCAGCGTGCTGAACGACATCGAGCACAACTTTGTGGATACTGTCTCTACAGAGAGGATTCTGCAGTGGAGAGCCGCGGTACAGGAGCTCATCAGTGTTGGCTTTGCGGTGGAGTTCATCTTGGATCACCTTCGAGAGATTGCTCGAGCAGTTTTCATGAGGAGAGTTCAGCCTACCGTTGACGCCATTGATTCTCGCCTTGCGATCTTGAGGAAGGAAGTGGCAGACTTGGAGGGCCGCCGAGAGCATCTTCTTTCTGATGTGGGAGGACTTGGTCGATTTGGGGATCAGTCATTTATCTCCGGACTTTATTGATGATACAGTTGTTTCCTGTTTTTCGTAGTTTTTCTTTTGCCTTGTTACTCTGCTTAGTACATTATGCTTTTCTATAGCACCTATTTGGGCTTGTTTGCCACAGTTTGGGTTTTGTAATCTAACTTCATGATACTATACTTATGATGCTATGCTTTGCTACTCTTGCTATGATATATGATAACAAAATACTTCGTGCTTTTCATTGCAAGGAAGCAAGTTACAGATTTCGATTTATGACATAGTCATTTCTTGAAAGACAAAAACAGAGTAAAAGAAAAACATGATAAGTTTGGGTAAAACAAAAGGGTAAGAGATAATCACACTGCTTTTCCCCTTTAGGCGTAATAGTATTTCAACCATTTCCCATTGATGGGATCCATTAAGTCTTTTCCATCCATCTGAGTCAAACGGTAGTACCCACTTGGATGTGCTTCTCTTATCACAAAGGGTCCTTCCCACTTTGGTGCGAACTTTGATGGTCCTGCCAGGCCTCTCCTAACGTAGTCTGCCACCTTTAGGATCAATTGTCCTTCCGTAAATACTCTTTCCTTAGTCATCCTGCCGTAAGCCTCAGTCATCTTTTGCCTGTATCTGCGGCTGTGTTCTTGAGCCTTTTCCCTCTTTTCATCAAGTCCTTCCAAGTCTTCGCATCTTTCTGCCGTAAAGACTTCTCTATTATTCTCATTTTCCTGCATTTGCATGACTCACAGGGATGGGGTTATCTTTTCTGCGGGGCTTACCACTTCAGTTCCGTAGACCAAAGAAAAAGATGAAAAACCCGTGGCTGACTTAGGTGAACTCCTGTAGGCCCAAAGAGCGTCTGGCAGATGTGTTGCCCAGCCTCCCGTGTATTCTTGGCTCATTTTACTGATGATTCTTATGAGGGTTTTGTTGGTTGCCTCCGCTTGCCCATTTCCTTGAGGGTAATACGGTGATGACCGGTGATGTTTGATTTGATAAAACTCTAGCATTTTTCTCACCTCGCTATTCACAAAAGGTGTGCCGTTGTCACTGATGATCCTGTGGGGGACTCCAAACCTTATGATTATGTTTTCTTTGATAAAGTTTGCCACTGCCCCTCCTGTGGCCTTACGAAGTGGCACTGCCTCTGCCCACTTGGTGAAGTATTCTGTAGCTACTAGTATCCATATGTATCCTCGCGATGGCGGATTCACCGGTCCAACTAAGTCAAGCCCCCAAGTGTGGAATGGCCATGGTGTGACCATGCTATGCAAGTTCTGTGGATGAGTGTGAATCAAATTGGCTTGCACTTGGCAACTGTGGCATCTTTTCACAAATTCTGCCGTGTCCTTTTTCATGGTAGGCCAGTAATAGCCCATTTGCAGCAGGCACCTGTAAAGCCTCTTCTTTCCCTGATGTTCCCCACATTCCCCTGAGTGTACTTCTTTTATCATTTCTTTTGCCTCCTCAGGGCCCAAACACCTCAAGGGGTCTCCTTCATACCCCTTCTTGAAAAGGATCTCGTTGTGCAAAAAATAGCGCGTTGCTCCACCCATCAAAACTTCCTTTATGGGTATTCGCCAATCTCCTTCACAGTGTTCCTCCTGAAATCTTTCTTTCAATACTTCGATTATGGATTCTTCCCTCTTGCTAATCTCCACTCTGGTGCTTTTCCCTTCAAACATCACTTGCGAACCCAGTGCGGCCAACGCATCGGCAAATCGATTCTCGTTTCTCGGGGTATGTTCTATTTCGAAGGTTAAGAACTTTTCTTCCATTTTCTGCGCCATTGCTCTGTATGGGGCAAGATTGGGTTCTTTCAGGGAGAAACTCCCTTTAGTCTGGCAGACTACTAGGTTGGAGTCACCTAATACTCTCAAATGCTTAACTCCCATCTCAAGGGCTGTGGCCAGCCCCGTTAAATAAGCTTCATATTCCGCCGTATTGTTTGAACAGGGGAACTCCAGCTTGAACGATAGCGCTACTGCTTTATCTTCTTCGTGATACAAAACCACCCCAACCCCTCCAGACTGGGCGGTAGAAGATTCGTCGAACTTCATTACCCACTGTTCCCTGAGTTCTTCTGCCATGGCTACTTCCCCTGGAACTTCGTCATCCAGCGGGAATTCTTCCTCCCCTGGAAACTGTGCCAACAAATCTGCTATAGCCTGGCTCTTTACTGCTTTGGGCGCCCACATTCTCAAATCATACTGCGACAGTTGCAACAGCCACTGTGATATCCTGCCGGAGAGGATTGGCTGCTGTAATAAAGCTTTGATGGCGTGGGACTTAGTCATCAGCCATACTTCATATGCCAAGAAGTAATGGCGTAATCTCTGTGCGGCATAAACAATAGCCAAACATGCTCTTTCTGCCCTTGGGTAACGAGTTTCTGCGTCTTTCAGGGCGCGACTGATGTAATACACCGGTTGCTCGATGCCACCTCCATCCTCTTGCGCAATTAAGGCACCGATGGCATACGAGTTGGTAGCCATATAAAGCAGTAACGGCTTTTTGTGTATTGGTGCCTGCACGGTAGGGAGGTTCATCATGATCTGCTGCAGCCTCTTGAAGGCCGCCTGCTGCGCTTCTCCCCACACAAAATTTTGCCCTTTCCTCAGTAATTTGGTGAAGGCTGAGGTGATCGATGCCAGCCCAGGGATGAATCTCTGGATGTACGAGACTTTCCCCAAGAAACTCTTTAGTTCTTTTACTGTGGTTGGGGGTCTCATAGTTGCAATGGCCGTAGCCTTTGCTGGGTCAACATCTATCCCTCTGTTGTGTACTAGGAAGCCCAAAAATTTCCCCGAGGATACACCAAACGCACATTTGAGGGGATTCATTCTCAACTTAAATGCTCTGCACCTTTCGAACACCTTTTTTAGCACATGGAAATGTCCTTCCCTCTTCCTGGACTTAACAACTATGTCATCCACATAGTCTTCTAACTCCTGATGCATCATGTCATGAAATATAGCCGTCATTGCCCGTTGATAAGTTGCGCCTGCATTTTTTAATCCGAAGGGCATTACGGTGTAGTGGAAATTTCCCATGGGTGTTCTAAAGGCTGTTTTCTCTGCATCTTTTGGCGCCATTCTGATCTGGTTGTACCCGCTGAAGCCGTCCATGAATGAGAACATGGCGCTTCCTGCCGCGGAATCTATCAACAAGTCCATATTGGGTAATGGAAATTCATCTTTTGGGCATGCTTTGTTGAGATCCCTGAAATCAACGCAACACCTGATCTGGCCATTCTTCTTTTTTACTGGTACTATGTTGGATAACCAGCGAGGATGCTGAATTGGCTTAACAAATCCTGCGGCTAGCAGTTTCTGTACCTCTTTGACTATCTGTCCTTCAATTTCTGTGTGAAATACTCTGGCAGGCTGGACTGTTGGCCTGGCCTGCGGGTCCACATTTAACGTATGTGCTACTAACCCAGGGTCTAGCCCTGGCATTTCACTGTAGTCCCATGCAAATACGTCTTTGAATTCTTTCAGTAGCAGTACCAATTCCTTTTTCTCATTTTCTGTCAGGCTTGCACTGATCGAGATGGGTCTTGGCCCTTGTGAAACAGATCCCAAGTCAACTTCTTCCATTTCCTCTTCTGCCATGACCTGCACCTCCTTTTCGGCTATAACTCTTTCGTATTCCTCTTTGTTACTTTCCTCCTCTGGGCTTTCTTGAACTCTACAGCACATCAAGCCCTCGTGCTGTTCTTCCTGGGTGGGGCCCGCCTGGGTTTCAACCGTGGGCCCCACGTGCCTTCATAATTTGTAAATGATTCTGCCGTCAGCGCCTTGGATTCTTGTACATTGGGGCGTGTCTTCAAATCCTGCGGCGGGTGCTTCTTTCCTTCGTTTCTTTCTCGCCAATAATTCCCTCAAATCGGGTTCTGGGTCATCTAGGACATCCTTCCATCTAGGCACGAAAGTACCCAGCGGTCTTGACACTGAACTCTCCCCAGAGGGAGCCCATTGATCATAGAACATAGTCTCTACCAGGTGAGCTTCCGCTCGTTCGAACGGTGAAGGATTCGCGGCTATGCGTACCACCCTACTGTTTAGTCTTCCTTTCACACATTGGTGATAGGTGGATGGGACCAGCCGATGTTTATGCAACCATGGCCTCCCCAGAAGCACGTGGTAGGATACTTCAGTCTTTACCACGTGGAATCGTGCTAAAGAGGCTATGGG
Source organism: Quercus glauca (assembly GCA_023736055.1). Classification (NCBI taxonomy): domain Eukaryota; kingdom Viridiplantae; phylum Streptophyta; class Magnoliopsida; order Fagales; family Fagaceae; genus Quercus; species Quercus glauca. The sequence continues at coordinate 59,800,687 of CM043316.1, forward strand.
GCCCACCTTCAGCCACAGCTGTATGTGGCCTGCCGTGTACTCGCCTCTTCCGCCGAACCCTGTTACTTCCATTGGGCATCCCTGAATCTTTCTTTCTGAAATCCCTGCTGCCTGCAGAGTGCTCAATGGAATGAGGTTCACAGAAGCGCCTGTGTCTACTAAAGCTCTCTTTATGGGGATTTGATTTATGGATGCCGCCAAGTACAAGGGTCTCCTGTGGTCCGGTTGTCCCACTTCCATATCTTCCTCACTAAAAGTGATTTCCGTTGACTCCTGTAGGAGAGCCCTCTCATCTGATATTTCTGCCGATAGGCACTCTACTCCTGCACCAGAGGCAATGCTCACCAAGGCCTCGGTGGCTACCTTTCTCTCTCTTGCTGATAGTCCCAGCTGGTCAAACAAATTTCTGAACTTAGAACTCTGCTGTAGAGTGGTAATGGCCGCCGCAGGCAGAGCCAAGTTTTCTTCTTCATCCTCCCCTGGGTCAGCACAAATTACCACCGCTGCTACACCCTTCCCTTTGTGGTTCGGGAGTGGGTTTCTTTGGACTTCCTGCTGGGACAA